>OZ012738.1:319538699-320241199 GCA_963859935.3 Lathyrus sativus | reverse complement strand
CAGTTACATGCCACTCCGAAGAGGGTTTCAAAGATGTTTTGGGAGAGCTGTCAACAACTCATGCGTTGATTTTTGCCGAACCCGACAAGACTATTTGTTGTGTGTCGTGATGCCTTGTTGATATGATTGGGAGATATGTTAATTGCAGCTTCGGCGAGTTTTAGTTATGCTTTACGACAACTTGAAGTATATAAGAGGAATTATTGGATAAGTGATTTAGAGTTGGTTGCTGTTGTGGTTGTGCCGGAGTTTGGATGCTTCAATCGCTTAGTCTAAGATTTGAGGTGTTTGGCAATCTTAAGAGCTTAAGGTGTTTCTTTGATTTGAAAGAGTTGAAATGAGGCAGAGGAAATAATTGGGATTTCGGAAGGATTATGGCTTTGGGTTGAATTACCATTCGGGTAAAGTGGACGTGGTAGCTGATGCCTTGATTTGGAAATCTTGGCATATACCGATGATGGTGGTAAGAGGAGTTAGAACTGCTTGAGCAATTTTGTGACATGAGTTTGGTCTGTGAAGAGACTTCTTATGGAGTTTAGCTTTGTATGTTGGACTTTACTAGTGGTATTCTTGAGAAGATACGAGAAGGTCGGAACTCTGGGTTGAGTTGGTAGATTAGTTGGATTTGACGAATCAAAGTCGAAGAGTTGATTTTCGGATTAGTAGAAATGATACCATGATATGTCATGATGGAATTGTGTTCCAGATATTGATGGGTGGAGTAAGGGTACTCTTGAAGAAGTACATTGAGGTAGATGGAGCATCCATCCCGGTGCTATGAAGAGGTAACCGGACTTGGGGAAATTATTTTGATGGCTATAGATGGAGAGAGAAGTGGTTGAGTTTATATATGTTGGTTAGAATTGCCGAAAGTCGAAGATTAAACATCAAAGACTGTTGAGCCTGATGCATCCGTTGAATATTCCAGAGTGGAAATCGGGTAGTATTTTTATGAATTTGGTGTTGAGTTTTCCAAAGAATTTGAGGGATATGATTTTAATTTGGGTTAATTTGGATGGATTAGCTATTCTATGTTGAGGATATATGAGATGTATAATGAGGAAATTGTGAAGTAGTATGAGGTACCGTTGAGTTTTGTGTCAGATGGGAATTTGAGATTTATATTGAGATTTTTGGAGAGTTGAAGACGCTTTGGGTACTAAGTTGAGGTTGAGTTCTGCCTATCATTCGCAGACGGATGGACACACACACACAGAGAGAGAGAGAGAGAGAGAGAGAGAGAGAGAGAGAGAGAGAGAGAGAGAGAGAGAGAGAGAGAGAGAGAGAGAACTATTCAGTCTTTAGAAGATTGGTGGAGAACTTGTATGTTGGGCCAAGGTAGATCGTGGGATGGCTAATTACTGCTAATTGAGTTACCTACAATAACGGTTACCATTCTAGTATCTGAATGGCGCTGTATGAGGCTTTGTGTGATAGGAGGTGTAGGACTCCCTTGTGATGGAATGAGTCGAGCGAGAGTGTGGTGCTCAGATATGAGAATTGTGCATGAGACGGTTGAGAAGATCAAGAGGATCCAAGAAAATATGTGTTTTGAGAGTTACGCCGGTGACCGGTGTTGGTCGAACTTTGAAGTCTCAGAAGCTCGCACCGTGTTCTGTGATTTGTATCAGAGTGACGCAGCGAAAGCGTGGGAGAAGTAGCATGTTAGACTGTTTTTCCACTGTCGCTTGTGAATTGGCATGGTGTGTTTCATGTGTCTCCGTTGAGGGAATACGGTGATTCAGATGGATGATGTACAAGAGAGAAATAATTTGATTGTTGAGGCATTGCTAGTTCGAAATGATGAATGAGAAACAACTCCAAGGGAAGGAGATATCCTTGGTGAAAATGGTTTGGGGAGGGACTGCAAGAGGAAGTGTGACCTGGGAATTGGAAAGCAGGATGCGGGATGCGTATCCAGATTGTTTCCATCAGGTAATTTTCGAGGACGAAAATAATTAAAGTGGGGGAGAGTTGTAACACCCATTTTAATTATCTAGTCAAATTGGTGTTATTTTATTTTCGGTGTGCCTTCTGTGTGGGGGTGTGGTGGAGTGCATTAGCGTGTAGCCCTTAAGTTGGAGATTAATTGATAATTTCGGACCTTAAAATTAATAATAAAATTATTAATGATAATGGTAATTTAATGAATAATAGTAATATTATTAATATTATTATTATTAATATTATTATTATTGTTATTATTATTAATAATAATAATATTATTATTATTAATATTATTATTATTAATAAAATGGAATAAAAGGAATTAGAATGAGGGGTATTAGGGGCTGTTTGGGGAAAAAAGGAGAGAAAGAAGAAAAACACGGTGAAGAGAAGTGGAAAGAGGAGAACACGACCAAAGAGGAAAATTGGAAGGAGAAGCACAAGGCCAATTGGAACAAGATTGAAGGGAAGAATCAAGGAGGAAGAGAAGAAGAGCTTAGATTATCGATTCTTCAAGAGTTTCTACAGCTTGATCGAGTTATCGAGGTAAGGGGGGGGGGGGAGAAACGGGTCAATTGGTATTTGCATGAATTCTAGGTAGAAGGGATTTTCCTAACCCCATAGGTTTTGATGAATTTAATCGATATATTATTGTCATTCTGAGTTGTTGCTGATGTGTTAAAACCCTTGCATGTGAATTATTTGGATGATTTGGGGGTTTCGAGTTGTTTGATGTGTTGTTGAATTCTGAATTTGTGGTTAGCATGATGAACCTGTTGCATGTGTTGGTAGAGGGATTGTTTGGGTGATTTGGGGGTTTCGAGTTGTTTGATATGTTGTTGAATTCTGAATTTGTGGTTAGCATGATGAACCTGTTGCATGTGTTGGTAGAGGGATTGTTCGGGTGATTTGGGGGTTTCGAGTTGTTTGATGTGTTGTGATTCTGATATGTTGCTGGTATGTTGAGCTTGTTGCATGTGATTGTAGAGAAATTATGTGGATGTTTTGGAGATTTCGAGTAGTTGGCTATTTTAAGCCGAAATCGATTTAATTAGTAGAGCTGAGGTGTTATCGGGGAGAATTGAGAATAGACTTTGTAACTAAGTCGTAGAATATTGGTTCCGGAGAGAAAGTTTAAGGTAGAAAATGGTTAGAGTAGTGTGTGATAGTTGTAGTAATGATAAGGCAGAGGATAGATGAATGAGTAGAAGTTTATGTAGGAAGAAAACCCATAGAACACTCATGATTTAGTGGATTTTTGAGTTTGGTAAATACCCTAACATGTGGGGATTGATTTTGGTAGCAAAGAGGGAAGGGTTGGTGAAAAATACCATTTTCTGCATAATTTTTCGAAGACATACAGTAAGAAATCGATTGCACCAAGTGAGCAATCGATTGCACATCAAAACAGTGGCTAAAATGTGAAAATTTGGGTCAGGCAATTGATTGCACTAGTACAACAATCGATTGCATGCTGTTTGACAGCTGAAAACTGGAAATTTCTATTCCGACGATTTTGGTCATGACTTTTAATCCGTAAGTCGGTTTTAGCCCCCGTTCGAAGCGTTGGAAAGCTAATGAATAGATATATAACATAGTATAGATAATATAATTAGTTGCCAAATATTTTTATATCCAATATATCGAGGAGTCATTATTTAATTAAATTGGCGTGTGAGATATGTATGGAGTATGTGATCGGATCAGGGGGATCGTGTAACGTTAAATAGAATAATTATTCGATGAGCAATATGTATGTATGATGTTTGGTGAGGTGATCAGGAGGATCATGTGCACTTAGTGTGATTGTGTTTATTTGTTGTGTAATATATATGATGTTTGGTGATGTGTGAGATATATATAGGTGTAATGTATAAATGTGATCAGAGGATCGTGTGCACTTAGTGTGCTTGTGTTTATTTGTTGTGTAATATATATGACGTTTGGTGATGTGTGAGATATATATATAGGTGTAATGTATAAATGTGATCAGGAGGATCGTGTGCACTTAGTGTGCTTGTGTTTAATTGATTGGTGTGTGTGTGTGTCTATATATATATATATATATATATATATATATATATATATATATATATATATATATATATATATATATATATATATATATATATATATATATATATATATATATATATATATATATATATATATATATATATATATATATATATATATATATATATATATATATATATATATATATATATATATGATGTATGGTGATGAGATCAGAAGGATCGTGTGCACCTTGTGTGCTTGATGTTGGATGTGATGCTTTGGTGTCTGCATAGCATGTTGACGGGATTGAATCGTTGCTCAGATGGGGCATATGCGATTCACCCGTGCTCCAAATGGGGAGCGTGGACGGGATTTGAATCATTGCTCAAATGGGGCGTATGTGATTCACCCGTGCTCCAAATGGGGAGCGTGGTAGGGATATATTGTTGCTCAGATGGAGTGTATGCGATCTATCTTGAGATTTATTATATGGGCTCAGGAGGAGCGTGGTAGGGATATATCGTTGCTTAGATGGAGTGTATGTGATATATCCTGAGATTGATTATATGGGCTCAGGTGGAGCGTGGTAGGGATAGATCGTTGCTCAGATGGAGTGTATGCGATCTATCCTGAGATTGATTATATGGGCTTAGGAGGAGCGTGGTAGGGATAGATCGTTGCTCGGATGGAGTGTATGCGATCTATCCTGAGTTTGATTCGGTACCGCATGTCATTGTGTCGAGTTGCATATGTTGCATTGTTTGTGTGCTGTGTTGGTGTGGGATAGTAGGTCCGGGTTGCTGTATGATGAAGGATATTTATGTGTTGTCTGCCTTTTATTCATGTACATTATTACCGTTATATTTTTGATTCTGATTTCTCACCCCTTGCTTTTCTTGTGGTCTGTGCTTCTTCAGAAGTACAGATAATCCATGTGTGTAGCTAGCTTGGATTGTGGCGAGTCGTAGGGATGCTCTGATACGTAACACCGGGGGCTTTGGGGAGTTTTATGTTTATTTGTTTATCTGACGATTTTGTGTGCCCCTGTGGCGTATCATGTTTATCTGACGAGTTGTATCTTGGAAGGGTCGTTCAGGGCATTTTCTCTCAGCAGGATTTGATTTGATCTCCGACAGAGTAGAGTTATTGTTTAGAAGATTGTGCTATCTCCTCAGTAGAGTGGATTTGTTCTCCCCAACCGAGTCGGGCGAGCCCCAAAAGAGGTGTATTCTGGTAGGCCATTCAGGGCATTTTCCCTAGTAGAGTTTGCGTTGATCCCCATCAGGGTGAATTTTTGTTCTCGTCAGAGCAATTTTATCCAGGGAAGTTCTTTTTCAGAAGGCTATTTAGGGCTTGTTTTTCCCAGCATAAGTCCAATCATAGTTGGCATGTTCCATCTCCCCGGTGGAGTTGGCTTCGTCCCTCCAGCATTTATTTTGTTGATTAGGTTCCGGTGCATTTTGCATTGTGCATAGCATTCTCAGAAACGCGTAGCATTTCCATTTCATATGGAGCATTACGCCATATTCAAACATATGCATGTGAAGTATAAGTCAGGTTGTTACCTCTTGTTTTTCAGGTGTATTTCCAACGGATATAACTTCCTTTTCCCGTGTGGTATCCAGACCATGGCAGATTATGATGTGATTATTTTGCCCGTATGGTATTCAGACCATGGCAATTTGTGATATTGATTCCTTAGCCCGTATGGTATCCAAACCATGGTAATAATCTTTTCCAGATATGTTTCAACTTATCAGGTGTTTCCCAACAGTGTTGCTTGGTTAAGTTTCTCTTCCTTCCCCAGTGAAGTCGCCACCAGAGTTGCTTATTTAAGTTTCTCTTACCCCAGCGGAGTTCTCTTATGAATTGTTATTATAAGTTTATCAACTGCGTGTTGATCCAGCCTTCGGGTTCGATGCTTGCTTTTATTTAGCGAATGCCTGCTGGTTAGCAGAAGTTTATCAACTGCGTGTTGATCTGGCCTTCGAGTTCGATGCTCGCTTTTATTTAGCGAATGCCTGCTGGTTAGCAAAAGTTTATCAACTGCGTGTTGATCCGGCCTTCGGGTTTGATGCTCGTTTTTATTTAGCGAATGCCTTCCTGGTTAGCAAATGTTTTTCTCAGCTTCAGGTTGAGCCGACCTTCGGGTTCTATGCCTGTTTTTATTTAACAGATGTCTGGCGGTGATGTCAGATGTTTTTCTCAGCTTCGGGTTGAGCCGACCTTCGGGTTCGATGCCTGTTTTTATTTAATAGATGCATGGCGGTGATGTCAGTTGTTTTTCTCAACTTCGGGTTGAGCCAGACTTCGGGTTCAATGCCGGTTTTTTATTTATCAGATGATTGACGGTGATGTCAGATGTTTCTCCTTAGCTACCTGTTGAGCCGGCCTTCGGGTTTGATGTCTATTGTGTCAATAGATGCCTGATGGTGATATCAGATGATCTTTCCGACTTAGTGTTATTGCTTGCATGTTAGCAGATGTTTCTTCCGACTGTGTGTCAATGCTTTCTAATTGGTAATTAGTGAGTTTGTTTCCGTTGCAACTATCAATTCAGTTATCTCCGGAGATTGTTGTTCTAGTAATAGTCTGCAGTTCTATTTCTGCGGTTGGCAAATTCCTGGGTACTTTGGTATTCAACCATCTTTTACCTTGATTGTTTGAAAGTCATCCGCTTTTCACTCATTCAGGTCCAAGTCGCTTGAATAGGGGCAGCTGTTGTACCCCAAAATTTGCCCAACCTCTTTCTTTACTTGACTTGTGTTTCATTTCATTCTTTAGCATTTGCATCTGCATATCATTGTCCTTTTTAGAGGATCAAGGGAGGTGTGCCATCCAAGAGAAGTTATCAAGGGTATCAAGCTCAACCAAGAGTGCTTAATCAAGTTATCCATTGCTTACAATCATCAAGAAGTGGTCAAAGCTCTCTGAGAAAGAAGATTGACAAATGTTAGTTTCCTCCTATCTTGGAGGTCAATTGAAGATCATCAGGGGTCCACAAAGCCATGTTTATGGATAGTAAATGGTTGAGAAGCTCATTGAGTGCTTTTTAAGCCATTAGGGAGCTTATATAAGTGGTCATATCATTTGCAAGAGGTTGTAGTCAAAGTTTGTGCACCTAGGGTATCATCGACTTAGTGCAAGGTCAATTGTGAACTTGAAGGAGTTGGACACTTGGTTCCAAGTCATTGGAGTCATGGGAAGTCATGTTGAGACATCTAGAATGTCATATAAAATTCAAACTAAGAAGAATCAAGAGCATAAGAAGTTACTAAATTAGGGTTTCAGAGGATGTTAGTGTAAAATCCCCTTCTTTAGGAGCTAACTTCAAGTACAAGTTACCTCAAGATACAAGTTGAATCTCATTTTCTTATAAACATGAGACTTGTAGGGAATGTTATAAGATTTCTTTTGAGTACTAGAACTCATCCATTGGGTTTGTGGAGCTCAAGTTATGATGCCATCAAGTTATGGGTCTCAGGTGCACATATTTTTAAGTCAACAAAAGTCAACTCACTTCCAAGGCACTTTTGACCTAAAGTCATGTTTCTCCCCAATTTTTGATGAACATGAAAGTTATTCCTCATGATCTTAGATTTCCAAAAAACTCCTAGAAGTCCTTCATATCATTTGTGGAACTCAAGTTATGAAGCTTGCAAGGCAAGGGTATTTTGGAAAACTTTGATTATAGGCCATTTTGATTATGGGTCATGTTCTTGCACTTAAGTACCTCAAATGGAACTTCAAAACAACATGAAAGTTGCTCCAAATGGTTTCAATTTCATCATGAAGCTCAAGATTGGTGTGAAATATGCATGGTTGTGGACATTGGTGGAGAAATTCAAGTGAAAATGCAACTTTAAAAGGTGATTCCAATTGATTTGGTTAGAGGTCTTTTTCATGCCATATTTTTGTTCAATTTTGTCCACACAAGACTCCAACAAGAAAAATGCACAAGTTTACTTTGGTTTATGAGGTGCAAAACACATGGAAATAAGGCTTATTTCACAAAGAAGTTTGTCATTCAAACTTCATAATTGGAAAATGTACAAAGCCCAATTCAATCCTAATGTGCAATTCACACTCCTAGTTGCAAAACCAAATGAAATTCAAGTGTGTAGGCATTTATATTCACGTGTGCATGAGCACATGCCAAGTTTTGGGAATTTTCAAAATTCAGCCAAACCAAGCCTCATGGGCCTTCCATTTCCATCCAAATCCAATATATAAAAGTTCCAAATTCATTTGGTGAGCTCAGAAGTGCAATTTCATGGAGGGAAGAGCAAAGTCAGTTTTGGAAATTTGAGAGAAAATTCAAAATCGTGAATCCAGATCTAGAGCAATTCAAAGAAAATTGAAGTAAGTATCATTTTCCTCAAGTGAATTGGAATTGATCTGCACAGTATAAAGCAAGCTAACACTCAATTGAAGCACCAACGAAGTGTCTCCGTTAGGTAATCTTCCAATCCATTTTTCTCTCATGCTAGGCATTGATTTAGGTCATTGTTGGTTTCATCTGGAGCCCTACATCATGTAGGCAATGTTTGAGTGTTTGGTTTCCATGTTTGATGAACTTTTCAGTTGTGCACCTAAAATTTCATCCGTTCGATTCTCATTATACATGCTTGTTTAAGCCAAATGGAGCCTGGATTTGGAATGTGTGTTACTTCAGCTTTATTTTGATATAAGATTTATGCATTTTGGTGAAGATTTGCAGATCTGATCTCCGACCAGCTCGCCGGAGAAGGTGACCGGAGCTAGGGCTCCGACGTATGGTTCAAAACCTCAGATCTGAGGTGGACTTGTTTGACCTTTTGATTGTGGTGATGTGTTTGCGTTTCATTCGCTTGACCGTGCACGCGTGGAAATTGACTGCCATGTCAATTAATGAAACTCAACGCTTTATTTACTGAGTGAACTGGACCTAAGTTGCTTTTTGCACCCCACTTCTGGATCAACCCATTATTTTTAACGTGGAAACTTGCTATTTGCACCTTTTCCCTTTATTTGTTTTATTTTATTTTAATTTCTTTTCCTATTTTGATTTTAATTGATTAAAAATATCTCCAATCATTATAAAATTCAACCAAAAATATTTTCTGACACTTAGACATTTTCAAAAAATGAAGCATAACATCAAAAATAAGAGTGATTCTAATCACTTTCACCTACAAAAAGAATGAAAGATGCCAACATTTGATAGATTAAATAAGCAAAGTTTAGCATCTAACAACTCTCCCTAACTAGAATTTTGCTTGTCCTCAAGCAAAGTATGCCTCTCATTTCGCAACAAGAGGCTTTGCTCAAGATTAAGATTCACCCATGAATGGATAAAATGGCTCAAACAGAAAGAATGCAAACAAGCAATGATTTCAAATGTTGAGAATCAAACAATGCACAAGAACTAAATTCTTAAAGCAAATATTAAGCCATGCATAAATCAAAAACTATGTTTATCATGAATGAATCACTCTATCTCTCCTCTTTGAATAAGGATTGAAGAAATTACGCATTTGCAACCGCGGGGAAAATTTCACTCACCTAACAAACAATGCCAAAATCAATCCAATTCGTACAACATCTAACAGTCAAAAGTGAAAATATGGAAGCAAAAAGATCACTAAGGTCTTTAAGGTTGTAGCTTGGTCGGGTTTACAAACAAGGGACATTTTTAAGGCCATTGAAACGAAATTTCCGATGCAAAAGAAACATACACTGTACATGTTATTTACACATCGCAGCTTCATTCCATTTGTTTCTCAATTGCAAACCTTCCCAACTCTTATTTCACAACTTATTATTTCACTATTTTTCTTTTCCAAGCAAGCATTCTTTTTATCTTCTTCTTTTTTTTTCTTTTCTTTTTTAATATTCACACAATTATTTTTCAATGCTTGCTTGAATTTTTCAAAAGTTGTAGCAACCTACCATTCTTCTTTTTCATTCTCCCTAACTTGACTTTTACTCAACCCTCAAGTGAATTATCTTGGCTTTTATGGAAAAGAGGACAATTAAAACAAAATTCAAGGGTTCAAGAAAAATTTTAGAATCTCACAAAATTCAGAATGAGATTCACATTGTTTAGGCTCAAGGGTAAGTTGCATTTGGACATGGTTGTGCTCAATATAAACAAGTGCCTTGATCATTTCTAATGCTTCTACAAACTCACAATAATAACAAGATAAAGCATGAATCAAAAAAATTAGCAAGGTTTATTAGTAATCCAGCATTTAGTAAACAATGGAAGTTTTCTCACAAATTGTGGTTTTTGGTCCTAAGTGAAAAAATCATTCAAATAAGTTGCTAAAAGAACAAGTTTCATTTACACAAAGACTTAAGTTCTTAAGCCCACTAAAATTCTAAACAAAGGTAACCATGTACCTTGACAACATTCACTTGTTTCATACTATCATCGTCATCCAAACTCGATCGAGGCTTCATTGAATGCTTTTATACTGATAGAAACCATTCTAGAAGGAGTTCTCATCATTCCTGATCACACTAGAGAAAACATAAAAGGAAACAAATATATATAATATAAACAAATATACAAAGCTTAAAAATATAGAAACAGTTGCAATGCACTTCAATGTCTCAACACCAATCCCCGACAACGACGCCATTTTGTTCAAACTGCAGTAAAGATGCAAGAAGAAAACATTTAGTTTTGAAGGAATTCCCTCCGGGATTTATATCGTCTCCACAGGGATCGGTGCGATGAAAGAACACCTTTCAATGGTCTTTACATCTCTAAGCTTGTTGTTCAAAAGGTTTGGTTTAAAAGGTTCAAAGAACCATGAATAAAAGGCAGAAAATATAAAGACGGAATTTATAAAGTAAAGACTGAAATATAAATGGAGCCTTGTTGGGATTGGATCTTATCAATTGATAACACATGCATTCTTCTAATCATGTTAAATACAACTCAATCATTCGTCTAATATCCTCACATATCACCCACGACAAAGGTCATATCTAACACAACATCGAGAGAACAACTGTGTTATCTCATTGGTGATGTCTCATGCAACAAAAACATAACACATAACATTAAGAACTGATACTCACTCAAATACTAAGCCTAAATCTATGTCTAGAGTTTAGGACCTAATAGGTAATCATCCTAGATCCAAATCTGAAGAGTATATGTCTATAGCGGCTCAAATCAAAGATAAACAGGTAAACAAAGACGACACCCATATCTGATAAACGATTGTTTTAAATAAAACACAATGATCAGAATACATACATACGCTTAACCCTTTTTACATGTATTCACCTAATTTTCCAAATGGTTGTGAACATCATTCTTCATCACTAATATCACGCACCCGCATAATATCGTATTGATCCTACTTATGCTACTCATGCTACTTAATCAACACAATAAAATAGAAGATACAATGAATATCAACTTACAAAACCATGTCAAAATTTTGTTCATTTATAAATGAATATCATAGATCAAAGATGTGAAAAGGTTTTGTCAAGACCCACAAATAAGCAATGAAAGATAATCAATCAATAGAGAATCTAAACTAGTTCGCAAACATATATTAGATGAAATACATAAGGTATCAAAAGATTATATTCAAACCCTAACAAGAGATCAAAGATCTTACCTCCTCCCTCTTAGGGTTTTGTATTTCTCTCTCTCTAAAATAAACTTGAAATGAAGAGAGATAAGTTCTGATGTAAAAAATATAACCTTCTTAACCTAAAAAGCAAGAAAAGTACTTATATAGTACATTCAAGATCTGCCTTGTTCGCACTGTGAACAGATCCTTCACCTAGCTGTCGCTTTCGCGAAAATAAGGTGCCGGCAAAACAGAAGAGTCGCCACCTTTCGTTATTTATCCCTCAGAGCGGGAAAGGAAACGATCGGAAAAACCTAACGAGAAAGGGTAAGACAAGGTCATCGCAACCGTTGTCTGGGTTCGGGAGTCGGTTACGCAAGGGGAAGGTATTAGCACCCCTCACGTCCGTCGTACTCGACGGGATCCACGCTTGTTGTGTTTACTTGGACGGGTTGGTTTTATTCTATCTACCTATCAAGGCTGGCTGAAAAAGAAAAGAAAAATGACTCGGCAAAGCGTCGCACTTTATGCCTATGTATTCTCATCAGAGAATGAGAAATCAGAGTCAACGTAGTTCGGCCTACGAAGGGTTATGGGGGAAGGTAGCTCGCCAAGACATCGCCATCTTGTGCCTACGTACTCTCAACAGGCATGAGAGATCAGAGCTCACGTAGTTCGGGAAACTACGGTTTATTTCCTGTCTTTTACGAAAGAAGTGTTTTTTATTGTGTTTGCGATTTCAATCGCACTAGAGACTATGACCTGAGAGTGAATGCGTCGCATGTCACCCAAAGGGTACCATACTAAACATCCAGACTGTGGAAAAGAAACTCTCCCACAATCCTTTCTCAGATAGCTTAAGGCTCGTAACGTACGAAAGAAATCATTCATGATTACTGTATCTTAAACTGTTTTGAGATGAGAAGAGAACAGGCCCAACTAGGAGGGAGACTATCAAGTCCTACTGTTATCATGCCATGGATTCATCCTATGGTTGAGGTTTGAACAGGGAACTCCTAGAAGTTGTCATGCATAGGTTTCAACCTAAAATTCTATCATCAAATCCTTATCAAAGGAAATGAGAGTCCTAAGGGATCATGTCAATGATACACCAAAACAGACAAAGCATCAGCTTAATAGTAAAATGCATGCAATGCAAGTGAGGGAGGAAATGTGTGTGGGGCTTCAGCCTCCACAAGCTCATCTCAACCTCAAGCCAGAATGAAATAATAGTAATCATACTGAAATATAATCAACATGCTATCAAGCAATAAATAGTAAACTGCAATCATACATATAAAATGAAATTAAATGCCATCAGGCAAACAAACCACATGGGCAAGGGAGCTGGGCTCTACCGAATACCCGCAAGCAAAGCCACACAGTAACAATACAAGCAGAGGGAGCAACTCAACCTCTAATGCAATCATACTCCTAGATTCTACTTATTCTAGGTATGAACTTATTCTAATGCATCAAACAAGTCAAACAAAACACAGCAATACAGAAAAGAAAAGAAGAAAACAGATCAACTCCAAGCCTCAGCTTTTCCAACAGCAACTCAGTCTTCAGACTTCAATCACTCTTGACAAACAACAATTACTCTTCCAGGTTTCAACCCTACAACATGAGTTTCAACTCATCTTCTCCCTTAAGCTTCAGCTTCTTGATCAGCTCCACCTTCAGGCTTCACTATCTTCAGGGATCTTCAAGTATCAACTTGGTCTTCATGCTCTTCAAGCTTCAGCTGGAATGGCAATGCTCAAGGATTCATCCTCTTCAATACTCTTCAATTAAGTCTTCATCTTCAAACTCAGGCTCAACCTCTCCCAAGACAATCAAACCAGAGAAAAATCACTTACTGGATAAGCTGGGGGATATTGAACTGCTTATTGATCACCAAAGGTGACCTTTAAGGGTTCAACATCAAAGGACTGGTTCCCTCAAAAGTTCTACTTCCTAGGTACATCACTTATCCCTCCAAAGGAGAGAGGTGTATACCATGGAAGGACTTTGAATCACAGGGAGGAATGGAGGTGAATGATACCATCCATGTTTGAGAAAGAAGTCATCTACATCTAAACTCTTCCTAATCCCTAACCCTAAAACAAAACAAAAAGAAAATAAGACCAAGCTCTCAAGCTCCTCAATGCATCTTCAAGTCTTCTACTATGCTCCTCAATGAGATACCAAGCTTTCCAAGCTCACAAAACAAAGCAACCAAACAAACCTGCCCTAAAGGCAACAGAAACAATCAACCAATACAAAAATCAACTAAAAATAGCATACTATTATATTAAATCCTAATATAATTTCTAAGGGATCCTACATACCTACCCTTAATACCCATATATGCCCCATAGTCTAAATTGTCTTAAAAACCCAAAAATCTAAAGTTATTATGGACCTATGTTGAAGTTTTAACCTAATTCTACACAACCTAGAATTATCTAATCAAAACTATCCTAAAAATCATCACAAAAATATGGAATTAATCCAGGGGGAACCTAAAACATATATCTAACTATCCTAAAAAGATTGAATTAAAAATATTAAGGGAGCTATCTAAACTAAATCTACAAAATCATGTATCAATATAAAAGCATTAAAAAGCAATTAAAAGTAAAAATATGCAAAAAAATATTAAAATGCATGAAATGCAAAATGTTTTTATTTTATATTTTTCTAGACAAAAATATGAAAAGGGAGAAAAAAAATCCCATTCAAAAATATTGTTTTTTCTATTTAATATGGATTTTTAAAGTATGAGAAAAAAATGGAGTAAAAATAAAATCAAATATGAAGCATGGGGTGTAACAAGGAATAATATGCAGTTTATTTTATTGATGGGCCCAACTGGGAGGTGCAATGAGAAACGCGCTTAAGCCCAGCATTAATTCAGAAAAACAATGAAAATCATGAGGAAATTGAGAAAACTATGGTGCGAATAGGAAAGAAAATCAGTTCAAATATGAAGTGGGCCTGATAGGGGGGGTGGGGTTAGGAAAATTCACTTAAGCCCAGAAACTTGGTTAAGTGAAACGCGGTGTTTCGCTGCGCTCAGACTTCCTTCTCATTTCGTTTTGAATCACGGCCGTTGGATCATCTCCTTAGTCAACTAGTCAAGCGCGCATCAACGGTTAAAACTTCGTCTTCAACCTTGGATAGCTAGGGTTTCAGAAAAACCATGAAAACACATGCCATGCACCAGACTTCCAGCCATTCGTTCTTTCTTGTTTCTTGACCAAATCCCAACATGTAAAAACCAATCTTGACCTATTTTCCACGCTGAATACGACTATGGTGTTGGATTTTATTGAAACGGTATAAATCATGCAAACCGAATGCGAAACTCCATGGATCTCAAAATATGATCACTTTTCGACCTCAACCAAACTCAACTTTCCTTACATAAAAATGATCCTCATGTTCCAAGGTTTAAAATCATCTACTCATCTTGTATTAAAACTCACTACATCACTCATTCTTGCTCATCCAAGAATTGGCATCCATTAATGAAACTTCACCAACTAACCCTAAACTCATCAGAAATGGCCACCTAATTGTCTCTAACAGTTCTATACTAAGAATTCATCCTAGCCATGCCTAAATTAGGGTGTAGAGATGATTTTGCATACCTGGCTTCTTGGATTGGTAGTGATGGTAGATCTTCAATTCAAGCCTTGCAACTCTTCAAGAACACTCCTTGGATGATGAATCTTCTTCTGTTTGCAAAAGATTGGATGTAGCAAGCTTGTTCTTCAAGATCCAATGGTAATTTCCTTCTTGCAAATTCAATGTGAATACCTTCAAATCTTCATCAATGGAGCTTCAATCTAGTATGAACACACTCAGAAATATCTATGGAGAAGGTTTGTGAAGAAAAATGGGATGGCAATGAAGAAAAATATGAAGTTTGAATATGACTTGCAATGGAGGAATTTGGATTTCAATCTCTCTTCTCTACACCAATTAACACCAAACTTGCATCAATGCAAGTCACAATGGTTATATAGAATGGTTTAGAACAGTCTAGAACCATCTAGGATCTTCCCATGAAAATTTGATCTTTTCATGTCATGGTATTTTGAGTTTTCATTTCTCACCACATGCTATATCATGCCAAATGCCTTGTAACCTTGGTAACTGACTTGATTTTATCCCCACATGATATTTTGGATGAGATACAATGCATATCTTCCTTGTTTATTGAGTTATTTTGAGTTTTGGTATGGTACCCTAATATGCAAGCAATCCAATTACAAAGCAACCCAATGATGCAAGCCTCAAATCAAAATTGTGGCTGAACCATTGTTCTTAGAATGTCATTTGGAGTCAAAATGACCTATTACATAACATGGTTTGGACTTATAACTTGGGATTTATGATTTTCAACTTCACTTGAATTAACTTATGCCTCATTTTTAGGCCATTTTTATCACTTTTTTATATGAGCCTTTTCAACATATCATGACCTCCCTAATAGCCTTAAAACATCATTCTAAGAAAGTTTGATGTTGAAGATTTTTCCATTTGAAGCTTGGAAGTAGGAGATATGGCCTTATGCTTGAAATGACCTATAACTTCCAAATGACCAAAATGCCCTTGGCTTGTCAAAGCCATAAGTTGAGTTCTACAAATCCTATCAAGGACTTCTAGTACTCTCTAGAAATATAAGAAGATTCTCTTCAACATTCATGTTGACCAAGAGATCATAGGAATCATCCTACTAGGGCAAACGTTGTCTGCAAGTTGGGTGACTTTCAAGGACCCAGATTCACATACCTCAGATGACCTGTAATTTGTCAAAACCATAACTTGAGCTTTGCAAATCCTATCAAGGACTTCTACTACTCAAATTAAATCTAAGAACAAGATCTACAACATTCATGTTGTGGGGAAGATGAGATTACAATCACATCTTGAGCTAAACTGCCTTGAAGATAGGGATCAAACTAGGGGATTTTACACTGTCAATCCTTAGAAACCCTAGCTTAAAACTTCTCAAACTCCTCAATCATGATGAGTTGGTCTAGGAATCATCCTTATAGTATCTCAATACATCATTCCATGATCACCTGGCTCTTGGATTAGGTCTCAACCCTCTCCAAATCATCAGTTGACCTAGGGTTGACCCAGTCAAAACCCTAATTCCACCACTCATGGTTGAATCTTCTGAATTCTTGTATAGTGACCTCTCTAGGCCTCATGATAGCTTTCAAGACATCTCTTAAACTTTCTCAAAGCTTCAAGTTCATCCTCACAGTCTCAGAATCATCTGAGGAGTTCCCACAACTCTCTAGTTATGAGTCACACAACCTTGGTTTCAACCAATTCCTCTGAGGATCTCTTGAGTTCTCTGATAAAGGTATCAACCTTTGAACATTGACATCACTTTCTTGGCTAGCTTCAAAGCCTCATACAACTCTTGATGGGTAAATAATTGTTGGCCAAATTTTGGGGTGCAACAGTTGCCCCTATTCAAACGGCTTGAACCTGACTGGGTGAGGAGCGAACGACTCTCAGCTAATCAAGGTGCGAGACGGTTGAATACCGATAAACCCGAAAATTTTCCAACTGCTCAAGTACACGGTACTCTGAGGGGAACAAATCTTCGAACACTGAGATACTAGCTGGACGGCAACTAGCTGGAGAGATACTGATCTGACATCGCCGCCAGTTATTCACATTAAATTCCTCTGACATTGTCATCAGACAACCAAACACCCAACATCGCCGCTGGAAAACTGAATCATCTGACATCGCCGTCAGAAACAAACATACCCAACATCGCCGTTGGCACACCAACATCCAACATCGCCACTGGAGAACTAAAACACCTGACATCGCCGCCAGAACTAGAAAAAACACCCAACATCGCTGCTGGAGAACTGAATCACCTGACATCGCCGTCAGAAACAAACAAAACTCTGAGAAACACCCAACATCACCGCTGGAAAACTAAATCAACTGACATCACCGCCAGACACAAACATCCAACATCGCCGCTGGAGAACAACAAAGAATCTGAGAACCATCCAACATCACCGCTGGAGAACTGATTCAACTGACATCACCGTCAGAAACAAACGTCCAACATCGCCGCTGGAAAACTGAATCATCTGACATCGCCGCCAGACACGAACGTCCAACATCGCCGCTGGAGAACAACAAAGAATCTGAGAACCATCCAACATCACCGCTGGAGAACTGATTCACCTGACATCGCCGCCAGAAACAAACAAAACACCCAACATCGCTGCTGGAGAAATAGAGAATCTGACATCGCCGTCATAAACAAACATAACTCTGAGAGACACTCGACATCGCCGTCGAACAAACAAAATCTCTGCTGGGGAGCTAAGGAGTCTGACATCGCCGTCAAACATAATCTCCTGACATCGCCGCCAGAAACAAACATAATCTGACCTCGCCGTCAAAACAAACATCCAACATCGCCGCTGGAGAAATTGACTCACCTGACATCGCCGCCAGAAACAAACAGATACCCAACATAGCCGCTGGAGGACTCAATCAACTTGAAATTGCCGCCAAGAACAAAACATCCAACATCGCCACTGGAAGGCTAAAGCAACTTGACATCACCGCCAGAAACAAACCTCCTCTGACCTCGCCGTCAGAAACAACCATCCAACATCGCCGCTGGAAACAAACATTTATATGACCTCACCGTCAGGGTGAAGAAAATCCATTGGGGGATTGGTCACACGGTAACCGGTAGCACATAGTCGATCATGCCATCAGGCATTCAAAGAGCACTGTCGGGCATCAGCCGGACTTCAACCATCAGGTTGATCATGCCATCAGGCCTTCAAAGAAATTGTCGGGCTTCAGCCGGACTTCAACCATCAGGTTGATCATGCCATCAGGCATTCCGCATTACTGAGATAACTGCTTCGTCAACACAGTTAGACTTCAATCTTGGAGTCTTCAAGGGAGGTTTCAACTTCGCCGTCGGAAAACCTGCTGGGGAGGACGCTTCGCCGCTGGGGAATCTGGAGAACTATCAAGCAACTCCGCCCCGGGGGTCCAGAAATCATCCTGGAGGAACCCACTCTGCTGAGGACTTCAAGAATCATCTTGAACAAATAACTCCGCCGGGGACTTCAAGAATCATCTTGGACGGATAACCATTCTGGAGATTTCAGGAATCATCCTGAGCGAACACTCTGTTGGGGATTCCAGGACTCATCCTGGGCAACTCTTACTAGGGACAAACCAATCATGGCTTGAGCAGCTTCCAAGGATTCGGCTCTCTTGGGGCTTCAGAAATCATCCTGGGTAAACTTCACTGGGGACTCTACTGGGGAGCTTTAGAATCATCCTAAGCAAACGGCCCTGCTGAGGAATTCAAGAATCATCTTGAACTGAAGACTTCGCTGGGGATCTCAAGAATCATCTTGAGCAAGCGACTTTGTTGGGGAGAATGTCAGGAATCATCCTGAGCAACTGATCCTTCGGCGGAACACCTGCAAAACAAGAACGGTAACAACCTAGATCATGTTTATTATGCATATGCTTCGGCGCCATGCTCCACACGGTGGAAATGCCATGCGTTCATGCTAAATGCTATGCAATCATGCACAATGATGCGATCCCGTCAGCAAAATAAATGCCGAGGGGAAAATCCTCTTGCCAAGGAGAAAGAACTACTCAGATAGAGGAATCATCCTGCTGAGGAGAACATGGCTACGCCAATATCAATTGGCCTCCGCAGGGGACACAACTTCAGTTGGCTGCTGCGGGAGAAACAACTTCAGTTGACTGCTGCAGGGGACGAAGCTCTACGAGAACCAGGACCTGCTGAGGGAAAGCGATGTCAATTATAGGAGTAAACTGCGTGGCCGCCTTGGCTACTCTTCTAGGGATAAGACTCTGTGGGGAAACAACTTCAGCTGCTCGACACTCCACTGGGAAAAACCAATCATGGTCTGGGCAACTTCCAAGGATTCGGCTCTCTTGGGGAACTGCAAACTCGGCTGGGGAAGGAGAAATCATTCTGCTTCGCTAGAGAGAGTACGACTCTGGGGGAGATACAACATCAGCTGTTCAACGCTCTGCTAGGGAAAATCCATCATGGTCCCAACTGCTTCGCTGGAGAGAGTACAACTCTGATGAGGAATTTCAATTCCGCTGGGGAAGAAGGAATCATCCGACTTCGGGGGAGAGTACAACTCTGCAGGGGAATACAGCATCAGCTGTTCCAACACTCTACTGGGGAAGAGGGAATCATCCGACTTCGGGAGAGAGTGCAACTCTGGCGGGGAATCTCAATTCCGCTGGAGACTTCAGTCTGGCACCATCAGTTGCTGCATACTTCGGCGTACGAACAGTTTCCTATGAAACCTGCACTTGTGACCCGGTGCGGGGGAAGAACACGAGCTTCGGCGCCCGATTCAGCTGAGGAGGTGACGTTCCTTCAGGATGCGTCTGCTTGGGGAGAGAATCATCTCTGCATGGGGAGACATATCAATGCTCACGATCTTGCGTTCAGACTCTGCGGGGAGAGGCCACTGAACTCTGCTGGAGAAGGAGGAATCATCCTGCTTCGGGGATGCGCACGGTGCACTGTCTGGAATATGCTACACCTGTAACAACACAAACAAACAAACAAGATACCCTTCTCAAAGGGACCTATTAAGGTTATTATCTCGTGACAATATTCAGGTAATTAATTGTTTCAACAATTAGTGGCCTAGGCCAGTAAGTTTATGTATGCGCATTTTATCAAAAACATCGGCGTTCTTTTTCGCAAACAAAACGGATAAATGCTAAACAGGCAAACAGAATTGCTGAATGATGTGCATTTTATTAATAACAAACCCCTGAATGGGTAAAAATGTTTTACAACAGAGGCAAGCTCCTGAAATGAGGAAGCCGCGCATAACATAAATATACATCAGTATATACAAATATCGGCAACGAGGCGTAGATGAACACCATGAGTTGATCCCTCTAAGACCCACTCGACTTTGATACTTCTCCGACGCTTCAGCTTCGGAAGAGATTGATTCAGATAAATGGCCCTCAGGTCCTCCAAACCACCAAACAATGAAAGTCCACACACGGAACGCAGTCATTTGCTTATTCAAATCCCTAACTTTTGCGTGAACCGCCCTTTGCGGGTTTTCAGTTCACCGGGATATCCTTTTTTGCCGAAGCCGCCCAGTGTAGGTTTTCGACTTCGCGGGTGTACATTTTTTTCAATATATCCCTAATTTTTGCCCGAACCTTTTATTCTGTTTTTGGTTCGCCGGGTGTCGCTACTGCGAAAATCGGCGCCGGCTTGACAGGAGAGTCGCCACCGTGCGTTATTTATCCCTCAGAGCGGGAAAGGAAACGCTCGAAGTAAACCTCGCAAAGACGGGAAAAGGTATGGTCATCGCAACCAAAACCTGGATTCGGGAGTCGGTTACGCAAGGGGAAGGTATTAGCACCCCTCACGTCCATCGTACTCGATGGGATCCACGCTTGGTGTTTATAGGTAAAAGGGTGTGTTATCTATCTACGCTAATGGCTGGTCTGAAAAGAAAATAAAAGGACAGGACTCGACAGAACATACGGTGTTCTGGGCCTACGTATTCCCTCGTGCAATGGGAAAGTCAGAGTCAACGTAGTTCGACTTCCTATGTCTAAACGGGGGAAAGGTTGCTCGCCAGGACATCGCGTCCTGTGCCTACGTACTTCCATCTAATATGAAAGATCAGAGCAAACGTAGTTCGGCTAACTACGGGTAAACAGGGGCTCTCACACAGCAGTGAGAAGACAAACTGGTCTCTAAGGCTCGGGAACCTACAAATACGATCTGGTCTCAAATGCGATCGGGCAAGAGAAAGGGATAACAATTAGTCGTTAGCGGGAAAGTCTCGATCGCACAGCCGCGAGAGAACAAAGGTTAGTTGTTAGTGTGCTCGCTAGGATATCGCATCCTATGCCTACATATCTTCGTCTGGAACGAAGAATCAGAGCAGCTGTAGTTCAGCTAACTACGGATCAAGCTACTCAAAAGCTCCTACAGAAAGGAAAGGGAAACCCTAGAACTATAGCTGAGAAACAGGGGAATCTACCTACTGCTATCACACCTGGTTGACCATCCTAATGTCTATCATAACAACTCCGCAGCGGAGAAGTCAGAGCTCCTAAGGGATCATGGCAACAGGACTGAACTACAAACAAGAAACTGCAAAGTAAAGAAATACTGAAGATATGCATGAATGCAACAACTAAACAAACAAGGCGCAAAGGCCGCAAACCACAAAGGCAAGGGAGCTCAGCTCTACCAAATACCAACAAGCAAAGCCACTCAATAACAAACAAGCAGAAGGAGGACCACCTCAACTTCTCATGCACACCAAGTCTACTTCTAAGATGCACCTATTCAGAACTATCTAGATGAATACCTAAATCTAATGCAACATAACATCATACAAGTCAAAACAATACAAAGAGACTAACCCTGAGCAGGGCCTCTGACAAACCTGAGACAACTCTTAATCTATCTCCAAGCAAAACTCTATACAATACCCTAAGCAAAAGATCTAAGCAACAACTCTAATCAAAACCTTAAGCACGAGGAATCAATCCCAGTCTCCCAGCTTCAGAACAAGCTTACCAGAGAAAGGAAGCTAAGCAGACAAGCCCATAGTGCTTTCCTCAGGAAAGTACCAGGAGGTTACTACTCAGGAGTCATATCCTATGCGGCTCGACAACTGTGATCAGTTTACATTCCTCCTCAGGAGGAATTAAACTCACATGAAGGCTCCGGCGTCACGGGATACTTGAGAAAACCTATATGCACTAAGGGAACTAAGTGAGCAGGCTCATAGGACCTTCCTCAGGAAAGCACTAGGAGGCTGACACTTAGGAATCGTATCCTACGTGGCTCAACAACTGCGATCAGTTTACATTCCTCCTCAGGAGAAATTAAACTCACAAGTTGGCTCCAACATCATTGGATACTTAAGAAATCCTAGATAAACTAATGGAACTAAGTGAATAGACCCATAGGACCTTCCTCAGGAAAGTACTAGGAGGCTTCCACTTAGGAATCGTATCCCATGTGGCTCAACAACATGTGATCAGTTTACATTCCTCCTCGGGAGGAATTAAACTCACAAGTCGGCTCCGACATCATTGGATACTTAAGAAAGAGGTGAGAAGGAAGAATGAAAGTCATTCATAGTGCCTTCCTCAGGAAAGTACCATAAACTCCCTTCAAACTTCAGGATCTCGAACCTCACAAACAGACGACAAACTTCTAGCCTAAGCCTCAATCCACTGCATCCTTGCAAGCTCCACCAGGACCTCCATCAACTCCCACCTTCAAGAAGAAACCCCAGGCCAACAAACCACAAGAGAACTATCTCTGAAGTTCAACCACAGTTGAACTTCGAAGTCAGAAGTCATCAAGACTTCTCCTATCTTCAGGCTCAGACAAATCACATCAGGACACCCTACAAAAATCTAATAAAAATCTAATGGGAGACCTACATGGCTCTAGGATAACATACTGAAAAAACAAAATTCAATACCAGATGAAAGAATCAAAATCAGCAACACAGACATATCCACAGACCAATTATTCAACATCAATAACAGTGAAAAAATGCAATTAAAATGAAAGTGCATGATTAAGCTAATGTTTTTATGCTATAAAATTCTACACTGAATTACGAGTCTACAGAAAAAAGAACGGAATTATTTGACTAAATCTACCATTTTTTATGAATTTTCTAATGATATGCATGCATTGAAAATATTAAAAAACATCAATTAAATGGAAAATGTACAAAAAAATAACAAACAAAAATAAAATGCCATTTTTATTTTCATTTAATTTTCTAGGAATTATGAGGTAATGGTAGAAAAAAGAATTATTAAAAAAAAACAATTATTTACATTTTTTTTTATGAATTATTTACAATCATGAAAATATAAAAGAAAAATAAAAGAAACAAAATGGGAGTGGGGGTTCAAACAGTAAGGGATTCAGGTTATTATTCATTGGGCCTATGCTGGTGGGGGTGCTGGAAGCAAATGGGCGCAGGGCCCAGACTTAATATCCAGAAAAAAAACAAAAAAAACTGAACTGAGCGCAGGGGGGTGCAGCGCTAGCAATTCCTTCAGTTCTTATTCACTGGGCTTACGCCCAGGGGGGTGCAGATAGTCATTAGGGCCTGAGGCCCAACTCAATTCATCCTGATCTCACACACGCCAGGGGGGGGGGGACAAGCAATTGGGGTGCAGCGTTCAGAAAACGCGTTTGGGCTTAGCCCAATACCCCAATCCAATCACTCAGGAAACAAAACCTAACCTCCCCAAACCCTAACTACTGTTCACTCTCACCCTAGCCGCTCCCTCTCTCGTCTCTCCCTCACCTCTTCTCTGCAACTCAATTCCAGGAAGAACAAAAATCACGCAAAACCTCACACGCCTCACCACACTCAAGCGAATCAACGCCACAACCTCAAACTCAGCACCCTCTCACACTCAACACAAATCAAACCTCAAACCCTAACCAGACAATTTACCCTAATCGAGGTTGCATTCATCAATTGCAGTGGAGCTATAGTGAAGGGAGACGAACCTGGGTTTACGCGAAGGGAACAAAGGATCTTTGAAGATCTAGGTATGTTTGCTGAAGATCTTCGAACGGAGACGATTTCTGATGGTGGATCCGATGCTTGCTGAATCTTGCATAGAGGAAAATAGATGAATCTTCACGAACTGGATTCGCTCCGATGATTGTTGATTAAGCGTACAATGTTTTCTGGAGGAGAAACTCAAGAAGCGATGAACGAAGAATGGTTGACGGTGAGAATCAATTTCTGAAGAAGGATGATTTTCCGGTCGTTCTTGATGAATGTGAAGATTGATGTTGATCGGAGGAATCTGGAAGCTTTGTGTTCTTGACTGAAAATCGAAGATTGATGACGATCGGAGGGAACTGGAAGAAGATTAACGTGCAAAGGATGAATTTCTGATGATTCTGGCGTTCTCCGGCAGAGTGAGCGGCGGTCGGAGTCTGTTAGCGGTGGTCGGAGGCCGTTGTCGCCGGTTTTGCATGCCCGGCGAGGAGTCTCCGGTGAGGAAAGGAGGCGAGGACAAGTGGCACAGGATTGGGGGAGTCTGAGTGTGGTGGCGTGATTGCATGCGCGCCGCGTGTCCTCGGAGAGAGAGAGAGAGAGTGAACGCGTGTGAGTCTGAGTGTGCGTAACGTGGACCCGCTTCTGAACCAACACGTGGCTCTGTATTATTTATATCACTGAAACACCTGGCGTGTTCTGGAATCTTCTGGTGTGCGCTGGAAGAATTTTGGATTGTTTCCTGGACTTTTTTTGCTGATGAGAATTGGGCCTCAAAAGAGTACCCCTGGGCCCATACGAATCATAAAAAAACTGTAAAAAAACTGAATAAAAAACAAAAACAATTAAATCTAATCAATACCAATTAAACTAATGATTAATCCTAATAAAATCCAACAAATTCAATTAAATCCTAAACAAAAAGATTTAAATCCTAATTAATTCTATATCAACCTAATTAAATCTAAAAAATGATTAAGAACCTAATTAACTCTAAAAAAAAACAATTAACCTAATTAAACTCTAAAAAAAAGATTAATGCTCTAATTAATTCTAAACTCCTACTAATTTTCTATTAAAATTCCAATATTATTTAAAACTAGTAAATCTATTATTAATAAAAGAAAAACTATATTATTTTCTATATTATCTAAAAACAATTAAACCTATTTCTATTAACCCTAATTTGTATCATTCTATTTAATATGCTAAAAAAATTCACTAATATTCTAAAAATAATAAAAGCTATTTTAAATTCTATTAAAAATTCCACAAATGATTAAAATCTATTTAAAAGATTCTATAAAATTCTAAAAAGAGGATTAAGCTATTAAAATATTCAAAAACCCTATTTAAATTCCAGAAAAATCTATAAAGCCTGTTAAAAATTCACAAAAGTCCATAAAAATCCTAAAAATGCAGATGAATGCAAATGACCGCCATAAAAGCGCACACGAGACCAGATCGAATCGAACAGAGATCCCCGGGCATCAGAATATCCCCAAAATTACTGTGCAAGCTAAAAATCACCGAGGAGCACACAATTTCCCGAAAATAAAACCCCCGATAATCTGGACTGAATCTGCCATATCTGATGGACAAAAATCAAGCTGTAAACTCTGATATCCCCTGCTTGTGCACAAATATCACATGTCTGAGCTGCGAATATGAATTTAAACCATGAGTCAAATGGGAGAACCGGTTGGTCAAATTTTAGGGTGCAACAGCTGCCCCTATTCAAGCGACTTGGACCTGAAGGGTTTGAAGAGCGCTCAGCCTTCAAACATTCAGAGGTACGAGACGGTTGAATACAAATAAAACCCGAAAATTTGCCAACCGCGAGCATATACTGTCAACTGCTTGGGGAATAAAGTCCAGAAAACCGAGTCCGGTCATCATGGCACCAAACTGATCAATCATCTGATAAAGAACTCCTGATTTGAATACCCGTTGCCTGTGATACCCTATGTAACAAAACCCTGAGGGTTGCAACAAAACACCTGATCCTTTCACATTGCCTACTGATAGGCAGGAAGAGAAATATACTCACATCGCCCAAAGATGGACGGGAAGACACCCTGATTGAATACTCACCTCGTCTAATGATAGACAGAAAGACAACATTAATCTCCCAATTCACATCGTCTAAGGATAGACGGGATGAAGTAATCTCCATACTCACGGAAAGGCACCATAATCTCCATATTCACATCGTCTAAGGGTAGACGGCATCATCCTGACTGATGAACAAATCAATATTCTCATCGTCTAAGGGTAAACGGGATCATCCTGATTGATAAACAAATCAACTCTCATCGTCTAAGGGTAGACGGGAACAAAGCCTGATCGCATACTCACATCGTCTAAAGATAGACGGAAAGACACCATTAATCTCCATATTCACATCGTCTAAGGATAGACGGGAAGAAGTAATCTCCGAATTCGCATCGTCTAAGAGTAGACGGCATCATCCTGACTGATAAAACAAATCAATATTCTCATCGTCTAAGGGTAGACGGGAAGAAAGCCTGATCGCATACTCACATCGTCTAAGGATAGACGGGAAGAAGTAATCTCCGAATTCGCATCGTCTAAGAGTAGACGGCATCATCCTGATTGATGAACAAACCAATTCTCATCGTCTAAAGATAGACGGGAAGAAGTAATCTCCCAATTCACATCGTCTAAGGATAGACGGAAAGACACCATAATCTCCAAATTCACATCGTCTAAGAGTAGACGGGATCATCCTGATTGATGAAACGAACAATTCACATCGTCTAAGGATAGACGGAAAGACATTCTTAATCTCCATACACACATCGTCTAAGGGTAGACGGAAAGACATTCTTAATCTCCATACACACATCGTCTAAGGGTAGACGGAAAGACACCATTGCGCAATTCAACACCATCCCTTGAATTTCAGAATTCTTCTGTTTACGGGAATTGATGGAAAGATCAATATCCTTGAAGGGGCCACATCGTCAGTATGGACCGACGATAAGAAAGCCACCTTTTAAGGAACCATGTCGTCAATAAGAATCGACAAATCACGAGAACTGAACATTCTTCGAAGAGCCTCGACATCAATAAGGATTGATGGTCAGAAAAGTCCCTCTTAAACGTCATCATATCCAATAAACAGAAAGAAGACCATTATCGGAAATATCGTTTTGAAACCCCTCAACAACCAAGGATAGCCGGAGAAGACTCGCTGGGGAACACCTTATCATATGCATGATCTGGCAATAAGAAACCCGCTGGACAGTAACCAAAACTTCACATCGTCTACTGATAGACGGAAAGAAAAGCCACTTGCTAGAAAAACTCTATTCTGAACCCTATTGAAAATCCATCAAAACTTCACATCGTCTACTGATAGACGGGAAGAAAAGCACATCCTGGGGAAACCCCTTCTTGAAGCCCTACTGTGATCACCCGCAACTTCACATCGTCTATGGATAGACGGAAAGAAAACCACATTCATACTCAAGACGTCTAATGATAGACAGAGAAATCCACTCATTGGAGGAACACATCGTCAATATGAATTGACGGGAAGAAAAGCTTGTCAACATCAGATGACTGACTGATCAAAGCACAACTATTGTATGATCTGATACAAATAATCCGCTGAATCGTCTAAATACTGCTGCTGGATAAATGCCCCTGAACTGATCGCAGAGTAATTCCCGCGCCATATGAGGCTGATAGAAAACCTGACTTATGCTTTGTATGCATATGCAAATGCTTTAATCTTTCTACAGCGTAATGCTCCATTCTGGATAGAAATGCTATGCATTTTGAAACTGTCATGCAGGTATGATGCAAATATGACGATGCATGCAATATGCTAGCAGGCTCGAGCTGCCGGAGAAGGCCGGGTACAGAAAACCACTTCAGCAAAATAAGTGCTGAAGGCGAGGCCAACTCTGCTGGAGATAACCCGGATATCACTGAATCGTCCTAGCAAAATAAATGCTGGGAGAGTGAAATCAACTATGCTGGGGATATTGGGAACTTAACCGAACACCTCGACGAAGTAATATCCTGCTAGGGAAGGTAACTCCGCTGTGAAATAGCAAACGTGCCGAATATGATTAGACTCCTCTAGGGATAGCTTATCCGTACCAACGGTGAATTGGACTTTGCTGGAGAGAATGGAGGGCGTCCTCCTGCGCGCTAATGAAGCTCGGATCTGGAAATTGATGCGTCAACACCGATGGGCTTCACAGTAATCGCAAACATGGATTTGAGCTCTTAAGCTTATCTTATTGGGTCAGATACAACTGCCGCTGGGAAACATTCTTCCTGAATACGCAGCCTTTTGGTGAAGAGTCAAGGGATAGTGACACGACTTCCCGCATTCATCTCACTCTCGAAAATCGACTGCATCTGCTCGAATAACTCTGTATGGCCCTGCAGGTACGGAAAACAACAATCCTTTCGCTTCTGATATGCCCCAGCCTACGGGACCTCTGTGGGGATAGTCCCTGAAAGGAAATCTGCAAATCTGTTCCTTGATGGTCTGATATAACATGCCTCAGTGTTCTGAACTTCCAAGAGATACTTCACCTTGAATGCTTCTCGCACAACCTTTGCGCGCTTAAGATGGTCTGCCTCTGACTGTAATGACCTTGCCCCTGATTATCTGATTCAGAGTAGTGCCCTCTGACTGCGCCGTATTCACCGAATCTCAACCTGATTGCCCCAGAATAACTGACTTCGAAAAGCTGACCTGACTGGGGATTACAATAAAAGCTTGCCCCTGTTCTCGGAACATTCGGGCGTTCTGCATTCTATCTTGACCATACTTTCCATTGTAGGAAGCTTTTCTGCTGTCAAGCGCTTACTCGCAAGTAAAACAAGTTGTTCTGCATAAAAGATGTATTAATGCAACACATATGACAGCTTTGACGTCCAATCTGTTCACTGGGAAAAGGAAAAACAGTTTATGGCATATAATGCACAAAACATTTATCAACATTAGTACCAACATGGTAAGAGGAACCTTTTTAGGAGTCAGAATCGACGCGACCTTTACCGGAGTATGCTTTCGAAACAACCTGCTTCAATTAGGACTTTTGAAGGTTGTAACGTGGTCAGGTTCATGGTTTTGAAAGAAAGGATAGAGGCTCAAAGTTTATTTTAACCCACCCATTCTCCTTGATGTTCTCCCATCCTACGTTCAGCTAATTCGACCTTAGCGCTCAACTCTCAGAGGCTTAGAAAATAGGAATGATAGTTCGAGAAACTTTTGGATTTTGGAGTGACAACCACTCACTTTTCATCTTTGACATTTGAGGTCACACGACTCGTATTTCATTTGAGGATTCTTCTTTTGATCCTTTTCATCTTTTTCTCTTCATATCCCTAACTTTTGCCTGGACTGACTCCTTTTGAGTTTCTTTTGATTTTTTTAAGTCCAGCGGGATGCCCTCATTTTTGCCTAAGTCATTTGTTTTGAAGTTTTCTTGACTTAGCGGGCTTTTGACCATTTTTTTTCTTCTTTCGAACAGGTCGTGTGACACTGGTTGTCTGACTCTTTGGGAAGTAATGTGGCTGTCCCACTCTTGATTGAACCACTGTGGTCTTTTAGGCACGACCTCTAGGGGTGTGATTAATCCTCGAACGGACACTCCTTTTGCAATTTGGACGCTCGGTCAAATTAGCTAACACCTACCCTGCCCCAGGTTAAGATTGAGGGTTCTTCATTTGCAAAAAGAAACTCCTACTACAAGGCTCAAAGGGGTTGACAAGGGATTATCTTCCTTATACCTCCGGTGTTTAGGGATTTGAAACAATGCCTGTACATCATCAACAGGTTTATTTCAAAAGCATACAATCGGAATTTGCATGTCGGTCATTTTCGTCATCCTCCCCAAATTCTTCTTAACCAAACGTTGGACACTTGTAAACACCGTTAGTGAACACGAATGGACTTAATCAAAACATGCATATTTATTTCATTATCATCAATTTGAATGAAAACAACAAGTTTTACAAACAAGCTTACAAATTCAAACAGGAAAGCAACTACAAATGTAAAGAAATGACAAGCTAAAACAAAGAAAATATGCTAGCTTCTGAGAACCGGGCTTTCACATCTGCCCTGCTGCTGAACCAGCTATCTTTATTAGAGGCAATTCGATGCTGTCTTGATCTGCTTTCAACGACTCAACCAAATTATAGAGCCCTTCCTCCTTCATTCAGATGATTTGGGGACCTCTTGGCCCGAAGCTGATTGCTGCACTATCAAGCAGATCCTGCACTTTGTGCTTAAAAGCATGGCAACCTTCTATATCGTGACCCGGGGCTCCAGAATGAAACTCGCAGTGTCGGTTTGCATCATAACCAAACGGGGGAGTTCCCGTTATTGGTGCCAGAGTTCTTTTCTCTACCAGATTCAATCCCAACAATGTCTGCAACAACTCGGCATATGTTGAGGGAGGCTTCTCAAACACTCTTCTCGGTTTACTACCCTGGAATCTTCGCTGAGCTTGCTGTGCCCCCTGCGGTGGCTGCTGCTGCTGGTACCGGGTTGACCCTTGAACACCCTTCGTAGCAAATGCAACATCGGTTTCTTGACCTTCAATGTACTGATTAGCGCTCTCCTTATGCTTAACCATTTTCTTTCTTAGATCTGCCCCAGGGATAGGCAACAATTGTGGGCCTGGAGATTCTGACACCATGGAGTCCAGGATACGCTTCTGACCCCCTGCAGCTTTAGAAACATCTGTCATCTTAGCATCGATCGAGACAGGAGCAATGTGCACTGCTACACCGCCCGGCGTGAATTCAATATCGTGCGAGTCAATCAGGTCTTGAACATTGTGCTTAAAAGCATGACAACCCTCGATGTCATGTCCGAATGCCCCGGAATGAAATTCACATTGCTTGCTGGCATCGTACCCTTGAGGAAACACTCTCGTTGGGGGTGTCAACGTTCTCTTCTCAACCAGATTAAACCTCAATAAGGTCTGCAAGAGCTCAGCATAGGTCATAGGTGGTGCCTCAAACATTCTCTTTGGTTTCCCTTCCTGGATCCTCCGCTGAACCGGATGTATCTTCTGTTGCTGCTGCTCAAGTTCCACATGCACAGGTGGCGCGAGCTTCTTCATTGCGGCTTCAAATAGCTGATCGTCTTCTTTCCTAAGCACATTCTTGACTACCTCCATGATCAAGCTCATTTGGGTCTTCAGCTGACCGTTCTCCTCTATGAGAATCTTCTGCTCTAGACGCATCTCTTGCATGTCTCTCATCATCTGCCCCAGCTGGCTTCGGACTTCGATCAATTCAAACTGATTCTGTTCCATATCTCTGAAGGAATTCCTGCAACAAACTGGACGATGAGGAAATAAGACCCACGGTTCTGATATACCTGCTAAATGATAATGCAGCGTAGAAAGCAAACACATATTCACAACGAGACAAAGAGAAACTCAAGCTATAAGCACACAGACAAACATCTCCCACACATGTACAACCAACAGAATCAACCGGTAAGCACAAATGAGTACGAATACAATGACCCCAGCCAACAATCCTGGTGGTGGTCAGCAAATACTAATGCACAAAAGCTAAACGGGTTAAGCAGAGAAAACAGATAAGACACCCGGCACAGAAACCTCTAGAAACTTCTCCCATATTCAACTGAACTCTCCGATTGACAATCTTCAGAGCACACACTTCCTGTGGAGTCTTCCATGACATTAACTGACGAACCCCCACAACTGGAAGATGGAAAATCATTAATCTGAACAAAACCCTGAGAAGTGATGCAAATACGGCTAGAGTCTAATAGATCCTGAATCTGACTTCTAAGCACCTTACAATCATTTGTGGAATGCCCCTGTGCCCCAACATGGTACTCACAGCGGGCGCTGGCATCAAACCCTGGAGGATACGGTGGAATCACCGGCTTAGTCTCTTTCGGCACTATCAATCCACTTTTGACCAGATCTGGCAACAACTGACTGTACGACACCGGTAGCTGAGTAAACTGCCTCTCAGGCTTCCTTGGTCTTCGTGGAGCATGCTGACGCGATCGGCGATAGGATGATCGTTGACTTGAGGTGTCTGAAAACTGATCCTGAGATGCTAGAGATTCTGAGGTGGCGTCATCTCCTTCCCACTCTTCTTGAGAACTGACAACCGACTCAATCTTATTAACTGGGACGTAAGGAACACCTCGAAACTTTCCACTCCTGAGTCCTCGCTCAACAATCTCTCCCAGCCTCATCAGGCCCACAAAGCTTGTGCAACTGAACAATTTGTCAAAATAATGGCCTTTTAGGGTACCCAAGAAGATGTCAACCAGTTCTCTTTCCGGAAGCGGTGGTCGAACACTAGCAGCCAATTCCTTCCATCTTCGCAAATACGCTCTGAATGATTCATTCTCCGCTTGAGACAATTCTTGCAGATCTACGAGACTAGGAGTCAAATCCAGGTTGTAATCGTACTGCTTCATGAAAGCTCTGGCTAAATCCACCCATGATCGAATCTGATTACTTTCCAATTGCACATACCACCTCAGGGATGCCCCAGTCAGGCTATACTGAAAGCAATGGATCATCAATTTATCATTTCGCACAAACGAAGTCATCCTTCGGCAGAACATCATCAAATGCAACTTTGGGCAGCTATCTCCCCTGTATTTTTCAAATTCCGGCACTTTGAACTTGTACGGCAACACGAGGTCAGGGACCAAGCACATGGCTACAGCATCCAGGTTAACGGCATCTTTCGCTTCCAAGGCTTTCATTTGCTCTTCCAACACTCGGACTCTTCTACCATCGTCAAGAGCTCTTGGATCTACTAACCCGGTCACTGGAATATCTCTCCGGTAATTCATCACAGGGAAAGCAACACATTGATTGTTAACAGGAGGATAGCGTTCATTTTGGACAAGAAACTGCTCATGCCGATCTCTGTTCTCAACAGCAGGCTGCACAACTTGGGCTGCAGTAAGATTGTTTGCTTGCGGGAAGCCTTCCATAGAATCATACTGATGGTTGGGCGCCGTGGCGAACCTTGCCAAAGTGTCAGGAGCCTGGAAATTGCCTTCAGACATAGCTACCAATTACCTGTAACGGACTACACTGCTTGATTCTGCTCAAATCTGCCTCAGCCCCTTGGTCGTCTTCATCACTCCACTCTTGCCTCAAACAATTCCCCGAGAATCACTTTCTGGTGAAAACAAAGGCTGGATAAGTGCTCTGACCTGCTAGAGAAATGCTATGCAGTATGATTTATGCAAGCAGAAATACAAAATGCTAACGTGCATGTGTGCATTGGAGATATTTCCCCTCCAATTCCAGTGTCAGTGGTAGCAAGACGAGATAAACCATAGAGACAATATTTGGAAAAACCCTCATATATTCATTAGAACAGCAGTCTTGTCAAGAAGTTACATAACTATGCTCCATACAGCTGATATGATAAGGAGGATCCCAGCCAACATGCCTGGTGGTGATCTCAACACAACAGAATACAAGAGAGAAATCAAATACGGGTACGGTTGCGGAAGTCCTCGACCATTTTCTTTGTCTCTGCATGATCCGGTTGATAAATCAAACCTTCTATCAGTCGATCCCTCTTCCTGACCGTCCCCTGGATGTCTCTGACAAAGTCTTCCCAAGCCTTATCATTGGCACCGCCCCCAGGTTTGGGTCTCTTGGCATCTGCTCTATGCTGGAAATCTTCCAAATTCTTCATGGCATCTGTCAGCTTGCGCTCGGCCTCGTATCGGCGACAGGCTTCTTCTTCAAGCTCTTCGTTCTTCACTTTGACCTGTTCTTCTAAATGAGCTACCTGTGTCTTCAGCTCTTCTTCTCGCTCCTTGCGCTTGGTCATAGTGAGATCCCAGTGTTCTCTGAACTTGGCTAGCTTCGTGTAGGCCCTGTCCAGCTCTTGCTTCTTGGTGGCCAACACACTACTAACGGAGTCTACATCTAACTCCAGACGCTTCTTGGTTTCAGTCAATTCCAATAGCGTAGTCTTCAGATGTTTCAGAGTTTCAGCCTGTTGCTTAGAAATATATCCTGTTTCAATCTTTTCATGCCGAAGCTGGGCATTCTCCTGCTCTAAAGCCTCTTTAGCCCTTGCTAGCTCTTCTTTCTCCGCCATCAGCTGCTTGTAAACCTGAATGTCCACAGTGGTAGGTTCCTCTACCGGAGGAGGATGCAATGGCTGAACCGCTGGATACGGCATAAGGAACTTCACAGCTCGCTCACGAATCCATTCTACATATGGGCTAGGACCTCGAGTATCCCCTCTGCTACCTGAAAGCTTCCCTCTCTTGTGCAAGTTTTTCCAGGCTTTCTCAAGTTTGGTCAGCATCTCTTTCCCAATTGCCCCGGTGAGATACAGAGATTCCTGTATCTCCTCGGGCTTTGGCGCTCCTTGAGGTATGTACCCAAATTGCTTGATCAATAAGGAAGGGTTATAGTTGACACAACCTTTCCTTCCTATTAACGGAACATTCGGGAATCCTTCGCCTTTGAGTATGACTTCAGCTCCAAATACCTCTTTATTGACCCATACCACGTTCTCAGCAGTCAATCCCATTAAGCGCTCGGGCCATCCTAGAGAATTGATAGATGCGACAAACGGGCCTGACTTAGGCATATGACTGGTGAACCACCTGCATAGGAGAGGTACGCAGCAAGACACATTCCTTCCTCGTCGCTTTTCATTCTGGTAGTGAGTTGAATGGTGGATATCTCCCAGCAAAGTAGGAACTGGGTTTCCCGCAGCCAAAATATAGAAGGCATCAGAATCAACGAAATCAGGAATATTCGGGAATAACACAATGCCATACACACATACAGCAAGGATAACGTCAAAAACATCCCAGCTACCCTTCTGGGCATATTCTCGAGCCTTCTCCACTAAGACATCCAACGGAAATCCCCATACATCTCCTCTTCTGATCATCTTCCCAGACAGCTCAGACTCTTTCAAGCACAGGATGGCAGAAAGCTCAGCCAGCTTAGGCTCAGCGTCCGTACGATAAAAAGGCATCTGCTCACGGATCGGTATATCCAGAAGTGCAGAGTACTCCTCCAGGGTAGGAGCCAAAACAAAGTCGGGAAATACAAAACACCTGAGCTCCGCGTCGTAGAACTGTAACAGAGTATAAATGCCGCTGGTCTCGTAGGCAGATGGCTGATAAACGTAGGTCAGAATCCTCCCATATCTCTTTCTGAAGTCACCCATTCCCCTCTTCTTAGCAATAGCAATCAACTCTAACAATAGACTGATATTCGGCGACGGAAACTTATAGGGCAATACTCTCTTCAGGTTTTCCATGTCTTGCTAGGAACGAACACCAGAACTGGAAGGGAAAATATGTACCTGCAATACATACACGTTAGTTGAATGCAGATGGTAATGCAATGATGCAATATGATAAATAATGCAATCTGTGAACACAGGGGCTATGCTGTAGCCTGAAGAGGAATATCTCTGTGATCAAGAACAGAAAACCAACACGGTCACCAGAATCTCATGCCACTAACTATCATCTGATACTCAAAATATCAATCCCCTGGTAAGAAAACCATCTGAACCTCTGTATCTGACGAGAATACCATCTGATAATTGCCTCAACCTCAGATAAGAAACCCATCTGACCCAGACAACACACCTGGAGATGAATCAAGAACACCATCTGATAACTACTGAATCATGGTTTCTGAAGGCCAGTTTTCCTGCAATAACCCAGTCCCTCTCACAGGTAGGATAGACCTAATCCACGGACAAAGGTACGACATCCTATGCGGTTATCAGCGTCACAGACTTTCATGAGTGACAATACGATTCCCAGAAGGAGTGGCATCATCAAATCATGAAGAGGCCTCACTCAGCTGACTTCCAAATGATCGGTCCCCAGAGTCGACAACCCTCACGTCTGGACTCCCCTCAGATCCTCAGGACCGGAAAGGAGCACCTCTGCAAGAATCTCGTCTGAGCGCAGATTTTCGTAGGGAACTGTGCCTGCTCAGCAGACAGGTTCGTCTACTACTTCTCCGCAACTATATCTAGGTGTGTACTCAAGCCCAGGTCCGGCTTTTCACTCACAGTAACCTCCCTTTGCCCACAGCAATAATCATAATAATATAATGCTGGAAAATAAATGCGGAAAGGTAGAGGTACAGAAAAGTAAAGTGCAGAAAAGTAAAACACAATATGCACAACACCCAACCAATAAACACCCAAGCGCTAGGATTGACTCGCGTAGGGGATGGGAAACGGTCCCAGCATAAGGGATGGGAAAAGTCCCTAGATGCTATAAGTCCCCAGCAGAGTCGCCAGTTGTCGCTACTGCGAAAATCGGCGCCGGCTTGACAGGAGAGTCGCCACCGTGCGTTATTTATCCCTCAGAGCGGGAAAGGAAACGCTCGAAGTAAACCTCGCAAAGACGGGAAAAGGTATGGTCATCGCAACCAAAACCTGGATTCGGGAGTCGGTTACGCAAGGGGAAGGTATTAGCACCCCTCACGTCCATCGTACTCGATGGGATCCACGCTTGGTGTTTATAGGTAAAAGGGTGTGTTATCTATCTACGCTAATGGCTGGTCTGAAAAGAAAATAAAAGGACAGGACTCGACAGAACATACGGTGTTCTGGGCCTACGTATTCCCTCGTGCAATGGGAAAGTCAGAGTCAACGTAGTTCGACTTCCTATGTCTAAACGGGGGAAAGGTTGCTCGCCAGGACATCGCGTCCTGTGCCTACGTACTTCCATCTAATATGAAAGATCAGAGCAAACGTAGTTCGGCTAACTACGGGTAAACAGGGGCTCTCACACAGCAGTGAGAAGACAAACTGGTCTCTAAGGCTCGGGAACCTACAAATACGATCTGGTCTCAAATGCGATCGGGCAAGAGAAAGGGATAACAATTAGTCGTTAGCGGGAAAGTCTCGATCGCACAGCCGCGAGAGAACAAAGGTTAGTTGTTAGTGTGCTCGCTAGGATATCGCATCCTATGCCTACATATCTTCGTCTGGAACGAAGAATCAGAGCAGCTGTAGTTCAGCTAACTACGGATCAAGCTACTCAAAAGCTCCTACAGAAAGGAAAGGGAAACCCTAGAACTATAGCTGAGAAACAGGGGAATCTACCTACTGCTATCACACCTGGTTGACCATCCTAATGTCTATCATAACAACTCCGCAGCGGAGAAGTCAGAGCTCCTAAGGGATCATGGCAACAGGACTGAACTACAAACAAGAAACTGCAAAGTAAAGAAATACTGAAGATATGCATGAATGCAACAACTAAACAAACAAGGCGCAAAGGCCGCAAACCACAAAGGCAAGGGAGCTCAGCTCTACCAAATACCAACAAGCAAAGCCACTCAATAACAAACAAGCAGAAGGAGGACCACCTCAACTTCTCATGCACACCAAGTCTACTTCTAAGATGCACCTATTCAGAACTATCTAGATGAATACCTAAATCTAATGCAACATAACATCATACAAGTCAAAACAATACAAAGAGACTAACCCTGAGCAGGGCCTCTGACAAACCTGAGAGAACTCTTAATCTATCTCCAAGCAAAACTCTATACAATACCCTAAGCAAAAGATCTAAGCAACAACTCTAATCAAAACCTTAAGCACGAGGAATCAATCCCAGTCTCCCAGCTTCAGAACAAGCTTACCAGAGAAAGGAAGCTAAGCAGACAAGCCCATAGTGCTTTCCTCAGGAAAGTACCAGGAGGTTACTACTCAGGAGTCATATCCTATGCGGCTCGACAACTGTGATCAGTTTACATTCCTCCTCAGGAGGAATTAAACTCACATGAAGGCTCCGGCGTCACGGGATACTTGAGAAAACCTATATGCACTAAGGGAACTAAGTGAGCAGGCTCATAGGACCTTCCTCAGGAAAGCACTAGGAGGCTGACACTTAGGAATCGTATCCTACGTGGCTCAACAACTGCGATCAGTTTACATTCCTCCTCAGGAGAAATTAAACTCACAAGTTGGCTCCAACATCACTGGATACTTAAGAAATCCTAGATAAACTAATGGAACTAAGTGAATAGACCCATAGGACCTTCCTCAGGAAAGTACTAGGAGGCTTCCACTTAGGAATCGTATCCCATGTGGCTCAACAACATGTGATCAGTTTACATTCCTCCTCGGGAGGAATTAAACTCACAAGTCGGCTCCGACATCATTGGATACTTAAGAAAGAGGTGAGAAGGAAGAATGAAAGTCATTCATAGTGCCTTCCTCAGGAAAGTACCATAAACTCCCTTCAAACTTCAGGATCTCGAACCTCACAAACAGACGACAAACTTCTAGCCTAAGCCTCAATCCACTGCATCCTTGCAAGCTCCACCAGGACCTCCATCAACTCCCACCTTCAAGAAGAAACCCCAGGCCAACAAACCACAAGAGAACTATCTCTGAAGTTCAACCACAGTTGAACTTCGAAGTCAGAAGTCATCAAGACTTCTCCTATCTTCAGGCTCAGACAAATCACATCAGGACACCCTACAAAAATCTAATAAAAATCTAATGGGAGACCTACATGGCTCTAGGATAACATACTGAAAAAACAAAATTCAATACCAGATGAAAGAATCAAAATCAGCAACACAGACATATCCACAGACCAATTATTCAACATCAATAACAGTGAAAAAATGCAATTAAAATGAAAGTGCATGATTAAGCTAATGTTTTTATGCTATAAAATTCTACACTGAATTACGAGTCTACAGAAAAAAGAACGGAATTATTTGACTAAATCTACCATTTTTTATGAATTTTCTAATGATATGCATGCATTGAAAATATTAAAAAACATCAATTAAATGGAAAATGTACAAAAAAATAACAAACAAAAATAAAATGCCATTTTTATTTTCATTTAATTTTCTAGGAATTATGAGGTAATGGTAGAAAAAAGAATTATTAAAAAAAAACAATTATTTACATTTTTTTTTATGAATTATTTACAATCATGAAAATATAAAAGAAAAATAAAAGAAACAAAATGGGAGTGGGGGTTCAAACAGTAAGGGATTCAGGTTATTATTCATTGGGCCTATGCTGGTGGGGGTGCTGGAAGCAAATGGGCGCAGGGCCCAGACTTAATATCCAGAAAAAAAACAAAAAAAACTGAACTGAGCGCAGGGGGGTGCAGCGCTAGCAATTCCTTCAGTTCTTATTCACTGGGCTTACGCCCAGGGGGGTGCAGATAGTCATTAGGGCCTGAGGCCCAACTCAATTCATCCTGATCTCACACACGCCAGGGGGGGGGGGGACAAGCAATTGGGGTGCAGCGTTCAGAAAACGCGTTTGGGCTTAGCCCAATACCCCAATCCAATCACTCAGGAAACAAAACCTAACCTCCCCAAACCCTAACTACTGTTCACTCTCACCCTAGCCGCTCCCTCTCTCATCTCTCCCTCACCTCTTCTCTGCAACTCAATTCCAGGAAGAACAAAAATCACGCAAAACCTCACACGCCTCACCACACTCAAGCGAATCAACGCCACAACCTCAAACTCAGCACCCTCTCACACTCAACACAAATCAAACCTCAAACCCTAACCAGACAATTTACCCTAATCGAGGTTGCATTCATCAATTGCAGTGGAGCTATAGTGAAGGGAGACGAACCTGGGTTTACGCGAAGGGAACAAAGGATCTTTGAAGATCTAGGTATGTTTGCTGAAGATCTTCGAACGGAGACGATTTCTGATGGTGGATCCGATGCTTGCTGAATCTTGCGTAGAGGAAAATAGATGAATCTTCACGAACTGGATTCGCTCCGATGATTGTTGATTAAGCGTACAATGTTTTCTGGAGGAGAAACTCAAGAAGCGATGAACGAAGAATGGTTGACGGTGAGAATCAATTTCTGAAGAAGGATGATTTTCCGGTCGTTCTTGATGAATGTGAAGATTGATGTTGATCGGAGGAATCTGGAAGCTTTGTGTTCTTGACTGAAAATCGAAGATTGATGACGATCGGAGGGAACTGGAAGAAGATTAACGTGCAAAGGATGAATTTCTGATGATTCTGGCGTTCTCCGGCAGAGTGAGCGGCGGTCGGAGTCCGTTAGCGGTGGTCGGAGGCCGTTGTCGCCGGTTTTGCATGCCCGGCGAGGAGTCTCCGGTGAGGAAAGGAGGCGAGGACAAGTGGCACAGGATTGGGGGAGTCTGAGTGTGGTGGCGTGATTGCATGCGCGCCGCGTGTCCTCGGAGAGAGAGAGAGAGTGAACGCGTGTGAGTCTGAGTGTGCGTAACGTGGACCCGCTTCTGAACCAACACGTGGCTCTGTATTATTTATATCACTGAAACACCTGGCGTGTTCTGGAATCTTCTGGTGTGCGCTGGAAGAATTTTGGATTGTTTCCTGGACTTTTTTTGCTGATGAGAATTGGGCCTCAAAAGAGTACCCCTGGGCCCATACGAATCATAAAAAAACTGTAAAAAAACTGAATAAAAAACAAAAACAATTAAATCTAATCAATACCAATTAAACTAATGATTAATCCTAATAAAATCCAACAAATTCAATTAAATCCTAAACAAAAAGATTTAAATCCTAATTAATTCTATATCAACCTAATTAAATCTAAAAAATGATTAAGAACCTAATTAACTCTAAAAAAAAACAATTAACCTAATTAAACTCTAAAAAAAAGATTAATGCTCTAATTAATTCTAAACTCCTACTAATTTTCTATTAAAATTCCAATATTATTTAAAACTAGTAAATCTATTATTAATAAAAGAAAAACTATATTATTTTCTATATTATCTAAAAACAATTAAACCTATTTCTATTAACCCTAATTTGTATCATTCTATTTAATATGCTAAAAAAATTCACTAATATTCTAAAAATAATAAAAGCTATTTTAAATTCTATTAAAAATTCCACAAATGATTAAAATCTATTTAAAAGATTCTATAAAATTCTAAAAAGAGGATTAAGCTATTAAAATATTCAAAAACCCTATTTAAATTCCAGAAAAATCCATAAAGCCTGTTAAAAATTCACAAAAGTCCATAAAAATCCTAAAAATGCAGATGAATGCAAATGACCGCCATAAAAGCGCACACGAGACCAGATCGAATCGAACAGAGATCCCCGGGCATCAGAATATCCCCAAAATTACTGTGCAAGCTAAAAATCACCGAGGAGCACACAATTTCCCGAAAATAAAACCCCCGATAATCTGGACTGAATCTGCCATATCTGATGGACAAAAATCAAGCTGTAAACTCTGATATCCCCTGCTTGTGCACAAATATCACATGTCTGAGCTGCGAATATGAATTTAAACCATGAGTCAAATGGGAGAACCGGTTGGTCAAATTTTAGGGTGCAACACCGGGATGCCCCTTTTTTGCCTGGACTCTCTCTTTTTTTGTCCAGCGGGTCGCTTTCAAGCAAAGTATTTTTTAACTGCGTCCGCGTTCACCAGGGACGCAAAATCTTCACCATCCATCGTGGATAACAACAAAGCTCCTCTCGAGAAGACCTTGCTGACGACGTACGGACCTTCGAAATTCGGAGTCCACTTGCCCCGGTGATCGGAGTGTGGCGGAAGAATCTTCTTCAGGACGAGATCACCCGTCTGAAAGCTTCTAGGACGCACCTTCTTATCATAAGCTTTCTTCATTTGGCTTTGGTACAGACGACCAAATGCAATCGATGCTAACCTCTTCTCGTCCATCAGGCTGAGTTGGTTCAAGCGATTCGTAATCCATTCTGCCTCGTCGAGTTTCACATCAACCAAAACTCGCAAAGAAGGGATCTCCACTTCTAACGGTAGGACAGCTTCCATACCGTACACTAAGGAGAAAGGAGTTGCCCCGGTTGACGTACGTACCGTCGTCCGATAACCGTGCAATGCAAACGGCAGCATCTCGTGCCAATCTTTGTAGGTCACAACCATCTTCTGAACAATCTTCTTTATGTTCTTGTTGGCGGCTTCGACGACGCCATTCATCTTCGGCCGGTAAGGAGATGAGTTGTGGTGTTCAATCTTGAAGCTCTGGCACAACTCCTTCATCATCTTGTTATTCAAATTCGAACCATTATCAGTAATGATCCGCTCGGGAATTCCGTAACGACAGATGATGTCCCTCTTTATGAATTTAGCCACTACCTGCTTGGTCATATTAGCGTACGAGGCTGCCTCCACCCACTTGGTGAAGTAGTCGATAGCTACCAGAATGAAACGATGACCGTTGGATGCAGTGGGCTCGATCTTGCCTATCATGTCGATGCCCCACATGGAGAACGGCCACGGGGAGGACATGACATTTAACGGGCACGGCGGCACATGAATTTTATCAACATAAATCTGGCATTTATGAGATCTCTTCGCGAATCTGAAGCAATCCGACTCCATCGTCAGCCAGTAGTATCCTACTCTCAGGATCTTTCTCGTCATAGCATGCCCGCCGGCGTGCGTACCAAATGTGCCTTCATGGACCTCTTCCATGAGCATACTCGCCTCTTTCTCATCTACCCATCTGAGTAGCACGAGATCATGGTTTCTCTTATACAACACTCCATCAGGATTGAGATAAAAGTTTCTAGACAGCCTCCGCAGAGTCTTCTTATCCTGGGTTGACGCACCCGCGGGATACTCCTTAGTCATAAGGAAAGTCTGGATGTCGTGGAACCATGGCTTGCCGTCAGCGGCATCCTCGATTGCAAAGACAAATACCGGTCTATTAAGACGCGAAAGGACAATTCTTGGAGCCTCATTCCAAAAATTGACTTTATACATTGAAGCCAACGTGGCTAAGGCATCAGCCATCTGATTTTCAGCCCTGGGCACATGATGAAGTTCCACTCGATCGAAGAACGGAAGCAGCCTTCGGGCATAGTTCATGTATGGCACAAAATTCGATTGACAAGTCTCCCACTCCCCTTTAATTTGGTTGATCACAAGCGCTGAGTCACCATATACGTCTAGGTTCTTGATTCTCAAATCAATTGCCTCTTCTAGACCCATGATGCATGCTTCGTACTCCGCCTCATTGTTGGTAACTGGAAACGTCAGTCTCGCAGTAAACGAGATGTGGGATCCGTGGGGAGTCGTGATGATAGCCCCGATGCCACTTCCATAGGAATTAACTGCTCCATCGAATATCAACTTCCACTGGGATTTCCTATCTGGCCCCTCGCCGGGCAACAGCTCATCGCAATACTTCGCTTTGAGAAACATAATATCCTCGTCAGGGAATTCGAACTTCATCGGCTGGTAGTCCTCGATCGGCTGTTCGGCAAGGTAATCAGACAATACGCTTCCCTTGATGGCCTTCTGGGACACGTACTGAATATCATATTCTGTTAACACCATTTGCCATCTGGCAATCCTGCCCGAAAGAGCCTGCTTCTCGAAGACGTACTTGATTGGATCCATCTTCGAAATTAGCATAGTGGTGTGATTGAGCATGTACTGTCGTAAACGTTTGGCATCCCAAGCTAGTGCACAACACGTCTTCTCCAGCATCGAGTATCGAGATTCACACTCAGTGAACTTTTTACTCAAATAGTAAATGGCATGCTCTTTTCTGCCCGTCTCGTCGTGCTGACCGAGAACACACCCCATACTATTCTCCAGAACTGTCAAGTACATGATTAAAGGCCGTCCAGCCACTGGGGGTATCAACATTGGAGGTTCTTGAAGATACTGCTTTATCTTGTCGAATGCCTTCTGGCAATCCTCATTCCAAGTAATCGCCTGATCTTTCTTTAAAAGCATGAACATCGGTTCGCAAGTGGCCGTGAGCTGAGAGATAAACCTTGCAATGTAGTTTATTCGGCCCAAGAAACCACGAACTTCTTTTTCTGTTTTCGGCGCTGGCATTTCTTGAATGGCTTTTATTTTCGCAGGATCAACCTCGATACCTCGTTCACTAACGATAAACCCCAACAACTTTCTGGACCGCACTCCGAAAGTGCATTTGTTAGGATTCAACCTCAACCTGAATTTCCTAAGCCTCTCAAAAAGCTTCAATAAGTTGACCAGATGCTCTTCCTCCATTTGGGACTTTGCAATCATGTCATCAACATAGACCTCAATCTCATGATGAATCATATCATGAAACAAAGTTACCATTGCTCGCTGGTAAGTGGCCCCTGCGTTCTTCAGACCGAAGGGCATTACCTTATAGCAAAATGTTCCCCAGGGGGTGATAAACGTTGTTTTCTCCATGTCCTCCGGCGCCATCTTGATCTGGTTGTAACCGGAGAAGCCATCCATGAACGAAAACACGGAGAACTGGGTTGTGTTGTCGACCAACACATCGATATGAGGCAACGTGAAATCATCTTTAGGGCTCGCCCTATTCAAATCCCGATAATCGACGCACATGCGTACCTTACCGTCCTTCTTTGGTACAGGAACTATGTTGGCGACCCACGGAGGGTAAGTGGTGACCGCTAAGAAGCCAGCATCAAGCTGTTTCTGCACTTCTTCTTTGATCTTAACGGCCATGTCTGGTCTCGTCCTCCTAAGCTTCTGCTTGACGGGAGGGCAATCTTCTCGCAGCGGCAAGCGGTGGACCACGATGTCCGTGTCAAGTCCGGGCATATCTTCGTATGACCAAGCAAAGACGTCACTATACTCTCGAAGCATCTCGACCAGTCTCTGCTTGACATCACTCTGCAGCGCAGCCCCTACTCTGACGTTTCTGACGAGCTCTTCAGAACCCAGATTTACGATCTCAATATCCTCCTCGTGAGGAAGAATAACCTTTTCCTCTTGTTTCAACAAGCGGGCCAACTCTTCAGGAAGGTATTCGTCTTCATCAATCTCATCCTCGACTTGATAGATCGGGCAATTGAAGTCGAAGTGAGTCGTAGAAGGTCCAGAGTCGATGTCGTCTGTTATGTGGATCCTACAATAACAAGGGTTAAGTTTAAAACAAGAATATGCAGGTTAGCACAAACCCCATTGCCATTTTACTGTTTTTCAAAACAATCATAAAACAGGAATAACAGAGAACACAATATTTGAATGCGAAGAAAACGCCTTTGATTTATTAACAAAATGCATGTACATAATCCAACAAGGCCCTGACAATAAAACCACTATGCCCCGGGTAGGACATAGGGTTGTACAATGATTGTAAAAAGTAAATCATTACTCTTCACTTGTCAGCTGGATGATATCCTTGATGGTCCAATTGTTGAGGCGCTCGCCTGGCTTGCTTGGCTGAATCCAAGAGTCGAGATCACAATCGCTATCCCCGCTGTCTTCAGACGTTGCGTTGATGCTTTCGAAGATCACTCCGCCACTGGTAAATAGGATCGGCCCCTTACCCCGTGAGGCGCTGCTAGACGAAGAAGATGAAGCTTCAGCTTCAGGAGAATACCCCAACCCAAACTTATCCTGCTTGTTCGGTATCTCCAAAATATGCCCCCAGCCTGGGGTGGAACCGGCTTCGACGACGGCCCAAGCTTCATTGAATGAGGAGAGATTCATCTCTGGCCTCTCTATGACGACAGGAGCTACCTATTTCACCTTGACGGCTTCAAATGCTTGACAAAGAGTTTCATGGATTTCGCCATCCATTTCAACATACTTAAAGGATGACAAATGGCTCACCATTATGTCCTCCTCACCGCACATGGTTACTATGCTTCCCCCGACAGCATATTTGAGCTTTTGATGCAACGTGGAGGTCACGGCACCAGCAGCATGGGTCCATGGCCGGCCCAAGAGGCAACTGTAGGCAGGCATGATGTCCATGATATAAAAGACCGTGTCGAACGTTTCCGGACCGACTTGGATCGGCAGGGTCAACTCTCCGAAAACGTGGCGCTTAGTTCCGTCAAACGCTTTCACCACCAGATCACTGGGTGTGCAAAGCAATCCACGAGTGTCCAACTTCATTAATGCCTTCTTCGGAAGCACATTAAGCGACGAACCCGTGTCCACCAGGACGTGCGACATGATTGTGCCTCTGCACTCTATCGAGATATGCAAGGCGCTGTTGTGATCTCTCCCTTTAGGTGTCAGCTCTAAATCTGTGAAACCTAGCCCATTGCCAGCGTTAACATGGGCTACCACCTCTTCTAGCTGATTCACGGATATCTCTTGCGGTACGTAGGCAGCGTTCAATACCTTTAGTAGCGCGTTGCGGTGTGCTTCAGAACACAACAACAAGTTAAGAATAGAAATCTTCGAGGGCGTCTGATGAAGATGGTCTACAATCTTGTAGTCGCTATTTTTGATCAACCGCATAAACTCCTCGGCATCTTTGACCAGCAAATCTTTCTCTATCCCACACGGGACCTCTTCGACGACTTTGATTTTACCCTTATCGGCCGCATCAGCTCTTACCACTTTATTTGCCACGACCTCTGGCGGTGCAAACACTCTTCCGCTACGGGTAATACCACTAATTCCTGCGAGATTCTCTACAGTCGACCCATACGGCCCCAACTCTAACTTCTGACCATTGCAATAAACTTCAGCTCCATAATGCCATGGAACGGCGTTAGTGCTCTCAAAGGGTATCAGCCCAGCTTTGGTAATAGTGATTGTGGGCGGTCGGGGCGCAGAAATGGTAATTGGTTGGCGAGGAATGGTGATGGTGGCGACTTCATCGGCCTGCTTCAACACAACCTCTCCTGACACACTTTCAGCCCTCCGGCTGAACTGCAAAATACCCTCAGTCATCAGACTTTGGATTCCTTCTACCAGCTGCTCACACCCATCAGAATGTGTAGCACAGTCCATACATAACTCTCCGCATCCCGAAAAGAACCCTTTCTTCAACAGCTTAGCTTTGACGAAACTAAGCGGCGTCTTTAAGTATTTGACATCAGTCAACAGATCTGCGCTCTCTTCTTCGATAATGGCGTTCACTCCGCCTCCCCTATGATTCGGCATAGGGTTTTTCGTGACATTGGGCACATTGTCGGAGAAGTTGATAATCTTGGCATCTACCAGGTCCTGCACCTTGTGCTTAAAGGCTTTGCAGTTCTCGATTGTATGGCCTGGTCCCCCTGTATGGAAATCGCAAGTGGCATTTGCGTCGTACCCTGGTGGAGGTGCCCCTGTCAGGGGAGCCATCGTCCTCTTCTGAACCAACTGAAGCTGAAGCAAAGTCTGCAAGAGTTGCGCATATGACATGGGCGGAGCCTCGAAGTGACGGTTTGTCAAAGGTGCCCGATTCTGGTACTTTCTATATCCCTGCTGATTCGGTTGCTGCTGCTGATGCGGCTGCTGCTGCGGAGCTGCTGGGATATTTATACTGGCTATCTGCTGCTGAGGGCCCTTGCCCTTTCTCCGAGCGTTGGTCACAGCGCTCGCATCACCTTCTCGTCGTTTACCAGCGTAAGGTTTCTTTCCACCTCCTCCAGCTGAGGATGATTCACCTTGAATTTTCCCGATCTTGATACCATTCTCGACGTGCTCGCCCATGGTAATGAGAGCTGAGAACGTCCCAGACATACCGCTGACTAACTTTTCATAGTAGATTCCAGGGAGAGTAGCCACAAACATCTGCACGAGCTTGCGCTCAACCATCGGCAGTTGAACCCGAGCAGCTAACTCACGCCACCGCTGGGCGTACTCCTTAAATCCTTCATTATTTCGCTGCGAAAGGTTCTGGAGCTGAACTCGGTTCGGGGCCAAGTCGCTATTGTACTGATAATGGAGGATAAACGCTTCAGCGAGATCCTTCCATGTGCGCACGCTAGTAGGCTCTAAGCCCATATACCACTCGAGGGATGGTCCGGAAAGACTATCTTGGAAGAAGTGCATCAACAACTTCTCGTCTTCGAAATAGGCAGACATCTTTCTATAGTACGATCGCAGGTGGACACGAGGGCAAGTGGTGCCCTTATATTTCTCAAAGACAGGCACCTTTAACTTAGGAGGTACCTTAAAATCAACAATTAACCCCAGCTTGGACATATCAACGCCCAAAGTATTCTGATTCTCAATATCTCTCATTTTATCTTCCAGTGCTTTGAATCTGAGCCGCGCTTCAGCATTCAGCTCCGCTTCCGCGCCTCTTTGAGAAAACACATCATCCTGATGATCCTCAAGCCATGGTTGAGGCACCGACAGATTCCCGACGCCAGCATTGCCGTTGACCGGCCCGATGTTGACATTAGCTCCCAGACTACCATTACCGACGCCCGTCGTATTGAGTCCGATATTGGCCATCACATTGCCATTAGCACTACCGTTGACCCCGGCCACAGGGACACCATTCTGTGGAGTATCAACTGGTGGAGGAGTAGGTACAACCCCGCCATGAAGTATGCCGTTACTATCAACCCTGGAGATCAAAGGCTGAACCAAAGTTCGGAGCTGGTCTTGACCATTGGCGACCACCTGCATCAGTTCCACAAAGCAATCCATCTGCTCACGGAGCTCCTGAACATCCGTCTGCACCTGATCCATAATCCTGGTCTGATTAGCTCGAGTTGGATAACAGTGAATTAGCCTCTGATCAATCCTGGAGTCACCGGAAACAGTCTGGAACCTGTAAACCTGAAAAAACCTGCAAACACTAAAGGTTAGGAAAAACAACAAAATGTGCGCCATGCAAATGCTTCATGCAGATGCATGCGTGTGTCTGTGTGCTTGGGAGATTTCCCCCGATCCTAGTGCCTGAGTGCCAGTGCTGATAATAATAATAAGAAGAAGAAGTCCGAGCCCAATCATGGAAACATCAATCCATATATAAAGGAAAGCCTATCAAGGCAGTACATAGCATCAGCAAGTACAAGACAAATCAACAGCGTGACCTCAGCCAACAGGCCTGGTGATGGTCAGCATACAACAAAGATCAAAACAAAAGGAATACAACTAGTCAAGTATGGCCACGGGCGCGATACTCTACTAATAACTCCTTCGTCTCTGGATGATCTGGCAAAGTGAGCAACCCCTCGACGAGTAGTTCCCTTTGCACAATGGTATACTGAAGTCCCTGAACTGAACTTTCCCATGCTCCTTCGCCGAAGCAATCTTCTAATCTCCGCTTTTTGGACTCAACCGTCAGCTTGCGCTCCTTCAGGTTAGCGAGAGCTTTGTTGAGTTGGCCTTCGGCGGCGTATCTGCGGGCGGTTTCTTCATCAAACCTCTGCTCACTGTCCTTCAGCTCGGCTTCCAGCTTGGAGATCTGCAGCATCAGCTTATCCTCCCGCTCCTTCCTGGTGGCCAGGGAAGACTTCCAGTGCTGGTCGAACTTGGATATCCTCCGATATGCCTCGTCCAAATGCTGCTTCTTCGTAGCTAGTACGTCGTTGACAGCCCTGAAGTTTTGACCCATGCGTTCACGCTCGGCTATTTGCTTCGTCAGGTCTGTACCCAGTTGGTTCACCAACTCTGTCTGCGTTTTGAAAGCATGAACGGCCTCGTTCCTCTCGCTTCGAAGTTGAGCTAACTCCTTCTCCAATTCTGCGTTCGCCCGCTTCAATTCATCCCGCTCAACTAATACCTGGTTATGCTGATGGATGGGCACAGCAGTAGGCTCTTCGATCACTAGAGAGCTTTCTGGCTTGACCTGAGGAAACGGCATCCCTATAGCGCTGGCCCTGGCTTTGATCCATGCTGTATATGGAGGGTAGGCTTGATTGTTGCTTTTTCCCAACAAAGGCTTTCCTCGCTTATTGATACTATTCCACACACGCTGATGCTTGGACAACAGATCCCCTTCTAGAGTACCCGTGAGGTACAGAGATTCCTGTACCTCTTCCTCCCTCGGCGGAGTTCTCAAAGCATACGCGAATTGTCGAACCAGCAACGACGGATTGTAGTTTATGCAACCCTTCCTACCTATCAGAGGCACATTTGGAAACCCGCTGCAACTAAAGATCACTTCAGTACCCAACCTGTCTCTGTCAAACCAATCAACATCCTCTGCAGATAAACTCATCAGACGCTCAGGCCACTCAGCTGTGGCTGCAGACAAGACAAAAGGACCCCTCTTGGGCATATGGCTATCAAGCCATTTGTACAGCAAGGGTACACAGCATGAGACATTCTTCCCTCTCCTGTTCTCATTCTTGTAGTGGACTGAGTGATAGACATCTCCTATCAGAGTAGGGACTGGATTCCCTGAAGCGAAGATGTGAGACGCATCAAAGTCTACAAAATTGGGCATGTTAGGGAACAGGATAATGCCATATATGCACAAAGCGAGGATGGCATTGAACGCGTCCCAACATCTGTCCTTGGCACACTGCTGAGCCTTAACTACCAGAAAATGCCAGGAGAACCCAGGAACCTTGTTCCAACTAGTCAATACTAACTCAGAGGCGTCCAAATAAAGTGAAGAAGCTAAACCAGCCAGATCAGGCTCAGCATCCATATGGACAAAAGGCATCTGCCTTTTGATAGGCACACCTAGCAAATCAGCATACTCTTCCAGCGTCGGCGCGAGAACAAAGTCCTGAAAAGTGAAACATCTCAGCGGAGGGTCGTAGAACTGCAACAGAGCATGCAACCCATTCAACTCGAACGTAGAAGGCTTGCAAACCAAACTGAGCAACCTGCCATACGATTTCCTGAACTCATCCTTCACAGAATCACCTGCTAGAGCTATCAAACCAGTCAACTTAGCCACATCCGGGGTAGGGAACTTGTACGCAACGGTCTTCCTGAGAGAGCCCATAACAATACAATAGGAGGCAAGAAATCCTGGATCGGGGAAAGCGGTACCTGTAGCACAAACACACGTTAATGAAATGCAAATGAATATGCAAACTAATGCAAAATGCAATCATGCAATAATATATCCGGGTAACTGTTGTTGCGGAGATTCTGTATCAATAATCACTGATGAGAAGAAAACCCCGGTGTAGGACCACAAATCTGATCTGCCAAGAACAACCCTCTGATAGGACCATATACACATGATCATAACTCTGCTCTGTCCAGAACAAATGTCTGATAATAAGGACCTCGGATGTATGATCAAGAAATATCTGCTGATGAAGTCTTCAGACCCCAAATCAAAAATCTGCTCTATCAAGAACAAACATACAGCTGCTGATGAGATTTTCAGACCCCAAATCTCTGCTCTATCAAGAACAAACAACATCTGCTGATGAGATCTTCAGACCCCAAAATCTGTCCTATCAAGAACACACAACATCTGCTGATGAGATCTTCAGACCCCAAAAATCTGCTCTATCAAGAACAAACCACTGATGACAATACTCTGATCAAACCTGCTCTATCAAGAACAGACATACACCTGATGATAAGATCCTCTGATCAAAACCTGCTCTATCAAGAACAGACATACACCTGATGATAAGATCCTCTGATCAAAACCTGCTCTATCAAGAACAGACAAATCTGCAACTGAGAAACCCTGGTACCAACAAAACTGATTCACTGTCGAGAAAACCAGGTAGTCTGAAGGTCAAAGTTTCCTGCAATAAACCCAACCCCACTCACAGGTATGGACCTAAACTGACTCAAGGTACGACATCCTATGCGTTCATCAGTGTCACAGACTTTCAAGAGGGGTGATACGATACCCAGAAGGTGTGGCATAACCAGCTCATGAAGCGGCCTCACTTAGCTGAATCACAAATGATCGGTCCCCAGAGTCGACAATCCACCAAACCAGCAACCGTCTCAACCCAAAGGGTTGAAAATGAAGCCAACCGGATGAACCTCGTCTGAGCGTGGATTTCATGAGACACTAGTGCCTGCAAAGCAAGCACGCGCCCACTAATTTCCACTCTAAGTCTATAGTGCACTCAAGCCTGGGTCTGGCTTCTCACTCATCAGAACTCCCATCCCACAACAGCACAAATAATCATATTATACTGAAAATAAAATGCGGAAAATAAAGTGCGAGAAGTAAAATGCGATAAATAAACGCAACCCAGCAGGTAAACATACAAGCGCTAGGATTGACTCTCACAGGGAACAAAGAACCAAAGATTCTGATTTAGTCCCCAGCAGAGTCGCCAGCTGTCGCTTTCGCGAAAATAAGGTGCCGGCAAAACAAAAGAGTCGCCACCTTTCGTTATTTATCCCTCAGAGCGGGAAAGGAAACGATCGGAAAAACCTAACGAGAAAGGGTAAGACAAGGTCATGCAACCTTTGTCTGGGTTCGGGAGTCGGTTACGCAAGGGGAAGGTATTAGCACCCCTCACGTCCGTCGTACTCGACAGGATCCACGCTTGTTGTGTTTACTTGGACGGGTTGGTTTTATTCTATCTACCTATCAAGGCTGACTGAAAAAGAAAAGAAAAATGACTCGGCAAAGCGTCAGACTTTATGCCTACGTATTCTCATCAGAGAATGAGAAATCAGAGTCAACGTAGTTCGGCCTACGAAAGGTTATGGGGGAAGGTAGCTCGCCAAGACATCGCCATCTTGTGCCTACGTACTCTCAACAGGCATGAGAGATCAGAGCTCACGTAGTTCGGGAAACTACGGTTTATTTCCTGTCTTTTACGAAAGAAGTGTTTTTTATTGTGTTTGCGATTTCAATCGCACTAGAGACTATGACCTGAGAGTGAATGCGTCGCATATCACCCAAAGGGTACCATACTAAACATCCAGACTGTGGAAAAGAAACTCTCCCACAATCCTTTCTCAGATAGCTTAAGGCTCGTAACGTACGAAAGAAATCAATCATGATTACTGTATCTTAAACTGTTTTGAGATGAGAAGAGAACAGGCCCAACTAGGAGGGAGACTATCAAGTCCTACTGTTATCATGCCATGGATTCATCCTATGGTTGAGGTTTGAACATGGAACTCCTATTAGTTGTCATGCATAGGTTTCAACCTAAAATTCTATCATCAAATCCTTATCAAAGGAAATGAGAGTCCTAAGGGATCATGTCAATGATACACCAAAACAGACAAAGCATCAGCTTAACAATAAAACGCATGCAATGCAAGTGAGGGAGGAAATGTGTGTGGGGCTTCAGCCTCCACAAGCTCATCTCAACCTCAAGCCAGAATGAAATAACAGTAATCATACTGAAATATAAACAACATGCTATTAAGCAATAAACAGTAAACTGCAATCATACAGATAAAATGAAATGAAATTCCATCAGGCAAACAAACCACATGGGCAAGGGAGCTGGGCTCTACCGAATACCCGCAAGCAAAGCCACACAGTAACAATACAAGCAGAGGGAGCAACTCAACCTCTAATGCAATCATGCTTCTAGATTCTACTTATTCTAGGTATGAACTTATTCTAATGCATCAAACAAGTCAAACAAAACACAGCAATACATAAAAGAAAAGAAGAAAACAAATCAACTCCAAGCCTCAGCTTTTCCAACAGCAACTCAGTCTTCAGACTTCAATCACTCTTGACAAACAATAATTACTCTTCCAGGTTTCAACCCTACAACATGAGTTTCAACTCATCTTCTCCCTTAAGCTTCAGCTTCTTGATCAGCTCCACCTTCAGGCTTCACTATCTTCAGGGATCTTCAAGTATCAACTTGGTCTTCATGCTCTTCAAGCTTCAGCTGGAATGGCAATGCTCAAGGATTCATCCTCTTCAATACTCTTCAATGAAGTCTTCATCTTCAAACTCAGGCTCAACCTCTCTCAAGACAATCAAACCAGAGAAAAATCACTTACTGGATAAGCTGGGGGATATTGAACTGCTTATTGATCACCAAAGGTGACCTTTAAGGGTTCAACATCAAAGGACTGGTTCCCTCAAAAGTTCTACTTCCTAGGTACATCACTTATCCCTCCAAAGGAGAGAGGTGTATACCATGGAAGGACTTTGAATCACAGGGAGGAATGGAGGTGAATGATACCATCCATGTTTGAGAAAGAAGTCATCTACATCTAAACTCTTCCTAATCCCTAACCCTAAAACAAAACAAAAAGAAAATAAGACCAAGCTCTCAAGCTCCTCAATGCATCTTCAAGTCTTCTACTATGCTCCTCAATGAGATACCAAGCTTTCCAAGCTCACAAAACAAAGCAACCAAACAAACATGCCCTAAAGGCAACACAAACAATCAACCAATACAAAAATCAACTAAAAATAGCATACTATTATATTAAATCCTAATATAATTTCTAAGGGATCCTACATACCTACCCTTAATACCCATATATGCCCCATAGTCTAAATTGTCCTAAAAACCCAAAAATCTAAAGTTATTATGGACCTATGTTGAAGTTTTAACCTAATTCTACACAACCTAGAATTATCTAATCAAAACTATCCTAAAAATCATCACAAAATATGGAATTAATCCAGGGGGAACCTAAAACATATATCTAACTACCCTAAAAAGATTGAATTAAAAATATTAAGGGAGCTATCTAAACTAAATCTACAAAATCATGTATCAATATAAAAGCATTAAAAGTAAAAATATGCAAAAAATATTAAAATGCATGAAATGCAAAATGGTTTTATTTTATATTTTTCTAGACAAAAATATGAAAAGGGAGAAAAAACTCCCATTGAAAAATATTGTTTTTTCTATTTAATATGGATTTTTAAAATTATGAGAAAAAAATGGAGTAAAAATAAAATCAAATATGAAGCATGGGGTGTAACAAGGAATAATATGCAGTTTATTTTATTGATGGGCCCAACTGGGAGGTGCAATGAGAAACGCGCTTAAGCCCAACATTAATTCAGAAAAACAACGAAAATCATGAGGAAATTGAGAAAACTATGGTGCGAATAGGAAAGAAAATCAGTTCAAATATGAAGTGGGCCTGATAGGGGGGTGGGGTTAGGAAAATTCACTTAAGCCCAGAAACTTGGTTAAGTGAAACGCGGCGTTTCGCTGCGCTCAGACTTCCCTCTCATTTCGTTTTGAATCACAGCCGTTGGATTGTCTCCTTAGTCAACTAGTCAAGCGCGCATCAATGGTTAAAACTTCGTCTTCAACCTTGGATAGCTAGGGTTTCAGAAAAACCATGAAAACACATGCCATGCACCAGACTTCCAGCCATTCGTTCTCTCTCGTTTCTTGACCAAATCCCAACATGTAAAAACCAATCTTGACCTATTTTCCACGCTGAATACGATTATGGTGTTGGATTTTATTGAAACGGTATAAATCATGCAAACCGAATGCGAAACTCCATGGATCTCAAAATATGATCAATTTTCGACCTCAACCAAACTCAACTTTCCTTACATAAAAATGATCCTCATGTTCCAAGGGTTAAAATCATCTACTCATCTTGCATTAAAACTCACTACATCACTCATTCTTGCTCATCCAAGAATTGGCATCCATTAATGAAACTTCACCAACTAACCCTAAACTCATCAGAAATGGCCACCTAATTGTCTCTAACAGTTCTATACTAACAATTCATCCTAGCCATGCCTAAATTAGGGTGTAGAGATGATTTTGCATACTTGGCTTCTTGGATTGGTAGTGATGGTAGATCTTCAATTCAAGCCTTGCAACTCTTCAAGAACACTCCTTGGATGATGAATCTTCTTCTGTTTGCAAAAGATTGGATGTAGCAAGCTTGTACTTCAAGATCCAATGGTAATTTCCTTCTTGCAAATTCAATGTGAATACCTTCAAATCTTCATCAATGGAGCTTCAATCTAGTATGAACACACTCAGAAATATCTATGGAGAAGGTTTGTGAAGAAAAATGGGATGGCAATGAAGAAAAATATGAAGTTTGAATATGACTTGCAATGGAGGAATTTGGATTTCAATCTCTCTTCTCTACACCAATTAACACCAACCTTGCATCAATGCAAGTCACAATGGTTATATAGAATGGTTTAGAACAGTCTAGAGCCATCTAGGATCTTCCCATGAGAATTTGATCTTTTCATGTCATGGTATTTTGAGTTTTCATTTCTCACCACATGCTATATCATGCCAAATTCCTTGTAACCTTGGTAACTGACTTGATTTTATCCCCACATGATATTTTGGATGAGATACAATGCATATCTTCCTTGTTTATTGAGTTATTTTGAGTTTTGGTATGGTACCCTAATATGCAAAGCAATCCAATTACAAAGCAACCCTATGAACCATTGTTCTTAGAATGTCATTTGGAGTCAAAATGACCTATTACATGACATGGTTTGGACTTATAACTTGGGATTTATGATTTTCAACTTCACTTGAATTAACTTATGCCTCATTTTTAGGCCATTTTTATCACCTTTTGATATGAGCCTTTTCAACATCTCATGACCTCCCTACTAGCCTTAAAACATCATTCTAAGCAAGTTTAATGTTGAAGATTTTTCCATTTGAAGCTTGGAAGTAGGAGATATGGCCTTATGCTTGAAATGACCTATAACTTCCAAATGACCAAAATGCCCTTGGCTTGTCAAAGCCATAAGTTGAGTTCTACAAATCCTATCAAGGACTTCTAGTACTCTATAGAAAGATAAGAAGATGCTCGTCAACATTCATGTTGACCAAGAGATCATAGGAATCATCCTACTAGGGCAAAAGTTGTCTGCAACTTGGGTGACTTTCAAGGACCCAGATTCACATACCTCAGATGACCTGTAATTTGTCAAAACCATAACTTGAGCTCTGCAAATCCTATCAAGGACTTCTACTACTCGAATTAAAGCTAAGAACAAGCTCTACAACATTCATGTTATGGGGAAGATGAGATGACAATCACATCTTGAGCTAAACTGCCTTGAAGATAGGGATCAAACTAGGGGATTTTACACTGTCAATCCTTAGAAACCCTAGCTTAAAACTTCTCAAACTCCTCAATCATGATGAGTTGGTCTAGGAATCATCCTTATAGTATCTCAATACATCATTCCATGATCACATGGCTCTTGGATTAGGTCTCAACCCTCTCCAAATAATCAGTTGACCTAGGGTTGACCCAGTCAAAACCCTAATTCCACCACTCATGGTTGAATCTTCTGAATTCTTGTATAGTGACCTCTATAGGCCTAATGATAGCTTTCAAGACATCTCTTAAACTTTCTCAAAGCTTCAAGTTCATCCTCACAGTCTCAGAATCATCTGAGGAGTTCCCACAACTTTCAAGTTATGAGTCACACAACCTTGGTTTCAACCAATTCCTCTGAGGATCTCTTGAGTTCTCTGATAAAGGTATCAACCTTTGAACATTGACATCACTTTCTTGGCTAGCTTCAAAGCCTCATACAACTCTTGATGGGTAAATAATTGTTGGTCAAATTTTGGCTTAAGTGCACCTTTGTTAAGTGCAACTTTTGACTTAATATGAACCATCTTTCTTGTCACTTTTCAACTCAATTCTCATGTTTTTAATAGATTTATTTCTTTTTCTTATGTAGTTCTTCAATTATATTGCAAATACCTTTGGATTCTTTGATGCGTGTGTTATTGTTCAAAATATAGGCATAAAATATCAATGATTAAGACACAAAGGAATGGACAAGAAAGCCAAAGAAATGAAGAGGAATCAGCATGTTCGTTGGGCGAACAACAGCGAATAGCCAACAAATATTCATTGGGTGAAGTTGCAGTGAAGCCCCAACGAACTAGCCCAGATTAGAGGATGTAAGAAAAGGGCCATAAGTTCGTTGTGCGAACTTGTAGTGAAGAAGCTCGCTGGATGAAGAAGTGTTTGCTATGCGAGCACATATATTTTCATAAGGGCGATTTAACTATTCAGAGGCACTTTAGGTGCCATAAAGTGGTATTCGCTGGGCGAACATGACAGATTTTATAAATACTATATTAGTACTTTTCTCACTTTTTTGAACTTAACTTGTACTTTTTGACATAAGAACTTTATCTCTCTTCATTCCAAGTATATTTTAGAGAGAGAAACACAAACCCTAAGGGGGAGAAGGTAAGATCTTCAATCTCTTGTTGGGTTTGGATGTAATCTTTTGATACCTTATGTACTTTATCTAATATATATTGTGAACTAGTTTGGTTTCAATATTGATGTTGCCTTTGATTTCTTATTTATATGTCTTGACAAAATCTTTTCAAATCTTAGATCTTAGATATTCATCTATTAATGAGCAAACTTTTGACATGGTTTTGTAAGTTGATATTCACTAGTATCATTTTTATTTTATTTTATTGATTAGTAGCATGAGTAGGATCAATATGGTAAAAACCAAGAAAATGTTTTTGACGTGAACGGTATTGTGAGGATGCGTGATAATAGTGATGAAGATTTATGTTCACATATATTTGGAAAATTAGTTGAATGCATGTAAAAAGGGTTAAGTGTATGTATGTATTCTGATCATGGCGTTTTATGTGAATCAATCATGAATCTGATATGGGTGTCATGTTTGATCCCTATTTCAAAATCACAATTCCCGTCAGAATTTCCATAATGTCGCTCACACCCCACATGGGCACACGAATCACCATGACCGCTTACACCTCACATGGGAACATGACCATCTCAACAACAACAATAACAAAAATGATATGTTTCCACAATTAAAATCCGGATAAGACACTCACACCCCACATGTGCACACGACTTATCTCACAACTCATGCAACCATGAAATGCATGACAACAATAATGACAACGACCATCTAACAATGTAACATTCCACTACAGGCTAACAACAATGAAATTCCATATAGTCCAACAACAACGACATACAACATAACAAGCATCCGCAAGGCATTTAGAATCATATCACACCACAACATAATGATAATAATGCATTTAATACAACCAAACACATAATTATTCAAATTTTGCCACCGAAACTATTTTTAGATTAAAGTTCGACACGTAAACTTCCCGACGCATCGAACGACACTTGAATCGGACTCCTAGAACAAAATTATGAATTTTAGAAGATTTTTCAAAAAACAACATCGTAACCGGTTACGCAAAATGGGGTAACCGGTTACACCTGTGTAACCAGCCACCAACGCGACTCCCATTTGCATAATCGATTACCATAAAAATTGTAATCAGTTACGCCTTCAAAAAAGCCAAAAATACAGTTTTTTAAGGAGTGTAACCAATTACGCATGTAACAGTAATCGATTACACTGCATCCATAATCACTTTTTCTGCAACTTATTATACGAAAATTACTTTTGAGCCCTCTCAAAACTTCATTTTTCTTATAAATTATTTGAAACATATTTTAACACGAAAAAACACTTTTATAATGTCCCAAACCCCAAATCCTTTTTATCAAAAAATTGATCATAAACCTTGTTCCAACTCTGACTCGCGATCGCATACCACAAACAACATCAACAACATACAACAATCACTTATACGAATCTAACAACAGAATTTGCAACGATACATCATTCTATCATCAATCACAACATCAACAATCATTCACAATTCATCAATAATTTCATCAAACACACAATACTAAATCATCAAAATCATGAATAGAGAAAGAAACACAAAACCTACATGGCATAATCTACCCACCAATCATCATGTTAACCCTTAGATAATCAGAACCCCACCCTTACCTTAGAGTTCTTGCGATGATTTCCTCTTTCTCAACAATGGAATTTCTTCTCTCTTCTCTTGAGCCCTAGCCTTTCTTCTCGCCTTTCTCATTATTCTCAGTTTTCACGATCTGACAACAAACCCCTCTCAACTTCCTCTTTTCGATTACTATATATTATTATTATTATTATTATTATTATTATTATTATTATTATTATTATTATTATTATTATTATTATTATTATTATTATTATTATTATTAATTCCACAACTTAAATAATAATAATATTCACTAATTATTTATATTAATAATATTCAACTAATATTACTAATATTATTTAATTAGCCATTCTCACCACGCCACTAAGTTCTATGTAAAGTCACACACCCTTCACCCTTAGAGTCTATAATTCTAAGGTCACTACCCCTTACCACATGGTATCCCAACACATCAAAAACACCGATAACAGATGAATATACACAACAACACATAAATAAATTATGGAAAACAAAATAAAATAAGTCGGGGCGTTACAACTCTCCCTCCTTAGAATATTTTCGTCCTCGAAAATTTACCTGATCCAAACAACTCAGAATATGCTTCACGCATCCTACTCTCCAACTCCCAAGTCATACTTCCACCGACATCGCCTCCCCACACCATCTTCATGAGAGCAATCGCTTTGCCTCTCACCTGCTTCACCTCACAATCTTCAATCCTCACATGTGACGGGTCTATAAGATACTTCCAAGCACCACACTCTCACCAGATTCATGCCAACACATAGGTGTCTTATACCTCCAACCATACAAAGTTCCAAAAGGCACTATTCTAATACTGGAACGATGACTTTTATTGTAAGTGAATCTGTTTGACCATTTGTCTGTGGATGATAAGCTGAACTCAACCTCAACTTCGAAAGCAAAACCTCTTGAAAAGTCTCCCAAAATCTAGAAGTGAACCGTGGATGATAAGCTGAACTCTATCTGACACAATACTCAATAAAACTCCACACAGCTTCACAATCATACAGATATAGATCTCTACCAACTTCTGCAAAGAAAAACTAACATTAATCAGAATAAAATGCACTGACTTCGTCAGTTTATTAACAATCACCCAAATGGCATCATGCCCTATTAGAGTATTCGGCAACCAAGTCACGAAATCCATATAAATGTTATCCCACTTCCACTCTGGAATGTCCAACGGTTTCATCAACCCTGCAGGTTTCTGATGTTCAACTTTCAACTTCTGACAAGTCAAACAAACATACACAAATTGTGCCATATCTTACTTCAATCCAGACCATCAAAATATCTTCTTCAAATCCTGATACATCTTTGTAGTTCCTAGATGAATACTCAAGCCACTCTAATGAATTTCTTCTAGAATCATTCTCTTCAGCTAGAGTCTACAAGATTGCAAGGCTCAAGAAAGGTTGGCATGTTATATATCTATCTGCTCTGAACGACTCTATTAGTACATAACCTCTTGAAGACTCAAAGGTTAAACGTGTTACACACTGGATTGAGAATCTGATGTGCATCCATCTTCAATGTCTCTTGTACTATGGGGTAAAATCAAAGTCACTTGATCAAGTTACCTCCTCAACGACTAGTTTCTGCAAAGGCTATAAATATGACTAAAGATTAAAGTTTGAATTTTAACAAGGATTCTTCTGGTGAAGGAGTAGCAAGATCAAGCAATTATCAACTCTATTTTAATATGCAGATTTTCTGTTATAGATTGTAATTGTAAAAGCCTTAAGATTTCTTACTAGTGAATATCTTAAATCTCAAGAGCTTTAGGTATTTGTTATGGTGATTTCCCATACCTCTGATACTTGTATCATGTACACCTTGTTCTCTATTTTTTGAGCCTTTAGTAGTTTAGATCCAGTCTCTTATTATGTGCTTGAGCAGAAGTCTTGTCTCATTGGGATTCAAGCAACAAGTCTTGAGTCAAGATGCTTAAGCCACGTAAGTTTCATTGCTTAAGTGCTTCAACTGTGAAAGTCTTATTCAACTAGTCTAATTGAGCAAGGGGAAGTGTCCATCTGAGGGGCGTGAGCAAGAAGTATCGAGTGCATCTTGAGCAAGGGAAGTCTCAGTCTGGATGGCCAGAAGAGCAGGTGGCTCAGCCAGAGGATGTGCGTAATAAGTCTTAGACATGTGCTCTAAGAAAGGGGAAGTCTCAACCAAAAGACCTTTAGAGTAGGTGGCTCGGTCAGATGGTGTGAGCAAGTGAAGTCTTAGACATGTGCTCTAAGCAAGGGAAGCCTCTGATAGTTGGTATTAGCAGTTGTAAAATACTTACGCAGAAGTATAAGTGATTGTAATCATAAAGTGGTTATAATGAAAATCTCTTGTGAGGCAAGGGGACTGGACTACTCTCAGTTAAGGGAGGAACCGGTATAAATATTTTATGTCTTCTGTTGTAATTTTATTTACTTCTGTTATATCTGCTTCCAATGAATTAAAACAGAAGTTGAACATCAATTTTGATTCTGAAACTCTGATCAGAAGTTAAATTAAAAGAAAATGCGAAACACAAATTGACCCCCTTCTCGTGTACTTTTCACACCTTCAATTGGTATAAGAGCATGGTCTGTATTTAACACTTAATAGTGATGCATATAATGATCCAATAAGAAAATTATATCTCTTCTTCAAGAAGGAATCAAGTGCCACATGAAAAATATCATACAGATTTTCCTACCATATTCAATGGATGATTCAACTGGAATTAAATGATGGAATATATAAACATATTTTTAACTCACTGGTCTTGATAAAGGGTTGTTGAAGATCTATAGAATACCCTTGAAAGAGGTATTACTATAAAAGTTGATGGTGTAAAGATGATCTTCTTAGAAGTCTCTTTCACCGGCTTAGAAGATGCATATTTAATATCTTCAGAGGTAGTTGCATTCTAGTAGATGCTCTATCTCACTTCTGAGTATATCAACATCATTCATTTGTCTGATGCTTGGACAATCTTTAAACTCTTGTGCTTGGGTTTGTGGGGATCAGTTTTTGAAGCTTATACAATTACACTTCATATAATCTTTTTAAGAAAATTCTGAGAATATTGCTCTGAGACTTAAATCTTAGATCACAGTTATTCCGGATGTTTACATCTTGAATTTGCCGTGTTCTGAAGGTTTGTCTTGCAGTCTTCAAAAGAAATGAAGTTAGATGATGAAAAACTATTCAACATATCACCTTCTCTCTTTAGCTTAAGTTCTTTGGAATGACTAATGATAATAAACTGAGGTTTCTTGTCAGAAGGACTTCCATACTAGCTGAATGGATTATGATATCTGTTGATAGAAGAGTAACTTCATAAGCTTTTGAAATATTTGTATTTCAACTTATTTCCCAGATCTGAAAGCAAGAAGTAACACTACCAGAACCTAATATCAGACGCTCTTCAATGTTTAAACTTTTAAAGTTGATGTTAGTTCAGGATGCAGATGAAAAGAAGCATATGTGTTATGAAATAAAAAATCAAGTACTGAAAAGTAAAAGATGGTGTCAAATCTATCTTGCTTCAAAATATTTGATTATATGGAGTTTGTTCCTTAAGGTGATATCTTAGAAAACTCCATTGCTTCTTGATTGAGAATCATCATGGAAGTTGTTTTAAAAGACATTTCTATGAGAAGTCTTCAATTTCTATTTAAGTTCTATCAACTATACTAAGATAATACTTTGATTTGCTTTGTGTCAATCTCTAATAACTAACACAATCTGGTTCTAAGCTTGTCAATAATTTCAGAGTCAAAAGATTTAATCCTAGACAATGAGATTAGTGACTCTGCTTAGAACAATATTTCGTTCCTATCATATCTCATCTTAGACTTATACTCTGGAGTGATTTATGATTTTTTTATTAAGTTGAGACACAAGGTAAAGAATAGTTTGTTTGTACTTACAGGTATGGTCTTATAAAAATATGACTATCATAATATATTTTCTATAGATATCACAGAAAGAAGTAGAGGCATCTTCCATAAAGTTGTTTACAAGTACTGGTGGTTTTGAGTTTGGTGAGAGTAGTGGAGTTAATGATTAGACAACCATTGAATCAAAATCCATTCAAAGCGGTGTTCAAACTCTATTGGTCAAGTCTGAATACTGAGTTGAGTCTGACCGGGTAAATAAAAAAGGTATGCTTGTTCTTTTCTGGTTTATCTTTTGATTCAATAAAACATTTGTATTAATATAAATACAAAGTTTCTATTAGACTTCTAGAGAAGTTCTTTTGGAAAAGAGATCTTCAGAAATCTTTAAGAGGAAACTCTGTTGTATTTGTCTATACTGAATGTCTTATTAATCTAGATGATGATCATATTTATGGAAACAATTTTTCTCATTTTGAGTTGATATTGTTGCTTGTTAGTTGTCTAAAGAAGACAATTCAATATTCAATTTCTCAGTCATGACTTTTGTTTCAAGATAAAGTGCTAGTTCTGAATAGAATCTTAGAAACTTATGACTGACATATGATATCTCTGTCTAAGTCTAGTTCTACTAGACTCTGATGAATGATAACACTGAAAGTTGTCAGTTTTTGCGATTTAGAAGAAGATTTTCTTACTTCTGATATAGCCGTTTAAGTAAAAAGTTTTCTAAAAGCCTTTATAATACTTAAATTTTCATAAAGGTGAAACTCATCTAGTGGAATTGAAATATTTGTTGGATAAGAATCTTTGGGTAATGATGTTTTCTCTTTTGGTAGTTGATGTTACTATTCCATATCTTGTGAAACATCATTGTGTCCTTTTTTCTGACAAGATTCTTATTCTTGTGAGATTCTTGTTCAGTTTATTTTCTTCTTTCTTCTTTCTCTTTTCTTTATGGTTGTACGCTGATCAAACCAAACCTGATATGAGTTCTTCAGTTAATTCTTCTTTGAATCAACTGGTTGTCATTGATGAGAAGTTTGTGGATTTTAATGAGTTGCTTAAAATTGTTTTCAACTTCTGGAAGACTGTGTCTAAATAAGGCTGGAATGGCTACTTTGAGATGCTCTGTGGTTTGACTTATCCAAGTCTTGTCAAAGAGTTTTGGACTAATGCCTCCATTGTTGAGATAAGTTCAGAGTATGCTATTATGTCTAGTGTAACTGGTGTTTCTATTACAGTAACCTCTAAAGCGATTGCAAATGTGATCAATTGTGAGGAGATTGGAGAAATCTCAGGAACTCTTGTTTAGGAACACTATATTTCTACTTGGAATATCTTTGTAGATCCATATAATACTCCAGTGGTCTCAAATCTTCTTCCTGATGTTGTTGTTTGGAGTCAGATTCTAAATTCAAACTTACTGCCTAATGATAAGGATTTAGACCAAGTGGATCCTATTGAAAAATATCTGCTTCTACTTCTCAATTCAGATTTGAAGATTGATCTTCCTCAAGTTATGTTTTATCATCTGAAGAGGTCTCTTTCTTCTTTTCAAAATAGAAATTCCTTCTCCATTCCTTTTGGACGAGTTATTTCTAGGATACTTGTTCAGCAGGGGGTTAATGTAAGTTTTGAGGCTAGTTCTTCCAAGATTTGGAGAGACAAGTTTGAAGCCATCTATGAAAGATTCTGATGTTATATTTCTGCATAGTTATGCTTTGTATTTTTGTTGAAATCTTTGTATTAAGATGGTTATTAATAAATTCAGTGTTTGCTCATGCTTTTGTTCATTTTAAACTATTGAATATTAATTCTTTGTTTTTGATGAGAATTTGAAAGTAATAGGAGAAAGAACTCAATGTATGCAACTTGTTTTTCATTAATAAAAAGGAAGTTATTAAAAGAAAATTGGATTTTCTAGTCTGTTGGATTGGCCCTAAAGAATTCCCAAGGATCATCTGACATGTCCAAGTTATCTAAGAAATCTTGCCATTCTTCCTTAGCAAACTTCAAAGCCTCCGTTTTCAGTTTGTTTTTGCATTTGAATCCATAAGATCTTCTTCTTACGTGTGTCTTCACAAAGGATTCTAAAGAGTAGAGCACTTCTGAGGATGTCAGCTTGGTTGCAAATCCTTCAGCTACTGCTTTGTGTTAGTTTGCTTGAGTTGCTACACTTAGTAGTGCTACCTTCCTGAAATTTCTCTTTTGAACCCAAATCTGCTTCTGCTTGTACATCTTGATGTTTTAGGGATTAAGTGATAATGGAAGAAAGCTTACTAGAGTCTTTTTATAGACATGTAACATACATTGTCTTGAGTTTAATATTATTTAAGTACTGATTGAGTTTTATCAGTACTCTAATAATGACTCTTGGAAATGTTATCTAGCAGTCTAACCTATTAAGATTCTCTGAATAACTATGAGTTTATGTTTGATTTATTTTAACTTTCATTTTTGTGTTAGTTAATGTACTTTCAGAAAATCTAAAGAAAAATTACTAGAATGTACTTGCATGCTGAAAAGAATTCTTGGTCAAATAAACTATTTCATTAATAATTAAACTGATGGTTTACAAAAATATTTTAAAGGGAACAAGATGATTCTAGAAGATATCCCTAGCAAGAGCATCACATGTCCAACCCTGTTCACTGTTTCCATAGTCCACCTCTTTATGTTTAGAATCAATCACTTCTTCATATTCTATGACTGGGAGAGAGCGGTAGAACTGCTTGTTGACCCTTCTTTTCTTCTTTGACCTCTTCATGCTTTTTCTCTTTGGCTTCAAGGCAGCTATTGTTGAACCTCCTTCTGAAGTTGCCTCTTCAGAAGTAAGTGGTCTGAGGGAAAAAACTCCGTTGTAGAGGACTCAGAAGCAACTCGCTTCTGAGGGGATTAGATTTGCAAACTTGTAGAGCTCTTTATAGCTTCTGTTATGATGAATGTGTTATGACTCTCAATTGATGACTCCATATCTCTAGGTAGATGATTGATGAAAATGACTTAGGATCTGGATGCTTTTATAATGGCTTATGTGGATACTAAGAGTCTAAAATTAATTCTTGTTTAATTCTTGGAATAATAACGAACACTAAGACTTTAAAGCGTGCACTATACAAACCTTAATGACTCTTATTACTTGATTATTTTTCCTCCTTGGAAACTGATCTTGTAATGATGATTTGAGATACATTTATTAGTGATATTCTTCTCTCTTCTTCTTCTTCTCTTTTTCTTTTATTTTTTTGATGTGACAAAAGAGGGAGAAATAATGGTAAGTATTTAAGTGGGAAATGAACCCATTGAGTACCTATTCAGTTGTACATATTGGCCATTTATTTTCTGTTTTTATGGTTATCCTGTGTCATATCCTAATTTTTAACCCTAAGATTTTACCTTATTTTCATCACCTTGTCATGACATCAATCATCTCATGTGTGTGTTTTTATACATTATTAACCCCTTTGAGATTACAAGAGTATGTGATTTGGTTTACTTTGACTACAAGCTAAGGTTTTGGAACCAACAGCTCAAGAAGTTGGCCAATCAAGGAGTAATGTGATCCTTAAACTCGCAATATGATCAAATATCTCCTTACATCAATAATCAAGTGCAAGATTCTATCAATACCATTTCATTAAGCCCTAGGTAATCAGATGCACCAAATTAGGGTTTTGACCTAAGTCAGTCATGAGTTGACTTTTTGAGCAAGGCATGATTCAAAAATTCAAGACATGTTTTAAGGACCTCAAGTATATCATCTTAGTCCATTGATATGGTTGGATTAATCCAAGAAGCCTGATCCATTGGTAATTGAAGAAATCAAGTTCAACTGGAAAATGTCAACTATTCATCAAAGTCAAAGTTTAACTTTTGAGATTTTTTGGTCAAGCATGGAATCCACAAGTCAAGGATCATGAAAACAAGTTAATTTTATCATGATTAATCAAGAAAATCAAATAAAACACCCAAAGATCATGAATTGGAAAATTAGGGTTTTGTGATTTTTTTAAAGTTACAAAATACCATGACAAGTGGCCTACTTCCCAAAACACTAACTTCTTCCTCAAGCGTCCAGTGAAAACACTTGAGGACTCATTTTAAAGATGGTATTATATACTTTAAATTGGTGAAAGAATGGACCCGAAAACATTTACCAATTGAAAGTTATGATTGATCAAAGTTGGGATTTCTTAAGATGTGAAAGTGTCAATACTTAGAAAATTTATCCATGTATAAATCAATGAAAATTCCAATTTTGATGGACAATTATCTCAATGATATAATTTGAATCTTTCGAAGTGATCATCACCAAAGTTGTAGCGTGTGATCTCATCTTTCTAATGGTACCAAGAACGTGGAATTATCTTGCTTGAGCATGAAGTTATGAATTTGTAAACTAGCCATAAGAGAACTGTTTGGTTCAAGGCAGAATTGCAAAAATGAGTTTCATACGAGTTTGAGGCATGTTTTACTAATTTTCCAAGCATTTTCAGAGGATAAGATCCACTAGGAACTTGTTCCTCTACATGATATCTGAACATTGGTACCAAGTGTCGTGGTGAGAATCGAATATCAAGCTATTGACTAACTTGAATCAAAAATCATTTTTCATCATCGATCTTTAATTTATCCAAGAAAAGGGAAAAAGAGCGAATAACCCAAAATATGAAATGCAATGCAAAGGAGAATCTAAGGTTCGGGGGTTGGTTATACCTAGGGAAGGTGCTAGCATCCTAAGTATCTGTAGTACTCTACAAGAACCTCTTGTTTTATTGTGTTATTTTTTATTTTGTCTACTTAAGGGTGAAAAGGTAAAGAGGAGAGATCTAAGATGTAAGTCCTTAGTATGCTCGCCAAGATATCGCATCTCATGCCTACGTGTCATGGCGGGAGTAGAATCAGAGCATTCGTAGTTCTTGTTGAAAATGTTTTTTGTTTGTTGTGTTTTTTTTATGGACGATGCTATAAAACATGTCTTTTTTTAAAAATTTTAAACTGAAAAAGTCAAGTGGCAAAAAGGTTTGAGATGTGTTAAATATTTTCTTATTTTTTGAAAAATAGGTCAGAGATAAGTCAAAGTATTTTTTTGAATTTTTGAGAAAGGTTTTAATTTTAAAATGGAAAGGAAATTATCCTAATTCTATGATCCTAAAGATTGCGATCAAGGGAAAACTGCACTAGTGTTATCATTCAAGGGTTTATCCTAACGTCTATGCGCCTACTTTGATTCGATTCATTGAAGATACAATTGAGTCGAGAACTAAATCGAATATGGAGATTATACAGTCAAGCAATTGAACCTAAGTTAAAAGATATCATAACCAATTATCAGGCAAACTATCAAGATCATAACACAAATTCACCAACAAGGATGCTTCAAATGTTAAATGTGAATATTTATTTAATTTATTTAAATATGAATATTCGTATTTTTGGTGTTTTTGGGTGGTTGGTGTGAAATATTGAGAATTATGGATTTTAGGTTATTTAATTAAATAATAGTATATAATATGAATATATTGGTATTATTATTAATTTAAATAAATATAAGTTAACTAAGGGAAAATTGGACAATTAAGGAGGAGTTAGTGAGGGTAATATTGGAAAAGCCCAATTTATAGGCCCAAAGTTAGGTTTAACAAAAAGGGATTTTGAGGGAATTAGGATTCATTCTTGTTAGACAGTGAAAAGAGAAGAAATAGAGGCCAGAGCTCTGAGGAAGAGGATTGAGGCAAAAGTTTCGCAAGGTTTATGAGAATCAAGGAGAAGGCTTAGAGTTGGCAATTAAGGTAAGGGGAGTATTGCCTTCATTGTTTTCAATGTGTGATTTCAATGTATTTAAAGTCGACATAAGGGTTTAAGGGGTTTGAGGTTGATTTGAGATAAAGGAAATTAGGCCTCCATGGCAGAATCTATTATTGAGGTTTTAACCGTATTGGGATTTGAACTTATGGCCTGATAGATTTAAGGTTGATTTGGGTTTGAGGGAAAGTAGGCCCTCGTGGCCAAAATTTGTCGTTGAGGTTTTAACATGTAGGGTAATTAGATAGTGAGAATTCTAATGATCGTGGTGAAGTTGTAAGGACTTATGGGAATTAGAGCGTGAATATGGTACGGGATTGGCCTAATAAGTCGTAGATTTTGTGCCTTTATCGCCGTAATACCTTAGGAATGATTTGGGGATGTTTTTGGGTTATTGGGGAAGTGAATCGTGTGGACTTTTGGGTTGGTTTTGGTTCTGGTGCATAACAGCATTTTGCTGTAATCGCGTGTTTGCATAGCGAATAAACTTGCCCCAGACTCGCACAAAGAACTTGCTAGTGAACGTAGCAGAGTTTCACGAATTCTGATTTTTGTGCAGTGATGCCTTGATGTTTTGATGCTGTGATTTCTTTGATGAATTAATATGAGTATGATTGTGATTTTTATGTGATTAGTACATGATTACATGATGATTCCTATAATATGATGATGATGAGTTATGATGATGGTTCCATGAGTTTTGATGATTTTGATGATGATGATTTTGATGAATCATGATGCACCTATGATGTTATTATGAGGATGATTATTGACGTGTGCATCATGCATTCATGTGCATCCAAACTTCGGTTCAAGACCTTGATTTCTTTGGCTTCAGTCCCATTGTGGGGATGTGAGGTATTTTAATGTGCTTCGGTTCTTGTATAGAATCGATCCTATTGATGGGGATCTATGGAGGATTCATGGCCCAGTGTCCATCGAGCTGTGATGATTGGTGCCACATGCATGAGTTTTGTTGCATTTGCATTTCTGAGATAATCTTGAGTAATTTATGATGTTGTGGCCTTTGATGCCCATTGATGAATATGATGATGCATAATATAAATATGATGTTGTTTTATATATTGATTTCCTATATTGATTATTATGAATCGTTTTACTCACCCTACATGTTTGAATGTTGCCTCCACGTGGGTAATATGCAGATGACCAGGTTTAGCCGTGGACGCCGTCGAAGATCTTTTTGGAGTTTTGAGTTTTTGGGCATTTTGGTTAACTAAGAGGGTCTTGCTCTGATAGTGTAACATCGGTTTGGGGTCTTTGAGTTAAACCATGTTTTATTTGATTTTTGTTATTTTGATTATGTTTTCGTACAAGGAAAACTTTGGATTACGCCTTTTGAGTTCTGCTGCCTTTTGAGCAATTTTTTGATAACTTTTGGAAAAACCCGTTGTTTACCGAGCCTTGACCTATATTTGATTTATTGGGAAATGTACGCCCTTTGAGGTGATCTTTTTGAGTTTTATATTTTACTCTGATAAATGTGTATATTTTTCCATTTAATTGTGGGTTAGAAAAAAGGGTGTTACAGCGAGCCTATAAGAAACAATCCCCATCTTTGTAATTTAGTCGCATGTTTAAACTGAGAGTTAATCACAATATTGTCGCGGTGAAATTTGGATACCAAACTATTGATTAGTTTGAATCTTTAATTCATTTTGCAACCGAACTTTGATTTGTCCAAAGGAAGGGATAAATATCGAAATTCCCACAATGCAATGCAAATGTAAGGTTTAGATTGTTTAGGTTCGGGGGTTGGTTAAACTTAGGGAAGGTACTAGCATCCTAAGTTTCTGTAGTACTCTACAGGAACCTCTTGTTTTATGCTGTTTATTGCTAAGTGTTATCTGCTTAAAGGATTAGAGACCCTAGTGGTTTATTTCTAAGTATACTCGATAAGATGTCGCATCTTATGCCTACATATCCTTATGGGAGTGGAATCAGAGTACTTGTAGTTCTCCTAAAGGGTTAGAGGAGCTCTTTGACTGTGGTCAAAGTTCCTACGGGTTTAGGGTAGTTGTTTTGATTGGGTTTAGGAGAAGAGATGAGTCTTCATGTTAAGGGAGATGTAACCACCACAAGTGTAAAGGGGGTTGTAGGAAAATAGTCTTTGCATCGTCTTAAGAAAAGGGCTTAAGTACTCGGATTGTTTGACGAGTATGCCTTTATCACTCTTAAGGCAAAGTTCCTACATGTTTGATTGTATTATTGTGGGGGTGGAGATTATATCTCACTTAAGATGATTAACATCTATTCTCTATTGTGTTTGAAAAAGTTGTATAGTGTTGTTTGTTTGTCTAAGTTGTAGAGATAATGGTCCTTCCTATGGGGTAGGATCTATCTTAAGCAATCAACTTGAATGGAATCAAGGATCGTGGGGAAATGATGCAAATGACGTGCACTACACACAAGTGTTGACTCATGTGTAGGTTTTTCCTTTGGACGAAATGCGATGCGATAATGTAAATGTGGTAATGTAAATTGCAATGAATAAGTTGTGAAAATGTAAACCATACACATACGCATGAAAGCGCTGAGGTGTAGGTGCAAGTGTCGTGAAGTGCACGATTGAATGAATATATTTTGCGATGTGAGTTGATTTTAATGGCGATTGATTGATTTAAAGGGAGAAGTTGAATTAGGGAAATGGTTGAATTAATTTGGTGAGATTGTTTTTACGAAAATATTGTTATTTAAATTATAGAAACGACCTTATTATATAAAATTATTTTCTCTTACTTAAGGTGTTATAAAATGTTTTTATTTATTATTTTTAAAGGATTAATTTAAATTGAAAAAGGGAGTGTTTGATATTTATTTTAAAAAAAAGTTATTAAGTTTACCTTAAATAAAAATGTCATTAATTTAGTTTAATAATTAACTTAAGAAAAAATGTCATTAATTTAGTTTAATTTTTATAAAAATTAAATTAAGATTGAATTAGTTAATTAAGAAAAGGGTTTCCTGTTTTAATTAATAAAAGAAAAAGAGTTAATTACTATATGTGTATTTTTAAGTTGTTGATTTAAAAAAAAGGTTAAGGGTTTAATTAGGGTGGTTAGTGGTGATTAGAGTGGGTGTGTGTGGTGTTAGTGGTTAACAAACTACAACGACAAAGTAAAATAACAACAAAACCCTAAATCCCCTTTGAACCCTAATTTCTGCGCCGTCTCCCTCTCGATCTCATCTTTTCTCTTCTCGCCGCGGTCGTTTTCATCGCGTTCTCACCCTCACTCTCCCTGACTTGCTTCCATCTCCCTTTCTTCATACTTTTTCATCTTCCCCGATTTCCTTTCGATTTCCTGCGAAAACAAGCAACAAAACTCAACAGATTAACGTTAGTAAGAAGAAAAAAAACTCACGATTGAAGTGATCTTTGCAGACTCCAATGGCGATGGCGGATGGTCTCCCGGAGATTCGATAGTGGTGGCGTCGAGAGTTTGAGGGCGGTGGCTGTTTGGAGCTTGCGGTGGGTCGAAGGGTGGTTCGCGGAGGAAGAAAGGCGAAGATGAGTCTCCTTTAACTTCTCTTCTCAACAATTTTAGGTTTCTTTTGTTTGGGAATTTTTGTGGCATTTGAATCGAGGATTTCTTTGGATGTTGGATTTCTGAGAACTGATGTGTGTTGGGGTTTTTTCTCGTTGCCTCGAGTTCCCTTTTATATAGGACTTGGGGAGAATTTCTTATTTGAACAATGATTGGATCGGTTTGAATGTTTGATTTGGATTTCCCTTTTTGGGGTAAATCAGATTTGAAACTTACCATTTTCGTCCAATCTCGTTTAATACCTGTTAATGGGGGTTTCCAATTGTATCAATCTTGTTTAATACTTTTATTTGTCCAGATTCAATGTGTTGAGACTTTGGATTGGGTTGGAATCTCTTGCGGGAATATTCCCCTAACACGGGTATATTCTTTGATTGAGTTATTAATTTCGAATTCGTGACTTGGCAGGTGCGGATAACAGTTGATTTTGGGCCAAAAGATGGACTAGACGCCCAAAGTAGCAACTTGACATTTAATGTAATAAGCCACGATTTTTCTCTGGTGTAGACTTACGTGGAAGTGTTCGTAGTTCTCTCTTGCAAACAAAAGAAAAGGTACAGCAAGGTTATTGTTCACTTTGCTCTCCACTCTTGCCTTCACATTAAGTTTGATGTGTATCTAATGTTGTTTCTTTTTCTCATGTGCTCCAATGATGGTGTTTGGAGTAACTCATTTGTGCACGTCGTTGTTGAAGAGTAGAGTCATGCCGCGGGAGTCTCGTAGTAATTCCTGGAGTAACTCGTATTGACTTGTCGGGTAATTGCTTTCATGGCTTGCAGCTCTTGTAATAATTCTTTTTTGCTAATTTCCCGTAGTGTGAAATCTAACGATGCTTGTGGATGCTTTAAAAGGAGCTCTTTGGGGCCGGTTGCTTTTGAAGGGCAAATGGATATTGGTGTGAAGACCCTAATGTTGGAGTTCTTCTGCATAACTCGGTGTAACAAACTTGGCTGCAGCTGGTGCATATTTGTTAGATTGTTCCGCTGATTTATAAACTGTTGTTGTTGTCCCCGTGCAGGAAGGTAGGTCACGCGAAATGTTGTGCTTGAGAACTCATTTGTTGCCGTACGACATATCCTATTTGTCGGTAAGCAAGCTAACACTTCCTGCTGGAATAAATGAGTGGCTATTCTTGTATTGCTCATACGATTTTTTCTTTCTTACCATCTCTCGTTGTTTTGTTCAGCCTATGTCTGCATATGTGTTTTTTTTAACTCCGGGTGTTGAATATTGCTTGTATGAAGTGTGTTTGGAGCTGATAATCCAATTGGCTTTGGTTATTTTATTAACCTCTTGTTGGCGAGTTCTGCGTTCTTGTTCTGAACTGTTGTAACATTCTTCTTCTCTCTTTTTAATCATATATTACTGGTGACTTATTTGTGTCTTTGATTTAACCGTTCCAGCTCTAATCAAAGACGCTCCTAAACAAGTGAAGATTTGAAAATATTGCTGGTTGGACCTCTGATAAGAATTGTCTTCCGTTACTTTGTGGTAATTCGATGTACTTGTGAGGTTCCACTGATAGTTACTACATTTCATCTTTCTGCAGGTTTGTTAACAACATTGCGTAAACTGGAGGCATGGGTGTTTGATTCTTGCAGAGCATATCAGCCAATAAGTTAGATTGTCGCCTGGTATTGCTTTTGACAGGTTGGAAAGGAGTTGCGGTGCGTTTACCGGCTATAAGTTCACTTGCTAGACCTTCTGCAAGAAATTCAACAGAAGATAAACTTTGAAGTGTGACGGTCTGGCGCAGGTCAAGGTGAGTGCTTCACGTCTCTTCTACGATCAAATCAACATATGGTAGTTGCACAGCTTCCGTGGCCATTTTATTATTTGCTTACTGATAGTGTCATTGCTAATGAAGCACCGTTACGTGCAGGGCTAATACCCTTCTAGTGTCAAAACAGCTAGGAAAATATGAAGCAATGGTACCAGAAAAGGGGTTTAGATGACGTGACGGTGGACCGACCGAAAATGCGGATGCAGACGGTAGAAAACTTCTTGCATTCATAGTAATGAGCGAGACTAAGGAAGCATGTAACTTGCGAATCTGTCATTTTCATATTCATGGCTTTGATATTTGGGCAAGTATTCTTGATCCCTAACGTTGCGTCTTCTCTCGTTTCCTCTTTTGCAGGACCAACAAAATATGCGTAGCTTAAAGGATGCTTTACGTGTGGGAATAGAGTTGTTAGCAGAAACAAATTCCCGTCTCGGCGTGTCTGTCTGTAGGACAACACGGTCGGCTCAAGTTTGCTAGGTGAAGTATTGTTGTTAGAGGGTATTTAGGAGCTGGTAACAGACCTTAATTCTGGCGTAGCAGGGAGGCATTCGTTCTTTGTATTGACAAGAAGTGCAACTCGTGGTTAACTTCGCAGAGTTTACAACCGTGGGGTTTAATTTGTAGTATTCTTGTATTTTGTAATAGAAGTAGATTTGAACACTGGTTGTAATCTTGGAAATTCCTTAAGTTATTGCTTATAGGCACCACTTGTAATAACACAATGAAGATGTACTTGGTGGATTTATTCCTTGCACTTTGTAGATTTACTTTCCCTTTGCAGAATAATGAGCTTTGCATATAAAAAAACTGCTCCCATAATACTTTCAACGGGAAGTTTATCTAAGGTGCACTGTGAATGACTATCCGTAGGTATTTCTATTGTCGATAGGATTAGTGAATCAGACTTTAATCAATGTAATTTGGCACGAGGGAAACCTTTGAACTCGTGGATCTAATTATAATCGTATTTGAATTTTGGGAACACCATCGCCTTATGTTCACACTTGAATTATACTTAAATCCTTGACTTTGATAAGTTCTTCCAAACACATTCCTCACATACCAATAATAATACAATTCAACATTTTCCTTAAAAATCCAGAGGGACACATGATGATCAAACTTTAGGGATGGGAACAAAATAATTCTTGAAACCAACTTTAATCCTTGTTAGCACAGACGACAGGGAATTTAGTGTCGGAGTCATAATTGAGACAATATTTGAAAGAGTAATGCAACTCGTGACGAAATTCCTAATGAGTCCCCAACTGGTCTTTCGATGATCATGCTCAACGTCAAAAGGAAGAAGTTCTGATTCTTTGGAGCACATTTATAAAGGCACTCATCAAAACTACTTGACACCAAAGCTCCTGCACAAGCCAGTTAGCGATAACAAACCCACATATAAAAGCAAAACAAAACAAGCGAAAACACAAGGAGGTGGGATCTTAAAGTCAAAAATTAGGGTGCGACAAATATATAAATTAAGAACTAATTAAACCTTTTAATCAAATTTTAACTACAAATTATAATCAACATCACAATTTAAATAAAATTAATTATTTGTGGGGGGAAAGAAAAAGACAATAAAAATATGATATTTGAATTTAAAGGGTGTGAAAGTAATTATAGGTGTTAAAACTTAGGTGGGATTATATCTAAAGCCCAGTTGGGGTTTCGTGTTCCTTCTTTTCTTTATCAATATTGAAATTAAAAAAAAAAACAATTTGGGTTGGAACACCTGAGCCCACCCGAGTTGCCCTTTATTTGGTGGGCATTGTTTTTTTTAGTGAAACAAAAAAAAAACACTTCGGTCCATCCTATATGAGGAGAAACAACAAGAGTATGAGCATGTCCTTTTACTTCACTATTTTTCTGCTTCTCGCCATTCATTCCTGACTTCCCCCCTCACGCACACACATTCCTTTCATCACTCCTTCGTAGGAAATGGCGTAGAATCTGCCGCGCCATGGCCTTCTGGCCGACAACGACGAAAGTAATTCGAAACACTCCCCCTATCAATTCAAGGTCCCTCAAACAGGATTCAAGAAAGGATTCCCCTAATTCTAAATCGAGCTAACAAATTACAGCATTGCGATGTGGTTTGAATGAAATTCATAAAAATTAAGCAAAAAATCACATACCTCTAAAGAATTACGACGCGACGGCTTCGACGATGTCCATAACTTTGAAGGTATTTCTTTCTACTTTCCTTCTTCTCCCAATTCCACGATTCTGCTTCGGTATTGATTCTGCTATGTGGTTCTAGTATGTGAATTTTACGTGTATTATGCTGCTTTGTAATTTTCGGTTGCTTCCTCATGTTGGTCTTCTCTGTGTATGTTGTAGTGTGGTATGCTGTGAAATTGTGGGAGATTATGGTAATGTGGTTTGTTTGAATTTCCGAGGGTGGGTTTTTTTGGAGTATGTTTTGATGATTTTCTCTGCTCTTCCGTGAATGTATTATGATTGTCTTCCCCTGCTCTTTGTACCGATCGTTCCCTTTTATAAGCTCCTTCAATTGAATTTTGAATTTGAATACACGATATTCTTGTTGAAACGTGTTTTAGAAATAAACATTGGTGTTTATTCACGATGAATGAGTTTCTTTTTTTACTCTAGCATATTGGCAACAAAATAACTTCTCTTGATTTTGTGTGGTGAAAATTGATGATGGTTATTGTTGTACCCTAAAATTTAACCAACCTTTTTCTTTACTTGGCTTATGTTTTCTTGGCATTTGTGCATAGCATAACATTTGCTCTTGAGGCAGGGGATCAAGGTTTTCTTGTGGCTCAGAGTTCTTTTTTTAGTGCTAGAATTCAAACAGCGAGCATCAAGGGCTCCGACATTTATTTTGCCCGGCGATCGAGCGGCCGATTTTTTAGTTTATTTTGCAGGATATTTTTTAACTCAGGAGGTAACACTCAAGCTATATCAAGCATTCTCACAATTTTAATATTCAAAAGCAAGTTCCAGATGTTTTATGGGACTCAAAACAGATGAAAATGGGCATTTGTGCACTTTTCCCTCCAAAAGGCGACAAAATTCAAATTTTCAAGGTGTTAATCGGTTAACACTATTGATTAACCGATTAACGAAAGCAAAATCAGGCCAAATTTGAAATTTTTGAAGAGGTTAACCGGTTAACCAAGGCAATTTTCTGCTCTGCACGTGAATTTTCAAAGGCAGCCACTTTGGGTTCCATTTTGATCACTTGTGAAGTTTATTTTACACCAAAGGAAGGATCTAGAACCACTTTGAATTTTGATTAGTTTTCAAATTAATTCAAATTCCCTCCAATTTCCCATTCCTAATCCCATTTCAATTTTCATAACCACACTCCAAGCCATCATTCTACTCCTAACCTAAGGGTTATTTAAATGATTATGCTCCAAACCTCAAAAGGAGAATCCTCATAATTCCATTTTCATTTTCATAATTCACTCTCATTCTCTCAATTTTCTCTCAACTTTTTCACTCCCAAACTCGATTAGAGCTCTCACCTTGAATTCTTTGATTCTCCATTGGAATCATTGAATTCTAGAGCTAAAACCTTCATCCTTCATCCTTATTATCTACAATTCCCCATCCAGTTTTCATGCTAATGTGGATCTGAAATTGGAAGTGGATCTAGAAGAGCTTATTTGGTTTGATTTAGCTTAGTTTTGGTGGATCTTCATTTCGACAATAAGAACTCACTTGGATCTTGAAGGATTTCTGGATTTCTTGCTCGGATCTTCTCAAGTGAAGTTGAATCAACAATTACCAAAGCAATTTTCCGCTTTGTAGGTTGTAATTCTAGATCCGTTGCTATTTTGAGCTTATTTTGCATATTCGATGTGGATCTTCATTTTTTATTGACTTTTGGTTGATTTGATTCATGTGACTTGTGATCTTGCTGTTTGAATGTGCTTACATGTTGTTGGATCACTATTTTCTGGTGTTAATTTCGTGCATAATTGATTATGTGATCATCTTGATTATTGCATAAGTGATTATTTGCTGAAAGTGCTTTTGAGCTCCTGTTTTCTGCCTTTGGTACAATGTTAATCGGTTAACCAGTTGCAGTGCAAACTGGTTAATTGATTAACCAGTGCGAATTTTCAAAATTTCAAACATTTTTAACTGGTTAATCGGTTAACCATATGTGTTAACCGATTAACGCTAAACCAAAATGTCATATTTGTTGTTTTTCAAGCTTGTTTTGGTAGCTACTCACTTTGAATCTTCATGGATCAGTATGATGCATTTGGAGTGAGTTATTTTGGATATGTGTTGTTGTTCTTGATTGTTTAACCATGATTTTTTCGACACGCGTTGTTCGATTTCCATTTGAATGCATACTTTTGTAGATGTTGTTCAAGTGGTGTTCATTTGTTTGAGTTCTTTTGCTTGCATTCGTCTATTGTTTTGCATCTATTTGTTTGTTTTCAAGAGGTGGAGATGTGCTTGTGGTGGTTGCTGCCCCACACTTTTTTCCTCCCTCTTTTCTTTGTGTTGCATTTCATGTTTGCATCCCTTTCTTCCTTTTTATTTGTGATTGGTTTATCTTGTGTTTACTTGGTTTTCTTTGCCATGATCCCTTAGGATTCCTAGTCCCTTGGGAATAGGAGAGACATTAAGTGTTCAATCCAAGCATGATAATATTAGGATAGTCTTTCCCTTTTTCAATCTCAATCTTAGGAGCACATTGCATGATAACATTAGGGTTGAGTTAGTTTCCCCTTAGTTGTGTCTTCTCTCTTCTCATCTCAAAACTTCTTCAAAACATGTAATAAAGGATAATGAGTGTTGTATGCTACGAGCCTTAAGCATTTGGGAAATGATGATTGGGGGCCTCCTGTCAATTGTCTAGAGTGTTTGGCGTATGCCCTTTAGGCGATATGCGACACATTCGCTCCTAAGTCATAGTCTTTAGTGCAACATGAATTACAAACATATTTCAATTCACTTCTTCATAAAAGAATCAAAAACAAACCTCAAAACTTTTTATCCTTCGGGATTAATTGAAAACCATTTTCAAAAAGAGTGTTGTTAAGTCTTGGTTCTACCGCAAACATGCATCGTCTCTAACTACTAGAACGAAGGTTTAACCCTACTCAGTTAAAACACTTAACCAACCTGTGGTCGTGTCATCCCAGACTATGTTTGCTCTTATTTCTCGTACCAGACGAGGATACGTAGGCACAAGACGGCGATGTCTTGGAGAAAAACCTTTCTCACCTTCACCCGTAGTTTTCCGAACTACGTTGACTATGACTTTCCCATTGCACGAGGGAATACGTAGGCATAGAGCGGCGATGCTCTATCGAGTCTCTTTTATTTTCTTTTGTCCCTGTGGACTGTAGCTTAGATAGATTAACACCCTTTTAGATAGATAACAAGCGTGGATCCCATTGAGTACAACAGACGTGAGGGGTGCTAATACCTTCCTCTTGCGTAACCGACTCCCGAACCCGAGATATGGTTGCGATGACCTGTCTTCTCCCTTTTCGTAGGTTTTCTATGATTGTTTCCTTTCCCACTCTTTGGGATAAATAATGAATGGTGGCAACTCATCTGTCTTTACCGGCCCCTCTTCGCAGCGATGCGACAGCTGGCGACTCTGTTGGGGACACTTCCCATCTCCTATGCGAGTCAATCCTAGTGCTTGTGTGTTTTATCTTTGGGTGTGTACATATATGTATATGTGTTGCATTTGTACTTTACTACATTTGCATTTTACTTTCAGCACTTTATATATCATTACTGCGGTGCTGTTGGGTGGGAATGTTCCATTGAGTGATAAGCCAAAACCCAGGCTTGAGGATATCCATAGCAATAGAGTGGAGAGTAGTGAGGACCTGTATGGAAGCATGCACTAGTCCTCATGAAATTCGCGTTCAGACGAGGTTTTCTTTGAAGACATCTCATCCTGTGCATTGGTCAGGATAGGGATGTTGGATCTGAAAACTGTCGACTCTGGAGACCGTTCATTTGGGAGTCAGCTAAGTGAGGCTGCTTTGTTAGGCTATGATGCCAAACCAGAAATGGTGAATGTATCATGGTTTCTCGAAAGTCTGTGACACTGATGACCGCATAGGATGTCGTACCTTATCAGATTAGGTCCATACCTTGTGAGCAGAAGGGTTATGCATGAAAATTGACCTTCAACCTACCCGGATTTCTTATCAGTGCGGACCTTTGATCTCTGATGTTATGAGGTTCCTATACTTTGGTATTCTGATGTGTTGGTATTTTCTCGCTGAAGCAAAGCTATGGTTCAACTCAGTCAACAACACAACAACCTTGACCCCTTGTCTTTGCATTTGCATCATCATAACATGTTTGCATTTTGCATCCTGTATTTTCATTTGCATCGCAAGTTGTTCTCAGTGGCCTCGTGTTCTTATCTCCGCTTGGCTTTATAGTAAAGGGATTGAGGAGTTTAGTATCCACATATATACAACTCGAGGGAATTAGCAAAAAGCAATGGATCAGGTTCAAGCTGAATTGCAGGAAGTCAGAGCTCGCATGTCCCAGTTTATGGAGTTGATGCAGAATGTTGCCAGTGGGCAGGAGCATCTGAGAAGTTTAATTCAGCCCCTTATTGACGCTTCTAAAGTCAATTACATTGGAATGGTCCATCCTGGTGGTGATGGTGTTGTCAATCCTTCTGTAGGAGGTAGTATTGGCATTGTCTTTCCTCCGGGCGGAGGTGGTGTCAGCGTTATTATTACTCCGGGTGGAGATGCTGCGAATGAAAATGGTAATGTTGCTGGTGGAAGTGTGTGCACTGTGCACGGGGCTGCTGGCCCTCATTGGGAAGATCACCAGGATGACGTCTTTTCCATGAGAGATATGGAGGGTGGTTTGCCAACTGAAGCCGACAGAAGGTTTAGACTGATTGAGGAGATGATGAAGTTTTTTTAGAATCAGAACTCTTTAGGTCTCAATATGTCAGATCTTGGTCTAGTTCCTGGGGTCAGTATTCCTCCCAAATTCAAGGTACCAGATTTCGACAAGTACAAAAGGACAACTTGTCCTAGAGTACACATCCGAGCATATTTCAAAAAAAATGTCTACGTACTCCGATGATGAAAAGCTGCTAATACATTTTTTCCAAGACAGTCTGGCAGGAGCGTCTTTGGAATGGTATATGGGACTCGAGAGAACTCATATCTGCAGCTGGAGAGAATTGGCTAAGGCTTTCGTGTGTCACTATCAGTATAATAGTGATCTGGCACCGAATAGGGTACAATTACAGTGTTTGTCACAAAAGAGTACTGGGAGCTTCAAGGAGTATGCCCAGAGATGGCGAGACTTAGCAGCAAGAGTACAACCTCCCATGATGAAGAGAGAACTAAATGACATGTTCATGGCTACACATCCTGGAGTATATTATGAGAAGCTGATAGGTTGCATCTCTGCGAGTTTTTTAGATCTGGTAAGGGCGGGAGAAAGAATCAAAAGCGGTATCAAAATGGGAAAGATCCAAGTTGCTCTTGATTCTTCTAAAGATGCCAAGAAGCCCTATGTTGGGAAGGAAGGAGAAAATAACGCTATAGCTGTTTAACAGTCATCCCAGTACCAACAACCTTATGCTCCTCAACAGCAAAACTATCGGCGCCAGAATCAGAATAGGCCTCGCAACAATTTGGAAAGAAGGAATGCTCCTCTTCATCCAATTCCTATGCCATACAGTCAGCTTCTGCCACATCTGATTCATAATTCATCATTGGTGGAGCCTAAGACTCTCAAGTCGTTGCCAGAGCCATACCCTCCTGGTTATGATCCTAGTGTTCAATGTGGATATCATGGAGGATCCATGGGACACTCAACTGAAGATTGCAAAGCCTTTCAAGCCAAAGTGCAACAGTTGATGGACAAAGAGTACATATCCTTTCCAGAAGAAAATTTGGTTGTGCACGTCAACCTCTCATCTGTTTGAGTTCGAAGACTTCGAGGGTCACATCCTCCAGCCAGTGGTTCAAATAGGAAGACATCCTCTAAGCTGGAAATCTTGAATCTTTGTTTATCATGTCATTTCTTTGCATTTGTAGTTTCTTTCCTGTTTAAGTTCAAATTTCATTTGTAAAATTGTTGTTTTCGATTGATAATGATAATGGAATAAATATGCAGGTTCTTGATTAAATCCATTTGTGTTCACTCAATGTTTTTATTAATGTCAAACACTTGTTTAAGCGGAATCTGAGGGAGGATGATGAAATTGAAAGACGCGCAAGCTTCCGATTGTATGCTTTTTGAATAAAACCTGCTGATGATGTACAACCATTATTACAAATCTCTAAACACCGGAGATATAAGGATGATAATCCCTTGTCAACCCCTTTGAGCCTAGTAGTAGGATTTCTTTCTGAAAAAATAGAAAACCCTCAATCTTAACCTGCGGCAGGGTAGGTGTCATTTAATTTGACCCAGTGTCCAAATTGCAAAAGGAGCATTCACGTTCGAGGATCAATCACACCTCTAGAGGTCGTGCCTAAAAAAAACCACGGTGGTTAAACCTCACCAATAAGGAGTGAGAAATTCATAACCCTTTCGGAGAAATCAAGACAACCAGTTGTTAGAACACAAATTGGTTCTTAATAATATCTCTATGTTTTGATGATAACTATTATGAAAATTTTGTACTGAAGAATTATATAATCTAAAATTTGCTTGAGAATGTTTGCTGCAGATGTTAAAGTAAATATCACTCCAGAAGCAAATTAGATCTAAACATAAGAAATATGCAAGGCTCTGAAGCGTCAGAAGCATCTCTTAGAAGATTCTGAACGCTGCCACCAGAAGATTCTGAGCGCTGCCTCCAGATGGATCTGAAGCAGAAGCTACAGAAGAATCTGAAGCAAGCCAGAAGCATCTGAAGCAATGAAGAAGTCTGTATGAAGAGTTATTCAAGCACAGTTACTTCAGAAGACTCTGATAGTACTAACACTACCAGTACTGAGGATCTGACCCAAAACTATGCTCTGAGCTTATACACGCTGAAAGCACACTTGCTGCAAAGACTCTGATTCAGCAAAACTCTGATGAACATCAGAAGGCTCTGACTAACTTAGACTCTGATGATTCTTGCTTAAAATTGTTGAAGAAGAATTCAAAGATTATGTCCGTTGGAATATCCAAACGACTCTTTCCTTATTTATGCTAGACACAAGAACACAGACAAAAAGGATTTCTCTGTGCATTCTTCTTCTAGGAAAGGTCACTTGATGTGAAGACAAAAAGGCTCAGACCTTTTGGTACACTATTCTCAACGTGAAAAGCTCTTGGATCACCGTGCCTATAAAAGCAAGTCTCCACTCATCTTCTTTAGTTGACGAACACACTTGAAAAGAATTCATTAAAAAAGCTCTCATACAACTCATATATTCTTGCTAGAATATTTCATTGTTCTTAATCTTAAGTGAAAAATCACAGTTGTGATAAAGCTTTATTAGAAGCATTTTAACACTTGTATTTATTATTACATTTGATTGTAAGAGAACCTTAAGAAGATCCAGTTAGTATCAGTAGTTCTTGAGAAGACTTTGAACAGTTGTTCTTAGTGCTTACTATTGTAATCAGTTGATTAAATAGTGGATTAAGTCCTTGTTTGAGAAAGGCAAATCACTCTAGGAAGGGTGGACTGGAGTAGTTGAGTTCAACGAACCAGGATAAAAATACTTGAGTTTTTACTTCTATGTTTTATCTTCATACTTATTCAACCCCCCTTCTAAGTATTTTCTCACCTTAAGTTGGCATCAGAGCTCTGGTTCTGTGTGTGCTACCTCTTCACAGTGACCGAAAAGATCCAGTGAGAAAAACTTTGATATATATTTGGTTGTTACTATGGCTGATACTTCAATATCTAACATTAACAACAAATATGAAGAAAGGGATAGAATCAGCACTAAACCCCCTATGTTTGATGGGGAAAAATTTGATTATTGGAAAGACAGGATTGAAAGTTTTTTCCTTGGTTATGATGCTGATTTATGTGATTTAGTCATAGATGGATATGTTCATCCCATTGATGGGAATGGCAAAAAAAGTAGATAGAAAATCTATGACAGAAGCCCAAAAGAAGGAATTTAGAAATCACCACAAGGCTAGAACAATATTGTTAAATGCAATATCTCACACTGAGTATGAAAAGATCACAAATAGAGAAACTGCATTTGATATGTTTGAGTCCTTGAAAGTGACTCATGAAGGAAACCTTCAAGTAAAAGAGACCAAGGCTCTGGCTCTAATTCAGAAGTATGAAGCCTTCAAGATGGAAGAAGCTGAATCTATTGAATCCATGTTTTCCAAATTTCAAATACTTACAGCTGGACTAAAGGTTCTAGATAAAGGTTACTCTACTGCTGATCACATGAAGAAGATCATCAGAAGCTTACCTACCAGATGGAGACCTATGGTGACTGCGCTGAAAATGGCTAAAGATCTGAACAAGATCTCCTTGGAAGAACTAATCAGCTCACTGAGGAGTCATGAAATTGAACTTGAGGAAGATGAGCCTCAAAAGAAAGGTAAGTCAATTGCCTTAAAATCTAATAAATCTGCTAAAGCGTTGCAGGTAATAGAGGAAAGCTCTGAAGAATCCTCATCTGAAGATGAAGATGAATTATCCATGATGTCCATAAGAATAAACAAACTCTGGAAGCATAAAGGAAAGAAGTTTAGAAACTTCAGGAAGCCTGAACAAAGAAAAGAATCTTCTGGACACAGAAGATCTGGCAAAAAGGAGGTTGTCTGCTATGAATGTAAAGAACCTGGGCATTACAAAAATGAATGTCCAAAGTTGTTGAAAGAAAAGCCTAAAAGAAAATCTGATAAGAAGAAGAAGGTTCTAATGGCAACCTGGGATGATTCAGATACATCTGAATCTGAATCTGAGTCAGAAGAGGAATGTGCCAACGTAGCATTGATGGCAGATATAGAAGATCAGGAGGAAGGAATTTCAGGATCTGAATCTGACTCTGACGCTGAAAAGGTAATGGCTAAACTCACTAAAGATGAACTTATCAAATTGTTATCAGAGGTTCTGAAGATCTATAACAATATTAAGCTCAAATACAAGGAGCGTCAAAGCAATCTTGTATCTGAGAATAATATTCTCAAATCAGAAGTCGCTGAGCTAAACGAAAAGAACTTAAAAATGAAAAATGATTTTGAATTAGCTCAACAAGACTCTGATTCTGAAACTGAGACTGAATGCAAAAATATTTTGGAAAAATATGACTACAGCTTTCAGAAGTTTCTTGCTAAAAGCATAGACAGAAGCAAAATTGCTTCTATGATCTATGGAGTTAGCAGAAATAACAGAAAAGGAATTGGGTACAAATCTTCCTCTGGAAAGGAGTTAAATCCAAAACCTATTGATAAAATTATCATCAAGAAGACTCCTTTATATTCCCATTTTAAATTTGGTCACTTGAATGATATTAAACACACTCGTTCTGAAAAGAACATTCATGTGTTTAAATCTAAGGCTAGTTAGAATAAACCTTATGTTGAAAAATAGAAGTTTAGACGAACCTTCAGAACAACTAACCCAAAAGGACCCAAGAAAATCTAGGTACCTAAGAGTAAAATAATTCCTGTTGCAAATGTTCTTAGCAGCAAGGTCAGGACGCCAGTCATGGTACCTGGACTCTGGATGCTCGCGACATATGACGGGAGAAAGGTCTATGTTCCAAAGTCTGGAGCTTAGATCTGGAGGTGATGTGAAATTTGGAGGGAATCAGAAGGGCAAGATCATTGGATCTGGCACTATTGGAAATGGTAACCTTCCCTCTATTACTAATGTTTTACTTGTAGAAGGATTAAAGCATAATCTATTGTCCATAAGTCAATTAAGTGACAATGGTTATGACATAATCTTTAATCAAAAATGTTGTAAAGCTATTAGTCAAAAGGATGGCTCAATCCTATTTAGTGGAAAGAGGAAGAATAACATTTATAAAATAAATCTTTCAGAACTTAAGGTTCAGAATGTTAAATGCCTCTTGTCTGTTAATGAGGAGCAATGGGTCTGGCACAGAAGATTGGGGCATATTAATATGAGACGTATATCTCAGATTAATAAACTTAATCTTGTCAGAGGACTTCCTAAGTTGAAGTTAACCTTAGATGCTCTTTGTGAAGCATGTCAAAAAGGGATGTTTTCAAAATCCTCTTTTAAATCAAAAAATGTTGTTTCTACTTCCAGACCATTAGAATTACTTCATATTGATCTGTTTGGACTAGTGAAAACTGCATCCATCAGAGGAAAGAATTATGGATTAGTCATTGTTGATGACTATAGTAGATGGACATGGGTAAAGTTCTTAAAACACAAGGATGAGTCACATTCTATGTTCTTTGACTTCTGCAAACAAGTCCAGAATGAAAAAGATTTCAAAATTATAAAAGTCAGAAGTGATCTTGGTGGTGAATTTGAAAACAAATAGTTTGAAAAATATTTTAATGAAAATGGCATTGCTCATGATTTTTCCTGTCTTAGAACTCCACAACAGAATGGGGTTGTAGAGAGGAAAAATAGAACTCTACAAGAAATGGCCAAAACCATGATCAATGAGACTAATCTGGCAAAGCACTTTTGGACAGAAGCAATCAACACAGCCTGTTACATTCAGAACAGAGTGTCTGTAAGACCTCTTCTGGAAAAGACTCCCTATGAATTGTGGAGGAACAGAAAGCCCAACATTTCATATTTTCATCCTTTTGGATGTATTTGCTATATGTTAAATACTAAAGAAAATCTGAACAAGTTTGATTCTAAAGCACATAAGTGTTTCATGCTTGGGTATTCTGAACGCTCTAAAGGCTACAGAGTATACAATACTGAAACACAGATTGTGGAAGAATCTATTCATGTTAGATTTGATGATAAGCTTGGCATTGAAAAGCCAAAGCAGTTTGAAAGTTCTGCAGATAGAGAAGTAATTCTCACAGACTCTGAAGACTCAGAGGCAGACAAAGCTCAAGTGAAGGAACCAGAAGCAACGCCAGATGCAATTCCTTTGACTTCTCAGATGAACAACTTAAACATTTCTGAAGAATCAACTGTTAAAGGATCATCTTCCAGAATCAAAGCTTCTCATCCAGAGAATGTGATCATTGGAAATAAGGATGACCCTATCAGAACAAGATCCTTCCTCAGATCATCTGAAGCATCATTATTTGGATTGGTGTCAATAATTGAACAAACCTCTATGGATGAAGCTCTGAAATACAATGACTGGATTATTGCCATGCAAGAAGAGCTAAATCAGTTCACTAGAAATGATGTGTGGGACTTAGTTCCAAGACCAAAAGGATTCAACATAATTGGAACTAAATGGGTCTTCAGAAAAAAGCTTAATGAGAAAGGAAAAGTTGAAAGAAATAAGGCAAGGCTAGTTGCTCAAGGGTACAGTCAGCAAGAAGGAATTGATTATACAGAGACTTATGCTCCTGTTGCAAGGTTAGAGTCTATTCGTTTACTCATTTCTTTTGCTGCATAATATAACATCACTCTATATCAGATGGATGTTAAAAGTGCCTTTCTAAATGGAATTATAGAAGAAGAAGTTTATGTTCATCAGCCTCTTGGTTTTGAGAATGAAAATTTTCCAGAACATGTTTTCAAACTAAAGAAATCTCTGTATGGTTTAAAACAAGCTCCCAGAGCTTGGTATGAGAGGTTAAGCAATTTTCTTCTGGAGAAAAACTTCATCAGAGGCAAAGTGGACACAACACTCTTTTGTAAAACATTTAAGAAAGATCTTCTAATTTGTCAAATATATGTGGATGATATTATATTTGGATCTACCAATACTATGCTGAGAAAGGAGTTTGCTCAATGTATGCAAGCATAATTTGGAATGAGCATGATGGGAGAATTATGATTCTTTCTGGGAATTCAAGTCAACCAAACTCCAGAGTGCACTTACATTCATCAGACCAAATATGTTAAAGAACTTCTGAAGAAATTTAACATGACTGATAGTAAGATGGCAAAGACTCCCATGCACCCAACTAGTACACTAGGCAAGGAAAAGGTAAGTAAGAAAGTAGATCAGAAACTCTATAGAGGTATGATAGGATCTCTTCTCTACTTAACTGCTTCTAGACCTGACATTTTGTTCAGTGTATGCTTATGTGCAAGATTCCAATCAGATCCTAGAGAATCACACTTAACAGCTGTTAAGAGGATTCTAAGGTATCTGAAAGGTACTTCTAATGTGGGTTTGTGTTACAGAAAATCTGATGATTTCAAATTAGTTGGATTCTGTGATGCTGATTACGCTGGAGACAGAGTGGAAAGAAAAAGTACTTCTGGAAGTTGTCAATTTCTAGGAAGAAATCTAATCTCTTGGTACAACAAGAAGCAACCCACAATTGCACTATCAACTACAGAGGCAGAATATATTGTTGCTGCTGGATGTAGCACGCAGATGCTCTGGATGAAAAGTCACCTAGAAGACTATCAGATATTTGAAAGTAACATTTCTATATTCTGTGATAATACTTCTGCTATATGTTTGTCTAAAAAACCCATTTTACACTCTAAGGCAAAACACATAGAAATTAAACATCATTTCATCAGAGACTATGTTTAGAAGGGAATTATAAACTTAGCCTTTGTTGATACAGATCATCAATGGGCAGATATTTTCACAAAACCCCTTACTGAAGATAGGTTCAAATTCATTATGAAAAATATTGGTATGGATTTGTGTCCAGAATAATATTTGTCAGAAGCAAATTTTTCAGATGTAAAATTTTTATAACTCTGAAGTATTTCATCTGTTGCTTATTAGATTTATGTTCATTGGTGTGTATCTGAACTAACCAATCTTAGAGGATCTGAACGTTAGCTAACGTTTCATTTCTCAAGAGAATTCAGAAGCACATGCAAGCAAAGACGTGTCACTCTTAATCTGAAAAGATGGCGTGTACACTACTGAAGAGACGTTTGAGGTATGGTTTGAATAGTGAAAATCTTGATTTTCCCCCCAATTTGTCAGAATCAATTAATGCTTGAAATTATTTTTATTCTCTTTCATTAATTGTCATTAAATGCTATGTAAAAAACGTGTTTTGTATGTCTATTGAGTGCCTTAATTGTTTTCTATAAATACCACATCTCACACCCATTTCACACTTTTCACAACACAAGCAAGTTTATGCATTTCTGTCTTCTATTCTCTCTTCACAAAAACCCTAAACCTTCGTCAAAATCATCTACGTCATCTTCAATGGCAACCTCATCTTCTACAGCAGCTCAGTTTCAATCAACCATGGCTGCAGTTACTTCTGCAAATATGGGTGTGACTCCATTCACTATACCTAAAAGGACATTGTTAAATCCTGTTGACAAACTTGAAGTTCTCTGTGAATCAATGGTGGAATTTGATTCGCTAGCTGAAAATGGATTTAAATTTCGTTCAATAATTGATGCACAAGGCTGGGTAAAATACTTGACAGATTATTTTGACCAGTTTACCCTCATCTAGTGAAAGAATTCTAGATACATGCTTCTGTTTATCCCAAATTCATCTTGTATTCTGTTCTGGGTAAGGAGATTATAATTACTGAAGATCTAATTAGGAAACTCATAGGGTATGAGGAGACTGATGGAGTATGTCATCTGCCAGCTGGGCGTGTAGACATGGAAGAAGTTTATGAGGAAGTCATCACTTCTGGACAGGCTTCCAACAAATTTAAAGATCTAAAGCCTGACTACAAAATCTGCGCAAAGATTTTTCTGGGATGCATTCATCACAGAAAATCTACAAATTCTCCAGATTATGTGAACAATGAACAACTCTACTTCATGTACTGTTTAAGTCAGAGCACTAAGGTAGATCTTCCTTACATTCTGTTTATGCATTTATGGAATCATATCAATGCTTCAAGAGAATCTGTAAAGGATAAGGGTCAGAAGATCAGAACATGGATTCCCTTTGGAAGGTTAATTTCAGACATTCTGACAGAGAATGGTCTGGTGACTGCTCTGTATGAAGCTGAAGTCAAGGATGAACTTGAATCCATTGTTGGAAAACCTCTTAATGCAAAGAGTCTTCAGAGACTAAAAATTGTAGAGGATCTCTCATCTGCACCCAAGAAGCTGAATATTTCTGAAAATCAGTCAAAAGCGAATTCCAGTTGAAAACTATCCACTGTTTTGTGCTGAAGAACCAAGGGAAATAATTGTGAGATATATTGATGCATGCAAGGCAGATGGAACGCCCATTCCTGCAGATATTCTGAAAAGAGCAAGAGAACCAATGCCTGATGTATGCAATGAGAACACAAGGAAAAGAGGTCAATCAGAGGCAGAAGAAGTTGTTGCTCAGAAGAAGCCAAAAGTTGCTGATAAGCCTCAGAAGCTGATCAAAAGAAAAGCATCTAGAGACGTTCCCTCTGTTCCCATAAAGTGTATCAAGATTAAAGGTACCAAATCTTCTGTATCTTCTTTCAATAACATCGTTTTAAATGAATCAACATTTAGTTCTATTCCAAAACCCCCTCCTACTCAAAAACAATATGTTCCTGCTCCATCTCAAAAATCTGAACCATTAAAAATTCCTTCCCCACAAAAATCATCTGATCCCATTTCCACTACTCCAGTAAAACCTTATGCTATTCAATCATCTGAACCAACAACAACAACAACAACACCAGCAAATCAAACTCCACCACCTATAACAAAACCAACAGAACAATCTGCACCACAACAACAACAACCAGAAAAACAACAATCAAACACATCTGAACCTATACAATCTAATCCAATGGCATCTGATCCTACTGCATCTGATCAAGTTATTTCTGAACCACCTATATCTGAACCACCTACTTCTGAACCACCTACTTCTGAACCACCTACATCTGAACCACCTGCATCTGAACCTCTATCAAAACCTTCTGAGCATCAATCAGAACCAACCAACCCATCTGAAACAAATATACCTGAGACAGAGGTTCTAGACGTTACACCTCTCAAAACTATTTTTGAAGTGTCTTCTACGTCTTGTACTCCAACCACATCCTCAAACTCATCAGAATCTGATATACACCCAGATATTCTGTCACCTCCCTCTCTCAGAAATCTTGCAGTTAATCAACCAGAACCACCTGTTTCATCAAACTCTCTCACTCAAATAGCCATTCCAAAACCTAAGCCAAGGAGATTTGAATTTGTATCCTTTGCTTCCTTTAAACCACTCCCCACTGATCAACTTTCTTATGTTTTGAAAGTTAAAAATTTCTATGACAAGATTGAACTATCTGACACTATCACCCCTCTTAAACCCAAGCTTTCCATCATTCTACCATCTGTTCTTCAAACCTATATAAAAGAAATGCCAGAAATGATTTCATTAGAACCTCTTTTATCTGATAAATCTTCATTCATTCCTTACTCTTCTACCGTATTTGATGTTGTTTCCTATGCATCGGATGCAAAACCATCTCTGTTGAATGCTTTAATCAGATCAAAAACTGTCATTTCATCTGATCCTCCATCCATACCCTTCTACCCTCGCCCTCTGATCACCATTCCAAAATTCACCATTCCACCTTCACCTCAACCCAAGCCAATCACATTGCAAACTCTTCTAAAACCAAAACCTAGGCTGAATGTTGATCATTTATTTACAAGTTTTTTGAAAGAAATAGAGATGCATTTAGGCTCTGTACAAAGGAAGTGCTTATCAACAATGGATGCAAATGAATCTGATGCTATTTGGAATAACTTCATCAACAGATTCAATACTGTAGCATCAAATCTGAAGAACGTATGTTCTGATGATGCGAAGCTCAGATTTGCTGAAACTGCTAGAAGATTGTTTTGGACTGTTAAAAGATCTACACCATTGCTTCTTAAAGATGCTCCTTCATCATCTGAAGTATGTGATACAGAAGTCAATACTGAATCTGCATCTGAAGACAACCCTCTGGCTATGACTCTTGTAGAACATCCTTCTAGTTCTGCTGCTCCTGACTCTGAACACCCTATGGAAATTGACTCTGTTCCTGCTTCAGAATCTGTCCCACCTTCTTCATCTGAGATCAAGAAAGAGTATCCAGATCTTGAAGATAAGATTGCAGTTCTAGAAGCTGGTCAATCAGAGATTAAGTCATGGATGGCTAAGCAAGATTAGAAGTCTGAAGACATGGCTCAGTGGATGTCCAAACAAGACCAGAAGAATGAAACCATGGCTAAATGGATGTCTAAGCAAGAACAGTCCTCCTCTGAGATCACTGATCTGTTGAAGATGATTTTGTCAAAACAAACTTAGTTTATTCTTTTTCATCTGATGTTTGCACATGTATTTGAATCTTATCTGATGTTTTGTATCTCTTGATCTATATGTATGAATGGCTATGTGTTTTTCTCTACATAATTTATCTTTTTTGTATTTCCTTTTATTTGTCTTTTAGAAGTTCTTACTTTTTGATTATGACAAAAAAAGGGGGAGAAAATAGATCTGAACTGTTTAAATAAACTCTACCAAAATGAAACTTCAGATATATCAAATTTTATCTAACATAAACTCTAAGTGTTTCAGAACATTTGATAAATCTGATATATTCCTGAAAAGAAACTCTGAGACTTCCAAATCATTTTTTAACGTATCAGACTCTGACTCTGAAACATGCAAGATCTAATGTTTAGAACATTCAAGCTCTAATTCTGAAAAGAATACTCAAGACAAAAAGGGAAGTTTCTATTCCTTATTAATATTCAATTCAGGGGGAGATTCATCATCTCAGGGGGAGTTATAATTATTTTCTTTTCCAACTAAACAAAATTTCTGATGTTTTTGTCATCATTAAAAAGGGGGAGATTGTTAGAACACAGATTGATTCTTAATAATATCTTTATGTTTTGATGATAACTATTATGAAATTTTGTATTGAAGAATTATATACTCTAAAATTTGCTTGAGAATGTTTGCTGCAGATGTTAAAGTAAATATCACTCCAGAAGCAAATTAGATCTGAACATAAGAAATATGCAACGGTCTGAAGCGTCAGAAGCATCTCTTAGAAGATTCTGAATGCTGCCACCAAAAGATTCTGAGCGCTGCCTCCAGATGGATCTAAAGCAGAAGCTACAGAAGAATTTGAAGCAAGCCAGAAGCATCTGAAGCAATGAAGAAGTCTGTATGAAGAGTTATTCAAGCACGGTTACTTCAGAAGACTCTGATAGTACTAACCCTGCCAGTACTGAGGATCTGACCCAAAACTCTGCTCTGAACTTATACACGCTGAAAGCACACTTGCTGCAAAGACTCTGATTCAGCAAAACTCTGATGAACATCAGAAGGATCTGACTAACTTAGACTCTGATGATTCTTGCTGAAAATTGTTGAAGAAGAATTCAAAGATTATGTCCGTTGGAATATCCAAACGACTCTTTCCTTATTTATGCTAGACACAAGAACACAGACAAAAAGGATTTCTCTGTGCATTCTTCTTATAGGAAAGGTCACTTGATGTGAAGACAAAAAGGCTCAGACCTTTTGGTACACTATTCTCAACGTGAAAAGCTCTTGGATCACTGTGCCTATAAAAGCAAGTCTTCACTCATCTTCTTTAGTTGACAAACACACATGAAAAGAATTCATTAAAAAAGCTCTCATACAACTCATATATTCTTTCTAGAATTATTTCATTGTTCTTAATCTTAAGTGAAAAATCACAGTTGTGATAAAGCTTTATTAGAAGCATTTTAACACTTGTATTTATTATTACATTTGATTGTAAGAGAACCTTAAGAAGATCCAGTTAGGATCAGTAGTTCTTGAGAAGACTTTGAACAGTTGTTCTTAGTGCTTACTATTGTAATCAGTTGATTAAATAGTGGATTAAGTCCTTGTTTGAGAAAGGCAAATCACTCTAGAAAGGGTGGATTGGAGTAGTTGAGTTCAATGAACCAGGATAAAAATACTTGAGTTTTTACTTCTAAGTTTTATCTTCATACTTATTCAACCCCCCCCCCCCCCCTTCTAAGTATTTTCTCACCTTCACCAGTGTCACACGACTTGTTTAAAAAAAAGGACGAGAAAGAGAAAAAAGAAAAGAATCAAAAGAAGAAGCCTGTTAAGTCGAATCTTGAAAACAAGCGGCTTAGACAAAAATGAGGGTATCCCGCTGGACTTCAAAATCGAAAATTCAAAAGAATTAGTCCAGGAAAAAATTAGGGAAAGAACGAAAAGCAGAAAAGAGAAAAGGATTACAAAAGAAAAATCCTCGAAAAAAAATAAATCGTGTGACTCCAGGCACCAAAGACGAAAAAACGAGTGACTGGCACTCCAAAAACTTGTGGTTTCCTGAACCATCACTCCTGTCATTCAACTTTTGAAAGGTGAGCGCTTGGGTCGAATTAGTTGAACGTAGGATTGGAGAACATCAAGGAGAATGGGTGGGTTAAAACAAATTTTGAGCCTTATATCCTTTCTTTCAAACCGTGAACCTGACCACGTTACAACCTTCAAAAGTCCTAATTGAAGCAGGGTTGTTTCGAAAGTATACTTTGGTAAAGATCGCATCAAAACTGACTCCTAAAAGGATTCTGCTCAACTTGCAGGTACTAATTTTGACATTCTGATAAGTGATTCGTTCGCTATATGTCATAACTTTTTTCCAGTGAACATACTTGGGTTTCAGAACTGTCATATGCATTGCATTAATATATCTTTTGTGCATAACAATTTGTTTTAATTGTTGTCGCGGTGAAATTTGGATACCAAGCTATTGATTAACTTGAATCTTATTCATTTGCAACCGAACTTTGATTTATCCAAAGGAAGGGATAAAGATCGAAATACCCACAATGCGATGAAAATGTAATGGTTAGAGAGTTTTAGGTTCGGGGGTTGGTTAAACTTAAGGAAGGTGCTAGCATCCTAAGTTTCTGTAGTACTCTACAGGAACCTCTTGTTTTATGTTGTTTATTGCTACGGGTTATCTGCTTAACGGTTAAAAGACCTAGGGGTTTATATCTAAGTATACTCGATAAGATATAGCATCTTATGCCTACATATCCTTACGGGAGTGGAATCAGAGTATCTGTAGTTCCCCTAAAGGGTTATGAGGAGTTCTTTGACTGTGGTCAAAGTTTCTGCGGGTTTAGGGTAGTTGATTGATTGATTTTAGGAGAAAAGATGAGTTGTCATTTTAAGGGAGATTACTTGTTTTAACCACCACAACTTTGTAGGAAAATAGTCTTTGCATCGTCTTAGGAGAAGGGCTCAAGCACTCAGAATTTAATCAACAAGTACGCCTCTATCTCTCTTAAGGCAAAGTCCCTACAAATTGAATGAATTATTATGGGGTAGAAGTTTTATCTCGCTTAAGATGATTAACATCTTATTCTCTAATGTATTTGAAAAGTTGTATTGATTTGAATTGAGTTTGTCTCTATGTTGTAAAGATAAAGGTCCTTCCTATGGGGTAGGATCTAAAATTAAGAGATCGACTTGAATAGGATCAAGGATCATAGGGGAATATGATGCAAATGGGATGCATACGCGCAAGTTTTACGTTACACGCAGGTTCTTCCTTTGGACGGAATGCAATGTGATAAAGTAAATTGCGGAGAAAATAAAAGCAGATAGACAAAACATACACAAACGCATGAAAGCGCTAGGTGAGTGTGTGAATTGTAAATGTGCGGATACGGAAGCGTGCACGATTGATTTTAAGCGGCGTTGATTAATTTTAGTTTGAATTATTTTTTACTGAAATGTTGTATTTGATTAATTAGTTTTAGATAAAAGTTTTAAGTGATAAGTCAATTCTAAAGGGGGACCTTAAATCAAAGGATTTCTTAAAAAACCTAAGGAGTTTTATTTTAAAAAGAAATGGTTTATTATTTTTCATAAAAGTTGTCGTAAATTAATTAAATGTAACTTAGTTTACTTGAGAAAATGTTTTCTAAGGTTTTAGTTATTATTAATATACATACAAATTATTTTGAATTAAAAAAAAGAAGGTCCTTGTATTATTTTAGAAGAGAATAAATTATAATCTTATAAATTAATTATCTTATTATTTAGAAAAGGTTTTATGGCGAAGAGTATTTATTAAATAACTTAATAAAATGATGTTAAATAAAATAAATTGAGTGAAATAGAAATAAGTTGGTTTTATTAAATTAGTAAGATGAATAAGTTATGGTGGGCGTGCGTTAGGGAGCATACGATAGGATCCGTTGGAGATCCTTGGTGATGTGTGTGAGGGTGCATAATAATTAGTATGCATGGGCATACATAGGATTACAACAGAAACAAAAACCAAAAACGAAACTCAAATCCCTAAGCCCTTAATCGTCCCCTTCTCCCCGCTGTTCCCTGCAATCTCGGTTCTTCGTCGTCGCTCTCTCCTCTCCTCTTCTTCCATCTTTCTTCTCGAATTTCTTCGTTCTTTCTTCTCCGCCCCTTTCCGTTCGACGATCTCTCCTATCTCTTTGTGCTTTCTATCTCTTTCCTCTTGTCTGCCTTTCTACATAAATCCAAAACAAACAAAAAAAGTCAAAAATGTTATAAAAGAATCCTCACGGTTTGATATGCTTTTTTGCAGATCCAAAGGCGACGAGGGTGAATGGATTTTCGGCGATGGGAGTGCGAAAGGTGGATTGCTCGCGGTTTCTCCGGCGGTGGTCTGGTGAAGGGATTCCGACGATGGCTTCTGAAAGGATAAGTTTCTTTCCTCTTTTTGTGGTTTTTGAACTCTAGGGTATTGTGATTTTTGTGATTTCTTTGAATGTTGTGAATTTGTTGTGAATTCTCCCCTCCTCTATCTGCTATTCTCTTTCCGATTTATAGGCCCCTGAGTAGAAGATTTCTGATTCAGAATTTAAGGATTGAGATTATTTTATCAAATCTTTTTTTGGAAAGAAGATAATGGTTGTTCAATTTGTGATTCCTTGCTGTGAATACGTGACTTGAAGTGTTTTCCACTTTTACTCTGACATGTTTGTGTATGTTTTGGAAAGAATATGAGATTGTCTTGAACATGTCTTTGATTGTGTTTTGGTTGCTCTTGATTCCTTCCTGATGAAATTGAATTTGTTTCCGTTTTCGTTTCAACCATGTTTCGAATCTGCTTTGATTCTCCTTGAATTGCTTCCCTTTTGAGACAGACATGTTAGGACTGTCATGGGAAGAAGCAAAATTTTCCATTTTTGACTTATCCTTTCCGATCTGTTTTGATTTTGGGCAGCTATTTCAATTTTAGTCATAACCTGCTGCAGATGATGATTCAGATTATCGGAGATACCTCCAGATGGCCTAACATCGTATATGCCTGAAGATGAGCTCGAACATTGGTGTTTTTCAAAACAGAGAAGGATGATCTACAGGGTAACCTTCCGAATTATCAGTAGAAATAAATAGCTTTTTCATATCTTCATAATTTGATGCGAATGAACTTGGAAGCTGTTGTAAACAGAGGGTAATTATTGACTGATTGGTTACTTGCAGGTGTGTAGGAACATGAACCTTGTGATCTCTTGGCAAGAAAATGAACTAGTTTATGATGTTTATGCGCTCCACTTAAATTCTTACTATCACTTCTCTTTTTTTCAGGTCATAAAAAAACTTGTGTTCTCTCAAACGTTCTGCATCACATTGCTTTATCTTTTAACCGATTGCAGGAACTGATCCTCGATCAATCACGTTGATAAACTTGCTTGTCCGATTATTATTTTAAGGATTGGAAGACAAGGTTAGTAACACTACGACTAAACCTTCAATTTAGGGACCAAATCTAGTTAAACTAACCGGTCTACACGTCGCAGGTTGTGAAGATACGTTAGAGTTGCGGAAGTTTGAAGTTGTTGGCAGCTATCAAAGGGTGTATGCTTCTGGGTCGGAGCTGACAAATAAGTTCGAAAGCTGGAAATGATGAAGGTAAGTTATTCGAAACACCTTCAGATTCTTGGGTTACTTTCTTCCTCTTTAAATTGATGTGCCTCGTGTCAATTCTAATGTGTTTGGAGGATACTATTGTTAATTGTTCTGGCCTGTGTTAACGTTTCTCTTCTTTTTCAGGACACCATAAAAAAGTTCATATATTGCCTGTCGAATGTTGTCGAGAAAGGTTATAAATTCGGTTATGATGACTTAATGAGTCTGAACCGTGTTGGTTTGTTACTGTTGCCTTGATATCATTATGCTTTCGAACTGCATTGAGAGCTGTCCGAAATTAGTTGCCTTATTCGTCCGAAATTAAATTCTTTCGATGCTCGGTAGGGAGTCAGTGACAACTTCGATTGTTATCCTCCCGGCCGCTCGAACTTCAGCCCGATGATGAGTCAAAACTGAGGGCTGAAAATTAAATCAATTCTTCTCAAATCTTAATCTTTACTTTGATTTCTGTTAATGGCAATTTGATTTTTAGTTGTGTTTCTCTGCAGGTTATGGAATTCAGCTCCATCCGATAGAACAGGTCATACTCGAATTTGGTTACAAGTGTCTCCTATTTCCTTTCATCTGCCAACATTATTGCTTATCACCAAATCGTCATCAGAATTGTGACGGTACTGTTTTTTTTATAATTATTCTGTTTAATCAATAATTGGATTTATGGTGACCACTCTCAACTCTTTATGTGTGACTATCGTCACCAATATTGCTACCCTTGTTTGATCATTTGTATGTCTTTTCATGTGATGATGTAGCAGACACAAAGCACTGAAGTAGAGCAACCGTAAATTTCTGATATGAATGTGGAAATCAAGCGCATCATGCTGTAAATGATCATGTATTGGATGGCAAAGTGACAAAACTCAGTTCCAACTATGTAGTAGATTAAGGAATTAGTTGCTATTATGTAATGAGTTAAGGAATTTGTCTTGTAAACCAAATCAAACAGCTTTGAACGGCTTCGAACTTGTATGTTATAAAAATCATGTGAACTTGTACGTTATAAATATCAACAATTCTTGGTCATTGTACTTGAAGTCAATTCTTTGTAAACATGCGACAAACATTCATAGTGAATTATGCTGCAGATTTTTAAATTTTTGAAACACATTTAAAACCAAAGTTGTATGCACGTTGGATGTACTAGAGTGATCCTTATGCAACCATAAGTAGTTGGCATAAGATCTGAGATATTGCCAAGTTGTAAACCGCGGGGTCCTCAATATAGTCGGAAGCTTGAGCCTTTAGATTTTTGTGAAGATCAAGATTCATGAACTCCTTAAAAGTGTTCCTTGCCAAGATTTGGTTCAAGATCTCATGCAATCTTAACATCTCATAACAAATCAATATAAAACCACCATCAAGAACGTCCTCGTTTTCTCTTTGAAAATAATGACACCACGTCCTGAGCGATCCTTCGAAAAAGGGAGACAACTTGAAATTCTACTTGCCATAACCATGATCAATCTTCAAATAACTATGTTTAACCCCAAAGAAAATCTACTTCTCTCCTAGAGTAGGTGTTGAAGCTTTTAAGAGATGTTGAGGAAAACCAATAGAAAACCCTGTAATCAATCTGAATCAGGCTCAAGTGACCACGTCTTGGAGTATTTAAATTGGGAGAATGAATATTATCTCTATCTGAAATTATGTATCTGGACGAGTTGGTTAGTCGCAAAACAAAAGCATAAATATTAAATCAAAGTCAAAAAAACAGAAAAACACGCACAAAGAGGTGGGATCTTATGGTCAAAAATTAGGGTGCGACAGATGCCCCTAATTTTTGGCCCTAAGAAACAACCGAATGCAAATGATATGAGATGATACGAAATGCAAGACAAACAGGGGGGTCCTGGGGAGAAATGGCGCCACAGGGGAAAAGACTAGACACAACACACAGGAAGAACCGACTCAACAAAGCGAGACTCTACAGGAAAAAACAACGATTGACAATCACAAAGTATCTCCAGGCATATCATGGAGAATTTAGTGAGAAGACCACTTGAACAACCTACTGCACAGGTCAAATGTAATTATCAGCCAGAAAAGTCTATTGTCATGACTTGTAACTTTAATTGAGAATACTTTTGCCAAAGTATCTACTGTTAGAATTTGTAGGGAATCTGCTGCCGAGATTCTGTGTTGAAGCTGCCAGAGATATACTTCTGACGAAGACTTCTGGAAATCTACCGCCAAGATTATCCAGGGAAAAAAATAGAACTACCTACTGCCGAGGTCTTCTAGGGATCTACCGCCGAGATTAGCCAGGAAATGAAATAGAAAATACCTATTGTCGAGGTCTTCTGGAAATCTACTGCCGAGATTATCCAGGAAATAAAAGATATTCGAATGATTGTTGAAAAGGATGAAATAAACCTACCCACACCTCATGGTCTGGATGCCATGAATGGGTCTCAGCTCTTGAGTTAAACCTCCCCGAGCGTCATGGTCTGGGTGCCATGAGCTGGTCTCAGTTTCTACCCGAAATGATGAAAACTCGTGAGAGCATCTTCACAGGGGATCGTAAATTTTGTAGATTGTAGAATCATTGTAGATTTTCGGCTGTAAGCCATAATGTACTGGAGGTTGCAAAACTTCACCGGGAATCTTCAGGAGAGATGTGAGCCGGTTGAATTGTAAAGTATGTCTTCTTAAATAAAGAGACTAATGTTATAAACTTCTTCGACTTCTCTGGGGAGATGTCACTTGATGGAAATAAACTTGTGTGATGAACTCGCTGGGGAATACATTCCCGAGGAGTATTTCCTGTTGTAGTTGTAAAATATTTTGTAAATTCTCAAATAAAGAGAAGTATCTGTAAGGTTTTCCGTTTACCAAGTCGATAATCACTGGGGATGGACAAACTGTCTTGAGGAGACTGTCATTTTTTGTTTTGAAGGGAACCCTGGTCAAAACGAGTTGCTCAAATAAAGAGGATGCTTGCAGTTCAGATGTAAAAGGTTGAGAAAATCTTGTAATACTGTTGGAGAAATGTCTATCTTCAATAGTTATCTTCATGGTAACCCTTCCTAGGGAGCCAAGTGCAAAATAAATGCATACTTAGTCCATTTTCAAAAGTCTGGAGATATCCACAATGTGACTGTCAGGGAGCGAAGTTCAATTCGGGAAATAGCCGAAGAGAAATTGTCAAGCAAGACTCGACCATTGAGGTATGAACTCAAATGGGATTTACTAAAATAACTATCTTCCACGAGGATCGAACTCATTGGGGAAATAGAAATATTATGCTCTTTTCTTCCTAGGGCTGACAACTCTAATTGGAAGGAGAAGACGCACCCAAACACTCAGGGATAAACACGACCAAAGCGATAGAACAAACAAGCAAAAAGATGCATAATGCACATGCCATGCTATCTATCTATATGCTATGCATAAACGAACAGAGGCAACCAGAGATGAAATAAACATCCCGAAGCAAACATCTGACCAATCTTCAAAGGTAGAAGTTTCACTAGGGATAGGTGGAGAGCTGAAATATGGGATCACCATCCTGTTTCAAGGCTTCAAAACTTATCTTGGGGAATAGAGAACATTCCACTTGGGGATAAAACACCTTGATCTCGAAGGGTTGAAGATGAGAATAAAGATCTACCAGGGGTGGATCAAACTCATAACTGGAGAAAACCATGGATAAAATAAATATTCGTCTCACTGGAGAGACTCATGCTGGAGAAAATCGACGTTGTAGAAGGTCCATTGAGGAGTAAAATACGTCCACTTCGCTAGGAAGGTGAATTTAAGAAGATCATTGAGGATTAAACATCACTCACTTCATTGAGGAGGTGAAGTCAAACAGATCATTGAGAATTCTGCATCAAAAAGCTTCATCGAGGAATTGTCATGACTGTAACACCCCAATCTAACCCGACGGATAATTAAGGAAAACAGAATCAGAGTGCAACAAATTTTGTAAACATGATGGTCGTAAGGGGTTGTCACGACCGTGACGGTCATGACGATCGTAAGGAAGTTGTGACGACCGTCACATCAGCAAATTCTGGGCGTTACAATTTCAACTCACAGAAACATACATTTCACAATTCCATTAAACAACATGCAATTAGCAATGATACATAGCACAGAAGCTTGGATGAACATGCAACAATAACTTGATTAACATTTTGATTACAAGGCATCTTATTAATTTGCAGCGGAATATAAAACATTTCCAACATTTAGAATGATTAAAGCAAGACCATGAAAGTTGCAACAAAACTTCATTAAAATTCAACAAGTAATTATCTTGCATCAATTCAACATAAACAACGAGCTTCAACCATAAAAATTAGCACTACTAATTCCTCGGTATATTGCATCCAACCAACATTTGGCACTTAACAGCAGCCACTAATTTAATGAAAAATACTTGATAAAATTCAGCAATACGGAAATAAAATAAAAGCAATAACATCAATCGTTCATCCCCCCAAGAGTGCTACGTATCAGAGCGACCAACAACCTTAAACGAAAAGCTATACTTTATTCTGGATTACCTGCAAGTTACCACCAACGGAGATAACATACAACGTAAAGGGTGAGATATCAACAACATAACATAAGGCATGATAAAAGTCATGTCAGAGTATTATCACAGCATTATAATTCCAGCAGTTCGCATAAATATTAGTAATAATAAACTACAACCACCCTTTATTCATAACCATAACAATTATCATCATATCTCAGCAACTCATCAAAACAACTCAACAATGCAACTTAACAATGCGACTCAACAATGCAACTCAACTGTGCATATGCATGTGGTACCATTTTGGGAGACAACACTCCACAATAATTCGGGAGACAACTCTCCACAATAATTCGGGAGACAACTCTCCACAATAATTCGGGAGATAACACTCTACAATAATTCGGGAGAGAACTCTTCATAATAATTCGGGAGACAACTCTCCACAATCATTTTATTTTGTCATTAAAGACACAACCGTCGCCAATCCAGGCCAAATGATATGCTATGAGATGCAACTGTTATGAACTATAATACAACAACAACTGTGCAACAATCGTGCAACAAGGCATCACGCCTACAACCAATTATCCATAACAGAAATATCACATTTCGCATACATCATGTACTCACCACTTCAATATGTTCATATCAGAAAACTACCAACAGTATCGTTCCTACGAATAAGACTCTAACACATTTTCGTAGAGAACAATTAAAAACAACCTCGTCTCTACAATTGAGAACTCAACAACATTTTCATGTCAGAGAACAACTGACAACATCATTACTACAAATAAGAACTCAACACATTTTCATACACTTTCATACGGGTAATATAACTACAACTTACACACATAATCCAAGGAGAATATTATAATAACATTTTCTCAACAGTGACATAACAACTTCATATGCATCAAATATTCATTATTTTAATCTGTTCATGTAGGGGAACAATAACAACATACTTTCGACAATTAAGAATTCAACACATTATCGTAATAACAACATTACAACTTTTACTCACTAAATTAATTATAGTTCCTGAAAAGGTTCGTTAACTACGGGGCAACTAATCTTGCCTCATTAAGGGCAGCCATACAACATCGTACAACACTGACGATATAACACATTCATTCCTACACAGAAAAACCTCGTCCCTAACATTTATCAAGTAACGGGAACTATATTTATGATTCGATTCCCTACCTGAAGTCGATCAAGTAAGAGCATAATAATAACCTTTTCTCAACAAAGGGGAAATTAGCGCGTGTCGGCGCCGATTCCTAACATTACTACATAAACTAAGGACATAAACACTGATGCAGGCGTAGACAAACATTAACCCTTAATATTTCTCAATCTACGGGAGCATTTATCCTTAATATTCCCTTAATATTTATCAACCTACGGGAACATTTACCCTTAATATTGCTCAACCTACGGGAACATTACCACGGGAACATTTCCACGGGAATATTACTACGGGAACATTACTACGGGAACATTTCCACGGGAATATTACTACAGGAACATTTCCACAGGAACATTAATCCTTAATGTTTATCGATTTACAGGAACGTTAATCCTTAATATTTATCGACCTACAGGAACATTAATCCTATGATTCAATTCCCTACATGAAATTTATCATACCCACAGTTATAGAATTGAACCCCACCCTTACCTTAGAATAGAGGTAAATTCCAAGCTTCCGGTTCTGGTTCTGCTCTCTGGCGAATTTTCTGCAACTATCTTCCAATTCCCTGATGGACGATTCTCTGCTCTCCATTTCTCTCAACAGCCACGTTCCTTTTTCGTCTTTTCTCAGCCTTTTTCCTCCAATTTGGTTTTCTGAGCAGTTTATCGTTCTTTTGATGTTTCTCCCACAACTTCTCTAATAACTCCCTAATTCCCTTTATTTCATCCACTAATAATAATAATAATAATAATAATAATAATAATAATAACAACAATAATAATAATAGTAGTAATAATAATAATAATAATAATAATAATAATAATAATAATAATATTACTACTAGTTATTAAATTATCATCATTATTAATTATATTATATTATTATCAAACTCAATGATTTATTAAATGGTTTCCTATACTTCAAGGACACCCACCAACGCTCTCAGACACACTCTCACATAAAGGCACACCAACAATTCATAAATAATTTAATTAAAATGAACGGGCGTTACAACTCTCCCCTACTTAAAAGAATTTCGTCTTCGAAATTACCTCAATCAAACAGCTCCCAACCAGACCACTTTCACCAAAGCAATCTCTTCACCTCGAAGTTGCTTCTCGTTCATCCACCTGAACTAGCAATGCCTCAATAGTCAAATTACCTTTCACTTGTTCACCATCCATCCGAATCAATGTACTTCTTCAACTTATGCACATACCACATCATGTAAATTCCCACGAGTGACAGCGGTAAAACAGTCTAACCTGCTATTTTTCCCACGCTTCCGTTGCGCCACTCTGGTACAGATCACAAAACACAGTGTGCTTCTGAGACCTCAAGCTCGACCAACACTAGTTACTATCGTAACTCTCAAAATACGTCTTCCTTGGATCCCTTGGATCTTCTCAGTCGTCTCTTGCACAATTCCAGCTAGCTTCAACATACAATGATTAATCTCACTTGTTAGGAAAAGAGCCAAATTAGTCATTCTATCCAAAATCACCCAAGTAAAATCATATCCCTCAAATTCTCCGGAAAACCCAACACAAAATTCATGGGAATACTATCCGATCTCCACTCTGGAATATTCAACGGTTGCATCGGACTCAACGGTCTCTGACGTTTATTCTTCGACTTCCAACAAGTCTAATCAGCACATACAAACTCAACCACTTATCTCTTCAACTATGGCTCTCAAAATAATTTCCTCAAATCTGGTTACATCTTCATAGCACCGGGGTGGATACTCCATCTACCTCAATACTCTCATTCCACTTAATAGTATCTAGAACGCAAACTCTATCACGACATCTCATGATACTATTTCCATTAATCTGAAAATCATCCCTTTGACTTTAGTTCCTCAGATTCAACCAATCTACCAACTCAAACCAGAATTCTGACCTTATCGAATCTCGTCAAGAATACCCTTAGTAAGGTCCAACATACTAAGCTAAAATTCATAAGAAGTCTCTTCACAAACCAAACTCTTATCACAAAAATTGCTCAATCAGTCCTAACTCGTTTCACTACCATCATTGGCATATGCAAAGATTTCCAAATCACTGCATAGGCTACCACGTTTTTGCTTTCCCGAATAGAAATTCAATCCAAACCATAATTCTTCCGGAGTCCCAATTATTTCCTCTGCCTCATATTCAACTCTTCCAAATCAAATAAATACCTTAAGCTCTTCAGGTCACCAAACATTTCAAGTCTCACACTAACTAATTGAAGCCTCCAACTCCGGTACAACCACAACAGCGACCAAGTCTAAATCACTTGTCAGGTGATTCCTCTTATGTACTTCAAGTTTCCTTAAAGCATAACTAAAACTTGCTGAAGTTTCACTTAACATATCTCCCAATCACATCAATAAATCATCACACAACACAACCAATGGTCCTGTCGGGTTCGGCAAAAATCAACACACGATATGTTTTCAATTTTCTGCTTTAATTGAACCAGGTACAGGCCTTAAAACAATTTTTCCTAGAAAGAGAATCTCATTAGCTTTCCAACGCTTCGAATGGGGGTCAAAACTGACATACGGTTCAGGAGTTATGAATTTTTGAAGTTTTTCCAAAACAGAATTTTACTGCATAAAGACAGCTACGGGTTTGAGGTATTTTCGCCCGAAAATCCGACCGATTCAATCATTTTCTTTGAAACAAACACATACTCATTCACACCAAACATATATTAGTGATTTAGAACCATCAAACGTGAAATCTACGACTTCCGATTTCAATCCGAATCTTAAATCCTCAACTCTTCAAAAGTGCAAAAACTTACAAAATCAATCAAATTCGATAAAACAAGCATACTCGATCACGCCTAACATTACCCGACACAAAGGCGTAATCTATTCCAACTTTTGTCCGTAAAACATTGATTCCGTAACAAGCTACGATCTCAGAATTCGACGTACGACAACAAGTTCACACTTAGAAGGTCATTCAACACATCTTCAACTCTTGGAATATCTAGAGGTTTAATTATACTAATATTGCATTCCATATCTTACTTTCTTTACTAATCATCCGGAGTCACTGCCCACCTTTTATATACTCAACCTCACACTTTGTTGCCTTAGCACACACGCCAGACCCAAGTCTCGCTACTTAATCAGTTTAATTCCTTGACCATCCAAACAGACGTGAAATATGGAGCTCTCACTCTCAGACTAGTTGCCGTAACTAAGTCGGTACTCTACTTCACGTCCTGGCTGTATATCATTATCTTGTCAGGATAACTTCTAGCCAACCACAATTAATCGGCAAATCACCAACTTCTCACTTTCATTATAACTCAAAAATTCCCATCAAATTAAACACTTCAACACCATCCTGCGCCAACTCGTCAAAACAATTCTTAAGCACTTAGCTTAACTCAAGGCAATTCTCTGCTCACACCATCCAAGCTTGCAAGACACGCATATCCCATCTAACACAATCCCAACTACTATCAACAAAAGATTAAGGATGATCAGTTCCTCAATTTGTCAATAGACAGCCGAAAATCATGATGGGACATAAACCATCTTTATCAAACTATAAAAACGCTCAACAACACACTGAGCTACAACTCCACACTTGCAGCATCCTGGAGAAGCACAAGCTTCTCCCCCACTCGAATCATTCTCACTTCTGCAGACAAAGGTTCTACAACAAAACATGTACCGACAGTGTTTTCACACACATGTCGCATACCAGGGAATACACAACATTAGACAACTTGGCCGGACGGACCGACCTGCTCTGATACCAATTATGTAACACCCCAATCTAACCCGACAGATAATTAAGGAAAACAGAATCAGAGTGCAACAAATTTTGTAAACATGACGGTCGTAAGGGGCTGTCACGACCGTGACGGTCATGACGATCGTAAGGAAGTTGTGACGACCGTCACATCAGCAAATTCTGGGCGTTACAATTTCAACTCACAGAAACATACATTTCACAATTCCATTAAACAACATGCATTTAGCAATGATACATAGCACAAAAGCTTGGATGAACATGCAACAATAACTTGATTAACATTTTGATTACAAGGCATCTTATTAATTTGCAGCGGAATATAAAACATTTCCAACATTTAGAATGATTAAAGCAAGACCATGAAACTTGCAACAAAACTTCATTAAAATTCAGCAAGTAATTATCTTGCATCAATTCAACATAAACAACGAGTTTCAACCATAAAAATTAGCACTACTAACTCCTCGGTATATTGCATCCAACCAACATTTGGCACTTAACAGCAGCCACAATTTTAATGAAAAATACTTGATAAAATTCAGCAACACGGAAATTAAATCAAAGCAATAACATCAATCATTCATCCCCCTAAGAGTGCTACATATCAGAGCGACCAACAACTTTAAACGAAAAGCTATACTTTATTCCGGATTACCTGCAAGTTACCACCAACGGAGATAACATACAACGTAAAAGGTGAGATATCAACAACATAACATAAGGCATGATAAAAGTCATGTCATAATATTATCACAACATTATAATTCCAGCAGTTCGCATAAATATTAGTAATAATAAACTACAACCACCCTTTATTCATAACCACAACAATTATCATCATATCTCAGCAACTCATCAAAACAACTGAACAACGCAACTCAACAATGCGACTCAATAATGCAACTCAACTGTGCATATACATGTGCTACCATTTTGGGAGACAACACTCCACAATAATTCGGGAGACAACTCTCCACAATAATTCGGGAGACAACTCTCCACAATCATTTTATTTTGTCATTAAAGACACAACCGTCGCCAATCCAGGCCAAATGATATGCTATGAGATGCAACTATTATGGACTATAACACAACAACAACAACTGTGCAACAACCGCGCAACAAGGCATCACGCCTACAACCAGTTATCCATAACAGAAACATCAAATTTCACATACATCATGTACTCACCACTTCAATCTGTTCATATCAGAAAACTACCAACAGTATCTTTCCTACGAATAAGACTCTAACACATTTTCGTAGAGAACAATTAAAAACAACCTCGTCTCTACAATTGAGAACTCAACAGCATTTTCATATCAGAGAACAACTGACAACATCATTACTACAAATAAGAACTCAACACATTTTCATATACTTTCATACGGGTAATATAACTACAACTTACCCACATAATTCAAGGAGAATATTATAATAAAATTTTCTCAACAGTGACATAACAACTTCATATGCATCAAGTATTCATTATTTCAATCTGTTCATGTAGGGGAACAATAACAACATACTTTCGACTATTAAGAATTCAACACATTATCGTAAGAACAACATTACAACTTTTACTCACTAAATTAATTATAGTTTCTGAAAAGGTTCGTTAACTACGGGGCAACTAATCTTGCCTCATTAAGGGAAACCATACAACATCGTACAACACTGACGATATAACACATTCATTCCTACACAGAAAAACCTCGTCCCTAACATTTATCAAGTAACAGGAACTATATCTATGATTCGATTCCCTACCTGAAGTCGATCAAGTAAGAGCATAATAATAACCTTTTCTCAACAAAGGGGAAATTAGCGCGTGTCGGCGCCGATTCCCAACATTACTACATAAACTAAGGACATAAACACTGATGCAGGCGTAGACAAACATTAACTCTTAATATTTCTCAACCTACGGGAACATTTATCCTTAATATTCCCTTAATATTTCTCAACCTACGGGAACATTTACCCTTAATATTGCTCAACCTACGGGAACATTACTACGGGAACATTACCACGGGAACATTTCCACGGGAATATTACTATGGGAACATTACTACGGGAACATTTCCACGGGAATATTACTACGGGAACATTTCCACGGGAACATTAATCTTTAATATTTATCGATCTACAAGAACGTTAATCCTTAATATTTATCGACCTACAGGAACATTAATCGTATGATTCAATTCCCTACATGAAATTGATCATACCCACAGTTATAGAATTGAACCCCACCCTTACCGTAGAATAGAGGTCAATTCCAAGCTTCTGGTTCTGGTTCTGCTCTCCGGCGACTTTTCTGGAACTATCTTCCAATTCCCTAATGGAGGATTCTCTGCTCTCCATTTCACTCAACAGCCAGGTTCCTTTTTCCAATTTGGTTTTCTGAGCAGTTTATCTTTCTTTTGTTGTTTCTCCCACAACTTCTCTAATAACTCCCTAATTCCCTTTATTTCATCCACTAATAATAATAATAATAATAATAATAATAATAATAATAATAATAATAATAATAATAATAATAATAATAATAAAAATAACAATAATAATAATAATAGTAATAATAATAATAATAATAATATTACTACTAGTTATTAAATTATCATCATTATTAATTATATTATATTACTATCAAACTCAATGATTTATTAAATGGTGTCCTATACTTCAAGGACACCCACCAACGCTCTCAGACACACTCCCACATAAAGGCACACCAACAATTCATAAATAATTTAATTAAAATGGACGGGCGTTACAATGACCACCAAAAAATAAAATTTATATGGGACATGAGGAAGAATGTTGTAAGAACAAGGTAATTCTATCTTGATGAACTGCGTAATAGTCGCCATTTGAATAATAGTTGTTATGAATGGATAAGATAATCTTCGTTTCTTAGATTCCCCAAGTCATATGGTTATGAGAAGAAGTCGTTCCAAGAGGATTTTATAGAAAACATGGCGTCCCATTGTTTTCAAATTCTTTAGAGAGACTCGCTGAATCTCGACGTAACTGGCCCTGATCGACGGTATTATAACTGAGTCTTCACAAATAGCTCTTTAGGCGAAGTCAAATTTGCACAGAACAAACCACTTAGAAATAACTTGCCCCAGGTCAGCAGAGTCTTCAAATTTTAATCATCGGTGTCTGTATGTAATCTTTCTAAGATATCAAACGAAGTCAGCAAGTCAGAAATGTTAACTTCGAAACTGTTAAAGCAACACGTGTTTGTCTTGAAGTTTTTGAAAAGAGAGACATCGCGATAACTTGTGACAGAAATCACTAGTTAGGATATAGTTTTATTTTACAAAGCCAATATAAAAAGTTGAGCATAGCTCATAGGAGTCAGGAAACGTTATCTCACTGAGTATGCTTTCAAAGTAAACCTTACTTCAATTAGGACTTTGAGGGTTATATTGTGGTTTAGTTTACGATTTGTAAAACAAAGGAATAAAGGGTCAAAGTATATTTGTACCCAAATATTTTTGAAAGATGTCCATTCTTTTTGAAAGGCTAAAGCGTTCAATCCAGCAGACTTAAAATTACCCCAGGTTGAAAATGAGGTTAGAAAATGGTTAAAGAAGAATTAACCACTTTATATCTAGTGTTTAGGAGGTCTGAAAAAAAATGCCTTAGAGCATCAACAGGTTTTATTCGAAAGCATACCACGAGAGAGATCTTGCGTTTTATTTCGTCATCCTCCTTTCAATTCTTCACCAAAGTGAGGAAAGTTGGGTAAAATTGGCATTATAAAATTATGAAAAACATTTTACGAATGAAACAAATGGATTTCTTCAAGACAAACACTTATCGCCTTACTTATTCAAAATAACATGTTCTTACATGCCAATTATGCTTTTACTCAAAGAAATAAGCAAACAAAATAAATAGGTGATCAGCATAACGGTGTTCCATTCACGATTGGTCTTCCTCCTTTGAAGGTTAACACTTCATCATCTATCATTTCTTGGATTTTTTCTTGAGAAACTTTTCACTCTTCAATCGAATGCCCCAACACTCGATCATGAAATTTACAACTGGCGTTTAAGTTGAACCACAGTGGATGAGACTTCATGATTCCAGTCTTTCTGGGTGTCATCACCGAGTTTTTAGCAAAATAAAACCATAGCTGACGGTGAGTCATTGGGATAAGATCAAACCAGCGAGTTTCTTCTTTCGAAATACTCAATGGTGCCTTCTGATTCTGAAACCGTCTTCGGCTCTGTCGATTCAAATGCTGATCTGGAGATATCATCCTTCACTTATGAGGTAGTCGTCGTCTGCGTTGAGCAGTCACTTCATACTGATGTTAAGGACGAGGTACTGGAACTGGATCTGACAGGATTTGAGAGGGATCCCAAACTGCATTAACATCAACGCTTCTTTCCTCTAGGGAGTCATCAACTGAAATTTCTTCATTAGCTTGGCCATTCAAGTCATCACGAATTCTTCCACTTTTGAGCGCATTTTCAATGTTTACTCCGATTTCCACAATCTTGGAGAAATCTAATGACACCACGCCTACCATCCTATCATAATAAGATCCTGACAGTGTTCTTAGAAACATCTTGCTTAATTCTTTCTCTTGAAGTGGTAGATGAACCTGGGCAGCCAACTCTTTCCATCGTTGGGCATATTCCCTGAAAGATTCATCGTCATTCTTACTCATACTCATCAGTTGATCGCTGTCTAGAGCGATGTCCAAATTATAATTGTATTGCTTTACGAAAGCATAAGCTAAGTTTCTCCAAGACTGAATACAGTTCCTTTGTAGCTTCATATACCATATCAAGGATGCCCTAGATAAGCTTTCTTGAAAGCAGTGCATCATCAGTTTTTCATTGTCAACATAAGCAGACATCTTTCAGTAAAACATCTTCAAATGGTATCTTGGACAACTAACACCCTTGTAAACTTCAAAGACAGGCATCTTAAACTTCGAAGGAATGATTACACCTAGAACTAAACATAAGTCATGAGCATCCAGATCAGATGCATCAACTCCTTTCATCATTTTCAATTGTTCTTTGAGATCACGAAATCGTTTCTCCATTGCTACAAATCTAGGAACGTTCACCTTCACCTCAGTACGAACATTCTGAGGATTAGGTATAGGTTGTGGAAACTGGGAATCTCCTTGCACAGGCTGAATTTGTATAGGAACATCCACTCGTTGAACATTGTCATCAGAAGGAAGATCAAATAACGGATTAGTCATAATTCTGAAGTCGGTTATGGGATCCATATCTTTCGTTCTTTTTACTATCCTTTAGTACGTACTTTGAGCTTGGTCAAATGGTCGAGATGTCAGCTGACAGACAAAGACAGAAGACCGGAATGAGCCACGGTAGAAAAGAGACACATGCATATGCAAATGCTAAATGCAGGATGTTATGCAAAGAATGCATAAATGAAGGGTCTCATGGAACTCAAGTTTTTTTATAAACGTCAAAGAGTACCAAAGAAAAAAATCATTTATATATTTTTTATAATGGATTACAAGGAAACATTCTTATAAGAGTCCTGACATAATAGCTAAATAAAAGCTAATAAAGCCCTAAGGAAGTCCTTCGTCGTGCTTGTTGATTTGCTATTCTATCTGGACTTTTTTGAATATAAGTTTTGTCGATGATCAACTTTTAAAGATTAGTTTGATAGAGGAAAGTAAATCCTCTATCTCTTCTTTTGTTCTTGTTGGAAGTAAGGGTGGAATTCCTTGTTCACTTGGATCTTCAATGATAATGAGAGTCCTTTGAACTTCTAATGATCCTCCATGATAAGGGAAGCCTCTTGTATTTGTCTTTTGAGTTTTCTTCAATCTGAGCTCCTACTTCCTTAGGCCATCCAAGTTAGGACTCTTAAAATAATATTTCAAAATATTTTCTTTTGTAATCCATGTTGGTTTCTATAATGTTTATAACTAAACTAAGAATCCCATGAAACCAATGCAATATGATGCTCTATGGATGCAACAAACACAAGTAGGCACATAAGGACACAAAGATAAATAAACAAAGGGGACCCTAGGTTTGCAATGAGCATGGAGAAAAGGTATACCCATTCCCCAAAGGTTGTGGACTAAAGGTTGATTGTACCTGCAGAACAAGGTTCTAAAGAGGTTCCCAAAGTCATCAGCCCATCTTTCAGATATTATCAACTTCCCAACTAACTCGGTGATTAATAATATTCTCAAGAGAACTTAATTTGAGTGTAGCATCGCGTAGCACTATTTCGGGAGTACTCCCTCAAAGTCCCGCACTACGTCCTAATAAAGGCCAAAGTGAGGTTAAGGTAACTACGGTCCTCAGTATCATGGACTCCAATCGACTTTAGTAAAAGTTTTCACGATTACTCGTTCAACCGAACCATTTTCGAAAGGGTCTGAACTGAGCGGGATTCTCGATTTAACTTAGTCGGGACTCAACTCCCTATAAGCATTGTTGAATATATCACCATCCTATCTTAAGTTCACTCAAGTCCGGGTGTAGGACTCTGTCTCACCACTCAAAGGTAGCAACCCAAAAAGCAATAAAGAACAGATAAACAAGTAAGAAAATAAGCATATATAAAGTAATAATCAAGTAAATAAAAAAAGATAGGGAAACCCACTGAGGTATCCCTAGTGAAGTCGCCATTTCTGTCACGGTGAAATTTGGATACCAAGCTATTGATTAACTTGAATCTTATTCATTTGCAACCGAACTTTGATTTGTCCAAAGGAAGGGATAAAGATCGAAATACCCACAATGCGATGCAAATGCAATGGTTAGAGAGTTTTAGGTTCGGGGGTTGGTTAAACTTAGGGAAGGTGCTAGCATCCTAAGTTTCTGGAGTACTCTACAGGAACCTCTTGTTTTATGTTGTTTATTGCTACGGGTTATCTGCTTAACGGTTAAAAGACCTAGGGGTTTATATCTAAGTATACTCGATAAGATATCACATCTTATGCCTACATATTCTTACAGGAGTGGAATCAGAGTATCTGTAGTTCCCCTAAAGGGTTATGAGGAGTTCTTTGACTGTGGTCAAAGTTCCTACGGGTTTAGGGTAGTTGATTGATTGATTTTAGGAGAAAAGACGAGTTGTCAATTTAAGGAAGATTACTTGTTTTAACAACCACAACTTTGTAGGAAAATAGTCTTTGCATCGTCTTAGGAGAAGGGCTCAAGCACTCGGAATTTAATCAACAAGTACACCTCTATCTCTCTTAAGGAAAAGTCCCTACGAATTGAATGAATTATTATGGGGTAGGAGTTTTATCTCGCTTAAGATGATTAACATCTTATTCTCTAATGTGTTTGAAAAGTTGTATTGAGTTGAATTGAGTTTGTCTCTATGTTGTAAAGATAAAGGTCCTTCCTATGGGGTAGGATCTAAACTTAAGAGATCGACTTGAATGGGATCAAAGATCATAGGGGAATATGATGCAAATGGGATGCATACGCGCAAGTTTTACGTTACGCGCAGGTTCTTCCTTTGGACGGAATGCAATGCGATAAAGTAAATTGCGGAGCAAATAAAAGCAGATAAAACCATACACAAACGCATGAAAGCGCTAGGTGAGTGTGTGAATTGTGAATGTGTGGATACGGAAGCGTGCGTGATTGATTTTAAGCGGCGTTGATTAATTTTAGTTTGAATTATTTTTTAGTGAAATGTTGTATTTGATTAATTAGTTTTAGATAAAAGTTTTAAGTGATAAGTCAATTCTAAAGGGGGGCCTTAAATCAAAGGATTTCTTAAAAAAAACTAAGGAGTTTTATTTTAAAAAGAAATGGTTTATTATTTTTCATAAAATTAGTCGTAAATTAATTAAATGTAACTTAGTTTACTTGAGAAAATGTTTTCTAAGGTTTTAGTTATTATTAATATACATACAAATTATTTTGAATTAAAAAAAGAAGGTCCTTGTATTATTTTAGAAGAGAATAAAATATAATCTTATAAATTAATTATCTTATTATTTAGAAAAGGTTTTATGGCGAAGAGTATTTATTAAATAACTTAATAAAATGATGTTAAATAAAATAAATTGAGTGAAATAGAAATAAGTTGGTTTTATTAAATTAGTAAGATGAATAAGTTATGGTGGGCGTGCGTTAATACAAACTTTGCACAACGAATTCTTGTCCAAATACTTACTGCCTCATGTCTGGGGCTATTCACTAAGACTTTGCTTCTCCTTCGCTCCAACGAACAATTTGCTAGCTCCTTCGCACAACGAGTTTTGAAGTATTTTCTCTCTGTATGAACAGTGCCAGGTTCCCAAGGGCCTTCGCTGTCAAGTTTGTTGTGCAAACTTGCTGATGATTTTTCTGGGCAAATTTGCTAGGAAGTTCGTTGTACAAACTTGTTGATGTTTTACTACTGACTTGGTTTCCTCGTCAAAGTCCTTGTGTCTTACTCTTCTTATTTTGTGCCTAATTTCTGCGCAATAGCACACAAATCAAAGCAACCAAGACATTTTCACACAATTAAGCATATCATCAAAAACAAGAGTGATTCTAATCACTTTCACCTATAAAAAGAATGAAAGATTCCAACATTTGATAGATCAAATAAGGAAAGTTTGGCATCTAACAATCACTCCTTCGGTTACTTCCTTAACCTTGAAGATCCAATTACAGCTGACTAACCTGACCCCTATATGTTTCTCAATTAGCTCCTAAGTGTTATTATCATGGAGACATTTCATCTCATCATCCACGTCTTTCAGCCATTCAGTCTTATCTAGAATCCTCATAACTTCCTTATAGTTTCTAGTTTCTTCTTCAAGAATCTCACTTGTAGAGGTTAAGGCATAAGTTATGAGATCTATATAACCAAGTCTTTGAGGTGGCTTGATGAATCTTCTTGACCTGTCTCTTGCCAGCAGGTAGTCATTATTAGTCTCATAATCTTCGACAACAACTTGTGCTTCTTCTTTGAATTCATATGGGTCATGCAATTTAGCATAACTATGCTCCACCTCAATAGGAATCTCTTCATGTTCCAGATCTTCTTCAGAGATCTTTGAACTTCAACCAATGTCATCTTTTTTTTTGAAAGCCATCTTAGCTTTATTGAAAACTACATCTCGACTTGTGATACACCTCCTGAGACCTGGCTCTAGGCACCATAGCCTATAAGCTTTAAATCCTTCAGGCTATCTAAGAAACATACGTCTCAGAGCTCTAAGTTGGACATTGCCTTGCCAAATATGAGCATAGGATAAACAACCAAATACTTTAAGTTTGTCGAGACTAGGTGGATGTCCCGACTAGACTTTTTCATGTGTCTTTATTCCCAAGGTTGTCGAGGGACGCCTATTTATCAAGTATGGTGTAGTCGCAACAGCTTCTGCCTAAAGCACCTTCTTCAATTCTACACTTACCAGCATGCACCTTTGTTAAGTGCAACTTTTGACTTAAGTTGAACCATCTTTCTTGTCACTTTTCCACTCAATTCTCATGTTCTTAATAGATTTATTTCTTTTTCTTATGCAATTCTTAAATTATATTACAAATACCTTTGGATTCTTTGATGCGTGTGTTATTGTTCAAAATATAGGCATAAAATATCAATGATTAAGACACAAAGGAATGGACAAGAAAGCCAAAGAAATGAAGAGGAATCAGCATGTTCGTTGGGCGAACAACAACGAATAGCCAACGAATATTCATTGGGTGAAGTTGCAGTGAAGCCCCAACGAACTAGCCCAGATTAGAGGATGTAAGAAAAGGGCCATAAGTTCGTTGTGCGAACTTGTAGTGAAGAAGCTCGCTGGATGAAGAAGTGTTTGCTATGCGAGCACATATATTTTCTTAGGGGCGATTTAACTATTTAGAGGCACTTTAGGTGCCATAAAGTGGTATTCGTTGGGCGAATAAGGTGTTCTCTAGGCCAACATGACATATTTTGTATACTATATAAGTACTTTTCTCACTTTTTTGAACTTAACTTGTACTTTTTGACATAAGAACTTTATCTCTCTTCATTCCAGGTATATTTTAGAGAGAGAAACACAAACCCTAAGGGGGAGAAGGTAAGATCTTCAATCTCTTGTTGGGTTTGGATGTAATCTTTTGATACCTTATGTACTTTATCTAATATATGTTTGTAAACTAGTTTGGATTCAATATTGATGTTGTCTTTGATTTCTTATTTGTTGGTCTTGACAAAATCTTTTCAAATCTTAGATCTTAGATATTCATCTATCAATGAGCAAACTTTTGACATGGTTTTGTAAGTTGATATTCACTAGTATCATTTTTATTTTATTGTATTGATTAGTAGCATCAGTAGGATCAATATGGTAAAAACCAAGAAAATGTTTTTGACGTGAACGGTATTGTGAGGATGCGTGATGATAGTGATGAAGATTTATGTTCACATATATTTGGAAAATTAGTTGAATGCATGTAAAAAGGGTTAAGTGTATGTATGTATTCTGATCATGGCGTTTTATGTGAACCAATCATGAATCTGATATGGGTGTCATGTTTGATCCCTATTTCAAAATCACAATTCCCGTCAGAATTTCCATAATGTCGCTCACACCCCACATGGGTACACGAATCACCATGATCTCTTACACCCCACATGGGCACATGACCATCTCAACAATAACAATAAAAAAAATGATATGTTTCCACAATTAAAATCCGGATAAGACACTCACACCCCACATGTGCACACGACTTATCTCACAACTCATGCAACCATGAAATGCATGACAACAATAATGACAACGGCCATCTAACAATGCAACATTCCACTACAGGCCAACAACAATGAAATGCCATATAGTCCAGCAACAACGACATACAACATAACAAGCATCCGCAAGGCATTTAGAATCATATCACACCATAACATAATGATAATAATGCATTTAATACAACCAAACACATAACTATTCAAATTTTTCCACCGAAACTATTTTTAGATTAAAGTTCGACACGTAAACTTCCCAACGCATCGAACGACACTTGAATCGGATTCCTAGAACAAAATTATGAATTTTATAAGATTTTTCAAAAAACAGCATCGTAACCGGTTACGCAAAATGAGGTAACCAGTTACACCTGTGTAACCAGCCACCAACGCGACTCCCATTTGCATAATCGATTACCATAAAAATCGTAATCAGGTACGCCTTCAAAAAAGCCAAAAATACAGTTTTTTAAGGAGTGTAACCAATTACGCATGTAACAGTAATCGATTACACTACGTCCATAATCACTTTTTCTGCAACTTATTATACGAAAATTACTTTTAAGCCCTCTCAAAACTTCATTTTTCTTATAAATTATTTGAAGCATATTTTAACACGAAAAAACACTTTTATAATGTCCCAAACCCCAAATCCTTTTTATCATAAAATTGATCATAAACCTTCTTCCAACTATGACTCGCGATCACATACCACAAACAACATCAACAACATACAACAATCACTTATACGAATCTAACAACAGAATTTGCAACGATACATCATTCTATCATCAATCACAACATCAACAATCATTCACAATTCATCAATAATTTCATCAAACACACAATACTAAATCATCAAAATCATGAATAGAGAAAGAAACACAAAACCTACATGGCATAATCTACCCACCAATCATCATGTTAACCCTTAGATAATTAGAACCCCACCCTTACCTTAGAGTTCTTGCGATGATTTCCTCTTTCTCAACAATGGAATTTCTTCTCTCTTCTTCTGAGCCCTAGCATTTCTTCTCGCCTTTCTCATTATTCTCAGTTTTCACGATCTGACAACAAACCCCTCTCAACTTCCTCTTTTCGATTACTATATATTATTATTATTATTATTATTATTATTATTATTATTATTATTATTATTATTATTATTATTATTATTATTATTAATTCCACAACTTAAATAATAATAATATTCACTAATTATTTATATTAATAATATTCAACTAATATTACTAATATTATTTAATTAGCCATTCTCACCACACCACTAAGTTCTACGTAAAGTCACACACCCTTCACCCTTAGAGTCTATAATTCTAAGGTCACTACCCCCTACCACATGGTATCCCAACACATCAAAAACACCGATAACACATGAATATACACAACAACACATAAATAAATTATGGAAAACAAAATAAAATAAGTCGGGTTAGAACTCTCCCTCCTTAATATATTTTTGTCCTCGAAAATTTACCTGATCCAAACAACTCAGAATATGCTTCACACATCCTACTCTCCAACTCCCTAGTCATACTTCCACCGACATCCCCTCCCCACACCACCTTCATGAGAGCAATCTCTTTTCCTCTCACCTGCTTCACCTCACAATCTTCAATCCTCACATGTGACGGGTCTATAAGATACTTCCAAGCACCACACTCTCACCATATTCATGCCAACACAGAGGTGTCTTATACCTCCAACCATACAAAGTTCCAAAAGGCGCTATTCCAATACTGGAACGATGACTTTTATTATAAGTGAACTCAATCAACGAAAATTGACTATCACAAGAACCTCATTATTCAAGAACACAAGCCCTCAACCAATCTTTCAAAGACTAGATAGTCCTATCTGTTTGACCATTTGTCCGTGGATGATAAGCTGAACTCAACCTCAACTTCAAACGCAAAACCTCTTGAAAAGTCTCCCAAAATCTAGAAGTGAACCGTGGATGATAAGCTGAACTCTATCCTGACACAATACTCAATGAAACTCCACACAGCTTCACAATTATACAGATGTAGATCTCTACCAACTTCTGCAAAGAAAAATTGACGTTAATCAAAATAAAATGCACTGACTTTGTCAGTTTATCAACAATCACCCAAATGACATCATGCCCTATCAGAGTATTTGGAAACCCAGTCACGAAATCCATAGAAATGTTATCCCACTTCCACTCTGGAATGTCCAACGGTTGCATTAACCCTGCAGGTTTCTGATGTTCAACTTTCAACTTCTGACAAGTCAAACAAACATACACAAATTGTGCCATATCTTATTTCAATCCAGACCACCAAAATATCTTCTTCAAATCCTGATACATCTTTGTAGTTCCTGGATGAATACTCAAGCCACTCTAATGAATTTCCTCTAGAATCATTCTCTTCAACTCAAAATCATCTGGAATACAAATCATGTCACGAACCCTCAATTAGAACAATATTTGTTCTTGACATATTCTCTTTTGGTTTTGATGATAAAAAAGTATTATAAGAACAATGGTTTATTTATGTGTATTTTATTTATGCGGGTTCTCATCTTTGTACATAAATAATCAAAATCTGTAGAATAATTGAGATTTGCCTCATTGCTAGCTTCTGGTGGCAGAGTCTGAAGAATAATTGCTAGTGTGGCTTGGCGAAGACTCTGAGTTAAAGGCCTCAGCATTCAGACGAGTAACTACACTTGGTAATTGTATATCAGCATCCAGTACCATTCAAAGTGGGTGATAAAGTTGTGGATTATCTATACTGTAGAAATCAGGTTGTATTGTCTTATAGTCTGTCAGCTAGAGTCTACAAGATTGCAAGGCTCAAGAAAGGTTGGCATGTTATATATCTATCTGCTCTCAACGGCTCTATTAGTACAGAACCTCTTGAAGACTCAAAGGTTAAATGTGTCACACACTGGATTGTGAATCTGATGTGCATCCATCTTCAATGTCTCTTGTACTATGGGGTAAAATCAAAGTCACTTGATCAAGTTACCTCCTCAACGACTAGTTTCTGCAAAGGCTATAAATATGACTAAAGATTAAAGTTTGAATTTTAACAAGGATTCTTCTGGTGAAGGAGTAGCAAGATCAAGCAATTATCAACTCTATTTTAATATGCATATTTTCTGTTATAGATTGTAATTGTAAAAGCCTTAAGATTTCTTACCAGTGAATATCTTAAATCTCAAGAGCTTTAGGTATTTGTTATGGTGATTTCTCGTACCTCGGATACTTGTATCATGTAAACCTTGTTCTCTATTTTTTGAGCCTTTAGTAGTTTAGATCAAGTCTCTTTTTATGTGCTTGAGCAGAAGTCTTGTCTCATTGGGATTCAAGCAACAAGTCTTGAGCCAAGATGCTTAAGCCACGTAAGTTTCATTACTTAAGTGGTTCAGCTATGAAAGTCTTATTCAACTAGTCTAATTGAGCAAAGGGAAGTGTCCATCTGAGGGGCGTGAGCAAGAAGTCTCGAGTGCAGCTTGAGCAAGGGAAGCCTTAGTCTGGATGGCCAGAAGAGCAGGTGGCTCAGCCATAGGATGTGAGCAATAAGTGTAACACCCCACTTCCCAAATTAAATAAAATATAAACATTATAAATACACATCAGAGTTTTCACCAAAATAGTGGGATATCACATCACCAAATTTTTATAAAAATACTTTATTAATTATTCTCAAAAATAATACAGCGGAAAACATTATTCCAACATTCTCGGCCATCCGCCAAATTTCATAAAATCTTTATTATTATAATTCACAAAAAGAGTGATACATCACAGGATTACAACAAGTTTGACATAAAACAATTAAAACACCCATATCCCGTGTTACGTATCAGAGCATCCTAGACTCGACTGGCACACCACCATCCAAGTTATCTAAGTACCTGGATTATCTGTACTTCCGGAGAAGCACAGACACAACAACAACCAAGGGGTGAGAAAACATGATCAAAAATATATTGGTAATGTAATACATGTAAACAAGGTAGTAAAACACACCAACACACCAATATTCACCCCAACAACTCCATATAACGAACCTACTGTTCAAATTACAATATAACATATTATAATGCAAATATGCAACTCAACACCATGCATGCGGTACCGACTCATTGGTTCATTCAATCGAACCTGGATAGATCACTTACGCTCCTCATGAGACATGATCTATCCCCCACCATTCTCCACAAAGGAGTACGGATGAATCACTTACGCTCCTCCTGAGACATGATTCATCCCACCAAAACACCATGATATGCACACACCAATGCATAACTATCATATTTAGGCACACTAAGTGCACACGATCCTCCTGATCATATCATCATACATCAATGCATATATGTGTAGATATATTACACCAACACCATATAAATCAATCAGATAGTAAATAAATTCATACTGTAACACCATATATAACCACATCCCAACACCTGGGAACACACGATCCTACTGATTACTACATACATATACGTTAACTAATTGTCCACCAAAAATATTAAGGGAAATGAGTATTATCACCTAGTACACAGGTTAAATCCCACACTCATCATCCTTACAATGCATCAATGCCCGAAAGATCACCCCAGACCAATGCTCAAGGCCAAACATCATCAAAGTCACATTCTGGTTCTGCTATGCTCGCTGGCATTCGCTAGGCGAAGCTTCGCCAACACTCGCCAGGCGAAGCCCAGCGAATGCTGCGATTCACCAACTTCCCCATAGTTCTGCAGTACTATTCTAGGCCAAATCAAACTTATCATCTCAACTCAAATTCTCAGCCTACTCTAGTACCAACCTTGTACATTACCGTAACTAAATCGGTTCCTAAATCTTATTCCCAAAGTCATCGCTTAAACATTCTACCGATGCCTTAAAAGGTCACACAGAATCTCCCTAAAAACCTTAAACCCAGCCTATACGCCCAATTAACCAAAAACAACAATTCATCAACATTGACCTATACTCCATCGCTATCAATTACTAGTTATCATCAAACACAAACACACCATTATACTTACCAATTATCATATACTTCCTACTCTAGAACCAACATTACGGTACATTACCTACACTTCAGAGTTACTCTGAATCTCACTAAGGTCCTAACCAGAGTCACTAACAACATCACAGGGAACAATACATAATTTTCCCAAATTTATAATCATGGTCATTACCAACGCTACAATAACAACACAAAATCTCACCAAAACTCTATTCATAGTTACTATCAACACTGCAGTAACAACATATAATCTCACTAATATCACCATAATATATATGTACCAAATTCACCAATACCAATCAACAATTCATCAATATCAAGCATCAATTTATCATTAGCAACAACAATAACAAGCATGCCAATATAAAACTTCGTAGATCGACATTTTCCTACGGGGTTAAGGAATCCCCTCTACCCTATACATGTATATATACCATCCCAATCAAGTTTCTCCCCCCTTACCTGGATAATTATTCTGATCGGTGATAAATTCCTCCAAGATTCTTCATCCCTAGCCTTTTCCCTTTCTCTTTGTTCTTCGCTCTTCTCTATTCTCCCAATTTCCCTTCTCACGGTTTCTATCGTGCCTTTTCATATTTCCATTCTAACTTCCCCATAACCCTTCCACTTCTTATTTTACTTATTCCAACCACTAATATTCCCAATAATAATTCTAATAATAATAATAATAATAATAATAATAATAATAATAATAATAATAATATAATACTATTGTAATATTATAGTAGTATTCAACATATAATAATAATAGGAATACACCCAACAATAATTATAATAATAATAATAATAATAATGATAATAATAACAATTATATTAATACTAATAATAAAATAATATTAATAATAATAATCTTAATATTAATAATACTAATATAATATTACTAATATTAATAATACTAATCATAATAATACTATTAATAATAATAATAATAATAATAATATTATTATTATCTCACCAAAATAATAATAATAATAATAATAATACTAATAAATATTATAATATATAATAATAATAATAATAATACCCCCACCAATATTACTATTATTCATTATATTATCATATTCACACCAAAAATCATAATAATATAATAACTATATTAATAATAATATTATATTCTCCATATTAATAATATTACTACAAATATTAATAATAATCATAAATATAATAATAATAATAATAATAATAATAATAATAATAATAATAATAATAATAATAATAATAATAATAATAATAATAATAATACCACCACCAATATTACTATTATTTCTTATATTATTATAAACTCACCAAATTACCACCAATGATCCTCCCATCTCAGGGACACCCACCAAACATCATCAAATACACCCTACCAAAGGGCACATCAACATATAATATTTAAAATAATAATAAAATGACTAAATAATTAAAATGGGTGTTACAACTCTCCCCCACTTTAATTATTTTCGTCCTCGAAAATTACCTGATGGAAATAATTCCGGATACGCTCCCCGCATCCTTTATTCCAATTCTCAGGTCACACTGCCTTCTGCAGCACCTCCCCATACTACTTTCACCAAAGATATCTCCTCCCTTCGAAGTTGTTCCTCGCTTGCCAAAACGAACTAGCAATGCCTCAACAATCGGAATATTTTTCACTTGTACATCATCCACCTAGTTCAATGTACTTTCTCGACTAAGACACATGAAACATATCATGTCAATTCACAGCGACAACGGAAAAACAGTCTAACATGTTACTCCTCCCATGCCTCCGCTGCGCCACTCTGATACAACTACAGAACACGGTGCGAACTTTTGAGATTTCGAAGCTCGACCAACACCAGTCACCGGCGTGACTCTCAAAACACATATTGCCTCGGATCCTCTCGATCTTCTCAGCCATCTCAAGCCTAATTTTCAAGTCTGAGTACAACACTCTCACTCGATTTATTTCAACACAGGAGAGTCCTACACTCCCTATTTCACCAAGCCACATATAGTGCCATTCCGACACTAGGATGGTAGCCGTTATTATAGGTAACTCAATCAACGATAATTAATCATTCCACGCTCCACCTTGATCCGACACCCAAGCTCTCACCAATTCTCTACAGACTCAATAGTCCTCTCTGACTGACCATCAGTTTGCGGATGGTAGGTCGAACTCAGCTTCAACTTAGTACCCGAAGCTTCTTGTAAGCCCCTCCAAAATCTCAATATAAACCTCAAATTTCCATCTGACACCATATTCGTCAGTATCTCATCCAACTTCACCACTTTCTCAATATGCATCTCGTATATCCTCAACACGGAATAGTTAATCCACTCCTAACAATTCAAATTAAAATTATGTCTTTACAAATTCTTTGGAAATCTCAACACCAATTTCGTGAAAATACTACCTGATTTCCACTCTGGAATATTTAACGACTGCATCAGACTCAACAGTCTCTGATGTTCACTCTTCGAATTCCTACAATTCTAACCAGCATATTCCACCTCAACTACTCCTCCCCTTATCCATGGTCTCCAAAACAATCAACTCAAATTCGGTTACTTCTTCATAGCACCAGGATGGATAATCCATCTACCTCAATGTATTTCTTCACGAGTACTCCTACTCCCCTCAAAAACATCTGGTACACATACCCTATCATAACACATCATGGTACTATTTCCACAAACCCGACAATCCACTCTTCGACTCTAATTTATCAATTTCAACTAATTCACTACTCAACCTAGGTTTCTGACTTTCTCGATTCTGCTCAAGGATATCACTAGTCAGATCTTAATAATAAAAGCTTAACTCCATAAGAGGTCTCTTTACTCACAAAACTCATATTATGAAATTGCTCAATTAGTTCTAACTCTTTTCACCATCATCTTCGGTATATGCAAATATTTCTAACTCACTGCATCATCTACCATGTTCGCTTTACCCGAATGGTAATTCAACTCGAAGTCGTACTCTTTTCGAAGTCCCAATGATTTCCTATCCCTCATATTCGTCTTATTCAAATTAAACAAACACCTTAAACTCTTAAGATCACCAAACATCTCCGATCTCAGTCTGAACTTTTGAAGACTCCGACTCCGGTACAATCACAATAGTAACCAACTCTAAATCACTGGTCGGATGATTTCTCTTATACACTTCAAGTTTCCTTTTTCATAATTGAAACTCGCTGAAGTTGTCTTTAGAAAATCCCCTAATTATATCAAAAAGCATCACAAACACCACTATTAGTTCTATCGGATTCGGCAGAACTTTCCTTACGGAAGTATATCACCGCTCTTTTTCCAACACTGATAACTCCAGTTCCTTATGCTCAACATAATCCTCTATACTCTTCGAATACCTTAAAATATCATTTATTAACACAACCATTACCTTATATAAATAATTAAAGAAGATCCCATGCCAAGTGGACAAACAAGTTGTGAGTTATAGCGGGAACACATACCGTACCGCCCGTCCTTACCACAACATTCAAACACACTTCATCAATAAATAGCTTAAATCTATGTCAATACTTCACCATCTCATAGATAATTTGAATAGCTTTCCAACGCTTCGAACCGCGCGTCAGTCCGAGTTACGGTTCTCCCGTTACGGCAAAAACACCAGAATAACATTTTCTGCCCAGGACCCCTTCGCCAGGCGAACACCGCAGCGAATATGGACGTTCGCCAGTATGCTCGCCAGGCGAACATGACAGTCCCAAAATCCTCTTTTCGACCGTTACCCGATTTCCGAGTGTCCGATTTCGATTCCGTAAAAAGCTACGATCTCGGAATTTAACGTACAACAACAATTTTATACTTAGGAAGCCATCCAACACATTTTAAATCTATGAATAATTTAAAACTCAATTACTTCCAATCTCAACAGCAGATCTTTGAGCCTCCTAATACGATAGAACTTTTGACCTTCGTCCCATCCACCACAAGAACTCTACTCGAGATCACATGACCAAGGGACTCACATCCCTCGATCAATTGTTCCATCAAATCATTAACTCTTGGAAGCGAACACCTATCCTTGATAGTCACCCTGTTCACTTATCTATAGTTCACCCAAAGCTTCACAAAACCTTCTATCTGTCTAACCAACAAAATTGGTGCACATTACGGTAGCACACTCAAACAAAAGAACCTCTATCCTAGAAGGTCTTCAAGTTGACTCTTCAACTTCTCCAATCCCAACGAAAACACACCATATGGAGTCACTAATATCGGACTCGTTCCAACAACAAAGTCAACGTGTGAGCTTTACTTCATACTCCGATAGTAAATCACCTACCTCATCCGGAAACCTTCGGCAATCGCCAAATAATTGACAAATCCCAATTTTTCTCACTTTCCTTCTCATTCCAAGTTTAAGTCAATAGACACTTCAACACCGTCTTACGCCAAATTCCTCAAAATAATCCCTTAAGCACTTAGCTTAACTCAAGACTATACACTGCTCACGCCACCCAAGCTTGCAAGACGCGTCTATCCCATCCAACACAATCTCGTTCAGTATTAACAAGAGATTAAGGGTGATCAGTTCCTCAATTTGTTAATAGACAGCCGAAATCATGATGGGGTACAAACCATCTTTACCAACTATTATATCATTCCTCAACACCATAAGCCACCAAATTGTAGCTTACCGGAGAAATACAACTTCTCCCCCACTGGAATCATTCCACTTCTACCGACAAACTTAACCAACAACATGTATCGACAGTGTTTTTACGCACATGTCGCATACCAGGGAACAACAACACTAGACAACATTGGCCGGACGGACCGACCTGCTCTGATACCAATTGTAACACCCCACTTCCTAAATTAAATAAAATATAAACATTATAAATAAACATCAGAGTTTTCACCAAAGTAGTGGGATATCACCTCACCAAATTTTTATAAAAATACTTTATTAATTATTCTCAAAAATAATACAGCAGAAAACATTATTCCAACATTCTCGGCCATCCGCCAAATTTCATAAAATCTTTATTATTATAATTCACAAAAAGAGTGATACGTCACAGGATTACAACAAGTTTGACATAAAACAATTAAAACACCCATATCCCGTGTTACGTATCAGAGCATCCTAGACTCGACTGACACACCACCATCCAAGCTATCTAAGTACCTGGATTATCTGTACTTCCGGAGAAGCACAGACACAACAACAACCAAGGGGTGAGAAAACATGATCAAAAATATATTGGTAATGTAATACATGTAAACAAGGTAGTAAAACACACCAACACACCAATATTCACCCCAACAACTCCATATAACGAACCTACTGTTCAAATTACAATATAACATATTATAATGCAAATATGCAACTCAACACCATGCATGCGGTACCGACTCATTGGTTCATTCAATCGAACCTGGATAGATCACTTACGCTCCTCCTGAGACATGATCTATCCCCCACCATTCTCCACAAAGGAGTACGGATGAATCACTTACGCTCCTCCTGAGACATGATTCATCCCACCAAAACACCATGATATGCACACACCAATGCATAACTATCATATTTAGGCACACTAAGTGCACACGATCCTCCTGATCATATCATCATACATCAATGCATATATGTGTAGATATATTACACCAACACCATATAAATCAATCAGATAGTAAATAAATTCATATTGTAACACCATATATAACCACATCCCAACACCCGGGAACACACGATCCTACTGATCACTACATACATATACGTTAACTAATTGTCCACAAACAATATTAAGGGAAATGAGTACTATCACCCAGTACACAGGTTAGATCCCACACTCATCCCATCCTTACAATGCATCAATGCCAGAAAGATCACCTCAGACCAATGCTCAAGGCCAAACATCACCAAAGTCACATTCTGGTTCTGCTATGCTCGCTGGCATTTGCTAGGCGAAGCTTCGCCAACACTCGCCAGGCGAAGTCCAGCGAATGCTGCGATTCACCAACTTCCCCACAGTTGTGCAGTACTATTCTAGGCCAAATCAAACTTATCATCTCAACTCAAATTCTCAGCCTACTCTAGTACCAACCTTGTACATTACCGTAACTAAACCGGTTCCTAAATCTTATTCCCAAAGTCATCGCTTAAACATTCTACCGATGCCTTAAAAGGTCACACAGAATCTCCCTAAAAACCTTAAACCCAGCCTATACGCCCAATTAACCAAAAACAACAATTCATCAACATTGACCTATACTCCATCGCTATCAATTACTAGTTATCATCAAACACAAACACACCATTATACTTACCAATTATCATATACTTCCTACTCTAGAACCAACATTACGGTACATTACCTACACTTCAGAGTTACTCTGAATCTCACTAAGGTCCTAACCAGAGTCACTAACAACATCACAGGGAACAATACATAATTTTCCCAAATTTATAATCATGGTCATTACCAACGCTACAATAACAACACAAAATCTCACCAAAACTCTATTCATAGTTACTATCAACACTGCAGTAACAACATATAATCTCACTAATATCACCATAATATATATGTACCAAATTCACCAATACCAATCAACAATTCATCAATATCAAGCATCAATTTATCATTAGCAACAACAATAACAAGCATGCCAATATAAAACTTCGTAGATCGACATTTTCCTACGGGGTTAAGGAATCCCCTCTACCCTATACATGTATATATACCATCCCAATCAAGTTTCTCCCCCCTTACCTGGATAATTATTCTGATCGGTGATAAATTCCTCCAAGATTCTTCATCCCTAGCCTTTTCCCTTTCTCTTTGTTCTTCGCTCTTCTCTATTCTCCCAATTTCCCTTCTCACGGTTTCTATCGTGCCTTTTCATATTTCCATTCTAACTTCCCCATAACCCTTCCACTTCTTATTTTACTTATTCCAACCACTAATATTCCCAATAATAATTCTAATAATAATAATAATAATAATAATAATAATAATAATAATAATAATAATATAATACTATTGTAATATTATAGTAGTATTCAACATATAATAATAATAGGAATACACCCAACAATAATTATAATAATAATAATAATAATAATGATAATAATAACAATTATATTAATACTAATAATAAAATAATATTAATAATAATAATCTTAATATTAATAATACTAATATAATATTACTAATATTAATAATACTAATCATAATAATACTATTAATAATAATAATAATAATAATAATATTATTATTATCTCACCAAAATAATAATAATAATAATAATACTAATAAATATTATAATATATAATAATAATAATAATAATACCCCCACCAATATTACTATTATTCATTATATTATCATATTCACACCAAAAATCATAATAATATAATAACTATATTAATAATAATATTATATTCTCCATATTAATAATATTACTACAAATATTAATAATAATCATAAATATAATAATAATAATAATAATAATAATAATAATAATAATAATAATAATAATAATAATAATAATAATAATAATAATAATACCACCACCAATATTACTATTATTTCTTATATTATTATAAACTCACCAAATTACCACCAATGATCCTCCCATCTCAGGGACACCCACCAAACATCATCAAATACACCCTACCAAAGGGCACATCAACATATAATATTTAAAATAATAATAAAATGACTAAATAATTAAAATGGGTGTTACAACTCTCCCCCACTTTAATTATTTTCGTCCTCGAAAATTACCTGATGGAAATAATTCCGGATACGCTCCCCGCATCCTTTATTCCAATTCTCAGGTCACACTGCCTTCTGCAGCACCTCCCCATACTACTTTCACCAAAGATATCTCCTCCCTTCGAAGTTGTTCCTCGCTTGCCAAAACGAACTAGCAATGCCTCAACAATCGGAATATTTTTCACTTGTACATCATCCACCTAGTTCAATGTACTTTCTCGACTAAGACACATGAAACATATCATGTCAATTCACAGCGACAACGGAAAAACAGTCTAACATGTTACTCCTCCCATGCCTCCGCTGCGCCACTCTGATACAACTACAGAACACGGTGCGAACTTTTGAGATTTCGAAGCTCGACCAACACCAGTCACCGGCGTGACTCTCAAAACACATATTGCCTCGGATCCTCTCGATCTTCTCAGCCATCTCAAGCCTAATTTTCAAGTCTGAGTACAACACTCTCACTCGATTTATTTCAACACAGGAGAGTCCTACACTCCCTATTTCACCAAGCCACATATAGTGCCATTCCGACACTAGGATGGTAGCCGTTATTATAGGTAACTCAATCAACGATAATTAATCATTCCACGCTCCACCTTGATCCGACACCCAAGCTCTCACCAATTCTCTACAGACTCAATAGTCCTCTCTGACTGACCATCAGTTTGCGGATGGTAGGTCGAACTCAGCTTCAACTTAGTACCCGAAGCTTCTTGTAAGCCCCTCCAAAATCTCAATATAAACCTCAAATTTCCATCTGACACCATATTCGTCAGTATCTCATCCAACTTCACCACTTTCTCAATATGCATCTCGTATATCCTCAACACGGAATAGTTAATCCACTCCTAACAATTCAAATTAAAATTATGTCTTTACAAATTCTTTGGAAATCTCAACACCAATTTCGTGAAAATACTACCTGATTTCCACTCTGGAATATTTAACGACTGCATCAGACTCAACAGTCTCTGATGTTCACTCTTCGAATTCCTACAATTCTAACCAGCATATTCCACCTCAACTACTCCTCCCCTTATCCATGGTCTCCAAAACAATCAACTCAAATTCGGTTACTTCTTCATAGCACCAGGATGGATAATCCATCTACCTCAATGTATTTCTTCACGAGTACTCCTACTCCCCTCAAAAACATCTGGTACACATACCCTATCATAACACATCATGGTACTATTTCCACAAACCCGACAATCCACTCTTCGACTCTAATTTATCAATTTCAACTAATTCACTACTCAACCTAGGTTTCTGACTTTCTCGATTCTGCTCAAGGATATCACTAGTCAGATCTTAATAATAAAAGCTTAACTCCATAAGAGGTCTCTTTACTCACAAAACTCATATTATGAAATTGCTCAATTAGTTCTAACTCTTTTCACCATCATCTTCGGTATATGCAAATATTTCTAACTCACTGCATCATCTACCATGTTCGCTTTACCCGAATGGTAATTCAACTCGAAGTCGTACTCTTTTCGAAGTCCCAATGATTTCCTATCCCTCATATTCGTCTTATTCAAATTAAACAAACACCTTAAACTCTTAAGATCACCAAACATCTCCGATCTCAGTCTGAACTTTTGAAGACTCCGACTCCGGTACAATCACAATAGTAACCAACTCTAAATCACTGGTCGGATGATTTCTCTTATACACTTCAAGTTGCCTTTTTCATAATTGAAACTCGCTGAAGTTGTCTTTAGAAAATCCCCTAATTATATCAAAAAGCATCACAAACACCACTATTAGTTCTATCGGATTCGGCAGAACTTTCCTTACGGAAGTATATCACCGCTCTTTTTCCAACACTGATAACTCCAGTTCCTTATGCTCAACATAATCCTCTATACTCTTCGAATACCTTAAAATATCATTTATTAACACAACCATTACCTTATATAAATAATTAAAGAAGATCCCATGCCAAGTGGACAAACAAGTTGTGAGTTATAGCGGGAACACATACCGTACCGCCCGTCCTTACCACAACATTCAAACACACTTCATCAATAAATAGCTTAAATCTATGTCAATACTTCACCATCTCATAGATAATTTGAATAGCTTTCCAACGCTTCGAACCGCGCGTCAGTCCGAGTTACGGTTCTCCCGTTACGGCAAAAACACCAGAATAACATTTTCTGCCCAGGACCCCTTCGCCAGGCGAACACCGCAGCGAATATGGACGTTCGCCAGTATGCTCGCCAGGCGAACATGACAGTCCCAAAATCCTCTTTTCGACCGTTACCCGATTTCCGAGTGTCCGATTTCGATTCCGTAAAAAGCTACGATCTCGGAATTTAACGTACAACAACAATTTTATACTTAGGAAGCCATCCAACACATTTTAAATCTATGAATAATTTAAAACTCAATTACTTCCAATCTCAACAGCAGATCTTTGAGCCTCCTAATACGATAGAACTTTTGACCTTCGTCCCATCCACCACAAGAACTCTACTCGAGATCACATGACCAAGGGACTCACATCCCTCGATCAATTGTTCCATCAAATCATTAACTCTTGGAAGCGAACACCTATCCTTGATAGTCACCCTGTTCACTTATCTATAGTTCACCCAAAGCTTCACAAAACCTTCTATCTGTCTAACCAACAAAATTGGTGCACATTACGGTAGCACACTCAAACAAAAGAACCTCTATCCTAGAAGGTCTTCAAGTTGACTCTTCAACTTCTCCAATCCCAACGAAAACACACCATATGGAGTCACTAATATCGGACTCGTTCCAACAACAAAGTCAACGTGTGAGCTTTACTTCATACTCCGATAGTAAATCACCTACCTCATCCGGAAACCTTCGGCAATCGCCAAATAATTGACAAATCCCAATTTTTCTCACTTTCCTTCTCATTCCAAGTTTAAGTCAATAGACACTTCAACACCGTCTTACGCCAAATTCCTCAAAATAATCCCTTAAGCACTTAGCTTAACTCAAGACTATACACTGCTCACGCCACCCAAGCTTGCAAGACGCGTCTATCCCATCCAACACAATCTCGTTCAGTATTAACAAGAGATTAAGGGTGATCAGTTCCTCAATTTGTTAATAGACAGCCGAAATCATGATGGGGTACAAACCATCTTTACCAACTATTATATCATTCCTCAACACCATAAGCCACCAAATTGTAGCTTACCGGAGAAATACAACTTCTCCCCCACTGGAATCATTCCACTTCTACCGACAAACTTAACCAACAACATGTATCGACAGTGTTTTTACGCACATGTCGCATACCAGGGAACAACAACACTAGACAACATTGGCCGGACGGACCGACCTGCTCTGATACCAATTGTAACACCCCACTTCCTAAATTAAATAAAATATAAACATTATAAATAAACATCAGAGTTTTCACCAAAGTAGTGGGATATCACCTCACCAAATTTTTATAAAAATACTTTATTAATTATTCTCAAAAATAATACAGCAGAAAACATTATTCCAACATTCTCGGCCATCCGCCAAATTTCATAAAATCTTTATTATTATAATTCACAAAAAGAGTGATACGTCACAGGATTACAACAAGTTTGACATAAAACAATTAAAACACCCATATCCCGTGTTACGTATCAGAGCATCCTAGACTCGACTGACACACCACCATCCAAGCTATCTAAGTACCTGGATTATCTGTACTTCCGGAGAAGCACAGACACAACAACAACCAAGGGGTGAGAAAACATGATCAAAAATATATTGGTAATGTAATACATGTAAACAAGGTAGTAAAACACACCAACACACCAATATTCACCCCAACAACTCCATATAACGAACCTACTGTTCAAATTACAATATAACATATTATAATGCAAATATGCAACTCAACACCATGCATGCGGTACCGACTCATTGGTTCATTCAATCGAACCTGGATAGATCACTTACGCTCCTCCTGAGACATGATCTATCCCCCACCATTCTCCACAAAGGAGTACGGATGAATCACTTACGCTCCTCCTGAGACATGATTCATCCCACCAAAACACCATGATATGCACACACCAATGCATAACTATCATATTTAGGCACACTAAGTGCACACGATCCTCCTGATCATATCATCATACATCAATGCATATATGTGTAGATATATTACACCAACACCATATAAATCAATCAGATAGTAAATAAATTCATATTGTAACACCATATATAACCACATCCCAACACCCGGGAACACACGATCCTACTGATCACTACATACATATACGTTAACTAATTGTCCACAAACAATATTAAGGGAAATGAGTACTATCACCCAGTACACAGGTTAGATCCCACACTCATCCCATCCTTACAATGCATCAATGCCAGAAAGATCACCTCAGACCAATGCTCAAGGCCAAACATCACCAAAGTCACATTCTGGTTCTGCTATGCTCGCTGGCATTTGCTAGGCGAAGCTTCGCCAACACTCGCCAGGCGAAGTCCAGCGAATGCTGCGATTCACCAACTTCCCCACAGTTGTGCAGTACTATTCTAGGCCAAATCAAACTTATCATCTCAACTCAAATTCTCAGCCTACTCTAGTACCAACCTTGTACATTACCGTAACTAAACCGGTTCCTAAATCTTATTCCCAAAGTCATCGCTTAAACATTCTACCGATGCCTTAAAAGGTCACACAGAATCTCCCTAAAAACCTTAAACCCAGCCTATACGCCCAATTAACCAAAAACAACAATTCATCAACATTGACCTATACTCCATCGCTATCAATTACTAGTTATCATCAAACACAAACACACCATTATACTTACCAATTATCATATACTTCCTACTCTAGAACCAACATTACGGTACATTACCTACACTTCAGAGTTACTCTGAATCTCACTAAGGTCCTAACCAGAGTCACTAACAACATCACAGGGAACAATACATAATTTTCCCAAATTTATAATCATGGTCATTACCAACGCTACAATAACAGAGAACACAAAATCTCACCAAAACTCTATTCATAGTTACTATCAACATTGCAGTAATAACATATAATCTCACTAATATCACCATAATATATATATATACCAAATTCACCAATACCAATCAACAATTCATCAATATCAAGCATCAATTTATCATTAGCAACAACAATAACAAGCATGCCAATATAAAACTTCGTAGATCGACATTTTCCTACGGGGTTAAGGAATCCCCTCTACCCTATACATGTATATATACCATCCCAATCAAGTTTCTCCCCCCTTACCTGGATAATTATTCTGATCGGTGATAAATTCCTCCAAGATTCTTCATCCCTAGCCTTTTCCCTTTCTCTTTGTTCTTCGCTCTTCTCTATTCTCCCAATTTCCCTTCTCACGGTTTCTATCGTGCCTTTTCATATTTCCATTCTAACTTCCCCATAACCCTTCCACTTCTTATTTTACTTATTCCAACCACTAATATTCCCAATAATAATTCTAATAATAATAATAATAATAATAATAATAATAATAATAATAATAATAATAATAATAATAATAATAATAATATAATACTATTGTAATATTATAGTAATATTCAACATATAATAATAATAGTAATACACCCAACAATAATTATAATTATAATAATAATACTAATGATAATAATAACAATTATATTAATACTAATAATAAAATAATATTAATAATAATAATCTTAATATTAATAATACTAATATAATATTATTAATATTAATAATACTAATCATAATAATACTATTAATAATAATAATAATAATAATAATAATAATAATAATAATAATAATAATATTAGTATTATCTCACCAAAATAATAATAATAATAATAATACTAATAAATATAATAATATATAATAATAATAATAATACCCCCACCAATATTACTATTATTCATTATATTATCATATTCACACCAAAAATCATAATAATATAATAACTATATTAATAATAATATTATATTCTCCATATTAATAATATTACTACAAATATTAATAATAATCATAAATATAATAATAATAATAATAATAATAATAATAATAATAATAATAATAATAATAATAATAATAATAATAATACCACCACCAATATTACTATTATTTCTTATATTATTATAAACTCACCAAATTACCACCAATGATCCTCCCATCTCAGGGACACCCACCAAACATCATCAAATACACCCTACCAAAGGGCACATCAACATATAATATTTAAAATAATAATAAAATGACTAAATAATTAAGATGGGTGTTACAATAAGTCTTAGACATGTGCTCTAAGAAAGGGGAAGTCTCAACCAAAAGACCTTTGGAGTAGGTGGCTCGGTCAGATGGTGTGAGCAAGTGAAGTCTTAGACATGTGCTCTACGCAAGGGAAGCCTCTGATAGTTGGTATTAGCAGTTGTAAAAGACTTACGCAGAAGCATAAATGATTGTAATCATAAAGTGGTTATAATGAAAATCTCTTGTGAGGCAAGGGGACTGGACTATTCTCAGTTAAGGGAGGAACCGGTATAAATATTTTATGTCTTCTGTTGTTATTTTATTTACTTCTGTTATATCTGCTTCCAATGAATTAAAACAGAAGTTGAACATCAATTTTGATTCTGAAACTCTGATCAGAAGTTAAATTAAAAGAAAATGCGAAACACAACTTGACCCCCTTCTCGTGTACTTTTCATACCTTCAATTGGTATAAGAGCATGGTCTGTATTTAACACTTAATAGTCGTGCATATAATGATCCAATAAGAAAAGTATATCTCTTCTTCAAGAATGAATTAAGTGCCACATGAAAAATATCATACGGATTTTCCTACCATATTCAATGGATGATTCAACTGGAATTAAATGATGGAATATATAAACATATTTTTAACTCACTGGTCTTGATAAAGGGTTGTTGAAGATCTATAGAATACCCTTGAAAGAGGTATTACTATAAAAGTTGATGGTGTAAAGATGATCTTCTTAGAAGTCTCTTTCACCGACTTAGAAGATGCATATTGAATATCTTTAGAGGTAGTTGCATTCTAGTAGATGCTCTATCTCACTTCTGAGTATATCAACATCATTCATTTGTCTGATGCTTGGACAATCTTTAAACTTTTGGGCTTGGGTTTGTGGGGATCAGTTTTTGAAGCTTATACAATTACACTTCATCTAATCTTTTCAAGAAAATTCTGAGAATATTGCTCTGCGACTTAAATCTTAGATCACAGTTATTCAGGATGTTTACATCTTGAATTTTCCGTGTTCTGAAGGTTTGTCTTGCAGTCTTCAAAAGAAATGAAGTTAGATGATGAAAAACTATTCAACATATCACCTTCTCTCTTTAGCTTAAGTTCTTTGGAATGACTAATGATAATACACTGAGGTTTCCTGTCGGATGGACTTCCATACTAGCTGAATGGATTATGATATTTGTTGATAGAAGAGTAACTTCAGAAGCTTTTGAAATATTTGTATTTCAACTTATTTCCTAGATCTGAAAGCAAGAAGTAACACTACCAGAACCTAATATCAGACGCTCTTCAATGTTTAAACTTTTGAAGTTGATATTAGTTCAGGATGCAGATGAAAAGAAGCATATGCGTTCTGAAATAAAAAATCAAGTACTGAAAAGTAAAAGATGGTGTCAAATCTATCTTGCTTCAAAATATTTGATTATATGGAGTTTGTTCCTTAAGGTGATATCTTAGAAAACTCCATTGCTTCTTGATTGATAATCATCATGGAAGTTGTTTTAAAAGACATTTCTATGAGAAGTCTTCAATTTCTATTTAAGTTCTATCAACTGTACTAAGATAATACTTTGATTTGCTTTGTGTCAATCTCTAATAACTAACACCATCTGGTTCTAAGCTTGTCAATAATTTCAGAGTCAAAAGATTTAATCCTAGACAATGAGATTAGTGACTCTGCTTAGAACAATATTTCGTTCCTATCATATCTCATCTTAGACTTATACTCTGGAGTGATTTATGATTTTGTTATTAAGTTGAGACACAAGGTAAAGAATAGTCTGTTTGTACTTACATGTATGGTCTTATAGAAATATGACTATCATAATATATTTTCTATAGATATCACAGAAAGAAGTAGAGGCATCTTCCATATAGTTGTTTACAAGTACTGGTGGTATTGAGTTTGGTGAGAGTAGTTGAGTTAATGGTTAGACAACCATTGAATCAAAATCCACTCAAAGCGGTGTTCAAACTCTATTGGTCAAGTCTGAATAATGAATTGAGTCTGACCGGGTAAATAAAAAAGGTATGCTTGTTCTTTTCTGGTTTATCTTTTGATTCAATAAAACATTTGTATTAATATAAATACAAAGTTTCTATTAGACTTCTAGAGAAGTTCTTTTGGAAAAGAGATCTTCAGAAATCTTTAAGAGGAAACTCTGTTGTATTTGTCTATACTGAATGTCTTATTAATCTAGATGATGATCATATTTATGGAAACAAATTTTCTCATTTTGAGTTGATATTGTTGCTTGTTAGTTGTCTAAAGAAGACAATTCGATATTCAATTTCTCAGTCATGACTTTTGTTTCAAGATAAAGTGCTAGTTCTGAATAGAATCTTATAAACTTATGACTGACATATGATATCTCTGTCTAAGTCTAGTTCTACTAGACTCTGATGAATGATAACACTGAAAGTTGTCAGTTTTTGTGATTTAGAAGAATATTTTTTACTTCTGATATAGCAGTTTAAGTAAAAAGTTTTTTAAAAGCTTTTATAATACTTAAATTTTCATAAAGGTTAAACTCATCTAGTGGAATTGAAATATTTGTTGGATAAGAATCTTTGGGTAATAATGTTTTCTCTTTTGGTAGTTGATGTTACTATTCCATATCTTGTGAAACATCATTGTGTCCTTTTTTCTGACAAGATTCTTATTCTTGTGAGATTCTTGTTCAGTTTATTTTCTTCTTTCTTCTTTCTCTTTTCTTCTTGGTTGTACGCTGATCAAACCAAACCTGAGATGAGTTCTTCAGTTAATTCTTCTTTGAATCAACTGGTTGTCATTGATGAGAAGTTTGTGGATTTTAATGAGTTGCTTAAGATTGTTTTCAACTTCTGGAAGACTGTGTCTAAATAAGGCTGGAATGGCTACTTTGAGATGCTCTGTGGTTTGACTTATCCAAGTCTTGTCAAAGAGTTTTGGATTAATGCCTCCATTGTTGAGATAAGTTCAGAGTATGCTATTATGTCTAGTGTAACTGGTGTTTCTATTACAGTAACCTCTAAAGCGATTGCAAATGTGATCAATTGTGAGGAGATTGGAGAAATCTCAGGAACTCTTGTTTAGGAACACTATATTTCTAATTGGAATATCTTTGTAGATCCATATAATACTCCAGTGGTCTCAAATATTCTTCCTAATGTTGTTGTTTGGAGTCAGATTCTAAATTCAAACTTACTACCTAATGATAAGGATTTAGACCAAGTGGATCCTATTGAAAAATATCTGCTTCTACTTCTTAATTCAGATTTGAAGATTGATCTTCCTCAAGTTATGTTTTATCATCTGAAGAGGTCTCTTTCTTCTTTTCAAAATAGAAATTCCTTCTCCATTCCTTTTGGACGAGTTATTTCTAGGATACTTGTTCAGCAGGGGGTTAATGTAAGTTTTGAGGCTAGTTCTTCCAAGATTTGGAGAGACAAGTTTGAAGCCATCTATGAACGATTCTTATGTTATATTTCTGCATAGTTATGCTTTGTATTTTTGTTGAAATCTTTGTATTAAGATGGTTATTAATAAATTCAGTGTTTGCTCATGCTTTTGTTCATTTTAAACTATTGAATATTAATTCTTTGTTTTTGATGAGAATTTGAAAGTAATAGGAGAAAGAACTCAATGTATGCAACTTGTTTTTCATTAATAAAAAGGAAGTTATTAAAAGAAAATTGGATTTCCTAGTCTGTTGGACTGGCCCTAAAGAATTCCCAAGGATCATCTGACATGTCCAAGTTATCTAAGAAATCTTGCCATTCTTCCTTAGCAAACTCCAAAGCCTCCTTTTTCAGTTTGTTTTTGCATTTGAATCCATAAGATCTTCTTCTTACGTGTGTCTTCACAAAGGATTCTGAAGAGGAGAGCACTTATGAGGATGTCAGCTTGGTTGCAAATCCTTCAGCTACTGCTTTGTGTTAGTTTGCTTGAGTTGCTACACTTAGTAGTGCTACCTTTCTGAAATTTCTCTTTTGAACCCAAATCTGCTTCTGCTTGTACATCTTGATGTTTTAGGGATTAAGTGATAATGGAAGAAAGCTTACTAGAGTCTTTTTATAGACATGTAACATACATTGTCTTGAGTTTAATATTATTTAAGTACTGATTGAGTTTTATCAGTACTCTAATAATGACTCTTGGAAATGTTATCTAGCAGTCTAACCTATTAAGATTCTCTGAATAACTATGAGTTTATGTTTGATTTATTTTAACTTTCATTTTTGTGTTAGTTAATGTACTTTCAGAAAATCTAAAGAAAAATTACTAGAATGTACTTGCATGCTGAAAAGAATTCTTGGTCAAATAAACTATTTCATTAATAATTAAACTGATGGTTTACAAAAATATTTTAAAGGGAACAAGATGATTCTAGAAGATATCCCTAGCAAGAGCATCACATGTCCAACCCTGTTCACTGTTTCCATAGTCCACCTCTTTATGTTTAGAATCAATCACTTCTTCGTCTTCTATGACTGGGAGAGAGCGGTAGAACTGCTTGTTGACCCTTCTTTTCTTCTTTGACCTCTTCATGCTTTTTCTCTTTGGCTTCAAGGCAGCTATTGTTGAACCTCCTTCTGAAGGCCGTTCAGGTGCTGCTGAAGTTTCCTCTTCAGAAGTAAGTGGTCTGAGGGAAAAAACTCCGTTGTAGAGGACTCAGAAGCAACTCGCTTCTGAGGGGATTAGATTTGCAAACTTGTAGAGCTCTTTATAGCTTCTGTTATGATGAATGTGTTATGAATCTCAATTGATGACTCCATATCTCTAGGTAGATGATTGATGAAAATGACTTAGGATCTGGATGCTTTTATAATGGCTTATGTGGATACTAAGAGTCTAAAATTAATTCTTGTTTAATTCTTGGAATAATAACGAACACTAAGACTTTAAAGCGTGCACTATACAAACCTTAATGATTCTTATTACTTGATTATTTTTCCTCCTTGGAAACTGATCTTGTAATGATGATTTGAGATACATTTATTAGTGATATTCTTCTCTCTTCTTCTTCTTCTCTTTTTCTTTTATTTTTTTGATGTGACAAAAGAGGGAGAAATAATGGTAAGTATTTAAGTGGGAAATGAACCCATTGAGTACCTATTCAGTTGTACATATTGGCTATTTATTTTCTGTTTTTATGGTTATCCTGTGTCATATCCTAATTTTTAACCCTAAGATTTTACCTTATTTTCATCACCTTGTCATGACATCAATCATCTCATGTGTGTGTTTTTATACATTATTAACCCCTTTGAGATTACAAGAGTATGTGATTTGGTTTACTTTGACTGCAAGCTAAGGTTTTGGAACCAAGAGCTCAAGAAGTTGGCCAATCAAGGAGTAATGTGATCCTTAAACTCGCAATATGATCAAATATCTCCTTACATCAATAATCAAGTGCAAGATTCTATCAATACCATTTCATTAAGCCCTAGGTAATCAGATGCACCAAATTAGGGTTTTGACCTAAGTCAGTCATGAGTTGACTTTTTGAGCAAGGCATGATTCAAAAATTCAAGACATGTTTTAAGGACCTCAAGTATATCATCTTAGTCCATTGATACGGTTGGATTGATCCAAGAAGCCTGATCCATTGGTAATTGAAGAAATCAAGTTCAACTGGAAAATGTCAACTATTCATCAAAGTCAAAGTTTAACTTTTGAGATTTTTTGGTCAAGCATGGAATCCACAAGTCAAGGATCATGAAAACAAGTTAATTTTATCATGATTAATCCAGAAAATCAAATAAAACACCCAAAGATCATGAATTGGAAAATTAGGGTTTTGTGATTTTTTTTAAGTTACAAAATACCATGACAAGTGGCCTACTTCCCAAAACACTAACTTCTTCCTCAAGCGTCCAGTGAAAACACTTGAGGACTCATTTTAAAGATGGTATTATATACTTTAAATTGGTGAAAGAATGGACCCGAAAACATTTACCAATTGAAAGTTATGATTGATCAAAGTTGGGATTTCTTAAGATGTGAAAGTGTCAATACTTAGAAAATTTATCCATGTATAAATCAATGAAAATTCCAATTTTGATGGACAATTATCTCAATGATATAATTTGAATCTTTCCAAGTGATCATCACCAAATTTGTAGCGTGTGATCTCATCTTTCTAATGGTACCAAGAACGTGGAATTATCTTGCTTGAGCATGAAGTTATGAATTTGTAAAGTAGCCATAAGAGAACTATTTGGTTCAAGGCAGAATTGCAAAACTGAGTTTCATACGAGTTTGAGGCATGTTTTACTAATTTTCCAAGCATTTTCAGAGGATAAGATCAACTAGGAACTTGTTCCTCTACATGATATCTGAACATTGGTACCAAGTGTCGTGGTGAGAATCGAATATCAAGCTATTGATTAACTTGAATCAAAAATCATTTTTCATCACCGATCTTTAATTTATCCAAGGAAAGGGAAAAAGAGCGAATAACCCAAAATATGCAATGCAATGCAAAGGAGAATCTAAGGTTCGGGGGTTGGTTATACCTAGGGAAGGTGCTAGAATCCTAAGTATCTGTAGTACTCTACAAGAACCTCTTGTTTTATTGTGTTATTTATTATTTTGTCTACTTAAGGGTGAACAGGTAAAAGGGAGAGACCTAAGATGTTATTCCTTAGTATGCTCGCCAAGATATCGCATCTCGTGCCTACGTGTCATGGCGGGAGTGGAATCAGAGCATTCGTAGTTCTTGTTGAACATGTTTTTGGTTTGTTGTGTTTTTTGTATGGACGATGCTATAAAACATGTCTTTTTTTAAAAATTTTAAACTGAAAAAGTCAAGTGGCAAAAAGGTTTGAGATGTGTTAAATATTTTTTTTATTTTTTGAAAAATAGGTCAGAGATAAGTCAAAGTATTTTTTTGAATTTTTTAGAAAGGTTTTAATTTTAAAATGGAAAGGAAATTATCCTAATTCTATGATCCTAAAGATTGCGACCAAGGGAAAACTGCACTAGTGTTATCATGCAAGGGTTTATCCTAACGTCTATGCGCCTACTCTGATTCGATTCATTGAAGATACAATTGAGTCGAGAACTAAATCGAATATGGAGATTACACAGTCAAGCAATTGAACCTAAGTTAAAAGATATCATAACCAATTATCAGGCAAACTATCAAGATCATAACACAAATTCATCAACAAGGATGCTTCAAATGTTAATTGCGAGTGTAACACCCCAAATTTATTGGAATATTCATTTAATTTATTTAAATATGAATATTCGTATTTTTGCTGATTTTCGGTGGTTGGTGTGAAATATAGAGAATTATGGATTTTAGGTTATTTAATTAAATAATAGTATATAATATGAATATATTGGTATTATTATTAATTTAAATAAATATAAGTTAACTAAGGGAAAATTGGACAATTAAGGAGGAGTTAGTGAGGGTAATATTGGAAAAGCCCAATTTATAGGCCCAAAGTTAGGTTTAACAAAAAGTGATTTTGAGGGAATTAGGATTCATTCTTGTTAGACCGTGAAAAGAGAAGAAATAGAGGCCAGAGCTCTGAGGAAGAGGATTGAGGCAAAAGCTTCGCAAGGTTTCTGAGAATCAAGGAGCAGGCTTAGAGTTGGCAATTAAGGTATGGGGAGTATTGCCTTCATTTTTTTCAATGTGTGATTTTAATGTGTTTAAAGTCGACATAAGGGTTTGAGGGGTTTGAGGCTGATTTGAGATAAAGGAAATTAGGCCTCCGTGGTAGAATCTATTATTAAGGTTTTAACCGTATAGGGATTTGAACTTATGGCCTGATAGATTTGAGGTCGATTTGGGTTTGAGGGAAAGTAGGCCCTCGTGGCCAAAATCTGTCGTTGAGGTTTTAACCTGTAGGGTAATTAGATAGTGAGAATTCTAATGATCGTGGTGAATTTGTAAGGACTTATGGGAATTAGAGCGTGAATATGGTACGAGATTGGCCTAATAAGTCGTAGATTTTGTGCCTTTATCGCCGTAATACCTTAGGAATGATTTGGGGATGTTTTTGGGTTAATGGGGAAGTGAATTGTGTGGACTTTTGGGTCGGTTTTGGTTCTGGTGCATAACAGCGTTTTGCTGTAATCGCGTGTTTGCACAGCGAATAAACTTGCCCCAGACTCGCACAAAGAACTTGCTAGTGAACGTAGCAGAGTTTCACGAATTCTGATTTTTGTGCAGTGATGCCTTGATGTTTTGATGCTGTGATTTCTTTGATGAATTAATATGAGTATGACTGTGATTTTTATGTGATTAATACATGATTATATGATGATTCCTATAATGTGATGATGATGAGTTATGATGATGGTTCCATGAGTTTTGATGATTTTGATGATGATGATTTTTATGAATCATGATGCACCTATGATGTTATTATGAGGATGATTATTGATGTGTGCATCATGCATTCATGTGCATCTAGACTTCGGTTCAAGACCTTGATTTCTTTGGCTTCAGTCCCATTGTGCGGATGTGAGGTATTTTAATGTGCTTCAGTTCTTGTATAGAATCGATCCTATTGATGGGGATCTATGGAGGATTCATGGCCCAGTGTCCATCGAACTGTGATGATTGGTACCACATGCATGAGTTTTGTTGCATTTGCATTTCTGAGATAATCTTGAGTAATTTATGATGTTGTGGCCTTTGATGCCCATTGATGAATATGATGATGCATAATATGAACATGATGTTGTTTTATATATTGATTTCCTATATTGATTATTATGAATCATTTTACTCACCCTACCTGTTTGAATGTTGCCTCCACGTGGGTAATATGCAGATGACCAGGTTTAGCCGTGGACGCCGTCGATGATCTTTTTGGAGTTTTAAGTTGGACATTTTGGTTAACTTAGAGGGTCTTGCTCTGATAGTGTAACATCAGTTTGGGGTCTTTGAGTTAAACCATGTTTTATTTGATTTTTGTTATTTTGATTATGTTTTCGTACAAGGAAAACTTAGGATTACGCCTTTTGAGTTCCGTTGCCTTTTGAGCAATTTTTTGATAACTTTTGGAAAAACCCGTTGTTTACGGAGCCTTTACCTATATTTGATTTATTGGGAAATGTACGCCCTTTGAGGTGATCTTTTTTTAGTTTAATATTTTAGCCTAATAAATGTGTATATTTTGCCATTTAATTGTGGGGTAGAAAAGGGTGTTACATCATTCGTCCGACCAAGTTTTTATATTGTTAGTCCCCTTTCAGTCAATAGTGTGAGAACACTATTGGATGAGTTGTTTCTTCTAACCCTGTTGGTGGTTGCAGAGGGCTGGAAGAAATGATTGTGCTATTGCTGATGCGCTGGAATCACATGCTCAAGTGATGGCCCAGAATGGTGGACCTCTAGATGAGTTTCGTGCTTTAGGAAAGTTCCAGAGAAACAACCCGCCGACTTTTGTAGGCACTCATGATCCTGATGGTGCGCAGAAGTGGCTGAAAGTGATTGAGAAGATTTTCTGAGTTATGGCATACACTGATGCTCAGCAGGTGCAGTTTGATACGCATATGCTAGCAGAGGAAGTTGAGGACTAGTGGGATAACACCCGTCAGAGATCCGAAGGTGTTGGCATTGCAATAACTTGGGCGGTGTTTAAGGAAGAGTTTTTGAGGAAGTATTTTCCTGAAGATGTTTAGGGCAAGAAAGAGGTGGAATTCGTTGAGCTGAAACAAGGGAATATGATTGTGGCTGAGTATGCAGCAAAGTTTGAGTTTTTAGTAAAGTTTTGTCCGCATTACAATCATGCTAACACAGAGATGTCAAAGTGTCTCAAGTTTGAGAATGGATTGAGACCCGAGATTAACCAAGGAATTAGGTACCAACAGATACGTCAGTTTGTGGAACTGGTGGACAAGAGCAGAATTTATGATGAGGATAGCCGAGCTCGATCTACTCACTATAAGCAGCTGAGTGAGAAGAAAGAGAAAGGTCAGTATAGAGGGAAACCGTATGTGACTTCTTGTGATAAAGGGAAGCCGAAGGCTTTAGATGGGAAAAGTCAAGTGGGGGAGCGGCTACTGCTCCAAGAAAGTGTTATAAGTGTGGCGAGCAAGGTCACCGTGATGAGGTTTGTACGGCACTGAGATGTCATCGTTGTGGCAAGAGAGGTTATAGAGCTACTGACTATAAAGATGAAGCTCCGACTTGCTTCAACTATGGAGAGAAGGGTCATATCAGTATCCAGTGCCAGTAGCCGAAGAAGACTCCTACTGCTGCTCATACGAATGGCAAAGTGTTTGCTTTGAGCGGTGAGGAAGAACCCAAGACAAATAACTTGATCAGAGGTACTTGCTTTATTAATGAGTTGAACTGATTGCTATGATTGATACTGGTGCTACTCATTCGTTTATTTCTCTTGAATGTGCTAAGAGGTTGAATTCAAAATTATCTTCTATGGTTGGCAGTATGGTTATCGATACCCCGACTAATGGTTTTGTGACTATTGTGTTAGTCTATTTGAGCCGCCCTTTGACCATTTATGATAAGAATTTTGCGATGGACTTGGTCTGTCTACCTTTGCATCAAATCAATGTTATTCTCGGAATGAACTGGTTGGAGTACAACTATGTTCATATCGATTGCTACAGCAAGACTGTGAGGTTCCCAGAGTTTGGTGATTGTGGAAAGCTGATGGTTGTATCTGCTAAGCTAGTAGAGGAACTCGTAGAAGATGAGGCTCAGATGTTTGCATTGGTTGCATCACTTCAAGTTGATTATGAAGCAATGAGCGTGGAGCTACCAATTGTTTAGGAATTTCCAGAGGTGTTTCGAGACGACGTGAGTGGCTTACCTCCTGAGCGTGAGATAAATTTTACTGTTGATGTGATATGGGGCACTAGTCCTGTGTCGATGGCTCCTTATCGGATGTCTGCATCTGAGTTAGGGGAATTGAAGAATCAGTTGGAAGAAATACTTGAGAAGAAGTTTATTAGACCGAGTGTTTCTTTGTGGGATGCTCCTGTGTTGTTGGTGAAGAAGAAAGATGGTAGCATGAGATTGTGTATGGATTATCAACAGTTGAATAAAGAAACAATCAAGAATAAGTATCCACTTCCAAGGATTGATGATTTGAAGGATCAATTGGTGGGTGCTTGTGTGTTTAGCAAGATTGATCTGAGGTCTGGTTATCATCAGATTTGCGTCAAGCCTGATGATATTCTGAAGACAGCTTTCAGGACGAGGTACATACACTATGAATATATGGTGATGTCGTTTGGTGTATCTAATGCGCCTGGTGTATTCATGGAGTATATGAATAGGATTTTTCATCGTTATTTGGATCAGTTAGTGTTCATTGATGATATCTTGATATATTCTAACTCTTAGGAAGAGCATGTGCAACATCTAAGAGTGGTATTGCAGGTTTTGAAGGACAAGAAGCTTTATGCCAAGTAGTCCAAGTGTGAGTTTTGGTTGAAGGAAGTGAGTTTCCTTGGCCATATGATTTCTAGTGGAGGAATTGTTGTTGATCCGTCAAAAGTTGATGTTGTGTTGCAGTGGGACACTTTGAAGTCTGCTACTGAGATTCGAAGTTTCCTTGGACTGGATGGTTATTATCGCAGGTTTATAGAAGGCTTTTCAAAGTTGGCACGTACATTAAATCAGTTGACTCAAAAGGGTCAAGCTTATGTGTGGGATGTTACTTGTGAGAGGAGTTTTGTAGAACTAAAGAAGAAGTTGACGATTGCCCAGGTGTTGATTTTGCCAAATCCGAGTGAGTCTTTTGTAGTGTATTATGATGCATCGAAGATGGATCTTGGTGGCGTACTGATGCAGAATGGTCAGGTCGTTTCTTATGCTTCTAGGCAACTAAAGGCTCGTGAGAGAAATTATCTTACACATGACTTAGAGTTGGCCGCTGTGGTGTTTGTGTTGAGAGTTTGGAGACATTATCTTTTTGGGTCTAGGTTCGAAGTTTTCAGTGATCACAAGAGCCTGAAGTATTTGTTTGATCATAAAGAGTTGAACATGAGGCAGAGAAGATGGCTTGAACTTCTGAAGGATTATGATTTTGAATTGAGTTACCATCCTAGTAAGGTTAATGTTGTGGCTGATGTGTTAAGTAGGAAGTCCTTACATATGTCGATGCTTATGGTTCAAGAGTTAGGAATGATTGATCAATTTAGAGGTATAAGTTTGGTTTGTGAAGAGACTCCTAATAGTGTGAAGTTGGGTATGCTGAAGTTGACTAGTGGTATTCTCCAACAAATCAGAGAAGGTCAAGAATCATATTTGAGTCTGGTGGATCGTCTCACGTTAATCAATCAAGGTAACGGGGGTGATTTTCGAATCGATGAGAATGGTGTGATGAAGTTTTGAGATAGAGTGTGTGTTCCCGATGTGCCAGAAATCAAGAAGAGCATTCTTGAGGAAGGTCACAGAAGCGGGTTAAGTATTCATCTTGGTGCCACAAAGATGTATCAAGATTTGAAGAATTTATTTTGGTGGTCGGGTATGAAGAAGGAAATTACAGAATTTGTGTATGCTTGTTTGACTTGTCAGAAGTCAAAGATTGAACATCAGTCACTGTCAAGTCTGATGCATCCGTTGAATATTCCAGAATGGAAATGGGATACAATTTCTATGGATTTTGTGACAGGTTTACTGAAGACTTTTAAGGGATATGATTCGATTTGGGTGATTGTTGATAAATTGACCAAATCGGCTCATTTTATACCGATGAGGATCAATTATTTGTTGCAGAAGCTTGCCGAATTATATATTGATCAGATTGTGAAACTGCATGGTATTCCTTCAAGTATTATGTCTGATAGAGATCCAAGATTTACATCGAGGTTCTGGGAGAGTTTGCAGACAACTTTGGGTACTAAGTTGAGGTTGAGTTCTGCCTATCATCCGTAGACGAATGGACAGACAAAGAGAACTATCCAGTCGTTAGAGGATTTGCTGAGAGCTTGTGTGTTGGATCGAGGTGGATCATGGGATAGTCTTTTGCTGTTGATTGAGTTTACCTACGATAATAGTTACCATTCTAGTATCGAAATGGCACGGTATGAGTCTTTGTATGGTAGAAGGTGTAGGACTCCTTTGTATTAGTATGAGTCAGGTGAGAGTGATGTACTCGAACCTGAGATTGTGCAAGAGACGACTGAAAAGATCAAGATGATCCAAGAAAAGATGAAAGCGTCACAGAGCCGTCAGAAAAGGTACCATGATAAGAGGAGGAAAGCACTTGAATTCCAAGAGGGAGATCACATGTTTTTGAGAGTTACGTCGGTAGCTGGTGTCAATCGAGCTTTGAAGTCTCGAAAGCTCATATCGTATTTTGTTGGTCTGTATCAGATTTCGCGGAGGGTGGGGGAAGTAGCATATCAGATTGCTTTACTGTCGTCGCTTGCGAATTTGCATGATGTGTTTCATGTGTCTCAGTTGAGGAAGTACATTCCAGATCCGTCACATGTGATTCAGATGGATGATGTACTAGTGAGAGATAACTTGATTGTTGAGGCGTTTCCAGTACAGATTGATGGACGAGAAGTGAAGCAACATCGAGGTAAAGAGATTTCCTTGGTAAAGGTAGAATGGGGAGGACAAGCTGGAGAAAGTTGGACTTGGGAGCGTGGAGATCAGATGAGAGAGTTGTATCTGACTCTGTTTCCTTGAGATAATTTTTGGGGGCAAAAATTCTTTTAAGTGGGGGAGAGTTGTAACACCCTAAATTTATTAGAATATTTATTTAAATATGAATATTCGTATTTTTGGTGATTTTTGGTGGTTGGTGTGAAATATTGTGAATTATGGATTTTAGGTTATCTAATTAAATAATAGTATATAATATGAATATATTGGTATTATTATTAATTTAAATCAATATAAGTTAACTAAGGGCAAATTGGACAATTAAGGAGGATTTAGTGAGGGTAATATTGGAAAAGCCCAATTTATATGCCCAAAGTTAGGTTTAACAAAAAGGGATTTTGAGGGAATTAGGATTCATTCTTGTTAGACCGTGAAAAGAGAAGAAGTAGAGGCCAGAGCTCTGAGGAAGAGGATTGAGGCAAAAGCTTCGCAAGGTTTATGAGAATCAAGGAGAAGGCTTAGAGTCGGCAATTAAGGTATGAGGAGTATTGCCTTCATTGTTTTCAATGTGTGATTTCAATGTGTTTAAAGTCGATTTAAGGGTTTAAGGGGTTTGAGGCTGATTTGAGATAAAGGAAATTAGGCCTCCGTGGAAAAATCTATTATTGAGGTTTTAACCGCATAGGGATTTGAACTGATGGCCTGATAGATTTGAGGTCGATTTAGGTTTGAGGGAAAGTAGGCCCTCATGGCCAAAATCTGTCGTTGAGGTTTTAACCCTGTAGGGTAATTAGATAGTGAAAACTCTAATGATCGCGGTGTAGTTGTAAGGACTTATGGGAATTAGAGCATGAATATGGTACGTGATTAGCCTAATAAGTTGTAGATTTTGTGCCTTTACCGCCGTAATACCTTAGGAATGATTTGGGGATGTTTTTGGGTTATCGGGGAAGTGAATCATGTGGACTTTTGGGTTGGTTTTAGTTCTGGTGCTTAACAGCGTTTTGTTGTAATCGCGTGTTTGCACAATGAATAAACTCGCCCCAGACTCGCACATCGAACTTGCTAGCGAACGTACCAGAGTTTTGCGAATTCTGATTTTGATGCAGTCATGCCTTGATGTTTTGATGTTGTGATTTCTTTGACGAATTAATATGAGTATGACTGTGATTTCTATGTGATTAATACATGATTATATGATGATTCCTATGATGTGATGATAATGAGTTATGATGATGGTTCATTGAGTTTTGATGAATGATGATGCACCTATGATGTTATTTTGAGGATGATTATTGACGTGTGCATCATGCATTCATGTGCATCCGAACTTCAGTTCAGGACCTTGATTTCTTTGCCTTCAGTCCCATTGTGTGGATGTGAGGTATTTTGATGTGCTCCGGTTCTTGTATAGAATCGATCCTATTGATGGGGATCTATGGTGGGTTGATGGCCCAGTTTCCATCGAGTTGTGATGATTGTTACCACATGCATGAGTCTTGTTGCATTTGCATTTATGAGATAATTTTGAGTAATTTATGATGTTGTGACCTTTGATGCCCGTTGATGAATATGATGATGCATAATATGAAAATGACACTGTTTTATATATTGATTTCATATATTGATTATTATGAATCGTTTTACTCACCCTGCCTATTTAAATGTTGCCTCCACATGGGTAATATGCAGATGACCAGGTTTAACTGTGGACACCATCGATGATCTTTTTGGAGTTTTGAGTTGTTGGCCATTTTGGTTAACTTAGAGGGTCTTGCTCGGATAGTGTAACATCGGGTTGGGGTCTTTGAGTTAAACCATGTTTTATTTGTTTTTTGTTATTTTGATTATGTTTCCGTACAAGGAAAACTTTGGATTATGCCTTTTGAGTTCTGCTGCCTTTTGAGCAATTTTTTGATAACTTTTGGGAAAACCCGTTGTTTACGGAGCCTTGACCTATATTTGATTTATTGGGAAATGTACGCCCTTTGAGGTGGCCTTTTTTGAGTTTAATATTTTACTCTGATAAATGTGTATATTTTGCCATTTAATTGTGGGTTAGAAAAGGGTGTTACAGCGAGCCTATAAGAAACAATCCCCGTCTTTGTAATTTAGCCGCATGTTTAAACTGAGAGTTAATCACAATATATAAATTAAGAACTAATTAAACCTTTTAATCAAATTTTAAATACAAATTATAATCAACATCGCAATTTAAATAAAATTAATTATTTGTGGTGAGAAAAAAAAAGACAATAAAAATATGATATTTGAATTTAAAGGGTGTGAAATGAATTATAGGTGTTAAAACTTAGGTGGGATTATATCTAAAGCCCAGTTGGGGTTTCGTGTTCCTTGTTTTCTTTATCAATATTCAAAATTAAAAATAAAAATAAAAAACATTTTGGGTTGTGTTGCACCCCAAAATTTGACAAACAATTATTTATCCATTAAGTGTTTGAAAGTTGATACATTCATCAGAAAGCTCAAGAGATCCTCAGAGGAATTGGGTGAAACCAGGGTTGTGTGCTTCATAGCTTGAGAGTTGTGGGAGCTCCTCAGATGATTCTGAGACTATGAGAATGAAATTGAAGCTTTGAGAAAGCCTATGAGATGTCTTGAAAGCCATCATGAAGCCCAGAGAAGTCATTGTGCAAGAATTCAGAAGATTTAACCATGAATGATAGAATTAGGGTTTTGACTGGGTCAACCCTGGGATAACTGAAGATTTGGAGAAGGTTGAGACCCAATCCAAGGGCCATGAGATCATGTAATGATGCATAGAGATGTTATAAAGATGATTCCTATACCAACTCATCATGATTGAGGAGTTTGAGAAGTTTCAAGTTAGGGTTTCTGAGGATTGTCAGTGAAAAAACCCTAATTTGATCCCTATCTTCCAGGCAGTTTTAGCTCAAGATGTGATTGATATCTCATCTTCCCCACAACATGAATGTTGTAGAGCTTGTTCCTAGCTTTAATTTTAGTGGTGGAAGTCCTTGATAGGAGTTGCAGAGCTCAAGTTATGGTTTTGACAAATTACAGGTCAGCAGAGGTGTGTGAATCTAGGTCCTTGAAAGTCACCCAACTTGCAGACAACTTTTTCCCTAGTAGGATGATCCCTATGATCTCTTGGTCAACATGAATGTTGAAGATCATCTTCTTAGCTTTCTAGAGAGTACTAGAAGTCCTTGATAGGGTTTGTAGAACTCAACTTATGGATTGAGCAAGACAGGGGTATTTTGGTCATTTGGAAGTTATAGGTCATTTTAAGCAAAGGCCATATCTCCTATTTCCAAGCCTCAAATGAAAAAACTCAAAACATAAAAGTTGTTCAAAATGGGATTTTAAGCCTAGAAAAGTGGTCATGAGTTATTGAAAAAGCTTGTAGCAAGGATTTTCATGATTGGATAAAAATGACCTAAAATGGCTTATAAGTTGAAAAAGTTGAAATGGAATTTTGGTTTGAGAGATCTACAAATCCAAAATGGGTCATCCAATATGTCATTTTGACTCCAAACATCATTTTAAAAACAATGGTTCAAGTAGATTTTTGAGTTTAGGCTTAAAAATTGAGGTTGCTTTGTAATTTTCATTCTTGCATCTTAAGGCACCAAAAGGAAAAGTGAGAAAATACTACATAAGGGTTTGTAAGGCCTTGTTTTCATGTCATAATATCATATGGGGAGAAATTAAGTAGGATTGAATGGTTTATCATGAGATTGCATGAGATTTACTCAATATGGAAAATTCAAATTCTCATTGCATGATACATTCTAGAAACTTCTTGGAAGGTTCTCAAAGCTTCCACACATTTCCAATGACACCTATATATGCCCTAGAGGTGATCCATGCCCTGGTTGGTGATTGAGGGTGCTTGCATTACATAGTTTGATTCCATAACTCCAAATTGCATTTTGCTTTCAAACTCCATTAAAACTTCATCAATTAGCATCATTATTGTTATCATCATCATCTACCATCATCATAGAGCAATTGGAAAGCAGGAGTGGTTGAAATCAGTGGCTATCTTGTGTGATCCAAGTCTTCACTCCAAGGTGCATGAAGAAGTGGATAGGGTGATTCAAGAAGTCTTAACAAGAACTACTGCAAACAGAAGAATCTACAACCATTGGAGATCATTTGAAGCAAACACCAAGGCTTGGATTGAAGGGAAACCACCATAGCCATCATCACTTGCAAGGTAAGCAACTTCATTCGAATCCCCTTAATTATGCAGTTTTAGGTCATGTTGTTAGGATGTAAGTGATTAGAGACTCTTAGGGATGAATTGTGATGAGTTTGAAGGCATTATATGAAGGTTGGTTCCATGGCCATTTCTGTTTTGAGATCAAGAACACACAACCTAGAGTACTATAATATTAGTTCTTTAGCTTAGTTTACTCCCCATAGCATGTAGAGTATCCCAGGTTAGTTTTAGCAAGAATGGTGAGCATGCATATCAGAGTGAATTCATGGTGCCCTGGACTTCCATCTCTCGGGTTTGATTCTTTGAGGAGATTCAGGAGAAACTAAAGGCAGGATGTTGGAGAGGGCAATCAGTAGATCATTTTAGGTTTTTGCAGTTTTCATTTTCATCAAGTATCGAGGGAGATATAGGCAGTGGAAGGTATGCGCATGGACTAGGGTTTCTGAAAACCCTAATGGCTGGTTGGAGAAGACGATGATCCCACCGTTGAATTCGTTGACCATTCCATCTAATCCACGGTCCAGATTAAGCGAAAGTTGGAGGGAGATTTCAAACAGCAAAACGCGCCGTTTTGCTAAATGATTCGCATGTGGGCCTATCTCAGTTTCTATGCGCACCTCCCCACTTCCCAGCCCATCATAAAATGAACTAAGCGTATCTACTTTTCGCACCCCCCTCCCCTTTAATTAATTTCTTTTATTTTTTAATTTCTTTTAGTTTTCTTGCATATTAAAAGATCCATATAAAATAGAAAAATTAATTTTTTTTCAATTCTTGTTTTTTCTATAGGTTTATAATTTTGTCTAGAAAATTAATAAAAATAAAAATTCCATTTTATTTTTAGTTTAGTATTTTTAGTATATTTTTCATTTAAATAGCTTTTTAAATAGGATTAATATTGTATCCAATTTTGTAGAATTTCTTTTAAGACCTTCCCTTAGTCTTTTTAATTCATTCTTTTTGGTGTGATTAGATATTGAATCATAGTTCCCCATAGGATTTAATTATTGATTTTTAGATTAAAATTTGATTAGTTTAATTAGGTTAGCATTAGGGTATCATAATTAGGGTTTAAGAATGCATAAGTGAAGTAATTCATTTTCTTTGGAGAATTTTGTCTTGATCTTTGGGTAGGGGCATATGGGGATGTTATGGGTAGATGTTATGGACCCTTGTGAATAATTGTTAGAATTTTCCCTCTTGTTTTAGTATTTTTAGATATTTTCTGAAGTTTTCTAATGGTTTTGACTGTTCTGTGGTTATCTGTTTATCTCTGGGGTTTATTTTGGGGAATTTGTTGGGGGGCTTAGTTTGTTTTGAAGATCTTGTTGAGGAGCATGATGAAGAGAAGATTGTAGATCAAGAGTCAGAGACCCAGAGCTTGGATTGTTCCCTGTTTGTGAGGTTTGAGATCCTGAAGTGTGAGGGGAATTCATGGTACTTTCCTGAGGAAGGCACTATGAATGACTTTCATTCTTTCTTCTCACCTCTTTCTTAAGTATCCAATGATGTTGGAGCCAACTTGTGAGTTTAATTTCTCCTGAGGAGGAATGTAAACTGATCACAGTTGTTGAGCTACATGGGATACAACTCCTAAGTGTAAGCCTCCTAGTACTTTCCTGAGGAAGGTCCTATGGGTCTATTCACTTAGTTCCATTAGTTCAGGTAGGATTTCTTAAATATCCCGTGATGTTGGAGCCTGCTTGTGAGTTTAATTTCTCCTGAGGAGGAATGTAAACTGATCACAGTGGTTGAGCCACATAGGATATGATTCCTGAGTATAAGCCTCCTAGTGCTTTCCTGAGGAAGACACTATGAGTCTGCCTACTTAGCTCCCTTTCTTTGGTAAGCTTGTTCTGAAGCTTGAAGACTGGGATTGATTTCTCTTGTTTAGGTTTTGCTTTAGGGCTTTGCTTAGATCTGATTAGGGTTCTGTTTTAAGGTTAAGATTAGAGATTAGATGTAGATGGTTTCTTTCTCAAGCATGTGTTTTGTTTGCCTGATGGCACTTCATTCCTTTTATCTGTTTATTGCTTGATAGCATGTTGTTTATATTTCAGTATGATTACTGTTATTTCATGACTGGCTTGAGGTTGAGATGAGCTTGTGGAGGCTGAAGCCCCACACACATTTCCTCCCTCACTTGCATTGCATGCATTTTACTGTTAAGCTGATGCTTTGTCTGTTTTGGTGTATCATTGACATGATCCCTTAGGACTCTCATTTCCTTTGATAAGGATTTGATGATAGACTTTTAGGTTGAAACCTATGCATGACAACATCTAGGAGTTCCCTGTTTAAACCTCAACCATAGGATGAATCCATGGCATGATAACAGTAGGACTTGATAGTCTCCCTCCTAGTTGGGCCTGTTCTCTTCTCATCTCAAAACAGTTTAAGATACAGTAATCATGAATGATTTCTTTCGTACGTTACGAGCCTTAAGCTATCTGAGATTGGATGTTTAGTATGGTACTCTTTGGGTGACATGCGACGCATTCACTCTCAGGTCATAGTCTCTAGTGCGGTTGAAATCGCAAATACAATAAAAAACACTTCTTTCAGGAGATAAGTCGTAGTTTCCCGAACTACGTTTGCTCTGATCTTCCATACTGTGTGGAAGTACGTAGGCATAGGATGCGACGTCCTAGCGAGCAACCTTTTCCCCGTAACCCTTCGTAGGTCGAACTACGTTGACTCTGATTTCTCATTCTCTGATGAGAATACGTAGGCATAAAGTGCGACGCTTTGCCGAGTCATTTTTCTTTTCTTTTTCAGCCAGCCTTGATAGGTAGATAGATTAAAACCAACCCGTCCAAGTAAACAAACAAGCGTGGATCCCGTCGAGTACGACGGACGTGAGGGGTGCTAATACCTTCCCCTTGCGTAACCGACTCCCGAACCCAGACAATGGTTGCGATGACCTCGTCTTACCCTTTTTCGTCAGGTTTTTCCGATCGTTTCCTTTCCCGCTCTGAGGGATAAATAACGAAAGGTGGCGACTCTTCTGTCATGCCGGCACCTCATTTTCGCGCAAGCGACAGCTGGCGACTCTGCTGGGGATCGAACCCAGAATCTCTGGTTCTTTGGTTCCCTATGAGAGTCAATCCTAGCGCGTGTATGTTTGCTCGTTGGGTTGCGTTTATTTATCGCATTTTTACTTCCCGCATTTTATTTCCCGCATTTTATTTCCAGTTTGATATGATTATCTGTGCTGCTGTGGGAGAGGGATGTTACTGTGAGTGAGAAGCCGGACCTGGGCTTGAGTATACACCTAGATATAGTTGCGGAGAACTAGTAGACGAACCTGTCTGCTGAGCAGGCACAGTTCCCTACGAAAATCTGCGCTCAGACGAGATTCTTGCAGAGGTGCTCCTTTCCGGTCCTGAGGATCTGAGGGGAGTCCAGACGTGAGGATTGTCGACTCTGGGGACCGATCATTTGGAAGTCAGCTAAGTGAGGCCTCTTCATGACTTGATGATGCCACTCCTTCTGGGAATCGTATCGTCACTCATGAAAGTCTGTGACGCTGATGACCGCATAGGATGCCATACCTTTGTCTGTGGATTATGTCCATACCTGTGAGTGGGATTGGGATATTGCAGGAAACTTATACCTTCAGACTACCTGGTTTTCTTGACAGTGAATCAGTTACGTTGGTACCAAGGTTCTCAGTCGCAGATTTGACTGTTCTTGACAGAGCAAGTTTTTGATCAGAGGATTTTATCATCGGGTGCATGTCTGTTCCTGGTAGAGCAGGATTCGATCAGAGTATTGTCATCAGAGGTTTGTCCTGGATGGAGCAGATTTTGAGTGGGGTCTGAAGATCTCATCAGTAGTTGTTGTTTGTTCTTGATAGGGCAGATTTTGAGTGTGGTCTGAAGATCTCATCAGCAGCTGTGTGTTTGTTCTTGATAGGGAAGATTTTTGATTTAGGGTCTGAAGACTTCATCAGCGGACGTTTTCTGATCATACATCCCGGGTCCTTATTATCAGGCACTTACTCTTGACAGAGCAGAATTTTGATCTCGATCCTATCAGATGGTTATTCTCAGCGGATCAGACTAGTGGTCTTGCACCGGGGTTTCCTTCTCATCAGTGACTGTTGATATCGAATCTCCACAGCAGCCACCTGGATATATTGTTGCATGCCTGCATTTTGCATTAGTTTGCATGATCATTCGCATTCCATTGACGTGTGTCTGTGACAGGTACCGTTTCCCCGATCCAGGATCTCTCACCTCTTATTACTACAGCCTCTCTCAAGAAGACTGTTGCGTACGAGTTCACGATCCCTGATGTGTCGGAGTTGACTATCACTGGTACTATGTATATGTGAGATTGTTGTTTCCATGATTGGGCCCAGATTCCCCTCCTTATTATTGTCAGCACTGGTACTAAGGCGCCAGGATCGGGGGAAATCTCTCAAGCACACAGACACACGCATATATCTGCACGAAGCATTTTTGCATGACATACATTCTGTTGCTTTTCCTAACCTTTAATGTTGACAGGTTTTTCAGGTACACAGGTTCCGAGCTGCTTTCGATCTCCAGGATTGATCAAAGACTCATTCACCGTTACTCAACTCGCGCTAATCAGACAAGGATAATGGACTAGGTGCAGTCAGATGTTCAAGAGCTTCGTGAACGGATGGATCGTTTTATCGAGCTGATGCAAGTGGTCGCGAATGGTCAGGACCAGCTTCGTACTTTGGTTCAACCTCTGATCTCCAGGGTTGACAGTAATGGCATACTGCACGGCGGGGCTGTGCCTACTCCTCCTCCAGTGGATGCTCCACAGAATGTTGTTCCTGTTGCCGGGGGCAACGACAGTGCTAACGGAAATCTGATGACTAATCTCGGACTCAATGCGGCAGGCGTCGGCAATGGTAGTCTGGGAGCCAATGTTAACATAGGGCCGGTCAACGGCAACGCTGGTGTTGGAAATCTGTTGGTGCCTCAACCGTGGCTGGAGGACCATCAGGATGACATATTCTCTCAGAGAGGTGTAGAAGCAGAGTTGAATGCTGAAGCTCGACTCAGGTTCAAGGCGCTGGAAGACAAGATGAGAGACATCGAAAATCAGAACACATTGGGCGTTGATATGTCCAAGCTCGGGTTGATTGCTGACTTTAAGGTACCTCACAAATTCAAGGTACCTGCCTTCGAGAAGTATAAGGGTACTACTTGCCCCCGTGTTCACCTTCGATCTTATTATAGAAAGATGTCCGCTTATTCTGACGATGAGAAGTTGCTGATGCACTTCTTCCAGGATAGTCTTTCTGGTCCATCTCTCGAATGGTATATGGGTTTGGAGCCTGCTACAGTGCGCACGTGGAAAGATCTCGCAGAAGCATTCGTCCTCCACTATCAATACAATAGCGACTTGGCTCCCAACCGAGTTCAGCTCCAGAGTCTCTCACAGCGGAACAATGAAAGCTTTAAAGAGTACGCCCAGCGTTGGCGCGAGTTGGCTGCTCGAGTTCAACCGCCGATGGTTGAGCGCGAGCTAGTGCAAATGTTCGTGGCTACCCTTCCTGGAATCTACTATGAGAAGCTGGTCAGTGGCATGTCTGGAACATTCTTGGCTCTCATCACTATGGGCGAGCATGTTGAGAACGGTATAAAGATTGGAAAAATTCAAGGCGAATCATCCTCGGCTGAAGGAGGTAGTAAGAAACCTTACGCTGGCAAGCGTCGAGAGGGAGATGCCAGTGCTGTCACTAATGCTCGGAGAAAGGGCAAGGGCCCTCAGCAGCAGATTGCTAGCATAAATATCCCAGCAGCTCCACCGCTGCAGCAGCAGCAGCAGCCTCAGCAGCAGAATCAGCAGGGGTATAAAAGATATCAGAATCGGGCTCCTCTGACAAATCGTCATTTTGAAACTCCGCCTATGTCGTATGCACAGCTCTTACAAACGTTGCTTCAGCTTCAATTAGTTCAAAAGAGGACAATGGCTCCCTTAACAGGGGCACCACCACCGGGGTATGACGCCAATGCTACTTGTGATTTCCATACTGGGGCACCAGGCCATACGATTGAGAATTGCAAAGCTTTTAAGCATAAAGTGCAGGACTTGGTGGACGCCAAAGTTATTAACTTTTCTGACAGTGTGCCCAATGTCACCAAAAACCCGATGCCTCATCATAAGGGAGGCGGAGTGAATGCCGTTATCACAGAAGAGAGTTCAGACTTGCTGACTGATGTCAAAGATTTGAAAACGCCGCTTAGTTTTGTCAAGGCTAAGTTGCTGAAGAAGGGCTTCTTTCCTGGATGCGGAGAGTTATGTATGGCTTGTGCTACACTTCCTGATGGGTGTGAGCAGCTGGTCGAAGGTATCCAAAGTCTGATGTCTGAGGGTATTTTGCAGTTCAGCCGGAGCGTTGAGAGTGTATCGAGGGAGGTCGTGCTGAAGCAGGCGGATGAAGTCGCTACCATTACTATTCCTCGTCACCCTATTACTATTTCTGCGCCCCGACCGCCTACTATCACTATCACCAGGGCCGGGCCAATCCCATTCGAAAGCACTAACGCCGTCCCATGGCATTACGGCGCCGAAGTCTACTGCAATGGTCAGAAGTTAGAGCTGGAGCCATACGGATCGACTGTGCAGAATCTTGCCGGAGTCAGTGGCATTACTCGAAGCAGTAGAGTGTTTGCGCCAGCAGAGGTTGCAGCAGAGAAAGTGGTCAGGGCCGATGCTGCTGATAAGGGTAAAGGTAAAGCTGTCGAAGAGATTCATTCTGGGGCAGAGAAGGACTTGCTGGTTAAAGATGCTGAAGAGTTCATGCGATTAATCAAGAAGAGCGACTACAAGATTGTAGATCATCTTCATCAGACTCCGTCAAAGATCTCTATTCTTAACTTGTTGCTGTGTTCTGAAGCGCATCACAACGCGTTACTGAAGGTATTGAACGCTGCATACGTGCCGCAGGAGATATTAGTAAATCAGCTAGAGGAGGTGGTAGCCCATGTCAATGCTGGCAATGGGCTGGGATTCACAGATTTAGAGCTGACTCCTAAAGGAAGAGACCACAACAGCGCCTTGCACGTCTCAATAGAGTGCAGAGGCACGATCATGTCGCATGTCCTGGTGGATACGGGTTCTTCGCTTAATGTGCTTCCGAAGAAGGCACTAATGAAGTTGGATACCCGTGGATTGCTTTGCACGCCCAGTGATCTGGTGGTGAAAGCATTTGACGGAACTAAGCGCCACGTCTTCGGAGAGTTGACCCTGCCAATTCAAGTTGGTCCAGAGACGTTCAATACGGTTTTCTATATCATGGATATCATGCCTGCCTACAGTTGCCTCTTAGGTCGGCCATAGATCCATGCTGCTGGTGTCGTGACGTCCACGCTGCATCAAAAGCTTAAATATGCTGTCGGGGGCAGCATAGTAACCGTCTGTGGTGAGGAGGACATTATGGTGAGCCACTTGTCATCCTTTAAATATGTTGAAATGGATGGCGAAATCCATGAAACTCTCTACCAAGCATTTGAAACCGTCAAGGTGAAAGAGGTAGCTCTTGTCGTCATAGAGAAGCAAGAGATGAATCTCTCCTCATTTAAAGAGGCTCGAGCCGTCGTTGAAGCCGGTTCCACCCCAGGCTGGGGGCATGTTTTGGATATACCAATCAAGCAGGATAAGTTTGGATTGGGATATTCTCCTGAAGCTGAAGCTTCATCTTCTTCTAGCAGTTCGTCTCGCGGGAAGGGGCCGATCCTATTCACCAAGGGCGGAGTAATTTTCGAGAGCATCAACGCAGCGTCTGAGGACAGCAGGGATAGCGATTGTGATCTTGACGCCTGGATTCAGCCAAGCAAGCCGGGCGAGCGCCTCAACAATTGGACCATCAAGGAGATTATCAAGCTGACAAGTGAAGAGTAATGATTTGCTTTTTACAATCTTTGTACAACCCTATGTCCTGCCCGGGGCATAGTGGTTTTATTGTCAGGGCCTTGTTGGATTATGTACATGCATTTTGTTAATAAATAAAAGACGTTTTCTTCGTACTCAAATATTGTGTTCTCTGTTATTCCTGTTTTATGTTTATTTCGAAAACAGCAAAATGGCAACGGGGTTTGTGCTAACCTGCATATTCTTGCTTTAAACTTAACCCTTGTTATTGCAGGATCCACATAACAGATGACATCGACTCTGGACCCTCTACGGCTCACTACGACTTTGATTGCCCGATTTATCAAGTCGAGGAAGAGATTGATGAGGACGAAGACCTTCCGGAAGAGTTGGCCCGCTTGTTGAGACAAGAGGAGAAGGTTATTCTGCCTCATGAGGAGGATATTGAGATCGTAAATCTGGGTTCTGAAGAGCTCGTCAGAAATGTCAGAGTAGGGGCAGCGCTGCAGGTTGATGTCAAGCATAGACTGGTCGAGATGCTTCGAGAGTATAGTGACGTCTTTGCTTGGTCATACGAAGATATGCCCGGACTTGACACTGACATCGTGGTTCATCGCTTGCCGTTGCGAGAAGATTGCCCTCCAGTCAAGCAGAAGCTTAGGAGGACGAGACCAGACATGGCTGTAAAAATCAAAGAAGAAGTCCAGAAGCAGTTGGACGCAGGATTTCTAGCCGTTACCACTTACCCTCCGTGGGTCGCCAACATAGTGCCTGTACCGAAGAAGGACGGTAAGGTACGCATGTGCGTCGATTATCGGGATTTGAACAGGGCGAGCCCTAAGGATGATTTCCCGTTGCCTCATATCGATGTGTTGGTCGACAACACAACCCAGTTTTCCATGTTTTCGTTCATGGATGGCTTCTCCGGTTACAATCAGATTAAGATGGCACCAGAAGACATGGAGAAAACGACGTTTATCACCCCCTGGGGAACATTTTGCTATAAGGTAATGCCCTTCGGTCTGAAGAACGCAGGGGCCACATACCAGCGAGCAATGGTAACTTTGTTTCATGATATGATTCATCATGAGATCGAGGTCTATATTGATGACATGATTGCAAAGTCCCAAACGGAGGAAGAGCATCTGGTCAACTTATTGAAGCTTTTTGAGAGGCTTAGGAAATTCAGGCTGAGGCTGAATCCTAACAAGTGCACTTTCGGAGTGCGGTCCGGAAAGTTATTGGGGTTTATCGTTAGTGAACGAGGGATTGAAGTTGATCCTGCGAAAATAAAAGCTATCCAAGAAATGCCAGCGCCGAAAACAGAAAGAGAAGTTCTTGGTTTCTTGGGCCGAATAAACTACATTGCAAGGTTTATCTCTCAGCTCACGGCCACTTGTGAACCGATGTTCAAGCTTTTAAAGAAAGATTAGGCGATTACTTGGAATGAGGATTGCCAGAAGGCATTCGACAAAATAAAGCAGTATCTTCAAGAACCTCCAATATTGATACCCCCAGTGGCTGGACGACCATTAATCATGTACCTGACGGTTCTGGAGAATAGTATGGGGTGCGTTCTCGGTCAGCACGACGAGACGGGCAGAAAAGAGCATGCCATTTATTATTTGAGTAAAAAGTTCACTGAGTGTGAGTCTCGATACTCGATGCTGGAGAAGACGTGTTGTGCATTAGCTTGGGCTGCCAAACGTCTACGACAGTATATGCTCAATCACACCACTATGCTAATTTCGAAGATGGATCCGATCAAGTACGTCTTCGAGAAGCAGGCTCTTTCGGGCAGGATTGCCAGATGGCAAATGGTGTTAACGGAATATGATATTCAGTACGTCTCTCAGAAAGCCATTAAGGGAAGCGTATTGTCTGATTACCTTGCCGAACACCCAATCGAAGACTACCAGCCGATGAAGTTCGAATTCCCTGACGAGGATATTATGTTTCTCAAAGCGAAGGATTGCGATGAGTCATTGCCCGATGAGGGGCCAGATAGGAAGTCTCAGTGGAAGTTGATATTCGATGGAGCGGTTAATTCCTATGGAAGTGGTATCGGGGCTATCATCACGACTCCTCACGGATCCCACATCTCGTTTACTGCGAGACTGACGTTTCCAGTTACCAATAATGAAGCAGAGTATGAAGCATGTATCATGGGTCTAGAAGAGGCAATTGATTTGAGAATCAAGAATCTAGACGTATATGGTGACTCAGCGCTTGTAATCAATCAGATTAAAGGGGAGTGGGAAACTCGTTAAGCGAATTTAGTGTCGTACATGAATTATGCCAGGAGGCTGCTTCCGTTCTTCGATCGAGTGGAACTCCATCATGTACCCAGGGCTGAAAATCAGATGGCTGATGCCTTAGCCACGTTGGCTTCAATGTATAAAGTCAATTATTGGAATGAGGCTCCAAGAATTGTACTTTCGCAGCTTGATAGACCGGCATTTGTCTTTGCAATCGAGGATGCCAATGACGGCAAGCCATGGTTCCACGACATCCAGACCTTCCTTATGACTAAGGAGTATCCTGCGGGTGCGTCAACCCAGGATAAGAAGACTCTGAGAAGGCTATCTGGAAAATTTTATCTCAATCCTGATGGAGTGCTGTATAAGAGAAACCACGATCTCGTGCTACTCAGATGTGTAGATGAGAAAGAGGCGAGTATGCTCATGGAAGAAGTCCATGAGGGCACATTTGGTACGCACGCTGGCGGGCATGCCATGACGAGAAAGATCCTGAGAGCAGGGTATTACTGGCTGACTATGGAGTCGGATTGCTTCAGATTCGCGAAGAAATGTCATAAATGCCAGATTTATGCGGATAAAGTTCATGTGCCACCGTGCCCATTGAATGTCATGTCCTCCCCTTGGCCGTTCTCCATGTGGGGCATCGACATGATAGGCAAGATCGAGCCCACTGCATCCAATGGTCATCGTTTCATTCTGGTAGCTATCGACTACTTCACCAAATGGGTGGAGGCAGCCTCGTACGCTAATGTGACCAAGCAGGTGGTAGCTAAATCCATAAAGAAGGACATCATCTGTCGCTATGGAATTCCCGAGCGGATCATTACTGATAATGGTTCGAATTTGAATAACAAGATGATGAAGGAGCTGTGCCAGAGCTTCAAGATTGAACACCACAACTCATCTCCTTATCGGCCGAAGATGAACGGCGCCGTTGAAGCCGCCAACAAGAACATCAAGAAGATTGTTCAGAAGATGGTTGTGACGTACAAAGATTGGCACGCGATGCTGCCGTTGGCCTTGCACGGTTATCGTACGACGGTGCGTACGTCGACCGGGGCAACTCCTTTCTCCTTGGTGTACGGTATGGAAGCTGTCCTACCGTTAGAAGTGGAGATTCCTTCTTTGCGAGTTTTGGTTGACGTGAAACTCGATGAGGCAGAATGAATTACGAATCGCTTGAACCAACTCAGCCTGATGGACGAGAAGAGGTTAGCATCGATTGCATTTGGTCGCCTGTACCAAAGCCGAATGAAGAAAGCTTATGATAAGAAGGTGCGTCCTAGAAGCTTTCAGACGGGTGATCTCGTCCTGAAGAAGATTCTTCCGCCACACTCCGATCACCGGGGCAAGTGGACTCCGAATTATGAAGGGCCGTATGTCGTCAGCAAGGTCTTCTCTGGAGGAGCTTTGTTGTTATCCACGATGGATGGTGAAGATTTTGCATCCCCGGTAAACGCGGACGCAGTTAAAAAATACTTTGCTTGAAAGAGACCTGCTGGACAAAAAAGAAAGAGTCCAGGCAAAAAAGGGGCATCCCGGCGAACCAAAAACAGAATAAAAGGTTCGGGCAAAAATTAGGGATATATTGAAAAAAGGTACACCCGCGAAGTCGAAAACCTACACTGGGCGGCTTCGGCAAAAAAGGGTATCCCGGTGAACTGAAAACCCGTAAAGGGCGGTTCACGCAAAAGTTAGGGATTTGAATAAGCAAATGACTGCGTTCCGCGTGTGGACTTTCATTGTTTAGTGGTTTGGAGGACCTGAGGGCCGTTTATCTGAATCAGTCTCTTCCGAAGCTGAAGCATCAGAGAAGTATCGAAGTCGAGTGGGTCTTAGAGGGATCAACTCATGGTGTTCGTCTACGCCTCGTTGCCGACATTTGTATATACTGATGTATAGTTATGTTTTATTTTTGCGCGGCTTCCTCATTCCAGGAGCTTGCCTCTGTTGTAAACCATTTTTGCCCATTCAGGGGTTCATCATCAATAAAATGCACATTATTCAGCAATTCTGCTTGTCTGTTTAGCATTTATCTTTTTTGTTTGCGAATGAAAATGCCGATGTTTTTTGATAAAATGCGCATACATAAACTTACGGGCCTAGGCCCATTGATTGTTGAAACAATTAATTAACTGAATATTGTCACGAGATAATAACCTGGATAGGCCCCTTTGAGGAGGGTATCTTGTCTGTTTGTTTGTGTTGTTGCAGGTGTAGCGCCTTCCAGAAGATGTGCCGTGCGCATCCCCGAAGCAGGGCGAGTCCTCTTTCTCCAGCAGTGTTCAGTGGTCTCCTCCGCAGCATCTGAACGCAGGATAGTGAGCATTGATATGTCTCCCCAGGCAGAGATGATTCTCTTCCCCAAGCAGACGCATCCTGAAGGAACGTCACCTCATCCGCTGAGTCAAGCACCGAAGAATAATGTCTTCTTCCCCCAGCACCGGGTCACAAGTGCAGATTGCGTAGAAATGTTCGGGTGCCGAAGCTCGTGTGTCCCCAGTAAAGTCGCCGAAGCAGTTGTCTCCCCCAGCACTGGGTCGCAAATGTAAATCTTGTAGGAAGATGTTTGTATGCCGACATATGCAGTAACTGATGGTGCCAGACTGAAGTCTCCAGCGGAATTGAACTTCCCCACCAGAGTCATGCTCTCTCCTGAAGCCGGATGATTCCCTCTTCCCCAGTAGAGTATTGGAACAGCTGATGTTGTATTCCCCTGCAGAATTGTACCCTCCCCCAAAGTCAGATGATTCTTTCTCCCCCCAGCGGAATTGAAATTCCTCATCAGAGTTGTACTCTCCAGTGAAGTAGAATGATTTCTCTCTCCCCGGCGGAGTCCACAAACACCCAGGAGAGCCGAATCCTTGAAAGCAGTTGGGACCATGAGTGGATTTTCCCTAGCAGAGCATTGAACAGCCGATGCGGTATTGCCCCAGAGTTGTACTCTCCAGTGAAGCAGAATGATTCCTCTTTCCCTAGCCGAGTTCGCAGATGTCCAAGAGAGCCGAGTCCTTGGAAGTTGATCAGACCATGATTGGTTTTTTTCCCAGTGGAGTGTGGAGCCGCTGAAGTTGTTTCCCCACAGAGTTGTCATCCCAGAAGAGTAGCCGAGACGGCCGCGCAGCTTATTCTCGCGATTGACATCGCTTTCCTTCAGCAGGTCCAAGTTCTCGTATAGCTTCGTTCCCCTGCAGCAATCAACTGAAGTTGTTTTCCCTGCAGCAGTCAACCGAAGATCATTTCCCCAAGCAGAGTCCGATTGATATTGGCGTGCCCACGTTCTCCTCAGCAGGATGAGTCCTCTATCTGAGCAGTCCCTTCTCCTTGACAGGAGAATCCCCCTTCGGCATTTATTTTGCTGACGGGATTGCATAGCATTGTGCATGACTGCATAGCATTTAGCATAAACGCATAGCATTTCCATCGTGTGGGGCATGGCGCCGAAGCATATACATCATAAGCATGATCTAGGTTATTATCATTCTTGTTTACAAGTGTTCCACCAAATAGACCAGTTGCTCAGGATGATTCCTGACATTCTCCCCAACGAGGTCGATTGCTTAAGATGATTCTGAAGACCCCGGTGTAACTCCCACAGTCGCTCGCTCAAGATGATCTTTGAGATCCCCCCAGCGAAGTCTTCAGTTCAAGACGATTCTTGAATTCTTCAGCAGGGCCATTTGCTTAAGATGATTCTTAAGACCTCAGCGTAATTTCCCGAGTTGTTTGCTTAGGATGATTCTTGAGCTCCCCAGTAGCGTCCCCAGCAAGAGTTGCCCAGGAGGATTCCTGGAATATCCCTAGCAGAATAAAAGTCTCCAGAAAGGTCAGCAGTTTGAGATGATTCTTGAAGGTGCCCGACGGAGTTTGTTCGTTCAAGATGATTCTTGAAGTCCTTAGCAGCGTGATATGTTTTCTCTAACAACGATGTCTAATCTGAAGATGGATTTCGTAAGCGCCTGAAGGCGGTACCAGAATGTTCCTGTGGATTCAGATTTCCGTGTTGATGAATCAACGTGTGTCTGAAGACAAAGTTCAAAAGTTTGTAAATGCAGCTTTCATGTGCAAGGTGATCCGTGTTGGCCTGAAGACCAAGTTGGTTGTCCTGAGGTGATGATTGATTGCGATCAAGTGAATAGTTTTTCTTCTGAATGAAGTCGAAGATGTTTTTCCAGCTGAAGCGGAGTTTTGCCTGAAGGCAAAGTGTTTGAATCCCCGTAGAGTCATGAATGGCTCAGGATACCACTTCTATGACTGAAGTCACAGATTTCCCAAGCTGAAGCGAAGGTGCCTGAAGGCAAGGTTATCCCCAAGGTCATGAATGACCTAGGATTCATTTTTTCGGACTGAAGGCCGAAGTATATCCCTGACTGAAGTCACGGATACTCTATAGCAGAGGTGGAGTTGCCTGAAGGCAGATCCATGCATCCTTGAAGGCCAAGGACCATTTTCTTCAGACTGAAGTCGAAGATACCTCCTGCAGAGTTGCCGACAGGCAAAAGTTTACATCCTTGAAGGCCAAGGATGCTTATCTTCAGAAATACTTGAAGATCTTTTCTAGCTGAAGCTGGAAGCGGCCAGGGGCCAGGGTTTCATATAGCTTTGATGTTAAAGTTCTACGGGGGATCATTGTGCAGTAGTATTCCGACGTTCGTTATGGTTCTGAGGGTGAACCCCAGACCAAAGTGTGCTCGGTTAAGTCTCTCATTCCCAGCGGAGTAATTTCAAATATGCAAGTGTACCTTTTGTTCCATTTACCAGGGGTGAACCCCAGGTTAGATTTGTTCAGTGTTATATTTTGTCCGGCGGCGAGGTTGGATGTTTGTTCGACGGCGAGGTTGAATGTTTGTTCGACGGCGAGGTTGAATGTTTGTTCGACGGCGAGGTTGGATGTTTGTTCGGCGGCGAGGTTGAATGTTCGTTTTCAGATTATATTTTGTCCGGCGGCGAGGTTGGATGTTTGTTCGACGGCGAGGTTGGATGTTTGTTCGACGGCGAGGTTGAATGTTTGTTCGACGGCGAGGTTGGATGTTTGTTCGACGGCGAGGTTGGATGTTTGTTCGACGGCAAGGTTGAATGTTTGTGTTCGACGGCGAGGTTGAATGTTTTGACGGCAATGTCAGACTCTTTAAATCCCCAGCAGAGATGATGTTTGTACGACGGCGACGTCGAGTGTCTCTCAGAGCGATGTTTGTTTCCGACGGCGATGTCAGATTCAGTTTTCCAGCGGTGATGTTGGGCATGTCAAGTTGATCCAGTCTTCTGACGGCGATGTTAGGTGATGCAGGTTCTTTAGTTCTCCAGCGGCGATGCGGGGTATTTTGATTGTCCGACAACAATGTCAGATTTAGTTCTCCAGCGGCGATGTTGGGTATGTCAGTTAATTCAGTTCTCCAGCGGTGAGGTTGAATGTTTCGTTCTCCAGCGGCGATGTTGGGTATTTTGGTGATTCAGGTTCTTTAGTTCTCCAGCGGCGATGTTGGGTGTATTGTTTGTTTCCGACGGCGATGTCAGATTGGTATTTCTCCAGCCAGTTGTTGAGCAGCTAGTGCTGCAGTGTTCGAAGGTTTGTTCCCCGCAGAGTATCGTGTGCTCGTGCAGTTGGCAAATTTTCGGGTTTACCGGTATTCAACCGTCTCGCACCTTGATTGGCTGAGAGCCGTTCGCTTCTCACCCAGTCAGGTTCAAGCCGTTTGAATAGGGGCAGCTGTTGCACCCCAAAATTTGACCAACAATTATTTATCCATTAAGTGTTTGAAAGTTGATACATTCATCGGAAAGCTCAAGAGATCCTCAGAGGAATTGGGTGAAACCAGGGTTGTGTGCTTCATAGCTTGAGAGTTGTGGGAGCTCCTCAGATGATTCTGAGACTATGAGAATGAACTTGAAGCTTTGAGAAAGCCTATGAGATGTCTTGAAAGCCATCATGAAGCCCAGAGAAGTCATTGTGCAAGAATTCAGAAGATTTAACCATGAATGATAGAATTAGGGTTTTGACTGGGTCAACCCTGGGATAACTGAAGATTTGGAGAAGGTTGAGACCCAATCTAAGGGCCATGAGATCATGGAATGATGCATAGAGATGTTATAAAGATTATTCCTAGACCAACTCATCATGATTGAGGAGTTTGAGAAGTTTCAAGTTAGGGTTTCTGAGGATTGTCAGTGAAAAAACCCTAATTTGATCCCTATCTTCCAGGCAGTTTTAGCTCAAGATGTGATTGATATCTCATCTTCCCCACAACATGAATGTTGTAGAGCTTGTTCCTAGATTTAATTTGAGTGGTGGAAGTCCTTGATAGGAGTTGCAGAGCTCAAGTTATGGTTTTGACAAATTACAGGTCAGCAGAGGTGTGTGAATCTGGGTCCTTGAAAGTCACCCAACTTGCAGACAACTTTTGCCCTAGTAGGATGATCCCTATGATCTCTTGGTCAACATGAATGTTGAAGATCATCTTCTTAGCTTTCTATAGAGTACTAGAAGTCCTTGATAGGGTTTGTAGAACTCAACTTATGGATTGAGCAAGACAAGGGTATTTTGGTCATTTGGAAGTTATAGGTCATTTTAAGCAAAGGCCATATCTCCTATTTCCAAGCCTCAAATGAAAAAACTCAAAACATCAAAGTTGTTCAAAATGGGATTTTAATCCTAGAAAAGTGGTCATGAGTTATTGAAAAATCTTGTAGCAAGGATTTTCATGATTGGGTAAAAATGACCTAAAATGGCTTATAAGTTGAAAAAGTTGAAATGGAATTTTGGTTTGAGAGATCTACAAATCCAAAATGGGTCATCCAATATGTCATTTTGACTCCAAACATCATTTTAAAAACAATGGTTCAAGTAGATTTTTGAGTTTAGGCTTAAAAATTGAGGTTGCTTTGTAATTTTCATTCTTGCATCTTAAGGCACCAAAAGGAAAAGTGAGAAAATACTACATAAGGGTTTGTAAGGCCTTGTTTTCATGTCATAATATCATATGGGGAGAAATTAAGTAGGATTGCATGGTTTATCATGAGATTGCATGAGATTTACTCAATATGGAAAATTCAAATTCTCATTGCATGATACATTCTAGAAACTTCTTGGAAGGTTCTCAAAGCTTCCACACATTTCCAATGACACCTATATATGCCCTAGAGGTGATCCATGCCCTGGTTGGTGATTGAGGGTGCTTGCATTACATAGTTTTATTCCATAACTCCAAATTGCATTTTGCTTTCAAACTCCATTAAAACTTCATCAATTAGCATCATTCTTGTTATCATCATCATCTACCATCATCATAGAGCAATTGGCAAGCAGGAGTGGTTGAAATCAGTGGCTATCTTGTGTGATCCAAGTCTTCACTCCAAGGTGCATGAAGAAGTGGATAGGGTGATTCAAGAAGTCTTAACAAGAACTACTACAAACAGAAGAATCTACAACCATTGGAGATCATTTGAAGCAAACACCAAGGCTTGGATTGAAGGGAAACCACCATAGCCATCATCACTTGCAAGGTAAGCAACTTCATTCGAATCCCCTTAATTATGCAGTTTTAGGTCATGTTGTTAGGATGTAAGTGATTAGAGACTCTTAGGGATGAATTGTGATGAGTTTGAAGGCATTATATGAAGGTTGGTTCCATGGCCATTTCTGTTTTGAGATCAAGAACACACAACCTAGAGTACTATAATATTAGTTCTTTAGCTTAGTTTACTCCCCATAGCATGTAGAGTATCCCAGGTTAGTTTTAGCAAGAATGGTGAGCATGCATATCAGAGTGAATTCATGGTGCCCTGGACTTCCATCTCTCGGGTTTGATTCTTTGAGGAGATTCAGGAGAAACTAAAGGCAGGATGTTGGAGAGGGCAATCAGTAGATCATTTTAGGTTTTTGCAGTTTTCATTTTCATCAAGTATCGAGGGAGATATAGGCAGTGGAAGGTATGCGCATGGACTAGGGTTTCTGAAAACCCTAATGGCTGGTTGGAGAAGACGATGATCCCACCGTTGAATTCGTTGACCATTCCATCTAATCCACGGTCCAGATTAAGCGAAAGTTGGAGGGAGATTTCAAACAGCAAAACGCGCCGTTTTGCTAAATGATTCGCATGTGGGCCTATCTCAGTTTCTATGCGCACCTCCCCACTTCCCAGCCCATCATAAAATGAACTAAGCGTATCTACTTTTCGCACCCCCTCCCCTTTAATTAATTTCTTTTATTTTTTAATTTCTTTTAGTTTTCTTGCATATTAAAAGATCCATATAAAATAGAAAAATTAATTTTTTTCAATTCTTGTTTTTTCTATAGGTTTATAATTTTGTCTAGAAAATTAATAAAAATAAAAATTCCATTTTATTTTTAGTTTAGTATTTTTAGTATATTTTTCATTTAAATAGCTTTTTAAATAGGATTAATATTGTATCCAATTTTGTAGAATTTCTTTTAAAACCTTCCCTTAGTCTTTTTAATTCATTCTTTTTGGTGTGATTAGATATTGAATCATAGTTCCCCATAGGATTTAAGTCTTGATTTTTAGATTAAAATTTGATTAGTTTAATTAGGTTAGCATTAGGGTATCATAATTAGGGTTTAAGAATGCATAAGTGAAGTAATTCATTTTCTTTGGAGAATTTTGTCTTGATCTTTGGGTAGGGGCATATGGGGATGTTATGGGTAGATGTTATGGACCCTTGTGAATAATTGTTAGAATTTTCCCTCTTGTTTTAGTATTTTTAGATATTTTCTGAAGTTTTCTGATGGTTTTGACTGTTCTGTGGTTATCTGTTTATCTCTGGGGTTTATTTTGGGGAATTTGTTGGGGGGCTTAGTTTGTTTTGAAGATCTTGTTGAGGAGCATGATGAAGAGAAGATTGTAGATCAAGAGTCAGAGACCCAGAGCTTGGATTGTTCCCTGTTTGTGAGGTTTGAGATCCTGAAGTGTGAGGGGAATTCATGGTACTTTCCTGAGGAAGGCACTATGAATGACTTTCATTCTTTCTTCTCACCTATTTCTTAAGTATCCAATGATGTTGGAGCCAACTTGTGAGTTTAATTTCTCCTGAGGAGGAATGTAAACTGATCACAGTTGTTGAGCCACATGGGATACAACTCCTAAGTGGAAGCCTCCTAGTACTTTCCTGAGGAAGGTCCTATGGGTCTATTCACTTAGTTCCCTTAGTTCATCTAGGATTTCTTAAGTATCCAACGATGTTGGAGCCAACTTGTGAGTTTAATTTCTCCTGAGGAGGAATGTAAACTGATCACAGTTGTTGAGCCACATGGGATACAACTCCTAAGTGGAAGCCTCCTAGTACTTTCCTGAGGAAGGTCCTATGGGTCTATTCACTTAGTTCCATTAGTTCAGGTAGGATTTCTTAAATATCCCGTGATGTTGGAGCCTGCTTGTGAGTTTAATTTCTCCTGAGGAGGAATGTAAACTGATCACAGTGGTTGAGCCACATAGGATATGATTCCTAAGTATAAGCCTCCTAGTGCTTTCCTGAGGAAGACACTATGAGTCTGCCTACTTAGCTCCCTTTCTTTGGTAAGCTTGTTCTGAAGCTTGAAGACTGGGATTGATTTCTCTTGTTTAGGTTTTGCTTTAGGGCTTTGCTTAGATCTGATTAGGGTTCTGTTTTAAGGTTAGGATTAGAGATTAGATGTAGATGGTTTCTTTCTCAAGCATGTGTTTTGTTTGCCTGATGGCACTTCATTCCTTTTATCTGTTTATTGCTTGATAGCATGTTGTTTATATTTCAGTATGATTACTGTTATTTCATGACTGGCTTGAGGTTGAGATGAGCTTGTGGAGGCTGAAGCCCCACACACATTTCCTCCCTCACTTGCATTGCATGCATTTTACTGTTAAGCTGATGCTTTGTCTGTTTTGGTGTATCATTGACATGATCCCTTAGGACTCTCATTTCCTTTGATAAGGATTTGATGATAGACTTTTAGGTTGAAACCTATGCATGACAACATCTAGGAGTTCCCTGTTTAAACCTCAACCATAGGATGAATCCATGGCATGATAACAGTAGGACTTGATAGTCTCCCTCCTAGTTGGGCCTGTTCTCTTCTCATCTCAAAACAGTTTAAGATACAGTAATCATGAATGATTTCTTTCGTACGTTACGAGCCTTAAGCTATCTGAGATTGGATGTTTAGTATGGTACTCTTTGGGTGACATGCGACGCATTCACTCTCAGGTCATAGTCTCTAGTGCGGTTGAAATCGCAAATACAATAAAAAACACTTCTTTCAGGAGATAAGTCGTAGTTTCCCGAACTATGTTTGCTCTGATCTTCCATACTGTGTGGAAGTACGTAGGCATAGGATGCGACGTCCTAGCGAGCAACCTTTTCCCCGTAACCCTTCGTAGGTCGAACTACGTTGACTCTGATTTCTCATTCTCTGATGAGAATACGTAGGCATAAAGTGCGACGCTTTGCCGAGTCATTTTTCTTTTCTTTTTCAGCCAGCCTTGATAGGTAGATAGATTAAAACCAACCCGTCCAAGTAAACAAACAAGCGTGGATCCCGTCGAGTACGACGGACGTGAGGGGTGCTAATACCTTCCCCTTGCGTAACCGACTCCCGAACCCAGACAATGGTTGCGATGACCTCGTCTTACCCTTTTTCGTCAGGTTTTTCCGATCGTTTCCTTTCCCGCTCTGAGGGATAAATAACGAAAGGTGGCGACTCTTCTGTCATGCCGGCACCTCATTTTCGCGCAAGCGACAGGTTGGAACACCTGAGCCCACCCGAGTTGCCCTTTATTTGGTGGGCATTGTTTTTTTAGTGAAACAAAAAAAACACTTCGGTCCATCCTATATAAGGAGAAACAACAAGAGTATGAGCATGTCCTTTTACTTCACTATTTTTCTGCTTCTCGCCATTCATTCCCGACTTCCCCCCTCACGCATATACATTCCTTTCATCACTCCTTCGTAGGAAATGGCGTAGAATCTGCCGCGCCATGGCCTTCTGGCCGGCAACGACGAATGTAATTCGAAACACTCCCCCTATCAATTCAAGGTCCCTCAAACAGGATTCAAGAAAGGATTTACAGCATTGCAATGTGGTTTGAATGAAATTCATAAAAATTAAGCACAAAATCACATACCTCTAAAGAATTACGACGCGGAGGCTTCGACGATGTCCACAACTTTGAAGGTATTTCTTTCTACTTTCCTTCTTCTCCCAATTCCACGATTCTGCTTCGGTATTGATTCTGCTATGTCGTTCTAGTATGTGAATTTTACGTGTATTATGCTGCTTTGTAATTTTCGGTTGCTTCCTCGTGTTGTTGTTATGTTGTAGGTGTTGGTGTTCTCTATGTATGTTGTAGTGTGGTATGCTGTGAAATTGTGGGAGATTATGGTAATGTGGTCTGTTTGAGTTTCCGAGGGTGGTTTTTTTTGGAGTATGTTTTGATGATTTTCTCTCCTCTTCCGCAAATGTATTGTGATTGTCTTCCCCTGCTCTTTGTACCGATCGTTCCCTTTTATAAGCTCCTTTAATTGAATTTTGAATTTGAATGCACGATATTCTTGTTGAAATGTGTTTTAGAAATAAACATTGGTGTTTATTCACGATGAATGAGTTTCTTTTTTTACTCTAGCATATTGGCAACAAAATAACTTCTCTTGATTTTGTGTGGTGAAAATTGATGATGGTTATTGTTGTACCCCAAAATTTGACCAACCTTTTTCTTTGCTTGGCTTATCTTTTCTTTGCATTTCAGCATTTGTGCATAGCATAACATTTGCTCTTGAGGCAGGGGATCAAGGTTTTCTTGTGGTTCAGAGTTCTTTTTTTAGTGCAAGAGTTCAAACAGCGAGCATCAAGGGCTCTGACATTTATTTTGCCCGGCGATCGAGTGGACGATTTTTTAGTTTATTTTGCAGGATATTTTTTAACTCAGGAGGTAACACTCAAGCTATATCAAGCATTCTCACAATTTTAATATTCAAAAGCAAGTTTCATATGTTTTATGGGACTCAAAACGGATGAAAACGAGCATTTGTGCACTTTTCCCTCTTAAAGGCGCCAAAATTCAAATTTTCAAGGTGTTAATCGGTTAACACTATTGGTTAACCGATTAACGAAAGCAAAATCAGGCCAAATTTGAAATTTTGAAGAGGTTAACCGATTAACCAAGGCAATTTTCTGCTCTACACGTGAATTTTCAAAGGCAGACACTTTGGGTTCCATTTTGATCACTTGCGAAGTTTATTTTACACCAAAGGAAGGATCTAGAACCACTTTGAATTTTGATTAGTTTTACAATTAATTCAAATTCCCTCCAATTTCCCACTCCTAATCCCATTTCAATTTTCATAACCACACTCCAAGCCATCATTTTACTCCTAACCTAAGGGTTATTTAAATGATTATGCTTCAAACCTCAAAAGGAGAATCCTCATAATTCCATTTTCATTTTCAGAATTCACTCTCATTCTCTCAATTTTCTCTCAACTTTTTCACTCCCAAACTCCATTAGAGCTCTCACCTTGAATTCTTTGATTCTCCATTGGAATCATTGAATTCTAGAGCTAAAACCTTCATCCTTCATCCTTATTATCTACAATTCCCCATCCAATTTTCATGCTAATGTGGATCTGAATTTGGAAGTGGATCTAGATGAGCTTATTTGGTTTCATTTAGCTTAGTTTTGGTGGACCTTCATTTCTACTACAAGAACTCACTTGGATCTTGAAGGATTTCTGGATTTCTTGCTCGGATCTTCTCAAGTGAAGTTGAATCAACAATTACCAAAGCAATTCTCCGCTTTGTAGGTTGTAATTCTAGATTCGTTGCTATTTTGAGCTTATTTTGCATATTCGATGTGGATCTTCATTTTTTATTGACTTTTGGTTGATTTGATTCATGTGACTTGTGATCTTGCTGTTTGAATGTGCTTACATGCTGTTGGATCACTATTTTCTGGTGTTAATTTCGTGCATAATTGATTATGTGATCATCTTGATTATTGCATAAGTGATTATTTGCTGAAAGTGCTTTTGAGCTCCTGTTTTCTGCCTCTGGTACAGTGTTAATCAGTTAACCAGTTGCAGTGCAAACTGGTTAATTGATTAACCAGTGCGAATTTTCAAATTTTCAAACATTTTTAACTGGTTAATCGGTTAACCATATGTGTTAACCGATTAACACTAAACCAAAATGTCATATTTGTTTTTTTTCAAGATTGTTTTGGTAGCTACTCACTTTGAATCTTCATGGATCAGTATGATGCATTTGGAGTGAGTTATTTTGGATATGTGTTGTTGTTCTTGATTGTTTAACCATGATTTCTTCGACACGCGTTGTTCGATTTCCACTTGAATGCATACTTTTGTAGATGTTGTTCAAGTGATGTTCATTTGTTTGAGTTCTTTTGCTTGCATTCCTCTATTGTTTTGCATCTATTTGTTTGTTTTCAAGAGGTGGAGATGTGCTTGTGGTGGTTGCTGCCCCACACTTTTTTCCTCCCTCTTTTTTGTGTGTTGCATTTCATGTTTGCATCCCTTTCTTCCTTTTTATTTGTGATTGATTTATCTTGTGTTTACTTGGTTTTCTTTGCCATGATCCCTTAGGATTCCTAGTCCCTTGGGAGTAGGAGAGACATTAAGTGTTCAATCCAAGCATGATAATATTAGGATAGTCTTTCCCTTTTTCAATCTCAATCTTAGGAGCACATTGCATGATAACATTAGGGTTGAGTTAGTTTCCCCTTAGTTGTGTCTTCTCTCTTCTCATCTCAAAACTTCTTCAAAACATGTAATAAAGGATAATAAGTGTTGTATGTGTCGTACCTCGAAAAATACGATCCTCGCGATGGCCGCGGAAAAATACTGTTCGAAACAGAGTCGCCACCAAATTTTATTCATTCCAAGAATGGAATAAGAAAATATCGATAAAACCTTTAAGGATATAAGAACATGGTCATCACAACCAATATTCTAGGTTCGGGAGTCGGGTACGCAGAGGGAAGGTATTAGCACCCTCTACGTCCATTGTACTCAACGGGAACCTCTTGATCGATTCGAGAGTAAAGTTAACTATGCTTGTTTGTTTCTTCTAAGGTTTCTCCTATGGGGGAATGGGTAGTTTTAAGGTAGGGTGCTCGCCAAGGATTGGGGCCCTTGTGCCTACGTATCTTCACTTATAAGAAGTGGAAAATCAGAGCATTCGTAGTTCGTGGGACTACGGGAAAAAGAGGGGATTCGAGTGCGTAATCAGGTTAACTGAACACTACCCATTCCCCAGGTTAAATGTAAGGGTTTATAGATCCGAAGGAAACTCCTACTTCTAGGCTCGAAGTGGTTGACTAGGGACTAACTCCTTATCTCTCCGGTGTTTGGGGATTTGAAACAATTCCTGTACATCATTAGCGAGATTTTATCCAAAAGCATACTACCAACAATTATGGGTATTTTGTTTTCGTCATCCTCCCTCAAATCTTTGCTAAATAGCAGTGCGATGAAGGAAATGGAGTGAGATTTTTTGTGATTTTTTGCAACAAGTGAGAAAATGTGAGTGTATACGAATGGATTTGATCAAAAACATGCATAATTATCACATTAACAATACCATTAATAAGAAACAATGTCTAAAAACAAGTAACACTCAACATAAAGGAAACTACAAATGCACAAAAATGATAAGGAAACTGCCAGTATTGAGGAACTGAGCTCTTCTTTCTTGCTTCATTGTTGTCATAACTTCCGTTCTGTTTCATCTTGCCTTTTGCGTTGTTCTCGTCTTTTCTTAGCTCAAATTGATTATGTCTCAAGTGTTCCATGTTCTTCCAGCACTAAGTCAAGTTCAGTACTTGTGTCGGGAAATCAACCGCGGATTATGGATAAAGGGTGGGTAGGCTTTTTGGTTACGGAAGACGATATGCAATGCAAATGAAATGCAGATGCAATGATATGCGGAAGCAATGCAGGGACAAACAAAATCCAGGAAAACATAAGCAGGTCAAAGCGCCCTAACCGGTGGACTATACAAGGTAAGTTCTAGATTTTGTACCCACAGACCCACTCACGGGATAGCTTCTATGTTGATGGATAAGGTTCCCAAGATCACGGACACCGATCGCATTAACATTATACAACAGGCTAGCTGTATTATAACGAGAGTACGATAGGGTCTCTCCTGAGTGGAGTCCTCATGCTAGGCACACGAGGAGTGGGTCCTCAGAGACTAACATTACACGACTTCCAACATAGAAACTGGTTCTAAGAGTTGTTCCCAGAGTCATGGACCCTTCATGAATCAAATCGTGTAACAGGCTAGCTGCGTTACGACAGGATCTACGAAAAGGTCTATTCTGGAGGAGCTTTCATGCTAGGCACACAAGGAGCGAGTCCTTGGGGACTAACACTAATTACTACCAATTCTAAACTATGTTTTCTCTCTTCTTTTTCCAAAGCTCGGGTGTAGAGCTTTACTTGCAATGCTATCCCTAAATCCAGCAGGCAGATATAATAAACAACATACGATAGAAAGAGAAAACAAGAAATAAACAATAGGAGAAAATAAGCATAAAGAAAATAGTTAAGCAAAAGGTTAGTACACTCGAATCGAGTCAAGTTAGGCTTGACTCTCTCTTGCATAGGGCAATTTCTATCCCCAGCAGAGTCGCCATCTGTCGTACCTCGAAAAATACGATCCTCGCGATGGCCGCAGAAAAATACTGTTCGAAATAGAGTCGCCACCGAATTTTATTCATTCCAAGAGTGGAATAGGAAAATATCGATAAAACCTTTAAGGAGATAAGAACATGGTCATCACAACCAATATTCTAGGTTCGGGAGTCGGTTACGCAGAGGGAAGGTATTAGCACCCTCTACGTTCGTTGTACTCAACGGGAACCTCTTGATCGATTCGAGAGTAAAGTTAACTATGCTTGTTTGTTTCTTCTAAGGTTTCTCCTATGGGGGAATGGGTAGTTTTAAGGTAGGGTGCTCGCCAAGGATTGGGGCCCTTGTGCCTACGTATCTTCACTTATAAGAAGTGGAAAATCAGAGCATTCGTAGTTCGTGGGACTACGGGAAAAAGAGGGGATTGTGCTCGCCAAGATCGTCGCAATCTTGTGCCTACGTATCTTACATTCAAGAGAATGAAGAATCAGAGCAGCCGTAGTTCGGCTAACTACGGTAAAAGGGTTGGTAAACGAACGAGTGTTTAGGTCGCATTCTAACTGCTAAATGTTGGCTTGTCTGCTCGCTAGGGGAGGCTGAAGCACGAGTTCATATGCGCGAAAGAAGGGATTAAACAATGTTCTTGGGTAAAACGTATGGGAACCTAAAGGTGGGAAAGAAAGAAAAAGTGGAAAAGTGCTCGCTAGGATCATCGCAATCCTATGCCTACGTATTCTCATTGATAAATGAGAAATCAGAGCAGCCGTAGTTCGGCTAACTACGGTAAAAGGTTTGTGTTTGACGAACGAGTGTTTAGGTCGAATTCTAACTGCTAAACGTTGGCTTGTCTACTCGCTATGGGAGGCTGAAGCACTAGTTTGTTATGCGCGGAAGAAGGGACTAAACAATGTTCTTGACAAAAGGTGTTTTGGTTGGAAATCGCACGAGGGCGAGGAATTTGTGTTTATCGCATTGGATGTTTTGGTTTTGGAAAAGGAGGGTAGATTTTAATAGGTTTAAGGTTTCGATTGCACAGGGGCAAGAAAGAGGAGTTTAGTTAGGCAATTTGATAGAGAATGACGACTATTTGATTAACGAGACGTCGGCCTCGCAATCAATTAATCGGGATATTATTGGAATGCTAGATCCCAATGATACCTTTTTCACTCAATTAATTGTGAAATTGTATTTGAATGGACAATAACAATATTGGTCCAAGTAGTTAGGGCACGTATTTTATATACGAAAGGTTGAGCGAACCACAACCTAAAGCGTACGCCCTAAGAGTGGTTACTCAAGAATTCAAGGAGTGCGAGACTCCAAGAACTCAGTTCTTTCGCAATTTAATTAAGAAAATAGTTTTGAATTTGACGTACGGTTTAGAAGCGTACTAGGGTTTAGACTCGACCGTATGAAGGTGAGGAACGAGATTATATGGGTTAAATGTTAGGAGGAATGACGATTACTCGATAAACGAGACGTCGGCCTCGTAATCAAATCAATTGGGACACCATTGGAATGCTTGATCCCAACGATACCTTTTTCATTCGAAATATGTTTGATGGATAGTTTAGACGCGAAAGAGTTTAAATTGAAGGAGATTTTGATTCAATCACACGAGGGTGAGAAACGAGGTTATGCGGGTTGAAAATTTGGGAGGAATGACGACTACTCGATAAACGAGACGTCAGTCTCGCAACCAATTAGTCGGGATATCGTTGGAATGCTAGACCCCAACGACCTCTTTTTCATTCCATTAATTATAAGACATGTTTGTTGGACAGTGAAAGTACTTGTCCAAATAATTAGATAAGGTATTTTTGGAACGAAAGTTTGAATGACGCACTATACAAGGCGTACGCCTCAATAGTAATCATTCTCGAATTCAAGGAATGCATGACTCCAAGAATTCGATTCTTTCGTAATTTAATTATGAAAATAATTTGAAAATATTAGAGTACTCGGACTAAGCGTGCCATATACTCTAGAAAATAAGATCGAAAGGGTCACAACTCGACGTGTGCACCTCGAGAGCGGTCGCTTAAAAAATTCAAGGAAGGCGAGATCCAAGAATTTGATTATTTTGAAATTTGTTTTAGGAAGATAGTTTAATTTGGTTAAAAAATAGTTGTAATTTTCATGTAAAAAATAGATTAATCAATTGTAAAAAGTTTTGATTTGAGAAAAGTTTAATATTTTAACTTTATGAAATATAATTTTCTAATATTCAAAATATTATTTGATAATAATTTTAAAATATATATATATCTTTTAAAAGAATAATAATTGGACCTTATTATAAAAATATCTAATTAATAAAATTAATTTAAAAATATCTTTTAGAAGCTTTAATTGAATTGAGTGAACATTTAAAAAAAAAAGGAACGACCGTAACTCAAAGGCGTGCGCCTCGAGAATAGTTGTTCAAGGACTCAAGGGATGCTAGACCCCAAGAGCCCAATATCTACATTGTTTAATCGAAAAGAATAGGAATAAGAAATTAATTTGAATGGAAAAATAACTTAATTAAGTATATTAACATATCTTAATCTAAATAACTAACTAACATAAAAAAATAAAGTCAAAATTACCTATTTTATACAAAATTAAATATTTAATCAACCTATTAATAATAAGAATTTTTTTTTAAAAAATAGCTAAGGGAAAGTATTTTGTAAAGTAGGCTCTCATCATAATGTTTTTATAAATACTGTAACTTATGATCCACCGAAAAATAAAAAAAACATTTTTTAATCAACCTCATTATACCATTATTTCTACTATTTTAAATTATTTACAAACCATAAAAATAAACCAACACATTGGACAATGTTGCAATTTGTTCAAGAAGAATCAATTAATCTAACTGTCAAGATAAAACAGTAACAGCCGCGAAAATCGGATCAAATCTATAGGGAGCAATCAAAAACTCTTGCGAAATTCAATCCAAACATTAATCATGATTCACAATGAGATAATTTTACAATACATCAAAACATTGAACAACATAAAACAAATAAAACTTTGGCATTTAACATCAGTGGCTTAGTATTTCAAAACATCACAGCAGAAATATACATAATTAGTGTAGTGAAAAAAACTGGTAGATCTGTATATTAGTTCAAATGATAACAACTTTCGCAATCCGACATCGAAGAACACCAAGGATCAAAACAACAGCGTGAACGTCCAAACCATATCACCAATGAAAAATAGAAAACCATTAATTGAACAACAATCACAAATAATTACTCAATCCGACAAATAAGCGAAACTAGTTGATACATTTACCTAGCCGAAGCCGAGAATGCCGACGCCGTGTTGTCGTTGTTGTTGAGCTGGAAGCAAAACAGTCGGGACGTTCTCCGGTCGCCGTAGCTGGCAACTTCGCGGTGTCGCCGCGAAACAGAAGGAGATCCCGAAAGTGAAATGAGTAAAGTGGCAAGAACCTCTGCTGTAATGCTTGTATCGTTCCATGCTACGGAGTTGCTGTTACAACATTAGCATCGAGTTCTGCAAGATTAAACTTAGCAACAACAGAAAATGAAACAGTTTGAGAATGACCACAACCGAAGTCGCGTAACAGGTTCTCTCTTTTAGCTTTACGGCAGCATCAGGAACAAGTGTAATATCACCAGTTTGGTGAACTTTCTGCATAACACTGATGTCAAACCCTCCAGAAAATCTCCCACTTTTTCCAATCAAACGATAGCTTTTACATCATTCCTCCTCGCGACTTCATCGAATTTATACTTCAACGCCCCAGTAATTGGAAAAGCTAAAGCATTAACAGGTGGATCACACATGCTGATAACAGTAGCCCCATCATGTCCAACCTCAAGATCGACCTTAATTAATACCATCAAAACCATATAATTAATCCATAGAGAATAAAGATGCAGCCATAACAAGATGTCTAACAAAAGCTCCACAACTTCTAGGAAATAGTTCTCAAAACAAAAACAGAAATAGTTTGACAAGAAACAAAATTGTAACACAGACAAATATGATTCAAACACTCTAAACTTCTGATTTGTCAGCCTTTGCAGCGCTAGCAGCAGCTTGACCCCTGAGCCTACCAGTCTTTTTGGAAGCAATGAGACCAACCTTCATTGCGACACCGCAAACCTTAGGCCTGCAGCTCCTCTTAACTCTAAATAAGTTGTATGCATTACCCAAACCTCAATCATAGCCCTGCAATCACTTAACACAAACTTCTTGGCACCAAAAAAAAAAGTTAGATCCTAGAGGTATCATTATCAAGGTTGTGACTGATAGCAATAGCATAACCATAACTTTGTGTCAAAACAAAAACAAACCAACGAAAACATCAATAACCTACATATTGAATTTAGTTATGGCACGAATAAAAGGGATTGATCCAACCTGATATCTCAAGCGAGACGTGCTATCAAATCCTTCATGTTGGAGTCGGCGTAGTAAGTAGGCGAGAAACATGACCAACGTTGTTGCTGAAAACGAGCCTCAACTGCTGGTGTTTGATGTGTCATTCACTCGCGAGCGGTGGAGGAGGTGGCAGTGCAGGCAGAGGTGGAGCTCCTCTTAACTTCCGGATCCGTCACACCTTTTAGCTTTGTGAGAAATCGATCTGAGCAAGCCATTGTCAACAAAAACACAATGAAGCCTATCCCCAATAGCTTTATAAACTATAGTAGCAGCAACAGTGGAATCAACACCGCCAGATAAAGCACAAATAACATGTTCCTTAGGCCCCACTGTATTATTGATCACTCTAATTTCTTCCTCCAACACATCCCCCATCTTCCACTCACTTTTATTTCGATTTATCCCTGCACCATCTATTCTTTCCATTTCAAATTGTTCTTCCTTGGCAACTAATCTCATGCCCTGGTGACCAGAAGTAAATTGAATAGCCCCAGTTTCTTGATTTAACCCTCCTTCAAAAACCTGCCGGGGAAAATTCTGAATGCCACTACTGTTATACTGAATACCCCTGGCTATTGCTTGTTGTTGTAATAGTGTATTCTGCCAGTTCATATCTAATCCTTGAAGTGCGTCAACATGTGAGCCTAATTGCTGCTGCTGCATTGCATCAACACCTGTGGAAGCAGACCTCATTCTCTTTGCAATATTTGATAAAGGTGATGATTGTCCATCCGGATACTCTCTTTTTGCATGAAGAGATACACTTGCGTTTGGATTATCAGCATAGGAAATCATGACATCTTGGGCAGCAGGAGAAGCCCCGGATGAATTAATACCAGATATTGATCCATGCTCCTGCAAGCTTCTTGGAGTTCCAACAGTCATTGGATATCTTGATTGCTGAGACATCATAGAAAATCCAGGGATAGAAGAATCTGGCATAATATTCTTAGATCTCATGGCCATGGCAAAGCTTGAGTTAAGATTTTGCATTGCTTGATTTTCAAGAGTCTGTTGCCCAGTAGCATTAGATGTAGTGATTCCTGGATCACCCAACCTGCTATTTGAGTTCTCTTGTACTCTATCAATGCATACCTTTTTCCCATGGGTTTTATTACTAGAAGTAACAGTAAACTCTGGGATATTCCTTAATCGCTTTCTCTGCAAATTAAGCTTTGTTGGAACTGAACTTTCACACAGCCTATCCAACTTTGGAGTAGGATCTAGATGAAGGCTTGGTTTTAATGCTTTCAGTATCTTCGATTCAACTTCCATTAGATCACCATATGTCCAAGATTTATCAGTAATAGATGGGATATCCTTCACAATATTTTCCAATGACATCTTGAGGCATACTTTATCAATAGTCGGGGAACTATCTGTGGATACCATGCCAGCTCCCTTTTCAGAAGAGAACCTTCGATAATCACGCACCTCGCATATAAGTGCCCCATCAACATATTTGGCAGGTATATCATCCAGAATATCCCCAGGCAAGTGACCTGACTCGATCGCCAAGAAAAGGGTTTCGGATGATCTATCATAAGGTAGTAACAACTTCGGAAATGACTGATTTGCAGCACCATTCTCCGAGGGTTTTCCAATAGAATAACCATCTGGGAACAGATTCAACATAAAAGAAGCTTCCCTCTCTGCTAATGAAACAGTTTCAGGCGAAATGGATGAATTGGAAATTCCAGCAATGTTTTCACCTGCCTCAACAAGATCACTCGGAGCCCTGGAACTATGGGATTGGTCATCCTGGGAAGGTTGAAGAGAAGAGGGAAGAAGCTTGGGGCAAAACCTGGAGCCAGTTTTCGAGACCTTGAAGGAAACACCCATGGAATTTTGTGAAACCCTAAAAAATTTAGGGAAGAAAATGACAGTGTTGCGTTCATGTGTTTAAGCTTCGTGTGTTTGGTTTTAGGGTTTTTTGCGAGAAAACAAAGGCGTTGTAGGGAAGAAAGAGTAAGGGAAAGTGAGCTGAAAATGGCAGAGGGTGTTGGTCGAATGGTGGCGGAGATGAGAGGGTGGGTGGTTGCGGCGCCGATTTGGGATCCTGGGATGATGAACAGTGTTCGATTTAGGGTTTTGAGAGAGAATTGGGGATAGTTTTTTTTAGGGTTGCCCTTCAGAATTAGGGGCGGCCGTTATCTTTAGGGTAGTGTGAACAGTGTTGCCCTTCATTCTTTTAGGGTATGGTGAGCAGTAATGACTTTATATAATCCCTAGAAATCCAACCCTAATCCACTGTGTCTTCTCATTCAAATTTTTTCCTCTTTTTTTTAATATTTTCTTTTAATTTATTTTTCTGAATAATAACTAAATTAAAACCTATTTCCTATTTAATTAATTCTAACTATTAATTATAATTTTAAGTCTAAGCTAATTAATTAAAATCTAATCTAATAATTTAAAATAAATCCTAATTAAATTCTAATTCTATTTTTTAATCTATATTTTTTAAAATTAAAATTTCTAAATTATAATTAAGTTCTAAATTAAATCTATCTAATTAAAAAAACAAATTTAAATCCTAATTTCTACTTCAAAACTAATTAAAAAATAAAAAAAAACATTATATTAATCTATCACGAGGAAAATGAAATTATATAAAAAAATAGGTATATATATAAAAAAACAAATGCCATGTGGCATACCCTCATTGGGCTAAAAAAGCAAAAATGCCTGTTTTTGCTGAAAAATACGCTACGCTGTATAAGCGAGGTAAATTAAAAACAAAGTCGGGAAAATGAGAATTTTGAAAAAAAAGTAGGACAAATTTGGGGTATGACAGTATGCTACAAGCCTTAAGCATTTGGGAAATGATGATTGGGGGCCTCCTCTCAATTGTCTAGAGTGTTTGGCGTATGCCCTTTGGGCGATATGCGACGCATTCGCTCCTAAGTCATAATCTTTAGTGCAACATGAATTACAAACACAATTCAATTCACTTCTTCATAAAAGACTCAAAAACAAACTTCAAACCTTTTTATCCTTCGGGATTAATTGAAAACCATTTTCAAAAAGAGTGTTGTTAAGTCTTGGTTCTACCGCAAACAGGCGTCGTTCCTAACTACTAGAACGAAGGTTTAACCCTACTCAGTTAAAACACTTAACCAACCTGTGGTCGTGTCAGCCCGGACTATGTTTGCTCTGATTTCTCGTACCAGACGAGGATATGTAGGCACAAGACGGTGATGTCTTGGAGAACAACCTTTCCCACCTTCACCCGTAGTTTTCCGAACTACGTTGACTCTGACTTTCCCATTGCACGAGGGAATACGTAGGCATAGAGTGGCGATGCTCTATCGAGTCTCTTTTCTTTTCTTTTGTCCCTGTGGCCTGTAGCTTAGATAGATTAACACCCTTTTAGATAGATAACAAGCGTGGATCCCGTTGAGTACAACAGACGTGAGGGGTGCTAATACCTTTCCCTTGCGTAACCGACTCCCGAACCCGAGATATGGTTGCGATGACCTGTCTTCTCCCTTTTTGTAGGTTTTCTATGATCGTTTCCTTTCCCTCTCTTTGGGATAAATAATGAACGGTGGCGACTCTTCTGTCTTTGCCGGCCCCTCTTTGCAGCGATGCGACAATTGGCGACTCTGTTGGGGACACTTCCCATCCCCTATGCGAGTCAATTCTAGCGCTTGCGTGTTTTATCTTTGGGTGTGTACATGTATGTATATGTGTTGCATTTGTACTTTACTGCATTTGCATTTTACTTTCAGCACTTTATATATCATTACTGATGTGCTATTGGGTGGGACTGTTCCATTGAGTGATAAGCCAAAACCCAGGCTTGAAGATATCCATAGCATTAGAGTGGAGAGTAGTGAGGATCTGTATGGCATCATGCACTAGTCCTCACGAAATTCGCGTTTAGACAAGGTTTTCTTTGAAGACATCTCATCCTGTGCATTGGTCAGGATATGGATGTTGGATCTGAAAACTGTCGACTCTGGAGACCGTTCATTTGGGAGTCAGCTAAGTAAGGCCGCTTTGTTAGGCTATGATGCCAAACTAGAAATGGTGAATGTATCATGGTTTCTCGAAAGTCTGTGGCACTGATGACCGCATAGGATGTCGTACCTTATGAGATTAGGTTCATACCTTGTGAGCAGAAGGGTTATGCAGAAAAATTGACCATCAACCTACCCGGATTTCTTATCAGTGTGGACCTTTGATCTCTGATGTTATGAGGTTCCTATACTTTGGTATTCTGATGTGTTGGTATTTTCTCGCTGAAGCAAAGCTCTGGTTCAGCTCAGTCAGCAACACAACAACCTTGATCCCTTGTCTTTGCATTTGCATCATTATAACATGTTTGCATTTTGCATCCTGTATTTTCATTTGCATCACAAGTTGTTCTCAGTGGCGTCAAGTTCTTATCTCCACTTGGATTTATAGTAAAGGGATTGAGGAGTTTAGTTTCCACAGATATCCAACTCGAGGGAATCAGCAAAAAGCAATGGATCCTGTTCAAGCTGAATTGCAGGAAGTCAGAGCTCGCATGTCCCAGTTTATGGAGTTGATGGAGAATGTTGCCAGTGGGCAGGAGCATCTGAGAAGTTTAGTTCATCCCCTCATTGACGCTTCTAAATTCAATTACATTGGAGTGGTCCATCCTGGTGGTGATGGTGTTGTCAATCCTTCTGGAGGAGGTAGTATTGGCATTGTCTTTCCTCCGGGCGGAGGTGGTGTCGGTGTTATTATTACTCCGGGTGGAGATGCTGCGAATGAAAATGGTAATGTTGCTGGTGGAAGTGTGTGCACTATGCACGGGGCTGCTGGCCCTCATTGGGAAGATCACCAGGATGACGTCTTTTCCATGAGAGATATGGAGGGTGGTTTGCCAACTGAAGCCGACAGAAGGTTTAGACTGATTGAGGAGAAGATGAAGTTTTTTTAGAATCAGAACTCTTTGGGTCTCGATATGTTAGATCTTGGTCTAGTTCCTGGGGTCAGGATTCCTCCCAAATTTAAGGTACCGAATTTCGACAAGTACAATAGGACAACTTGTCCTAGAGTACACATCCGAGCATATTTCAAAAAAATGTCTACGTACTCCGATGATGAAAAGCTGCTAATACATTTTTTCCAAGATAGTCTGGCAGGAGCGTCTTTGGAATGGTATATGGGACTCGAGAGAACTCATATCCGCAGCTGGAGAGAATTGGCTAAGGCTTTCGTGCGTCACTATCAGTATAATAATGATCTGGCACCGAACAGGGTACAATTGCAGTGTTTGTCATAGAAGAGTACTGGGAGCTTCAAGGAGTATGCCTAGAGATGGCGAGACTTAGCAGCGAGAGTACAACCTCCCATGATGGAGAGAGAACTGACTAACATGTTCATGGCTACACATCCTAGAGTGTATTATGAGAAGTTGATAGGTTGCATCTCTGCGAGTTTTTCAGATCTGGTAAGGGCGGGAGAAAGAGTCAAAAGCGGTATCAAAATGGGAAAGATTCAAGTTGCTCTTGATTCTTCTAAAGATGCCAAGAAGCCCTATGTTGGGAAGGAAGGAGAAAATAATGCTATAGCTGTTTAACAGTCATCCCAGTACCAACAACCTTATGCTCCTCAGCAGCAAAACTATCGGCGCCAGAATCAGAATAGGCCTCGCAACAATTTGGAAAGAAGGAATGCTCCTCTTCATCCAATTCCTATGCCATACAGTCAGCTTATGCCACATCTGATTCAGAACTCATTGGTGGAGCCTAAGACTCTTAAGTCATTGCCAGAGCCATACCCTTCTGGGTATGATCCCAGTGTTCAATGTGGATATCATGGAAGATCCATTGGACACTCAACTGAAGATTGCAAAGCCTTTCAAGCCAAAGAGCAACAGTTGATAGACAAAGAGTACATATCCTTTCCAGAAGAAAATTTGGTCGTGCACGTCAACCTCTCGTCTGTCTGAGTTCGAAGACTTCGAGGGTCACATCCTCCAGCCAGTGGTCCAAATAGGAAGACATCCTCTAAGCTGGAAATCTTGAATCTTTGTTTATCATGTCATTTCTTTGCATTTGTAGTTTCTTTCCTGTTTAAGTTCAAATTTCATTTGTAAAATTGTTGTTTTCGATTGATAATGATAATGAAATGAATATGCAAGTTCTTGATTAAATCCATTTGTGTTCACTCAATGTTTTTATTAATGTCAAACACTTGTTTAAGCGGAATCTGAGGGAGGATGATGAAATTGAAAGACGCGCAAGCTTCCGATTGTATGCTTTTTGAATAAAACCTGCTTATGATGTACAACCATTGTTTCAAATCTCTAAACACCGGAGATATAAGGATGATAATCCCTTGTCAACCTTTTTGAGCCTAGTAGTAGGAGTTTCTTTCTGAAAAACAAAAAACCCTCAATCTTAACCTGCGGCAGGGTAGGTGTCATTTAATTTGACCCAGTGTTCAAATTGCAAAAGGAGCGATCCCGTTCGAGGATCAATCACACCTCTAGAGGTCGTGCCTAAAAAAAACCACGGTGGTTAAACCTCACCAATTAGGAGTGAGACAGTCATAACCCTTTCGGAGAAATCAAGACAACCAGTGTCACACGACTTGTTTCAAAAAAAAAGGAGGAGAAAGAGAAAAAAGAAAAGAATCAAAAGAAGAAGCCCGCTAAGTCGAATCTTGAAAACAAGCGGCTTAGGCAAAAATGAGGGTATCCCGCTGGACTTCAAAATAGAAAATTCAAAAGAATTAGTCCAGGCAAAAATTAGGGAAAGAACGAAAAACAGAAAAGCAAAAAGGATTACAAAAGAAAAATCCTCGAAAAAAAAACAAATCGTGTGACTCCAGGCACCAAAGACGAAAAAACGAGTGACTGGCACTCCAAAAACTTGTGGTTTCCTGAACCATCACTCCTGTCATTCAACTTTTGAAAGGTGATCGCTTGGGTCGAATTAGTTGAACGTAGGATTGGAGAACATCAAAGAGAATGGGTGGGTTAAAACAAATTTTGAGCCTTATATCCTTTCTTTCAAACCGTGAACCTGACCACGTTACAACCTTCAAAAGTCCTAATTGAAGCAGGGTTGTTTCGAAAGTATACTTCGGTAAAGATCGCATCAAAACTGACTCCTAAAAGGATTCTGCTCAACTTGCGGGTACTAATGTTGACATTCTGATAAGTGATTCGTTCGCTATATGTCACAACTTTTTTCCAGTGAACATACTTGGGTTTCAGAACTGTCATATGCATTGCATTAATATATCTTTTGTGTATAACAATTTGTTTTACTTTCTGTCGCAGTGAAATTTGGATACCAAGCTATTGATAAACTTGAATCTTATTCATTTGCAACCGAACATTGATTTGTCCGAAGGAAGGGATAAAGATCGAAATACCCACAATGCGATGCAAATGCAATGGTTAGAGAGTTTTAGGTCCGGGGTTGGTTAAACTTAGGGAAGGTGCTAGCATCCTAAGTTTCTGTAGTACTCTACAGGAACCTCTTGTTTTATGTTGTTTATTGCAATATGTTATCTGCTTAACGGTGAAAAGACCTAGGGGTTTATATCTAAGTATACTCGATAAGATATCGCATCTTATGCCTACATATCCTTACGGGAGTGGAATCAAAGTATTTGTAGTTCCCCTAAAGGGTTATGAGGAGTTCTTTGACTGTGGTCAAAGTTCCTACGGGTTTAGGGTAGTTGATTGATTGATTTTAGGAGAAAAGATGAGTTGTCATTTTAAGGGAGATTACTTGTTTTAACCACTAAAACTTTGTAGGAAAATATTCTTTGCATCGTCTTAGGAGAAACGCTCAAGCACTCGGAATTTAATCAACAAGTACGCCTCTATCTCTCTTAAGGAAAAGTCCCTACGAATTGAATGAATTATTATGGGGTAAGAGTTTTATCTCGCTTAAGATGATTAACATCTTATTCTCTAATGTGTTTGAAAAGTTGTATTGATTTGAATTGAGTATGTCTCTATGTTGTAAAGATAAAGGTCCTTCCTATGGGGTAGGATCTAAGCTTAAGAGATCGACTTGAATGGGATCAAGGATCATAGGGGAATATGATGCAAATGGGATGCATACGCGCAAGTTTTACGTTACGCGCAGGTTCTTCCTTTGGACGAAATGCAATGCGATAAAGTAAATTGCAGAGAAAATAAAAGCAGATAGACAAAACATACACAAACGCATGAAAGCGCTAGGTGAGTGTGTGAATTGTGAATGTGCAGATACGGAAGCGTGCGTGATTGAATTTAAGCGGCGTTGATTAATTTTAGTTTGAATTATTTTTTAGTGAAATGTTGTATTTGATTAATTAGTTTTAGATAAAAGTTTTAAGTGATAAGTCAATTCTAAAGGGGGACCTTAAATCAAAGGATTTCTTAAAAAAAACTAAGGAGTTTTATTTTAAAAAGAAATGGTTTATTATTTTTCATAAAAGTTGTCGTAAATTAATTAAATGTAACTTAGTTTACTTGAGAAAAGGTTTTCTAAGGTTTTAGTTATTATTAATATACATACAAATTATTTTGAATTAAAAAAAGAAGGTCCTCGTATTATTTTAGAAGAGAATAAATTATAATCTTATAAATTAATTATCTTATTATTTAGAAAAGGTTTTATGGCGAAGAGTATTTATTAAATAAATTAATAAAATGATGTTAAATAAAATAAATTGAGTGAAATAGAAATAAGTTGGTTTTATGAAATTAGTAAGATGAATAAGTTATGGTGGGCGCGCGTTAGGGAGCGTACGATAGGATCCGTTGGAGATCCTTGGTGATGTGTGTGAGGGTGCATAATAATTAGTATGCGTGGGCATACATAGGATTACAACAGAAACAAAAACCAAAAACGAAACTCAAATCCCTAAGCCCTGAATCGTCCCCTTCTCCCCGCTGTTCCTCGCGATCTCGGTTCTTCGTCGTCGCTCTCTCCTCTCCTCTTCTTCCATCTTTCTTCTCGAATTTCTTCGTTCTTTCTTCTCCGCCCCTTTCTGTTCGACGATCTCTCCTATATCTTTGTGCTTTCTATCTCTTATCTCTTGTCTGCTTTTCTACATAAATCCAAAACAAACAAAAAAGTCAAAAATGTTAGAAAATAATCCTCACCGTTTGATATGCTTTTCTGCAGATTCAAAGGCGATGAGGGTGAACGGATTTTCGGCGATGGGAGTGCGAAAGGTGGATCGCTCGCGGTTTCTCCGGCGGTGGTCTGTGTCGCTTCCGCGAAAATAAGGTGCCGGCAGAACAGAAGAGTCGCCACCTTTCGTTATTTATCCCTCGGAGCGGGAAAGGAAACGATCGGAAAAACCTGACGAAAAGGTATAAGACAAGGTCGTCGCAACCAATGTCTGGGTTCGGGAGTCGGTTACGCAAAGGGAAGGTATTAGCACCCCTCACGTCCGTCGTACTCGACGGGATCCACGCTTGTTGTGTTTACTGGACGGGTGTATTCATCTATCTACCTATCAAGGCTGGTCTAAAAACAAAAGAAAAATGACTCGGCAAAGCGTCGCGCTTTATGCCTACGTATTCTCATCAGAGAATGAGAAATCAGAGTCAACGTAGTTCGACCTACTACGGGTTACGGGGAAGGTGGCTCGCCAATACATCAGTATTGTGCCTACGTACTCTCAACAGGTATGAGAGATCAGAGCTTACGTAGTTCGACCTACTAAGGATTACGGGGATTCAGATTCATCTGTTTTATCGAGTAGGGTTAAACAGCAGTTCCAGCAGTTAGGGACAAAGCCTGTTTGCGGTGGAACTGAAGTTTAACGACACTCTTTTCTTCAGAAAAGCTTCCTTTGAATTATGGGCCCACGGGGAAAAAAGGTTTGAAGTTTGTTTTCTGTCTTTTACGAAAGAAGTGTTTTTTATTGTGTTTGCAATTTCAATCGCACTAAAGACTATGACCTGAGAGTGAATGCGTCGCATGTCACCCAAAGGGTGCCATACTAAACATCCAGACTGTTGAAAAGAAGCTCTCCAACAATCCTTTCCCAGATAGCTTAAGGCTCGTAACGTACGAAAGAAATCATTCATGATTACTGTATTTTAATTTGTTTTGAGATGAGAAGAGAACAGGCTCAACTAAAGGGAGACTATCAAGTCCTACTGTTGTCATGCCAAGGATTCATCCTATGATTGAGGTTTGAAGCAGGGAACTCCTAGAAGTTATCATGCATAGGTTTCAACCTAAAGTTCTAACCATCACTTCCTTATCAAAGGAAGTGAGATTCCTAGGGGATCATGTCAATGATACACAGAAACAGATAAAGCATCAGCTTAAACAGTAAACAGTAAACGACGGTAAAATGCATGCAATGCAAGTGAGGGAGGAAATGTGTGTGGGGCAGCGGCCTCCACAAGCTCATCTCAACCTCAAGCCAAATATGAATAACTGCAATCATACAGAAGAAATAAAATAAAGTGCTATCAAGCAAAATACCATAAACTGCAATCATACAGAAGAAATGAAATGCTATCAAGCAAAACAAACCACATGGGCAAGGGAGCTGGGCTCTACCGAATACCCGCAAGCAAAGCCATACAGTAACAATACAAGCAGAGGGAGCAACTTAACCTCTAGTGCAATCATGCTCCTAGGTTAAATCAATCTAGATATGGACTTATTCTAATGCATCAAGCAAATCAAACAAGGCACATCAATACAGCAAAGAAAACAGACAAGAAGGAAAGCAGATCAACCCCTCTGTCAATTTCAAGCTTCAGCTCTTCTAACAGCAACCCAGTCTTCAGACTTCAATCACCCTTCAAGGCTATCAGCTTCACTGGCAATTATCAACTTGCTTCTCCAGGTTTTAACCCATCAACATAAGTTTCAACTTATCCTCCTTCTTCAAGCTTCAGCTCTTCAGTCAATTCCACCTTCAGGCTTCACTCCTAACTACAAGTATCAACTTGATTCCTTCAGGCTCTCCAAGCATCAGTGTAAGTGTCAACTTATGTTTTATTCCTCAAGCCTCAGCTCTACACTCAATCTCAATTGGGTTTTCTTCATAAGTATCAACTTAGTCTTCAAGCTCTTCTCTCTTTGCTTCACCAGTATCAACTTGGCCTTCTTCATCTACAAGCTTCAGCTTCCCAGAGTAGTCTTCAATCACATGGAAGTATAAACTTCATCCTTCAATTATTTTTCAAGCCTCAACTCTTCATTCAATCCCCATTGGGTCTTCAAGTATCAACTTGTTCTTCTTGCTCTTCAGCTGCAATGGCAATGCTCAAGGAATCATCCTCTTCCACACTCTTCAATGAAATCCTCATCTTCAAACTCAAGCCCAACATCTTTCAAGATACCCAAACCAGAAGACAATTTATTTTACAGAATGAGTGGAAATGATAAACAGCTTATTGACAACCAAAGGAAGCCTGTAAGGGTTCATCATTATGAGAGACTGGTTCCCTCAAAGTTCTACTTCCCAGATAAAGCCACTCATCCCTCCAAAGGAGGGATGTGAATATCTGAGGAGGACTTTTAGTCATTGGTAGGAATGGAAGCACAAGATGCTCTCCATATTTGTTAAAGAAATCATTCTAATTATAAGGCTCTCCCTATGTTCCTATCTCCTAAACCTTCATCAGACACCTTCAGGCACAGACAACTCCTAGCTCCAAGCAACTTCAAGCAACTTCAAGCATCCTCACCTTGTCTTCAACTTGTCTTCAATATCAACCAAAGGCAAACCAAGCAAAAACCCTAATCTAAGGGGACTAAAGAAGGTTAATCTAGTTGAATTAGTGCCCTAGAATCATCTAAAACTAGCACCTAAACTAAAATCAATCAAGAATAGAAAACTATCTTATTAATTTCTACAAAAATTCCTACGGGAACCTAGGTCAATCATGACTCTACCACATTAATTTCAGAGATCAAATCATCAAGTAAGACCTAGAAATAATTTCTACATCCTAAGGTATCAACCTAAAACCCTAAAAGGAAACATCTAAATATCAACCTAGAAAGCACACCTATTTTCATCACAAAAATGTGAGAAAAATGCTATGGGAGCATACATGTCTAACCTAATCACACACAAAAAATTAGGATCAAAGTCATCACCACATGATCACACAAAATTCCACAAAATTATGCATCAAACATAACCATTTTAATATCAATTAAAATGTAAAATTCCCTTTAAATCATAAAATACATGAAATGAAAATATTTTTTATCTGAAAAATACTAGACTCAATCATGAGTGAAATGCAAAAAGAATGGGATTAATTGGATCAATTTTCAATTTATTATGAATTTTTCAAGAACCATGCATAAAATGAAAATTAAAAGAAAATCAAATTAAAATAATAAACGCACGGTGTGGATAGCAACAAAACACAGTTCAAATCATGGGTTGGGCCATCAGGGGGGTGTGAATATCACTGACTTCACTAAGCCCAGCATCAGCTACTAAATGAAACGCAGTGTTTCATTTATTCAGATCCCTCACGACTTGAAATTAAAACGTGGCCATTGGATCAAGCTTCTAGTCAAAGTCCAACCAAGATCCAAGGGTGCTGACATCATCTTCAACCTTTTCAAACCTCTGCAACTCGCGCCCAGCTCCGGCCACCGCCGGTGGTGCTCCGGTCGTCTTCCCCAACCCTAGTTCTCTCTACAGGCCTCCATTGCAAATGGTCAAAACATGAATCTTGTCCCAAATCTTGTCACGAATTCAACCATACCCTTAACTTCCTCTGAAACCTCAAGATTCACCATATCTAATTCTCAACCGAAAATGGTAATGCACCTATTTTGTCACTAATTCTCAAATTAACTATCAGAAATCCATCCTACACCATTCTACAATACTTCTAACACCTTAATTCAACATGATTCTACCTAATTCATGCTAGAGGGAGAAAGTTACCAACCTGAAAATCTTGGATGAACAGATGCACTAAACCTCCAAATCAAGCTCTACAATCTTTCAGACACGATCAATGAACCCTCTCCTTGCTTCTGTATGCAAAAGAACCGGTTGAAAGTGCTTGAATCTTGAAACTCGATGGTGAGTTGCAGGTGGAAAATTCTGACTTCAAGAGCACCAATTAGCCATGAATCCTTCTTGATTATGATCTGGAATCACTCCTTAACATCCATGGAAGAAGTTTCACTCAAGAAAATGGATGGAAAGTGAAGAATTTGGTGAAACCGATTGCACTTGCAAGCTATGAAATTTCAATCTCACTCTATGCTCTCTCCTTCAATCATCACCAAGCTCTGCATTGGTTCAACTCTATTCAATATATAGATGATGTTTTGATGATCTAGAACCCTCTAGATCCTTCTAATGAGAGTTTTCACTTCTCATGTCATGAGATTTTCAAACACATCTCATGATATGAATAATTCTGTTTGCAGCTTGAAAACCATCCCAATCTCTTTCAATTTCTCCCCTAGTGACATTTTGAAAGTGATTAGCTTGCAAAGGGCCTTGCTCATGCCTTGATTCTATGTTTTGCAAATGTTACTTAATATGCAAGTAACCACTTTCCAAAGCAAGTCCACATATTGAATCTCAACTCAAAAATGTGGCTAAACCAATGTTCTTAAAATTTTTTCTAGAGTCAAAATAATATATTACATGCCATGGTTTCGATGTGTAGGTTGAAAATATCAATTTCCAACTTTGGTTTATTTAACTTATGCCCTTATTTTAGGTCATTTTTGTAACTTTGAGCTACAAGCCTTTCCATCATCTCATGACCTCCTTACTAGCCTTAAAACATCATTTTGAACAAGTTTGATGTTGAAGAATTTTCCATTTGAAGCTTGGAAATAGGAGTTATGGCCTTATGGTTGAAATGACCTATAATCTACAAATGACCAAAATGCCCTTGACTTGTCAAAGCCATAACTTGAGTTCTACAAATCCTATCAAGGACTTCTAGTACTCTCTAGAAAGCTAAGAAGATACGGAACAACATTCATGTTGACCAAAAGTTCATAGGAATCATCCTTCTTGGGAAAAAGTTTGATGCAAGTTGGGTAACTTTCAAGGCCCCAGATTCACATACCTCAGATGACCTGTAACTTGTCAAAGTCATAACTTGAGCTCTACAAATCCTATCAAGGACTTATAGTACTCAAATTAAAGCTAAGAACAAGCTCTACAACATTCATGTTGGGGGCAAGATGAGATGACAATCACATCTTGAGCTAAACTGCCATGAAGATAGGGGTCAAACTAGGGGATTTTACACTGTCAAGCCTTAGAAACCCTAGCTTGAAACTTATCAAACTCTTCAATCATGACGAGTTAACCTTGGAATCATCCTTATAAAATCTCAATGTATCAATCCATGATCACATGGCTCTTGGATTAGGTCTTAACCTTGCTCAAATCATCAGTTGACCTAGGGTTGACCCAGTCAAACCCTAATTACACCACTCATGGCTGAGGCTTCTTAATCTTGCCCAATGACCTATCTAGGCTTCATGATGGCTTTCAAGACATCTCATAAGCTTTCTCTAGGATTCAAGTCCACATTCTTGGCTTCAGAATCATCTGAGGAGCTCCCACAACTCTCAAGTTAGGAATCACACACTCTTGGTTTCAACCACTCTCTCTGAGGATCTTCTAACTTCTATGACAAAGATATCAACCCTTGACCACTTGAATAATCTTCTTGGCTAGCTTCATAGTCTTGTGTAGCTCTTGATTGGTACTCATACCTCTTGATCTCCTGCATACATGTCAATGAAATGCAAATAATGAAATGAAACACAAGCTAGGTAAAGTAATGTTGGTCAAATTTTGGGGTGCAACAGTCTGGTGAAGGGATTCCGACGATGGCTTCTGAAAGGATAAGTTTCTTTCCTCTTTTTGTGGTTTTCGAACTCTAGGGTTTTGTGATTTTTGTGATTTCTTTGAATGTTGTGAATTTGTTGTGAATTCTCCCCTCCTCTATCTGCTATTCTCTTTCCGATTTATAGGCCCCTGAGTAGAAGATTTCTGATTCAGAATTTAAGGATTGAGATTATTCTGTCAAATCTTTTTTTGGAAAGAAGATAATGGCTGTTCAATTTGTGATTCTTTGCTGTGAATACGTGACTTGAAGTGTTTTCCATTTTTACTCTGACATGTTTGTGTATGTTTTGGAAAGAATATGAGATTGTCTTGAACATGTCTTTGATTGTGTTTTGATTGCTCTTGATTCCTTCCTGATGAAATTGAATTTGTTTCCATTTTTGTTTCAACCATGTTTCGAATCTGCTTTGATTCTCATTGAATTTCTTCCCTTTTGAGACAGACATGTTAGGACTGTTATGGGAAGAAGCAAAATTTTCCATTTTTGACTTATCCTCTCCGAACTGTTTTGATTTTGGGCAGCTATTTCAATTTTAGTCATAACCTGCTGCAAATGATGATTTAGATTATCTGAGATACCTCCAGAGGGCCTAACATCGTATATGTCTGAAGATGAGCTCGAACATTGGTGTTTTTCAAAACAGAGAAGGATGATCTACAGGGTAACCTTCCGAATTATCAGTAGAAATAAATAGGTTTTTCATATCTTCATAATTTGATGCGAATGAACTTGGAAGCTGTTGTAAACAGAGGGTAATTATTGACTGATTGGTTACTTACAGGTGTGTAGGAACATGAACCTTGTGATCTCTTGGCAAGAAAATGAACCAGTTTATGATGTTTATGCGCTCCACTTGAATTCTTACTATCGCTTCTCTTTTTTTCAGGTCATAAAAAAAAACTCGTGTTCTCTCAAACGTTCTGCATCACATTGCTTTATCTTTTAACCGATTGCAGGAACTGATCCCCGATCAATCACGTTGATAAACTTGCTTGTCCAATTATTATTTCAAGGATTGGAAGACAAGGTTAGTAACACTACGACTAAACCTTCAATTAGGGACCAAATACAATTAAACTAACCGGTCTACACGTCGCAGGTTGCGAAGATACGTTAGAGTTGCAGAAGTTTTAAGTTGTTGGCAGCTATCAAAGGGTGTATGCTTCTGGGTCGGAGCTGACGAATAAGTTCGAAAGTTGGAAATGATGAAGGTAAGTTATTCAAAACACCTTCAGATTCTTGGGTTACTTTCTTCCTCTTTAAATTGATGTGCCTCGTGTCAATTCCAATGTGTTTGGAGGATACTATTGTTAATTCTTTTGGCATGTGTTAACGTTTCTGTTCTTTTTCAGGACACCATAAAAAAGTTCATATATTGCCTGTCGGATGCCATCGAGAAAGGTTATAAATTCGGTTATGATGACTTAATGAGTCTGAACCGTGTTGGTTTGTTACTGTTGCCTTGATATTATTGTGCTGTCGAACTGCATTGAGAGCTGTCCGAAATTAGTTTCCTTATTCGTCCGAAATAAAATTCTTTCAATGCTCGGTAGGGAGTCGGTGACAACTTCGATTGTTATCCTCCCGGCCGCTCGAACTTCAGCCCGATGATGAGTCAAAACTGAGGGCTAAAAATTAAATCAATTATTCTCAAATCTTAATCTTTACATTGATTTTTGTTAATGGAAATTTGATTTTTAGTTGTGTTTCTCTGCAGGTTATGGCATTCAGCTCCATTCGATAGAACAGGCCATACTCGAATTTGGTTACAACTGTCTCCTATTTCCTTTCATCTGCCAACATTATTGCTTATCACCAAATCGTCATCAGAATTGTGACAGTACTGTTTTTTTATAATTATTCTGTTCTTTTATAATTGGATTTATGGTGACTACTCTCAACTCTTTATGTGTGACTATCGTCACCAATATCGCTACCCTTGTTTGATCATTTGTATGTCTTTTCATGTGATGATGTAGCAGACACAAAGCACTGAAGTAGAGCAACCGTAAATTTCTGATATGAAAGTGGATATCAAGTGCATCATGCTATAAATCATCATGTATTGGATGGCAAAGTGACAAAACTCAGTTCCAACTATGTAGTAGATTAAGGAATTAGTTGCTATTATGTAATGAGTTAAGGAATTTGTCTTGTAAACCAAATCGAACGGCTTTGAACGGCTTCGAACTTGTATGTTATAAAAATCATTTGAACTTGTACGTTATAAATATCAACAATTCTTGGACATTGTACTTGAAGTCAATTCTTTGTAAACATGCGGCAGACATTCATAGTGAATTATGCTGTAGATTTGTAAATTTTCGAAACACATTTAAAACCAAAGTTGTATGCACGTTGGATGTACTAGAGTGATCCTTATGCAACCATAAGTAGTTGGCATAAGATCTGAGATATTGCCAAGTTGTAAACCGCGGGGTCCTCAATATAGTCGGAAGCTTGAGCTTTTAGATTTTTGTAAAGATCAAGATTCATGAACTCCTTAAAAGTGTTCCTTGCCAAGATTCGGTTCAAGATCTCATGCAATCTTAACATCTCATAACAAATCAATATAAAACCACCATAAAGAACGTCCTCGTTTTCTCTTTGAAAATAATGACACCACATCCTGAGCGATCCTTCGAAAAAGGGAGACAACTTGAAATTCTACTTTCCATAACCATGATCAATCTTCAAATGACTATGTTTAACCCCGAAGAAAATCTACTTCTCTCCTAGAGTAGGTGTTGAAGCTTTTAAGAGATGTTGAGGAAAACCAATAGAAAACCCCGTAATCAATCTGAATCAGGCTCAAGTGACCACGTCTTGGAGTATTTAAATTGGGAGAATGAATATTATCTCTATCTGAAATTCTGTATCTACACGAGTTGGTTAGTCACAAAACAAAAGCATAAATATTAACTCAAAGTCAAAAAAACAGAAAAACACGCAAAAAAAGGTGGGATCTTATGGTCAAAAATTAGGGTGCGACAGATGCCCCTATTTAAGTTACTTCTATCCGGAGATATGAAGATTGAAATCTTCGTCTCGACGAGATAGGAGGGACTTAAATACAAACATTGCACGAATTTTTGGCCATAAGAAACAACCGAATGCAAATGATACGAGATGATATGAAATGCAAGACAAATAGGGGGGTCCTGTGGAGAAATGGCGCCACAGGGGAAAAGACTAGACACAACACACAAGAAGAATCGGCTCAACAAAGCGAGACTCTACGGGAAAAAACAACGATTGACAATCACAAAGTATCTCCAGGCATATCAAGGAGAATTTAGTGAGAAAACCACTTGAACAACCTACTACACAGGTCAAATGTAATTATCAGCCAGAAAAGTCTATTGTCGTGACTTGTAACTTTAATTGAGAATACTTTTGCCAAAGTATCTACTGTTAGAATTTGTAGGGAATCTGCTGCCGAGATTCTGTGTTGAAGCTGCCGGAGATATACTTCTGACGAAGTCTTCTGGAAATCTACCGCCGAGATTATCCAGGAAATAAAATAGAACTACCTACTTCCGAGGTCTTCTAGGGATCTACCGCCGAGATTAGCCAGGAAATGAAATAGAAAATACCTACTACCGAGGTCTTCTGGAAATCTACTGCCGAGATTATCCAGGAAATAAAAGATATTCGAATGACTGTTGAAAAGGATGAAATAAACCTCCCCACACCTCATGGTCTGGATGCCATGAATGGGTCTCAGCTCTTGAATTAAACCTCCCCGAGCGTCATGGTCTGGGTGCCATGAGTTGGTCTTAGTTTCTACCTGAAATGATGAAAACTCGTGAGAGCATCTTCACAGGGGATCGTAAATTTTGTAGATTGTAGAATCATTGTAGATTTTCGGCTGTAAGCCATAATGTACTGGAGGTTGCAAAGCTTCACCGGGAATCTTCAGGAGAGATGTGAGCCGGTTGAATTGTAAAGTATGTCTTCTTAAATAAAGAGACTAATGTTATAAACTTCTTTGACTTCTCTGGGGAGATGTCACTTGATGGAAATAAACTTGTGTGATGAACTCGCTGGGGAATACATTCCCGAGGAGTATTTCCTGTTGTAGTTGTAAAATATTTTGTGAATTCTCAAATAAAGAGAAGTATCTGTAAGGTTTTCCATTTACCAAGTCGATAATCACTGGGGATGGACAAACTATCTTGAGGAGACTGTCATTTGTCGTTTTGAAGGGAATCCTGGTCAAAACGAGTTGCTCAAATAAAGAGGATGCTTGCAGTTCAGATGTAAAGGGTTGAGAAAATCTTGTAATACTGTTGGAGAAATGTTTGTCTTCAATAGTTATCTTCATGGAAACCCTTCCTAGGGAGCCAAGTGCAAAATAAATGCACACTTAGTCCATTTTCAAAAGTTTGGAGATATCCACAATGTGACTGTCAGGGACCGAAGTTCAATTCGGGAAATAGCCGAAGAGAAATTGTCAAGCAAGACTCGACCATTGAAGTATAAACTCAAATGGGATTTACTAAAATAATTGTCTTCCACGAGGATCGAACTCAGTGGGGAAATAGAAATATTATGCTCTTTCCTGCCTAGGGCTGACAACTCTAATTGGAAGGAGAAGACGCGCCCAAACACTCAGGGATAAACACGACCAAAGCGATAAAACAAACAAGTAAAAAGATTCAAAATGCACATGCTATGCTATCTATCTATATGCTATGCGTAAATGAACAGAGGCAACCAGAGATGAAATAAACATCTCGAAGCAAACATCTGACCAATCTTCAAAGGTAGAAGTATCACTGGGGATAGGTGGAGAGCTGAAATATGGGATCACCATCCTGTTTCAAGGCTTCAAAACTTGTCTTGGGGAATAGAGAACATTCCACTTGGGGATAAAACACCTTGATCTCGAAGGGTTGAAGATGAGAATAAAGATCTACCAGAGGTGGATCAAACTCATAACTGGAGAAAACCATGGATAAAATAAATATTCGTCTCACTGGAGAGACTCATGCTGGAGAAGATCGACGTTGTAGAAGGTCCATTGAGGAGTAAAATACGTCCACTTCGCTAGGAAGGTGAATTTAAGAAGATCATTGAGGATTAAACATCACTCACTTCATTGAGGAGGTGAAGTCAAACAGATCACTGAGAATTCTGCATCAAAAAGCTTCATCGAGGAATTGTCATGACCACCAAAAAATAAAATTTATCTAGGACATGAGGAAGAATGTTGTAAGAACAAGGTAATTCTGTCTTGATGAACTGCGTAATAGTCGCCATTTGAATAATAGTTGTTATGAATGGATAAGATAATCTTTGTTTCTCAGATTCCCCAAGTCATATGGTTATGAGAAGAAGTCGTTGCAAGAGGATTTTACAGAAAACATGGCGTCCCATTGTTTCCAAACTCTTTAAAGAGATTCGCCGAATCTCGATGTAACTGGCCCTGATCGACGGTATTATAACTGAGTCTTCAGAAATAGCTCTTTAGGCGAAGTCAAATTTGCACAGAACAAACCACTTAGAAATAACTTGCCCCAGGTCAGCAGAGTCTTCAAATTTTAATCATCGGTGTCTGTATATAATCTTTCTAAAATATCAAATGAAGTCAGCAAGTCAGAAATGTTAACTTTGAAACTGTTAAAGCAACACGTGTTTTTCTTGAAGTTTTTGAAAAGAGAGACATCGCGATAACTTGTGACAGGAATCACTAGTTAGGATATAGTTTTATTTTACAAAGCCAATATAAAAAGATGAGCATAGCTCATAGGAGTTAGGAAACGTTATCTCATTGAGTATGCTTTTGAAGTAAACCTTACTTCAATTAGGACTTTGAGGGTTATATTGTGGTTTAGTTTATGATTTGTAAAACAAAGGAATAAAGGGTCAAAGTATATTTGTACCCAAATATTTTTGAAAGATGTCCATTCTTTTTGAAAGGCTAAAGCGTTCAATCCAGCAGACTGAAAATTGCCCCAGGTTGAAAATGAGGTTAGAAAATGGTTAAAGAGGAATTAACCGCTTTATATCTAGTGTTTAGGAGGTTTGGAAAAAAAATGCCTTAGATCATCAGCAAATTTTATTCGAAAGCATACCACGAGAGAGATCTTGCGTTTTATTTCGTCATCCTCCTTTCAATTCTTCACCAAAGTGAGGAAAGTTGGGTAAAATTGGCATTATAAAATTATGAAAAACATTTTACGAGTGAAACAAATGGATTTCTTCAAGACAAACATTTATCGCCTTACTTATTCAAAATAACATGTTCTTACATGCCAATTATGCTTTTACTCAAAGAAATAAGCAAACAAAATAAATAGGTGATCAGCATAACGGTGTTCCATTCACGATTGGTGTTCCTCCTTTGAAGGTTAACACTTCATCATTTATCATTTCTTGGATTTTTTCTTGAAAAAATTTGCACTCTTCAATCGAATGCCCCAACACTCCATCATGAAATTCATAGCTGGCGTTCGAGTTGAACCACGATGGATGAGACTTCATGATTCCAGTCTTTCTGGGTGCCATCACCGAGTTTTTAGCAAAATAAAACCATAGCTGACGGTGAGTCATTGGGATAAGATTAAACCAGCGAGTTTCTTCTTTCGAAATACTCAATGGTGCCTTCTGATTCTGAAACCGTCTTCGGATCTGTCGATTCTGGTGCTGATCTGAAGATATCATCCTTCACTTATGAGGTAGTCGTCGTCTGTGTTGAGCAGTCACTTCATACTGATGTTGTGGACGAGGTAGTGGAATTGGATCTAACAGGATTTGAGAGGGATCCCAAACTGCATTAACATCAACGCTTCTTTCCTTTAGGGAGTCATCAACTGAAATTTCTTCATTAGCTTGGCCATTCAAGTCATCACGAATTCTTCCACTTTTGAGCGCATTTTCAATGTTTACTCTGATTTCCACAATCTTGGAGAAATCTAAGGACACCACGCCTACCATCCTATCATAATAAGAGCCTGGCAGTGTTCTTAGAAACATCTTGCTTAATTCTTTCTCATGAAGTGGTTGATGAACCTGGGCAGCCAACTCTTTCCATCGTTGGGCATATTCCCTGAAAGATTCATCGTCATTCTTACTCATACTCATCAGTTGATCGCTGTCTGGAGCGATGTCCAAATTATAATTGTATTACTTTACGAAAGCATCAGCTAAGTTTCTCCAAGATTGAATACAGTTCCTTTGTAGCTTCATATACCATATCAAGGATGCCCCAGATAAGCTTTCTTGAAAGCAATGCATCATCAGTTTGTCATTGTCAACATAAGCAGCCATCTTTCGACAAAACATCATCAAATGGTATCTTGGACAACTAACACCCTTGTAAACTTCAAAGACATGCATCTTGAACTTCGGAGGAATGATTACACATGGAACTAAACATAAGTCATGAGCATCCAGATCAGATGCATAAACTCCTTTCATCATTTTCAATTGTTCTTTGAGATCACGAAATCCTTTCTCCATTGCTACAAATCCAGGATCATCCACCTTCACCTCAGTACGAACATTATGAGGATTAGGTATAGGTTGTGGAAACTGGGAATCTCCTTGCACAGGCTGAATTTGTATAGGAACATCCACTCGTTGAACATTGTCATCAGAAGGAAGATCAAATAACGGATTAGTCATAATTCTGAAGCCGATTATGGGATCCATATCTTTCGTTCTTTTTAATATCCTTTAGTATGTACTTCGACTTGGTCAAATGGTCGAGATGTCAGCTGACAAACAAAGACAGAAGACCGGAATGAGCCACGGTAGAAAAGAGACACATGCATATGCAAATGCTAAATGCAGGATGTTATGCAAAGAATGCATAAATGAAGGGTCTCATGGAACTCAAGTTTTTTTATAAACGTCACAGAGTACCAAAGAAAAAAAAATCATTTATATATTTTTTATAATGGATTACAAGTAAACATTCTTATAAGAGTCCTGACATAATAGCTAAATAAAAGCTAATAAAGCCCTAAGGAAGTCCTTCGTCGTGCTTGTTGATTTGCTGTTCTATCTGGACTTTCTTGAATATAAGTTTTGTCGATGATCAACTTCTAAAGATTAGTTTGATAGAGGAAAGTAAATCCTCTATCTCTTCTTTTGTTCTTGTTGGAAGTAAGGGGGGAATTCCTTGTTCACTTGGATCTTCAATGATAATGAGAGTCCTTTGAACTTCTAATGATCCTCCATGATAAGGGAAGTCTCTTGTATTTGTCTTTTGAGTTTTCTTCAATTTGAGCTCCTACTTCCTTAGGCCATCCAAGTTAGAACTCTTAAAATAATATTTCAAAATATTTTCTTTTGTAATCCATGTTGGTTTCTATAATGTTTATAACTAAACTAAGAATCCCATGAAACCAATGCAATATGATGCTCTATGGATGCAACAAACACAAGTAGGCACATAAGGACACAAAGATAAACAAACAAGGGGGACCCTAGGTTTGCGATGAGCATGGAGAAAAGGTATACCCATTCCCCAAAGGTTGTGGACTAAAGGTTGATTGTACCTGCAGAACAAGGTTCTAAAGAGGTTCCCAAAGTCATCAGCCCATCTTTCAGATATTATCAACTTCCCAACTAACTCGGTGATTAATAATATTCTCAAGAGAACTTCATTTGAGTGTAGCATCGCGTAGGACTATTTCGAGAGTACTCCCTCAAAGTCCCGCACTACGTCCTAATAAAGGCCAAAATGGGGTTAAGGTAACTACAATCCTCAGTATCATGGACTCCAATCGACTATAGTAAAAGTTTTCAAGATTACTCGTTCAACCGAACCATTTTCGAAAGGGTCTCAACTGAGCGAGATTCTCGATTTAACTTAGTCGGGACTCAACTCCCTATAAGCGTCGTTGAATATATCACCATCCTATCTTAAGTTCACTCAAGTCCGGGTGTAGGACTTTGTCTCACAACTCAAAGGTAGCAACCCAAAAAGCAATAAAGAACAGATAAACAAGTAAGAAAATAAGCAGACATAAAGCAATAATCAAGTAAATAAAACAAGATAGGGAAACCCACTGAGGTATCCCCAGTGAAGTTGCCATTTCTGTCGCGGTGAAATTTGGATACCAAGCTATTGATTAACTTGAATCTTATTCATTTGCAACCGAATTTTGATTTGTCCAAAGGAAGGGATAAAGATCGAAATACCCATAATGCGATGCAAATGCAATGGTTAGCGAGTTTTAGGTTCGGGGGTTGGTTAAACTTAGGGAAGGTGCTAGCATCATAAGTTTCTGTAGTACTCTACAGGAACCTCTTGTCTTATGTTGTTTATTGCTACGGGTTATCTGCTTAACGGTTAAAAGACCTAGGGTTTATATCTAAGTATACTCGATAAGATATCGCATCTTATGCCTACATATCCTTACAGGAGTGGAATTAGAGTATCTGTAGTTCCCCTAAAGGGTTATGAGGAGTTCTTTGACTGTGGTCAAAGTTCCTACGGGTTTAGGGTAGTTGATTGATTGGTTTTAGGAGAAAACATGAGTTGTCAATTTAAGGGAGATTACTTGTTTTAACAACCACAACTTTGTAGGAAAATAGTCTTTGCATCGTCTTAGGAGAAGGGCTCAAGCACTCAGAATTTAATCAACAAGTACGCCTCTATCTCTCTTAAGGAAAAGTCCCTACGAATAGAAAACCCCGTAATCAATCTGAATCAGGCTCAAGTGACCACGTCTTGGAGTATTTAAATTGGGAGAATGAATATTATCTCTATCTGAAATTCTGTATCTGCACGAGTTGGTTAGTCGCCAAAAAAAAAGCATAAATATTAAATTAAAGTCAAAACAACAGAAAAACATGCAAAAAGAGGTGGGATCTTATGGTCAAAAATTAGGGTGCGACACTTGCGTGTAAGCACTTGACATCAGGAAAGTTTCCACAGTGGAAAGTTTGATCAGGATAAGATGTAGAGCGCTCGAGTACTCCATTGAACCGGGGCAAGCTATATCAAAGGATCATATAATGGGAGTCAGCCATTCGAAGGTCAGTTAATCTGAGGGCAATCAAGTCGAGATTTGACAAATCTCTCAAAGTCAGGGGTACTGCTCCGTAAATCAGCCAATCAGGGGCAAAGTCTTTGCAAGGCTGGGGCAGACCACCCCGAGAGCACAAAAGCTATTCTTATCCAGAAGGCAATTAACTTGAAGCGCCTCTTCAATGTCCAGAATGCTGAAGCAGGGCATATCAAACCATCAGGGTGCAGGAATTTCATGTTTCCTTTCGAGGAAGATTTTTTACAGAGATCTCATAGGCTGGGGCAAGATCGGAAACAAAGGAAGTGTTCCTCTCCATATCTTCAAAGCTTATCAGATTTGGTCAACCAGGGACGAGTCCTTTCATGGTACAGATTCTGGGGAGAGCCATCTTAAGGTCATCTCATGGCAAGCTTTTCGTTTTAAGGTGAACTTTCCCAAAGATCAGACTGGGGCAAGTAGAATTACACTGGGAGAATTAATCGAGCGAGTCCATTCTAGTCGGCAAGAGTTGAGTGTCGGGGAATAGTGCCATCACCTCATCACATAGCCGAAACCTGTTACCTGTCAGAACCTCGTAACCAAATAAACTTCCAAAGCCCAATTCTCGTCTGGAAAACCTTCAAACCAGTCCTAGTCTGGTCAACCCTTCAGTAAACACCAATTCTCGCCTGGTACCTGTCAGCTTTTAAACCAGTCCCCGCCTTGTCACCCTTTCTGTAGCCTACTATCAAAGTCCAGTTCTTGTCTGGAAAACTAGAAATCAGTTCCCGTCTAATACCTAAAACTAGAAGTCAGTTCCCGCCTGAAAAATTAACCTTTTGCCATCAGTTCTTGCCTGGTAGTCCACCCTCGAATACTAGTTCTCGTCTAGTAATTCCCGTTTATATCCACTTTTGTTGGTAACCTGAAATAAATCCAATCACCACAAACCCGGTCCTATCTATAAACCAAAAGCCCAAGTGTACTTGGCACAAACGTTCCCAGTGTCTTACATGCTATCACATTCCCCGACATGAGGCTCAATTGATCTCACTTCTCCACAGTAGAGATTTTGTATCCCCCAGGGTAATGTTGAAAATTCAGGAATATCCCGCCAGCAGTGATGTGCACTTCTCCCCAGCATGTTGGGATGACATCAGAGTACCTTGTAACCCAACATCACTCATCTGTTCGAGGTCCAGTTCCCGTCTAGAAAACTGTTTCAGAGTACGGTTCTCGTCTGGCTTATCCTTCTTTCGAAGCTCAGTCCCCATATGATATGCCTTCATGGAATACCAGTTCTCGTCTGGTAGATGGGATTTGAGTCCAGTTCTTGCCTAGTAAATGTCAGCTTTTAAAACCAGTACCCGTCCGGTCACTTTTTCTTTAGCCTACAGTTTAAACTCCAGTCCTCGTCTGGTGGTCGGCTGTCTTTAACACCAGTTCCTGTCTGGTGAAAAGCGTTTCGAAGTCCAGTTATTGTCTGGAAAACCACAAAATTAGCTCATGTTCAACGCAAAAACAAAAATTCAATTCTCGACCGACATTTTTGCCGTCAGTTCTCGCCTGACCCGTTTTTGTGGAACCCAGTTCTCGTCTGGTAGCCAGTTTTTGCCTGACCCATTTTTGTAGGACCCAGTTCTTGTCTGGTAGTTAGTTCTCGCCTGACCCGTTTTTGTGGAACCCAGTTCTCGTCTGGTAGTCAGTTCTCGCCTGACCCTGTTTTGTAGAACCCAGTTCTCATCTGATAGTCAGTTCTCACCTGACTCGTTTTTGTGGAACCCAGTTCTCATGTGGTAGTCAGTTCTCGCCTGACCCGTTTTTGTGGAACCCAGTTTTCATCTGGTAGTCAGCTCTCGCCTGACCCATTTTTGTAGAACCCAATTCTCTCTTGGTAGTCAGTTCTCGCCTGACCCGTTTTTGTGGAACCCAGTTCTCGTATGGTAGTCAGTTCTCGCCTGACCCATTTTTGTAGAACCCAATTCTCGCCTGGTAGTCAGTTTTCTCCTGACCCGTTTTTGTAGAACTCAGTTCTCGTCTCGTAGTCAGTTCTCGTCTGACCTATTTTTGGAATCCAATTCTCGCCTGGTTGTCAGTCCTCGCCTAACCTATCTAATTCAGATCCAGGGCTTGTTTTCCCCAACAAAAGTCTAATCGTACTTGGCACACCCGGTCATTCCCCAGCGAAGTTGGCTCTGTCTCTCCAGCATTTATTTTGTTGGAGTTGTTCCTTTGCATTTGCATTTGTGCATAACATCCTCCCAAACGCGTAGCATTTCCATCTCACATGAAGCATTACGCCATTCTCAAACATATGCATTTGAAACATAAGCTAGGTTGTTACCTTTTTGTTTCCAGCAGACAACAGTGTGTTTCTTAAAGCCAGTACGTTATCCAGACCTCGCCAAGTGTTGGTGTTTTTCTTGAGCCTGTGTGGTATCCGGACCCACGGCGAAATCTTTGATGGATGCGTTCATCTTATCAGGTTATTCCAAATAGAGGTACTTGTTTGTTCAAGTTCCTTTTCCCCAGCGGAATTCTTCTTTCAGCTGGTGAATCGGTCAGATGATCTCAGCTGCGTGTTGAGCCAGCCTGAGGGTTCGATGCTCGCTTTATTTAGCGAATGCATTCTTTGAATAGCAGATGATCTTAGCTACGTGTTGAGCCGGCCTGAGGGTTCGATGCTTGCTTTTATTTAGCGAATGCCTGCTTTGAATAACAGATGATCTTAGCTGCATGTTGAGCCGGCATGAGGGTTCGATGCTCGCTTTTATTTGGCGAATGCCTGCTTTGAGTAGCAGATGATCTCAGTTGCATGTTGAGCCGACCTTCCGGTTTGATGCTCGCTTTTATTTAGCGAACGCTTGCCTTGATTAACAGATCTTCTCAACTTCGGGTTGAGTCGGCCTTCGGGTTCGATGCCTGTTTTTATTTAACAAATGCTTGACGACGAGGTCAGAGGTTCTTCTCAACTTCGTGTTGAGCTGACCTTCGGGTTTGATGCTTGTTTGTTTAACAAACGCTTGATGGTGAAATTAGATGATCTTTACGACTTAGCATCATTGCCTGCATGTTAGCAAATGTCTTATCCGACTGCGTGTCGAGGTTTTGTGGTTGGTAATCAGTTAGCTTATTTCCATTGCAACTATCAGATTCAGTTATTTCCAGGGATTTTTATTCTAGTAATAGTTTCCAGTTCTATTTCTGCGGTTGGCAAATTTCCAGATTCTTTGGTATTCAGCTATCTTTTACCTCGAGTGATTGAAAGTCGTTCGCTTTTCATCCCTTCAGGTCCAAGTCGTTTGAATATGGGCAGTTGTTGTACCCCAAAATTTGACAAACCTTTTTCTTTGCTTGGCTTATGTTTTCTTGGCATTTTTGCATTTGTGCATAGCATAGCATTTGCTCTTGAGGTAGGGGATCAAGGTTTTCCTGTGGCTCAGAGTTCAAACAGCGAGCATCAGGGGCTCCAGCATTTATTTTGCCCGGCGATCGAGCAGTCGATTTTTTAGTTTATTTTGTAGGATATTTTTTAACTCAGGAGGCAACACTCAAGCTATATCAAGCATTCTCACAGTTTTAATATTCAAGAGCAAGTTTCAGATGTTTTATGGGACTCAAAACGGATGAAAACGGGCATTTGTGCACTTTTCCCTCCAAAAGGCGGCAAAATTCAAATTTTTAAGGTGTTAATCGGTTAATACTATTGGTTAACCGATTAACCAAAGCAAAATCAGGCCAAATTTCAATTTTTGAAGAGGTTAACCGATTAACCAAAATGGTTAATCGATTACCCAAGGCAATTTTCTGCTCTGCGCGTGAATTTTCAAAGGCATCCACTTTGGGGTCCATTTTGATCACTTGTGAAGTTGATTTTATACAAAAGGAAGGATCTAGAACCACTTTGAATTTTGATTAGTTTTCAAATTAATTCAAATTCCCTCCAATTTCCCACTCCTAATCCCATTCCAATTTTCATAACCACACACCAAGCCATCATTCTACTCCTAACCTAAGGGGTATTTAAATGATTGTGCTCCAAACCTCAGAAGGAGAATCCTCATAATTCCTTTTTCATTTTCAGAATTCACTCTCATTCTCTCAATTTTATCTCAACTTTTTCACTCCAAAACTCCATTAGAGCTCTCACCTTGAATTCTTTGATTCTCCATTGGAATCATTAAATTCTAGAGCTAAAACCTTCATCTTTCATCCTTATTATCTACAATTCCCCATCCAATTTTCGTGCTAATGTGGATCTGAATATGGAAGTGGATCTAGAAGAGCTTATTTGGTTTGATTTAGCTTAATTTTGGTGGATCTTCATTTCTACTACAAGAACACACTTGGATCTTGAGGGATTTCCAGATTTCTTGCTCGGATCTGCTCAAGTGAAGTTGAATCAACAATTACCAAAGAAATTCTTCGCTTTGTAGGTTGAAATCCTAGATCCGTTGCTATTTTGAGCTTATTTTGCATATTCGATGTGGATCTTCATTTTTGATTGACTTTTGGTTGATTTGATTCATGTGGATTGTGATCTTGTTGTTTGAATGTGTTTACATGCTGTTGGATCATTGTTTTCTGGTGTTAATTTCGTGCATAATTGATTATGTGATCATCTAGATTATTGCATAAGTGATTATTTGCTGAAAGTGCTTTTGAGCTCTTGTTTTCTGCCTCTGGTATAGTGTTAATCGGTTAACCAGTTGCAGTGCAAACTGGTTAATCGATTAACCAGTGCGAATTTTCAAATTTTCAAACATTTTTAACTGGTTAATCGGTTAACCATATGTGTTAACCGATTAACACTGAACCAAAATGTCATATTTGCTGTTTTTCAAGCTTGTTTTGGTAGCTACTCACTTTGAATCTTCATGGATCAGTATGATGCATTTGGAGTGAATTATTTTGTGTTGTTGTTCTTGATTGTTTAACCATGATTTCTTCGACACGCATTGTTCGATTTCTACTTGAATGCATACTTTTGTAGATGTTGTTCAAGTGATGTTCATTTGTTTGAGTTCTTTTACTTGCATTCCTCTATTGTTTTGCATTTATTTGTTTGTTTTCAAGAGGTTGAGATGTGCTTGTGGTGGTTGTTGCCCCACACTTTTTTCCTCCCTCTTTTCTTTGTGTTGCATTTCATGTTTGCATCCCTTTCTTCCTTTTCATTTGTGATTGATTTATCTTGTGTTTACATGGTTTTCTTTGCCATGATCCCTTAGGATTCCTAGTCCCTTGGGAGTAGGAGAGACATTAAGTGTTCAATCCAAACATGATAATATTAGGATAGTCTTTCCCTTTTTCAATCTCAATCTTAGGAGCACATTGCATGATAACATTAGGCTTGAGTTAGTTTCCCCTTAGTTGTGTCTTCTCTCTTCTCATCTCAAAACTTCTTCAAAACATGTAATAAAGGATAATGAGTGTTGTATTCTACGAGCCATAAGCATTTGAGAAATGATGATTGGGGGCCTCCTCTCAATTGTCTAGAGTGTTTGGCGTATGCCCTTTGGGCGATATGCGACGCATTCGCTCCTAAGTCATAGTCTTTAGTGCAACGTGAATTACAAACACAATTCAATTCACTTCTTCATAAAAGACTCAAAAACAAACCTCAAACCTTTTTATCCTTCGGGACTAATTGAAAACCATTTTCAAAAAGAGTGTTGTTAAGTCTTGGTTCTACCGCAAACAGGCGCCGTCCCTAACTACTAGAACGAAGGTTTAACCCTACTCAGTTAAAACACTTAACCAACCTGTGGTCGTGTCATCCCGAAATACATTTTCTCTGATTTCTCGTACCAGACGAGGATACGTAGGCACAAGACGGCGATGTCTTTGCGAGCAAACTTTCCCACCTTCACCCGTAGTTTTCCGAACTACGTTGACTCTGACTTTCCCATTGCACGAGGGAATATGTAGGCATAGAGTGGCGATGCTCTATCGAGTATCTTTTCTTTTCTTTTGTCCCTGTGGCCTGTAGCTTAGATAGATTAACACCCTTTTAGATAGATAACAAGCGCGGATCCCGTTGAGTACAACGGACGTGAGGGGTGCTAATACCTTCCCCTTGCGTAACCGACTCCCGAACCTGAGATATGGTTGCGATGATCTGTCTTCTCCCTTTTCGTAGGTTTTCTCTAATCGTTTCCTTTCCCTCTCTTTGGGATAAATAACGAACGGTGGCGACTCTTTTGTCTTTGTCGGCACCTCTTCACAGCGATGCGACAACTGGCGACTCTGTTGGGGACACTTCCCATCCCCTATGCGAGTCAATCCTAGCGCTTGCGTGTTTTATCTTTAGGTGTGTACATATATGTATATGTGTTGCATTTGTACTTTACTGCATTTGCATTTTACTTTCAGCACTTTATATATCATTACTGTTGTGCTGTTGGATGGGACTGTTCCATTGAGTGATAAGCCAAAATCCAGGCTTGAGGATATCCATAGCATTAGAGTGGAGATTAGTGAGGACCTGTATGGCAGCATGCACTAGTCCTCACGAAATTCGCGTTCAGACGAGGTTTTCTTTGAAGACATCTCATCCTGTGCATTGGTCAGGATAGGGATGTTGGATCTAAAAACTGTCGACTCTGGAGACCGTTCATTTGGGAGTCAGCTAAGTGAGGCCGCTTTGTTAGACTATGATGCCAAACCAGAAATGGTGAACATATCATTGTTTCTCGAAAGTCTGTGACGCTGATGACCGCATAGGATGCCGTAACTTATCTGATTAGGTCCATACCTTGTGAGCGGGAGGGTTATGCAGGAAAATTGACCTTCAACCAACCCGGATTTCTTATCAGTGCGGACCTTTGATCTCTGATGTTATGAGGTTCCTATACTCTGGTATTCTGATGTGTTGGTATTTTCTCGCCAAAGCAAAGCTCTGGTTCAGCTCAGTCAGCAACACAACAACCTTGATCCCTTGTCTTTGCATTTGCATCATCATAACATGTTTGCATTTTGCATCCTGCATTTTCATTTGCATCGCTGGTTGTTCTCAGTGGCCTCGTGTTCTTATCTCCGCTTGGCTTTGTAGTAACAGGATTGAGAAGTTCAGTTTCCATAGATATCCAACTCGAGGGAATCAACAAAAAGCAATGGATCAGGTTCAAGCTGAATTGCAGGAAGTCAGAGCTTGCATGTCCCAGTTTATGGAGTTGATGCAGAATGTTGCTAGTGGGCAGGAGCATTTGAGAACTTTAATTCATCCCCTCATTGACGCTCCTAAAGTCAATGACAATGGAGTCATCCATCCTAGTGGTGCTGGTGTTATCAATCCTTCTGGCGGAGGTAGTATTGACATTGTATTTCCTCCGGGCGGAGGTAGTGCCGACGTTATTATTACTCCGGGTGGAGATGCTGCGAACGAAAATGGTAATGTTGGTGGTGGAAGTGTGTGCACTGTACACGGGGCTGCTGTCCCTCATTGGGAAGATCACCAGGATGACGTCTTTTCCATGAGAGATATGGAGGGTGGTTTGCCAACTGAAGCTGACAGAAGGTTTAGACTGATTGAGGAGAAGATGTAGTTTTTTGAGAGTCAGAACTCTTTGGGTCTCGATATGTCAGATCTTGGTCTAGTTCCTAGGGTCAGGATTCCTCCCAAATTCAAGGTACCGGATTTCGACAAGTACAAAGGGACAACTTTTCCTATAGTACACATCCGAGCATATTTCAGAAAAATGTATGCATACTCCGATGATGAAAAGCTGCTAATGCATTTTTTCCAAGACAGTCTGGAAGGAGCATCTTTGGAATGGTATATGGGACTCGAGAGAACACATATCCGCAGTTGGAGAGAATTGGCCGAGGCTTTCGTGCATCACTATCAGTATAATAGTGATCTGGCACCGAATAGGGTACAATTGCAGAGTTTGTCACAGAACAGTACTGAGAGCTTCAAGGAGTACGCCCAAAGATGGCGAGACTTAGCAGCAAGAGTACAACTTCCTATGGTGGAGAGAGAACTAACTGACATGTTCATGGCTACGTTGCCTGGAGTGTATTATGAGAAGTTGATAGGTTGCATCTCTATGAGTTTTTCAGATCTGGTAAGGGCGGGAGAAAGAGTCGAAAGCGGTATCAAAATGGGAAAGATCCAAGTTGCTCTTGATTATTCTAAAGATGCTAAGAAGCCCTATGTTAGGAAGGAAGGAGAAACTAATGCGACAACTGTTTAATAGTCATCCCAGTACCAACAACCTTATGCTCATCAGCAGCAAAACTATCAGCGCCAGACTCAGAATAAGCCTCACAATAATTTGGAAAGAAGGAATGATCCTCTTCATCCAGTTCCTATGCCATACAGTCAGCTTCTTCCACATCTGATTCAGAACTCATTGGTGGAGCCTAAGACTCTCAAGCCGTTTCCAGAGCCATACCCTCCTTGGTATGATCCCAGTGTTCAATGTGGATATCATGAGGATCCATGGGACACACAACTGAAGATTGCAAAGCCTTTCAAGCCAAAGTGCAATAGTTGATGGATAAAGAGTACATATCCTTTCCAGAAGGAAATTTGGTCGTGCACGTCAACCTCTCATCTGTTTGAATATATTTCGTGAACTTGTTATACTCATTACCCTTTGCATAGACTTCACAAATAGTATGAATAAAATATTGCATTAACCAATGATCCATTTGCAAAAAGTTTGATTGCCTTGGCTACTAAAACTAATACCAATAAATAGCATGGTTCCTCTTAATATTGTGTATGTATTATCCATTTATAGCATTGTTGCTTTCCGATCAGCTCTTTCATATTCTAGTAGTTGTCTTATTTCTTGAAGTTCTTGTACATAAAGTGTGACAATCTTCACAAAGGGGAAATCTGGGTTTAAGAGTGTAACATATGCCTTCAAGTGTAGAAAATGCTCTTGTAAAAAAGGTGGAGGTAGATGAAAATCGGAATGTCTGGCCTTGAAATGGTGTCTTCTGTCACGAGGTTCTCTAAACCATGATTGATTTTTTTTAAATTTTAACATTTGAAACATGAACTTCATATTTTGAACTCGTGATGAACTTAACGACGGGTCTTGAATTACAACAAAAACATGGTTCAAGATGTCTATCCAAACATTTCCACTTCAAAACACAATGATCATAAACCGCTGACAAGAAAAATTATTTCTTTTAACATAAAAGATCTTAAATGATGATCCAACTTCATGAATAAGAACAAAGTTTATTTGGACCTTCGTCGTCTGTATTGCCAATGTTTAAATCACAATAAACTCAGTATACAGACCGTCCCTTGAGAAATCCTTTAAAAAAAATGAAATACCCCTTGTACTACAATTTGACATGAGTACCCTAACCAGACTTCCATTGACCATACCCAACACTAATGGGAGGAAAACCATAATATTACTTGGGGCACACACTGAAACTTCTGAGAAATTTAAGGGAGGTGACCAGTAAAAAAACCGTAGAACCACTTTGAGTCAGGATCAACTAGTCACATCTTGAAGTACCTCTGGGAATGAGTACTACATTCTCTTGAATTCAATGTACATGTATAAACTAGTTAGTCATAAAGCACACAGACATGCAATATAATGCACAAAGAGGTGGGATCTTAGGTACAAAAATTGGGGTGTGACATATGCCCCTATTTAAGTTTCTTATATCTAGAGATATGAAGATTGAAATCTTCGTCTCAACGTGATAGAAGAGACTTAAATACAAACATTACACAAATTTTTGGTCCTAAGATGCCACAAGATGCATATGATATGCAATGATATGATATGAAATGCAAGACAAAGATCCTATGGAGGAAATGGCGTCATAGGGGATAGCTGCATGAGGATGACGATGAAACAACAAAGAAAGGACAATGATGAGTAACAAACTCGGTAAAGAAAGGCTCCATGGTGTCGCTACTGCGAAGATCGGCGCTGGCTAAACAGAAGAGTCGCCACCGTGCGTTATTTATCCCAACGGAGGGAAAGGAAACGCTCGAAGTAAACCTACCGCAAAGACGGGAAAGGAATGGTCATCGCAACCAAGTCCTGGATTCGGGAGTCGGTTACGCAAGGGGAAGGTATTAGCACCCCTCACGTCCGTCGTACTCGACGGGATCCACGCTTGTTTTCTATCGAAAGGTGTGTTATTCTATCCACTCTATAGGTCAGGGTTGAAAAGAAAATAAAATGACTCGGCAAAGTATCACACTTTATGCCTACGTATTCCCGTCTGGAACTAGAAATCAGAGTCGACGTAGTTCGCCTACCTACGGGAAAGGAGGGGAAGGTTGCTCGCTAGGATATCGCATCCTATGCCTACGTACTTTCATACAGCATGAAAGATCAGAGCAAACGTAGTTCGGGCCACGAAAGACACAAGCTTGTCTGACTGTTTTTTATCTCCTTATGAAAGGGGTTTTTCCTGATTAAGAGTCCAAGCAGACAAAAATGACATTTTGATGTTTGTTTTCAGTCTTTTACGCAAGAACTGTTTTTTATGATGTTTGCAATCTCTGACGCACTAGAGACTATGATTTGAGGGTGACTACATCGTATGTCACCCTAAGGGTAACACACTAAGTAATCAGATTACTGAAGAGTGACCCTCCAGCAACCTTTCTCAAATAGCTTAAGGCTCGTAGCGCATGACATCGATTATCTTTATTACTGTGTTTTGAATTGTTCTGAGATAGAAGAGAAAGAAGTTCTAAAAATCTAGGGTTTGAAAGGGGAATCAAAACTAGCCTAATGTTGTCATGCATGGATTACAACCTAATGTCTGTCATATTTCCCTCTTGCACAGAGAGAAACAGAGATCCTAGGGAATAAACGGAAAAGAAACAGCAGATATACAGTAAACAGTAAGATGCATGAGATGCAGCAGAACAAGCGAGGCAAGGGAGTCCCACTCAACCTCGAACCTGGGAAAACAATAGGCAAAGTGAAACAGCCTCACTTCAAACCTAAGGGGCAATTAACAAACAATACAGCAAAGAAAACCACACCCAACACCAGCTCAGACAGCAACACTAACTCCTACAGTAAGCTCTGACAGCTATAGTTGATTAACAGCAAAAGGTTGACAGTAACAACTTCAAGCAAGCTTCCATCTTCACCTTCCAATGATATTCAAGCTTTAAATAATCTTCAGCTTTGGCTAGCACTGAGCCCCAATAAGCAGACAGCTTCAGTCAGCAGTAAAACCCTAATTTCACAGTTAACCAGCCTTGACAGGTACAAGCTTCATCTTTACCAATCATCAATACCCTTCTCATCTTCAACAGGCTCCCATCTTCAATGCAGACACTCACAGGAGAGAATCAACTGATAGACGAAGTTGGAATGTTAAGAGGCTTAATGATAACCCAGGGAAATCATTAAGATCTTATCATAGAAAGTGAGAGGTATCCTCAAGGTTCTACCCAATCAAAGCATGCTCTACATCCCTCCTAAGGAGAGATGGAACTCTTTTAGGGGACCTTGTGTCATAGGATGGCATAGAGGCACAAAAAGCTCTCTATGTTTGACAGAAGAAATCAGTCTACTCTAAAGCTCTCCCTATATCTCCTATCTCCTAGGTCTTCATCAAGCATCTTCAAGCACAAGCAACTTCAAGCTCCAAGCATCATTATTTATCTTCAATCATCCTCAAAGTCCTAACAAGCCAAGTCCAAGCCCAACACCCAATGGAAAGGCCCAAAACCCAACAAACAAAACAATATCCCAAGAGGGAAACACACCAATATCAACCAACTTGCAAAAATCAAATAAAATGGAAATACTCATCATAAAATCCTAGATTAATTTCTAAGGGACCCTAACTATGTACCCTATACCCCATATAAACCCCAAGGCCTAAACCAAACTAAAAACCCAAAAACTATATGTTGAAATGCACCTATGTCAAGTTGAAACCCTAATTCTAGCATACATGCTTCACACCTCTCAAAAACAATTAAATTTAAGTCACAAAAATATGACAAAAATCCAGGGGGGAACCTAATTCTATACTCTAACCATAGCAAAAAGAACCTAGTTAAAATTTTAAATCAAATGACTATACAAAATTCAGAAAGTTGGTATACCAAAATAAAAGTGAAATAAAAGCAATTAAAAGTAAAAATAAACCAAAAATAGAAAAATGCATGAAATGTCAATTTTATTTTTTTTATAATTTTCTTGAGATCTTTATGAAAATGAGGGAAAAAATCCCATGCAAAAATGTTAATTTTCCAGTTAGTTATGAATTTTCAAAGAACTTAAAATAAATGTGTGAAAATAGAAGAAAATATGGAAAAAAGGAAAATGAGCGTGTCCAATAGCAATTAAGACTAGTTCAAATCATCAACTGGGCCCAGAGAGGGGTGCAGATAGCTAAGCATGCCTAAGCCCAAGATACCATCAGGAATTAAATGAAAATGCTCAAGAAAAATGGACAAATTCGCGGTGTGAAAAGCAAGCCAATGTAGTGTATTTCCTAATGGGCCTCTAAAGTGGGGTGTGGTTATCAACAAATTCACTTAATCCCAATGCTTCAGATAAGTGATACGGTGCGTTTAGGTCTTCAGATTCTCCTTCACAAACTTCATTCAATCCTGGTCGTGGAATCCTTATGTGAGTCAAAGTCTTCATCAGATCTAATGGCTCTCCCATCGTCTTCCTCATTTGAACCTTGGAGGGAAATGAAGCCATGGAAACTCAGAGCTATGAACTTCATCTTCTCCAAATCGTGCTCCCTCAATTCTTCATCAAAAATCAAAACTAAAATCCCTAATCCACTCCAAATCTCACCAGCAACTCAACCATGGCATCTAAACACATTGAGTCACCTTCTTCCTCAAAACACGACACACTCCTCAGAAATTGGTCAATCACCAAAACTCACCAAACTTGAAATTGAATAACTCAATCTCTTCACCACTTCACCCTGATCATTTCTAACTATCAAACTAAAGTTCTAGCATCAAGAACACTAATATATGATCAAGAACAGAATTTAGGTCATTCCACTAATTATCTTCAAATCAACCCTAATGCTACCAGAAAGCTCCCTATGATCATCTACATTGTATCTAACCATTCAAAGCCTATTGAAACTGCCTAAATCAAGCCATGGAGTGAAGTTTACATACCTGCAATTCTGAGATGAACAGAGTGATCAAAGCTTCAAGATAAGCTTCAATAAGTGCCAGACACCTTCACCAACACCAAAGGAGGCTTCTGTATGCAAAGAGATGAATTGAAATGGCTTGGATTCTTGAATTCGATCTTGAGTTGCAGGCTGAAAATTCCAAATGCAAACACACGATTCTTCAGGGTTCTGACTCAATAATCCATCTGGAATCACTCACATATGCTTGATCAAGGTTCTGAGATCAAAAGAATGGGCTGAAAGTGGTTGAAACTTGTAACTGAATTCTATTTTGCAAATGGAAGATTGAAAATGCAATCTCACAAATCTCTCTTAATTCTCTCCAACAAGTGATCTGAATCACTTCATATGTATATATAGAATGTGGATGAAGTCTCTAGAAAGTTCTGGATTGATCCTATGAGAAAATCAACTTCTGATGTCATGAAAATCTCTTCTTATGCTACACACATATCAGCTCATGATAGCAGCTTGTATTCACCTTGTTCTGAGTCCAAATTCTCTCCAAATGAGATTTTGGAAGTGTTAGGATGCACTAAAGCCTTGCATTTGCCTTGAAGTGTGGTTTTGCAATTGTGCCTTATGATGCAAGTAACCAATTTACAAAGCAAGTCATTGAAATAACCCTCAATTCAAAATTGTGGCAATGTAAATGTTCTCAAAATGTATTTTACAATCAAATTGGTATATCATATGACTTGGTTTGGACTTGTAGATCAAAAACCCCAATTTTCAACTTTGGTTTATTTAAAATTCACCTTCATTTTAGGCCATTTTTTTGAATTTGTGAAGCAAGCCCTCCCAAGTACTCATGACCTCTTATCTAGCCTAAAAACATCATTTTGAACACATCGCATGTTGAACATTTTTCCATTTGAGGAGTGGAAGATGGAGATTTTGACCTATGTTGAAAAATGACATGTAATTCAACTTTCCCAAAATACCCCTGGGTTGCCAAGACCATAACTTGAGTTCCACAAATACTCTTGAGGAGTTATAGTACTCAAATTAAATCTAAGACCAAGATCTACAACTCTTATGTTGGCCAAGAATCCATTTGAAAACTCCTTGATGGGCAAAAGTTGCTTGGAAGTCAAGTGACTTTCACAGATAAATTTCAATGTCCTCTGGGGACCCATAACTTGCAAGAACCATAACATGAGTTCTACAAATCTTCTTGAAGACTTATAGTACTCAAATTAAAGCTATTTAGAAGCTCTACAAGTTTCATGTTGACCAAGAATTCATTTGAAACTTGCATTTTGACTTATCTGGCTTGGAAGTTAGGCCCAAATTAGGGGATTTTACACTGAAACCCTAATTTGGTAACCCCTCCCACTCTTGATTCTCTTTGATTTATCTTTGGCACAACACCACACTTGCATCAACATATCAATTCATGAATCCCACATCCTTCAACTAAGCCTTGATTCTCTTCAATCACTCAGTTGACTTAGGGTTGACCCAGATGAAACCCTAGTTGACTGCACCTCAACTGTGGCTTTTGTACTTGACTCAATGACTTGTCTCCTCTTCAAAATGACCCTCTAGGTCTTCCATGATCTTTGTGCACATTCCATAACCTCAATTCATAGTTCATACCCCATTGATAATACTCAATATACCTCAAATTAGGAGAGAAATCCACTGGTTGACCCTCAAACTTTTCAAAGCTTCAACTCATTTCTTGATTACTTGGATGGTCTTGAACTTGAATAAAACCCCTTGATGTGCCCCTTTCTTATAAGAATGGCACTTGATCCCTTGGTAGATGACTTGTTATGCTATGCTATGCAAATGATTAGACTATGTACATGACTTATTATGCAAATGGCAATGCAATTGAAACATAAACCAAGTGAAATAGGTTGATAAAATTTTAGGGTGCAACAGCTGCCCCTATTCAAACGGCTTGGACCCGACTAGGTGACAAGCGAACGGCCTTCAAACATTCGAGGTACGAGACGGTTGAATACCAAGAACCCGGAAATTTTCCAACCGCAGAAATAAACTGCACCATTGTTTGGGGAACCCCATCCATCAATTGAACCTGATTGTTATGGTAACAACTTATCAACCACCTGATACAGATCTGATTTCAACAATAACCGCCTGTGCAAAACCAAACTTGTCAATATAGGAATAACCTGGACGACTTCACTAGGGAAGTACTTCTATCAACAAAACATGACTCTGCCAACGATACAGGAAAATAACTCCGCCATCACTACGGGAAATAACTCCGCCACCACTACGGGTAATAATCTGTCACCAATACAGGAAAATAACACCGCCATCGCTACGGGTAATAACTCCGCCACCACTACGGGAAAATACTCTGTCACCAATACAGGAAAATAACACCGCCATCGCTACGGGTAATAACTCCTCCACCACTATGGGAAAATAACACCGCCATCGCTACAGGTAATACTCTGTCATCACTACAAGAAAATAACACCGCCATCGCTACGGGTAATACCCTGTCATCACTACAGGAAAATAACACCGCCATCGCTACGGGTAATACTCTGTCATCACTACAGGAAAATAACACCGCCATCACTACGGGTAATACTCTGTCATCACTATAGGAAAATAACACCGCCATTGCTACGGGTAATACTCTGCCATCACTACAGGAAAATAACACCGCCATCGCTACGGGTAATACTCTGCCTTCACTATAGGAAAATAACACCGCCATTGCTACGGGTAATACTCTGCCATCACTACGGGAAATACTCTGATACAGCTTCCCTGCCTATCTTTGCAGTAGCTATCTCCATCCATCAAATGGGTAACACATAATGGTCCAATCTTCAAACTTTTAGCGCAGACGTGGCAACAAATCTGAGAAGGACTCTACTGGGGACTTTCTGAACCCAAACTGCCAAACACTTACTACGACATAAGCGGCAACTTTCAAAAATCGATTCACGAAATCTTTTGATACGGACATAACAACAATTTTGAAGGAATACTCCGCTGGAGGGGTAAGAGAAACTTAGACAAGCTACTCTGTGGGGAATAATGACAAGATGAACATTATCCTCACATGTCTCATGCTGAGATTTTTAATATTTGGCAATCGACCTGAGCGAGAGCTCCTTCCACCTGCAAGGGAAACAACACTTAAAAACTAAAGGTTAACCAACCTGGCGTATGTTTCAAAATGCGCATGTTTGACAATGGCGTAATGCTCCGTACAGTACGGATATGCTACGCGTTTTTGGGGAGATGCAAATATGACATTATATGCAAATGTGAATGCAGGTTCAAGCTGCTGGGGGAAACTCCGATAGACTTGCTTAGTCAACACGGAATGCTGAGAGCAAACACCACCATGGTGGGGATGAACGGGTATCATAAAGTATTCCGGCAAAATAAATGCCTGCAATATTACCAACTCTGCCGAGGAGAGATTAACCCTCGATTTCCACTGGGAAGAAAGAACAACATCTGCTGGGGAGAGGAACTCAGCTGGGGAAACATGAACCTTCCGGGGAAATGCACTGTATGGGCACAGCTTACAACCTCGGAGCTACCACTTCACTGAGGATAATCCTTCTGAACCAACTATGACTTGGTTATTCACTGTGGGAATTCTCCCAGCTGGGGATTGATTATTCACATACTCGACTTTCTGGGGATTGCAACCTCTGCAGGGGATACTGATTTTGACTGGCTGGGGACATCCTCTGGGGATAATCTGCGACTAGCTGGGGAAACTGATCTCTTCGGTAAGGGACAAAAATCATCCCAACTTTTGAATATGATGTGTGACCTGCATGGGGATTGGCGTCGCACGAACCTCTGGCTGGGGGCCACAAGTTCTGACTATCCGCTTCAAGGGTGAGAACCCTGCAAAACGCAAACGAGACAAGACAAATCTATACAACCAAATCTATTCGGGTTAGTGTCCGTGACATTACTTCAGTCACTTCGAAGTTTTATCAATCATTGGCAAGGGCTAGCAAAGTTATGCACATGCAAGTTCATCGGAACATTGGCGTTTTCCACATACAAAACAGTAAAGCATAATCATCAAATACTGAATAACATGTTTTATTAATAACAGGCCTCTGAATAGGCAAAGTTTTGTACATCGGATGCAACTCCTGAAAAGAGGAAGTTACGCACACACACATACATACATGCACAAGAAGCATAAAAAATACACATTGAATTTGTACTCATGTCGGCAACGTGGTGCAGACAAACATCGTGAGCCGATCCTCCTATGACTCGCCTGACTCTGGCGCTTTCCCGGTATTCCATTTTCGAAAGAGATTGTGTTGGATAAACGCAACCTCAGGTGCTCCCAAACCACTAAGCAATGCAGTATCGAATTTGGACCGCAGTCATTTGCTTTTTAAATCCCTAACTTTTGCGTGAATCGCCCTTTGCGGGTTTTCAATTCACCGGGATACCCTTTTTTGCCGAAGCCGCCCAATGCAGGTTTTCGACTTCGCGGGTGTACATCTCCTCAATTTTATCCCTAACGTTTGCCCGAACCTTTTTATTCATTTTTTACGGTTCGCCAGGATGCCCCTTTTTTGCCTGGACTCTCTTTTTACTATTCAGCGGGTCACTTTCAAGCAAAGTATTTTTTAACTGCTTCCGAATTCACAAGAGACGAAAAGTCTTCACCATCCATGGTAGATAGAAGCAAAGCTCCTCCAGAGAAGATTTTTTTGACAACGTAGGGCCCTTCGTAATTAGGGGTCCACTTGCCCCTGTGATCTGTTTGTGGCGGGAGAATCCTCTTCAGCACAAGGTCGCCCGTCTGAAAGCTTCGAGGGTGTATCTTCTTATCGTATGCTTTCTTCATCCGGCTTTGATACAACCGACCATATGCGAGAGAAGCTAGCCTCTTCTCATCCATTAAGCTGAGATGATTCAGCCTGTCTTTAACCCATTCTGCCTCGTCAAGTTGGACATCTCGTAAAACCCTCAAGGAAGGAATCTCCACTTCCAACGGTAACACTGCCTCCATTCCGTATACCAATGAAAAAGGGGTTGCCCCGGTTGATGTGCGTACCGTCGTATGATAACCGTGCAAAGAGAAAGGTAGCATCTTGTGCCAGTCCTTATACGTCACAATCATCTTCTGAACAATCTTCTTTATGTTCTTATTGGCCACTTCGACAACGCCATTCATCTTGGGTCAGTAAGGAGAAGAGTTGTGATGTTCAATCTTAAAATTTTGGCACAGCTCTTTCATCATCTTGTTATTCAAATTCGAACCGTTGTCGATGATAATCCGCTCAGGGATTCCATATCTGCAGATAATATTTCACTTGATAAATCTGGCGACCACTTGTTTGGTGACATTGGCATATGACGCTGCTTCCACCCATTTGGTGAGGTAATCAATTGCCACCAAGATGAACCGGTGTTCGTTTGATGCCGTAGGTTCAATCTTTCCAATCATATCAATTCCCCACATCGAGAATGACCACGATGATGACATCACATTCAGAGGGCTTGGGGGTACATGGAACTTGTCCGCATAAATTTGGCATTTGTGACACCTCTTTGCAAACTTGAAACAGTCTGTTTCCATAGTTAGCCAGTAGTAACCTGCCCGCAGCAGTTTTCTCGTCATAGCATGCCCACCAGCATGCGTACCAAACGTACCCTCATGTATCTCTTCCATGAGCAACTTTGCCTCTTTCTCATCTACACAGCGTAGCAACGCCAAGTCGTGGTTTCTCTTGTATAGGACACCGTCAGGATTCAGATAGAAATTGCCAGCCAATCTCCTGAGAGTCTTCTGATCGCGACTGGATGCCCCAACCGGATAATCCTTATTCTTCAGGAAATTCTGGATGTCATAGTACCAAGGTTTACCATCGGGAGCTTCGTCAATGGCAAATATGAATGCAGGCCTATCAAGCCGAGAGATAACAATCCGGGGAGCCTCGTTCCAGAAGTTAACTTTATACATTGAAGACAATGTCGCTAAAGCGTCAGCCATTTGATTTTCTGCTCGTGACACATGATGCAATTCCACCTTGTCAAAGAAAGGAAATAATCTCCTTGCATAATTCATATATGGTATCAAATTGGGCTGACGTGTCTCCCATTCTCCTTTAATCTGATTCACCACCAGAGCCGAGTCTCCATATACATCCAGATGCTTAATCCGCAAATCAATAGCTTCTTCAAGACCCATGATGCAAGCCTCATATTCAGCTTCGTTATTGGTAACCGGAAAGGTCAATCGAGCAGTAAATGGGATGTGCGACCCATGGGGAGTGGTAATGATTGCCCCTATTCCGCTACCATAGGAATTCACACCTCCATCAAATATTAACTGCCATTTGGAACCTGATTCTGGTCCTTCGTCCGGCAACGGTTCTTCACAATCTTTCATCTTTAGGTACATGATATCCTCGTCAGGAAAATCAAACCTCATTGATTGGTAGTACTCAACAGGCTACTCCGCAAGGTACTCGGACAAAACGCTACCTTTAATAGCCTTCTGAGAAACATATTGGATGTCATATTCGGTTAACACCATCTGCCATTGGGCAATTCTTCCGGAGAGTGCTTGCTTCTCAAACACGTATTTGATTGGATCCATCTTTGAAATTAACAGGGTTGTATGATTTAGCATGTATTGCCTCAAGCGTTTGGCGGCCCAGGCTAGCGCACAACAGGTTTTCTCGAGCATTGAGTATCTGGACTCACAGTCTGTGAACTTCTTACTCAAATAGTAAATCGCGTGCTTTTTACGCCCAGTCTCGTCGTGTTGACCGAGAATGCAACCCATGCTTTCCTCAAGAACTGTCAAATACATAATCAAAGGTCTCCCGGCCACTGGGGGTATCAAAACAGGAGGTTCCTGCAAGTACTCTTTTATCTTGTCGAACGCCTTTTGACAATTTTCATTCCAGGTCACAACCTGGTCCTTTTTCAACAATTTGAATAACGGCTTGCATGTCGCAGTTAGGTGAGATATGAACCGGGCGATATAGTTCAATCTCCCTAAAAATCCACGTACTTCTTTTTCTGTTTTAGCCGTCGACATTTCTTGTATTGCTTTTATTTTCGCAGGATCAACCTCTATTCCTTTTTCGCTCACGATAACCCCAGCAGTTTACCCGATCTCACCCCGAAGGTGCACTTGTTAGGGTTCAGTCTCAACCTAAACTTCCTAAGCCTCTTGAACAATTTCAGCAAATTAACCAAATGCTCCTCCTCCGTCTGGGATTTGGCAATCATATCATCAACATAAACCTCGATCTCTTTATGCATCATGTCATGAAAGAGAGTCGTCATTGCACGCTGATATGTTGCCCCAACGTTCTTTAATCCGAAGGGCATCACTTTGTAGCAAAATTTTCCCCAAGGAGTAATGAAAGTAGTCTTCTCCATGTCTTCTGGCGCCATTTTAATCTGATTATAGCCCGAGAAGCCATCCATGAAGGAGAATACGGAGAATTGAGCAGTGTTATCAACCAGCACATCGATGTGAGGAAGTGGAAAGTCATCTTTCGGGCTCGCCCTATTCAAATCACGGTAGTCTACACACATTCGCACTTTACCGTCTTTCTTCGGCACTGGCACAATATTAGCGACCCATGAGGGATATTTGGTAACAGCTAGGAAACCAGCATCCCACTGTTTTTGAACTTCCTCCTTGATCTTCACAGCCATGTCTGGTCTAGTTCTTCGGAGTTTCTGCTTAATAGGCGGACATTCCTCTTTTAATGGCAGACGGTGAACAACCATATCCGTATCCAGCCCAGGCATATCCTCATACGACCAAGCAAATACATCGTTGTACTCTTTGAGCATCTCAACCAACCTTTGCTTGATGTCACTCTGCAGCGCAACCCCTATACGGATGTTCCTTTCAACCCCTTCCGACCCCAAATTGATAATCTTAATGACTTCCTCATGAGGCAGAATGATTCTTTCTTCTTGTTTCAATAACCAGGTCAGCTCTTCTGGCACTTCGCCATCTTCGACAATCTCTTCCTCAGCCTGAAATACCGGGTGCTCGAAGTCGAAGTGAGTCATAGGCGGTCCATAGATGTCATTTGAAATAGCAATCCTGCAAAGGAAATGGTTAAATGCTTCAAAACGTATACAAAGCAGATAACCACGTTGTCATTTTATTGTAAAAATAAAAACAGGAAAAACAGGGATCACAATATTTGTATACGAAAAACGCCTTTATTCATGATTAAACAATGTAATGTACATAACCAAATGGCCCTAAGAAAAATCACTATTCCCCGGGTAGGACACAGGATTATTCAACAATTAAGAAAACAAATCATTACTGTTTAGTTGTCACAGGAACAGTTTCCTGGATAGACCAATTGCAGAGACTTTGTCATGGCGCGCTTGGCTTGATCCACGCGTCCATATCACAGTCGCTATCTCCCTCTTCAGAATCGAAAACAGCATTGATAGTCTCGAAGCTCACCCCCACTTGGTGTGATGGTTATTAGTCCTCTGAACTTGGGCGCTCCTGAAGAGGATGCTGATGACGAAGGATGATACAAGCCCGAACCTGTCATTCTTCACGGGAATCTCCAACACCTGCCCCCAACCCTTGGTTTGGCCTGCCTGCACTAGAGCCTGAGCCTCTTTGTACGATGACACTGCCACATCTGATATCTTGGGTACTGAAGCTTTGTCTTTAATCTTTATCCCTTCAAATGCTTGACAGGGTGTCTCATGTATTTCTCCGTCGACCTCCACATAACTGAATGAAGACAGATGGCTAACCAGAATATCTTCTTCTCCATAAACCGTGACGACACTATCCCCCACCATATACTTCAACTTTTGGTGCAACGTGGATGTGACTGCCCCAGCAGCATGAATCCACGGGCGTCTAAGAAGACAACTATACGCTGGCTGGATGTCCATTATATAGAATTCAGTTTCAAAAATTTCCGGCCCCACCTGCAATGGTAATGTTATCGATCCGAAAACTGACCTCCTCGTACCATCAAACGCCCTGACCACCAAGTCACTAGGCGTACAAATAATCCCCCTGATATCCAACTTCATCATTGCTTTCTTCGGTAGCACATTCAGGGAAGATCCAGTATCCACTAAAACATGGGACATGACCGTGCCCCGGCATTCTACTGATACATGCAGCGCCATATTATGCTCTCTTCCTCTTGGAGTCAAATCAAAATCTGTAAAGCCCAAACTGTGCCCTGCATTAACATGCGCCATCACCCCTTCTAATTGATTAACTGAAACGTCTTGAGGAACGAATGACGTGTCGAGGATCTTCAGCAAAGTGTTCTGATGGGCCTCGGAACATAATAGCAGTGACAAGATCGAGATCTTTGACGGCGTTTGCTGGAGGTGCTCCACAATCTTATAGTCACTTTTACGGATGAGCCTCATGAACTCTTCCACATCCTTAAGCGATGTTTCCTTTTCCTTTATCTGCGAGGGGCCACTCTCGTCTACCTTGGCTTTCCCCTTTGCTACTCTTTCTGCCTCTACCTCAGGCGATGTGAAGATTCTCCCACTTCTTGTCATACCTCCTGTTCCAACAACATTATCTACAACCCCAGCTGGTTGTTTATTTACTTCAATTTTCTCACCATCGCAATATACCTCCAACCCGTAAGTCCATGGCACTGCTTTGGTACTCTCAAAAGGGACTGGCCCTGCTTTGGTAATAGTGATCGTCGGCCGCCTGGCGGGCGCCGTTATCGTTATTGTTTTCCTTGGAATCGTTACCATAGCAACATTGTTCCGCTCATCACACAATGCCTCTACAGGCTCTTCAACCGCGGTTCTATCAAACTGCAATGTTCCTTCATTCATCAAAGCCTGAATACCCTATTTCAAATCATTACAACCCTCTGGCTGTATCCAACAATCCAAGCAAAATTCGTCACACCTCGGGAATACACTCCCTTTTAACAACCTGCTTTTGATCTCACCCAACGGTGTCTTCAGCTCATTGACATTCGTCACTAGATTCAAATTTTCCTCGGTCAGGACGGCGTTTGCCCCATGATTGGGCATAGGCTGTTGTACTATATTTGGACCCGCCTATCCGAAGTTAATAGCTTTGTTGTCCAACAAGTCTTGGACTTTATGTTTAAACGCATGACAGCCTTCAATATCATGTCCGGGCGCCCCAGAGTGAAACTCACAGTGTTTATCAGCATCATAGCCAAACGGAGGAGTGCCCGTTAACGGGGCCATGGTCCTTTTCTCAACCAACTTTAATCCTAGCAGTGTTTGAAGCAGTTCGGCGTATGTTGAAGGAGGCGTTTCAAATACTCGCCTTGGCTTGCCCTCTAGGATTCTGCGTTGGGCGGGGTGTTGCCTTTGTTGTTGCTGCTGTTGCGGCTGCTGTTGTTGTTGTTGTGGAAAAGGGATGGTAACACTAGCAACCTGTTGATGCTGAGCGTACTGACTTCGTCCTCTGCCCCGGCCTCTGCCACCAAACACGGCACTAGAATCACCTTGTCGTCTACCACCGAATGCTTTTCTGGTACCTCCTACGGGGGCAGACTCACCTGCTTGGAATCTTCCAACCTTAATCCCGTCTTCGACCATCTCACCCATAAGAATCAAATCTGAAAAACTGCTCAACGAAACATTAAACAATTTTTCGTAATATATCCCTGTAAATGTCCCAATGAACATGCTATTCATTTCTCTTTTAGCTAACGGAGGATGTACTCTTGCTACCATATCGCGCCATCTCTGCGCATACTCTTTAAAGCCTTCCCCGTTCTTCTGCGACAAACCTTGCAATTGAACTCGGTTCGGTGCCAGATCACTGTTATACTTATAATGCATGATGAAAGCTTCCATCAATTGCTTCCAGGATTTGATTTGAGCGGGCTCCAACCCCATGTACCATTCGAGTGACAGTCCTGACAGGCTGTCTTGAAAGAAATGCATAAGCATCCTTTCATCATCCGAATACGCGGACATCCTTCTGTAATAAGCGCGGACATGCACCTTAGGGCAAGTGTCCCCCTTATATTTGTCGAAAGTGGGAGCTTTGAATTTTAGGGGTACCCTCAGCCAAGGCACCAAGCCCATAGTAGTCATGTCTAATCCGGTAGAATTCTGATTATCCATACCCTTCACCTGTTCTTCAAGCATCTTAATCCTATGAGTATTGTCAACGGGTCCTTCAAATCCCATGCCTCTTCCCGAAAAGGCGTCCTCTTGACAATCTTCGCCCCAGTTCACATTTTCATTTCCGTACCCGTTATAACCAGTGTTGCGACCAAACCCTTCCTGATTAGTCATGGGACCTCGTCCCCCATTACCATAACCTTGATTGACCCCAACATGCTCGAAACCAGTGTTGACAGGAATCAATCCAGCACCATTTCCACCATAACCCTGGTTAGCGTTACCAAAACCGTCGTAGCCGAAACCCTGAGTGTTGAAGCCAAACTTTCCGCCCTGATTGCCGTACTCAAACCCCGGGTCGTTATAGCCGAACCCATTATTACCAAAACCATTACCACCATTGTTGTTACCACCTCCAAGATTGGCATCTCCCAATCCAACATCGTTAACAACAGTCTCATTTCTATTCCCTGTGTTACCATTGTCAGCGCCAGCGTCATTGTTTACAACCATAACAGGTGGGGTCACCACCGGAGGAACCACAGGCGTAGGTGTCGCTTGCGCGAAAATAAGGTGCCGGCATGACAGAAGAGTCGCCACCTTTCGTTATTTATCCCTCAGAGCGGGAAAGGAAACGATCGGAAAAACCTGACGAAAAAGGGTAAGACAAGGTCATCGCAACCATTGTCTGGGTTCGGGAGTCGGTTACGCAAGGGGAAGGTATTAGCACCCCTCACGTCCGTCGTACTCGACGGGATCCTCGCTTGTTTGTTTGCTTGGACGGGTTGGTTATAATCTATCTACCTATCAAGGCTGGCTGAAAAAGAAAAGAGAAATGACTCGGCAAAGCATCGCACTTTATGCCTACGTATTCCCATCAGAGAATGAGAAATCAGAGTCAACGTAGTTCGGCTAACTACGGGTGAAGGATGGGGGAAAGGTTGCTCGCTAGGACATCGCATCCTATGCCTACGTACTTTCATCTGGTATGAAAGATCAGAGCAAACGTAGTTCGGGAAACTACGGGAAAGATGGCTCAACTAGGAGGGAGACTATCAAGTCCTACTGTTGTCATGCCATGGATTCATCCTATGGTTGAGGTTTGAACAGGGAGCTCCTAGATGTTGTCATGCATAGGTTTCAACCTAAAAGTCTATCATCAAATCCTCATCAGAGGAAATGAGAGTCCTAAGGGATCATGTCAATGGTACACAGAAACAGACAAAAACATCAGCTTTAACAGTAAAATGTATGCAATGCAAGTGAGGGAGGAAATGTGTGTGGGGTTTCAGCCTCCACAAGCTCATCTCAACCTCAAGCCAGTCATGAAATAACAGCAATCATACTGAAAATAATCAACATGCTATCAAGCAATAAACAGATAAAGGAAATGAAGTGCTATCAAGCAAACAAAACACATGAGAAGGAATCAATCTACTCTCTAATCCTAACCCTAATCACAGAATCTAAACAAATCTAAGCAAAGCTCTCAAGCACAACCCTAAACAGGAGAAATCATTCCCAGCCTTCAAGCTTCAGAACAAGCTTACCAAAGAAAGGGAGCTAAGCAATCAGACTCATAGTGTCTTCCTCAGGAAAGCACTAAGAGGTGTATACTCAGGAGTCATACCCTATGTGGCTCAACCACTGTGATCAGTTTACATCCCTCCTCAGGAGAGATTAAACTCACAAGCAGGCTCCAACATCACTGGATATTTAGGAAATCCTATTTAAGCTAGTGGAACTAAGTGAATAGACCCATAGGACCTTCCTCAGGAAAGTACTAGGAGGCTTCCACTTAGGAGTTGTATCCCATGTGGCTCAACAACATGTGATCAGTCTACATTCCTCCTCAGGAGAAATTAAACTCACAAGTTGGCTCCAACATCATTGGATACTTGAGAAATCCTAGATCAACTAGTGGAACTAAGTGAATAGACTCCTAGGACCTTCCTCAGGAAAGTACTAGGAGGCTTCCACTTAGGAGTTGTATCCCATGTGGCTCAACAACATGTGATCAGTTTACATTCCTCCTCAGGAGAAATTAAACTCACAAGTTGGCTCCAACATCATTGGATACTTAAGGAAGAGGTGAGAAGGAAGGATGAAAGTCATTCATAGTGCCTTCCTCAGGAAAGTACCATGAACTTCCTTCAAACTTCAGGCTCTCAAACCTCACAGACAGGAGATGAGACAAGCTCTGGGTCTCTGCATCTTGGTCTACAAGCTCCTCTTCATGATGCTCTCCATCAATATCCTCAAGGCAACACAAGCCCTTCAACAAATTCCTCAGAATGAACCCCACAGATGAACAGATAACCCACTGAACAGGCCAAATCATCAGGCAACTTCAGAAAATGCCTAAAAATACTAAACTAATGGGGAAAAATTTAACAGATATTCACAAAGGTCCTCAACACCTACTCATAACATCTACAAAGGTTTCTACCTAAAAATCAAGATAAAACTCAATCAAAGAAAGGAATCATCACCTATGCACAATTCTAAACCCTAATTAGACTATCCTAAGTCAACCCTAATTAAACTAATCAAGATTAATTCTAAAAAATCTAGAAAAAATCCTATAGGGAACTATGACTCATCATCTAATTGCACAAAAAAGAATGGGTAAAAAAGATTAATGGAAAGTACTAAAACAATTCCTACAAAATCAAACATCAAAATGAAACAATTAAAAAGCTATTTAATTGGAAAATCTACTAAAAATATTAAACCTAAAAATAAAATCTCAATTTTATTTTTATAATTTTCTACTCATTTTAATCTACTCATAGAAAAAAGAAGAAATTAAAAATCATTTTTTAACTATTTTTAATGAATTATCCAAAACAGAAAAAATATTAAAAAGAAAATAAAAGAAATAAAATGAATTATAGGGGTGGGGGGGTCAGAATAGCAAGCGTGCCAGTTAAAATGGATTGGGCTACACAAAAAGGGGGGTGCAAGTAGCGTTCTGGGCCCAGAATGCCCTTTAATGAAACGCTGCGTATGGACTCATTCAAATTTTCCCTCCAATTCTCAGACACACGCACAGCCCTCGGATTGGAATAAAATGTCAAACCCTGGACTTGATCCAACGGCGCTCCCTCATCGTCTTCATCAAAACCCTAGGGTTTGCAGAACCCTACCTCCATGAGCCAACTTTCGAGCTCTATTATCTCCTTGCTCAGGCCTCGGTTTGCCACGACTTAAAAACGAAAGTTGCTCTAAATCTCAAGGGGAACACAACCCTACGTACAGTTTCTTTTAATTCGCCCTAGATAGCCCTAACAGAATGCCTCAACATCCTGGTACCACCATGTTCAACTGCTATCAAACTTTCACCAAACTTCAACCTAATGATTTACAGCTACACTACACGCTACCCTGGTCATTATACACTACTTCTTGATGATTGAAATGCCCTAAACTAATAGTTCTTGAAAATCAAAGTTTTCTGGTTCTGTTATGGATTGCCATGGAACAAGCTGCAACTCTCAGGGATGGATCCTCTAGCCTAGTACATCAACTCTATGACTATGAAACTAACTAAACTGCAATAATTTAAGAGATATAGGGTGAAGAAGAAACCTGTCAAGCAATGATGGAGGAGGCTCGTGGGGATGCTTGCAAGGCTTGAAATTGGTCCAAGATGCTCCTACAATGGTGAAGAACCTTCTGTTTGCACTTGTATGGAAGGAGGTGGCTTGTAGTAGAAGGTATCTTGGATTGCTTCAACTTGAAGAAATGGCTTCAATGGCTATCTCTCCTTCTTTCTCCTCTGACTTGATTCCAACTTTCACCAACCTTTCATCACTCTTTGATGCCCTCTTTAAATATTAATCATTGGATGCTTCTAGAATCATCTAGAATGGTGTGGAAGTTTCTTGAAAGTTCCATGATATTCCAAAATGGTTATCTCATCTCATATGCCATGCCTTGTTATTTTGGTCTCAAATTCTCCTTACATGAGTTATTGAATGAGGATGAGTGAAAAACAAGTCCATTTGTTGCTCATGTAGGGTTTTTCAATGCTACCTTCTTTTTCAAGTAACAAATTTCCAAAGGAACCACATTTTTTAAGCCTCAAATGAAACTTCTACTTAAACCAATCTTCTCAAAATGGTTTTTCCAATCAAAATGATATATTGGATGACCCATTTTGGATTTGTGGATCTCCCAAATCACTTTTCAATTTCAACTTTTCAAAGTTATAAGTCATTTTTAGTTCATTTTGGACCAATCATGGAATCTTGTGCTATGAGCTTTTTCAACAATTTGTGACCTTCTTTCTAGACTTAAAATCACATTTTGAGCAACTTTCATGTTTTAAGTTTTTCCATTTGAGGCTTGGAAATAGGAGTTTTAGGCATTGGTTAAAATGACCTATAACTGACAAATGACCAAAATACCCCTGCCTTGTTCAAACCATAAGTTGAGTTCCACAAATCCAATCAAGGACTTCTACCACTCAAATTAAAGCTAAGAAGATCCTATTCAACATTCATGTTGACCAAGAAACCATAGGAATTAACCTACTAGGGCAAAAGTTGTCTGCAAGTTGGGTGACTTTCAAGGACCCAGATTCACACACCTCTGCTGACCTGTAATTTGTCAAAATCATAACTTGAGCTCTGTAACTCCTATCAAGGACTTCCACCACTCAAATTAAAGCTTAGAACAAGCTCTACAACATTCATGTTGTGGGGAAGATGAGATCTCAATCACATCTAGAGCTAAAACTGCCTGGAAGATAGGGATCAAATTAGGGTTTTTTCACTGACAATCCTCAGAAACCCTAACTCAAAACTTCTCAAACTCCTCAATCATGATGAGTTGGTCTAGGAATCATTTTTACAACATCTCTATGCATCATTCCATGATCTCATGGCCCCTGGATTAAGTCTCAACCTTCTCCAAATCTTCAGCTGATCTAGGGTTGACCCAGTCAAAACCCTAATTCTATCACTCATGGTTGAATCTTCTGAATTCTTGCTCAATGACCTCTCTGGGCTTCATGATGGCTATCAAGACATCTCATAGGCTTTCTCAAAACATCAAGTTCATTCTCATGGTCTCAGAGTCATCTGAGGAGCACCCACAACTCTCAAACTGTGAAGCACACAACCCTGGTTTCAAACCACTTCTCTGAAGATCTCTTGAACTTTCTGATGAAGGCATCAACTTTCAAACACTCAATGAGTAAATAATTGTTGGTCAAATTTTGGGGTGCAACAGCTGCCCCTATTCAAACGGCTTGAACCTGACTGGGTGAGAAGCGAACGGCTCTCAACCAATCAAGGTACGAGACGGTTGAATATCGGTAAACCCGAAAATTTGCCAACTGCACGACCACATGATACTCTGCGGAGAACAAACCTTTGAACGCTGCAATACTAGCTGCTCAACAACTAGCTGGAGAGATACTGATCTGACGTCGCCGCCGGAAACAAACATCATTCTGAGAGACACTCAACATCGCCGTCGTACCAACATCATCTCTGCTGGGGATTTAAGGAATCTGACATTGCCGTCAAACAAACATCCAACTTCGCCGCCGAACAAACCTAATCTGACCTGAGGTTCACCCCTGGTAAATGGAACATAAGGTATACTTGCAACTACTTCGCTGGGAATGAGAGACTCAACCGATCACACTCTGATCTGGGGTTCACCCTCAGAACCATAACGAACATCGGAATACTGCTGCACACTGCCCACCGTAGAACTTCAACATTAAAGATATATGAAACCCTGGCCCCTGGCCATTTCCAGCTTCAGCTAGAAAAAATCTTCAAGTAACTCTGAATATAGATGGAACCCTGGCCCCTGGCCATTCCAGCTTCAGCTAGAAAAACATCCTTGGCCTTCAAGGGTATAAACTTTGCCCGTAGGCAACTCTGCAGGAGGTATCTTCGACTTCAGTCTGAAGAAATGGTCCTTGGCCTTCAAGGATACATGGATATGCCTTCAGGCAACTCCGCCTCTGCTATAGAGCATCCGAGACTTCAGTCAGGGATATACTTCGGCCTTCAGCCCGAAAGATGAATCCTAGGTCCTTCATGACCTTGGGGATAACCTTGCCCTTAGGCACCTTCGCTTCAGCTTGGGAAATCTATGACTTCAGTCAGAGAAATGGTATCCTGAGCCATTCATGACTCCACAGGGATTCAAACACTTTGCCTACAGGCAAAACTCCGCTTCAGCTGGAGAAACATCTTCGACTTCAGTCATAAGAAAAACTATTCACTTGATCGCAATCAATCATCTCCTCAGGACAACTGACTTGGTCTTCAGACTCACACGAATCACTCTGTTGTATCTACAACCTCTGGAACCTTATCTTCAGCCACCCGTTGCTTCGTCCACACGGAAATCTGGCTTCACAGGAACCTTCTGATATCGCCTTCGGGCGCTTTGCGAAATCCATCTTCAGATTAGACATCGTTGCTGGGGGAAAATCTTCGACTTCAATCAGAAGACGTATCATTCTCTTGATCGCGCTCAATCATCACCTCAGGATAACTGACTTGGTCTTCAGACTCACACGAATCACTCTGTTGTATCTACAACCTCTGGAACCTTATCTTCAGCCACCCGTTGCTTCATCCACACGGAAATCTGGCTTCACAGGAACCTTCTGATATCGCCTTCGGGCGCTTTGCGAAATCCATCTTCAGATTAGACATCGTTGCTGGGGGAAAATCTTCGACTTCAATCAGAAGACGTATCATTCTCTTGATCGCGCTCAATCATCACCTCAGGATAACTGACTTGGTCTTCAGACTCACACGAATCACTCTGTTGTATCTACAACCTCTGGAACCTTATCTTCAGCCACCCGTTGCTTCATCCACACGGAAATCTGGCTTCACAGGAACCTTCTGATATCGCCTTCGGGCGCTTTGCGAAATCCATCTTCAGATTAGACATCGTTGCTGGGGCAGACATATCACGCTGCTATTCTCTTGACATCTTGTCAAGTCGTTGCTAAATGAAAGCAAACATGCCGGGTCACCGAACATAATCATCACGTTAACAATTCTGTTGAGGAGAGAGGAATGAGGGTTCACCCAAATAATCCTGACGACTCACTGGGGAAAAAGGAAGAAGGGTTCACCTAACGACCTTGTAGACTTTGCTGCAGAAAGACGAGAGAGTTCACCCAAACGACTTCAACAACTGCTGGGGAATAACGACAGAGCTCACTCAGACGATTCCTACCAACTTTACTAGGGAGCAGGTACTTCTGCACGGGGAAAGCGACAGATGCTCTGAACGGCTTTCTGGGGGAACGACCCTTCTAGGGAACATAGCCTTCGGGCTACAAGACACTCATGTCATTCAGTCCTCAAACTCACGGGGATAAACAAACTTCAGCTTGCTGGACAATCCTTCGGGATCCGCCTGGGGAAACATTCTATCTGCCAATCATGACTGTGCTTGGCTGGGGATATCGATCTATTTGCCTGCTGCTGGGGAAGTGCCAACCACCTGCTGGGGAAAAGACCTCCACTCTGTTGGGGGGTTCCAGAAATCACCTTGAACAAACAAATCCGGCGGGCGCTTCCAAGAATCATCCTGAATTGGTAACCTTTCTGGAGACTTTATTCTGCTGGGTACTTCCAGGAATCTTCCTGGGCAACTCTTGCTGCGAACGCTACTGGGGAGCTCAAGAATCATCTTAAGCAAACAACTTGGGAAATTGCGCTGAGGTCTTAAGAATCGTCTTAAGCAAATGGCCCTGCTGAGGAGTTCGAGAATCATCTCAAACTGAAGACTTCGCTGGGGATCTCAAAAATCATCTTGAGCGAGCGACTACGGGGATCACACCGGGGTCTTTTAGAGTCATCTAAGGAAATCAACCTTGCTGGGAGAACATCAAGAATCGTCCTGAGCAACCAGTCTTTCGGTAATACACCTGTACAATAAGGATGATAATGACCTAGGTCATGCTTACGATGTGTATGCTTCTGCGTCATGCCCCACACAGTGGGAATGCTATGCGTTTATGCTAAATGCTATGCAATCATGCGCAATGCTATTGCAACGTCAGATGCTATGCAGTGTTAAATGCTATGCAGTCATGCACAACGCTATGCAATCATGCACAATGATGCGATCCCGTCAGCAAAATAAGTGCCGAGGGGAATTCTCCTGTCAAGGAGAAAGAACTACTCAGATAGAGGAATCGTCCTGCTGAGGAGATTGTGAACACGCCAATATCAATCAGGCTCTGTCTGGGGAATTGATCTTCCGTTGACTGCTGCAGGGGGACAACTTCAGCTGGCTGCTGCAGGGGACGAAGCTCTACGAGCACTTGGATCTGCTGATATCAATCGCGAGAATGAACTGTGCGGCCGTCTCGGCTACTCTTCTGGGGATGACCACTCTGTGGGGAACCAACTTCAGCTGCTCAACACTCCACCGGGGAAAAACCAATCATGATCTGATCAACTTCCAAGGACTCGGCTCTCTTGGGCATCTGCAAACTCGGCTGAGGAAGGAGAAATCGTTCTGCTTTGCTGGACAGAGTTCGACTCTGGGGGAATACAACATCAGCTGCCCCACGCTCTGCTGGGGAGAATTGATCATGACCTGATCAACTTCCAAGGATTCTGCTTTTCTGCGGACTCAGCCGGGGATAGAAATCATTCTACTTCGCTGGAGAGGGCAACTCTGATGGGGAACTTCAATTCCGCTGGGGAGGAAAGGATCACCTGACTTCGGGGAGAGTACAACTCTGCCGGGGAATACAACATCAGCTGTCCCAACACTCTACTGGGGAAGAAAGAATCGTCCATCTTCAGGAGAGAGCCTGATTCTGGTGAGGAATCTCAATTCCACTGGAGACTTCAGTCTGGCACTATCAGTTACTGCATACTTCGGCATACGACTAGCTTCCTGCGAAACCTGCACTTGTGACCCGGTGCGGGGGAAAATCCTGCTTCAGCGACTTTACTGGGAAAAAACGAGCTTCAGCTTCCCAAACATTTCTCTGAAATCTGCACTTGTGACCCGGTGCTGGGGAAAGACGAGCTACGGTACTCAATCATTCTTCGGCGCTTGACTCAGCCGATGAGGTGACATTCCTTCAGGATGCGCCTGCTTAGGGAAGAGAATTACCCCTACCTGGGGGAGACATATCAATGCTCACTATTCTGATTCCGATTCTGCGGAGGAGAGACTACTTAACTCTGCCGGAGAGGGAGGACTCGCTCCGCTTCGGGGATATCAATCCTGGTCTGCTGAGGGTAATCTTGACCCTAATCTGATGAGGGGTAAACGCCATCTTAATCTGCTGCAGTCTCACACTGTACAGGGGAACAACCTCAAACCGTACATCTCTGCGGAGAAACAATCCTGATTCAACAATGCCAACACAGGGAATACAGGCTACCAATCATGGAGTCAAGTAACAGGTTATGCTGTAGGATAGCAACCCAAAGACCGCAAGGCTTCTTCAGAAGGTTCAGGTTTCGGCAGGGTAATGACATGATTCCCCGATACTCAACTCTTGCTAGGGTGAACAAACTCATCTGAACAACTTGCCCCAGCGCAATTCAACTTGCCCCAATCCGACCTTTGGGAATAAATCATTCTGAGCCGAAAACAACTGGTAACAAGACAATCTTCAGAGGGCTTGCCCCAGCATCCGCATAACGGGAGGATTCATCCTCAACTGATCAACTTTCAGCATGGTTGGCTTCAATATCTCTGAAGTAGTTTGCCCCTGAACGAGCGATGAGCGACTCAACATGCTCTGATCGAACACTGGAGGGATCTGCCCTTAAATTGCAAGGATTCCGGATAACTGCCCCTGATTGGGTCCCGAGAAGATTCACTTCCGACCAACCGCTTCTCGCATAAACGGCCCCATAATCAACTGATGCTCCGGGACTTGTCCTCAGACAAACTGATTCCAAACTCACTGGAAGTCATTGCCCCAGATTCACAGGGTTTCAAAGCACAACATTCTGATCCAGACCTCTGGCGATTCAGTCCTGATTGACTATTGCTTGCTGAAGTTCCTTCGTATCAGCTACTAACCTGCAACTAAAATTGTTTGTTCACGAATAGTAATTTTAATGCAGTGTTCATGCAAATTTCGAAAACGTTGTACTGTCACTCATTTACGTGTCATGCTAGTGAGTGACGAATGAACTCAAGAGTTCAAACGTAGTGCTGATGCGATCAGTGAAAAATGCAATAAGGATATGATTAGCAAATCATGAAGGAGTCAGGTTACTCAACCTTATCGTAATGCGCTCTCGGAATAAACCCTGCCTCAATTAGGTCTTTTAAGGGTTGTATCGTGGTCGGGTTCACGGTTCGCGAAACAAAGGATATTCGGCTCAAATTGTGATTTGTACCCACCCCGTCTACGTGATGTTCTCCGATCCTAAAGTTCAGTTAACTTAGCTCGAGCGCTCGCCTCTTCGAGAGGTATGTTGAACATTAGGAACAACTGGTTAAAGAATTCACAAGGTGTTTCGGAGTGACAGTTACTCCTTTTCGTTTTCGGTGTCTGTATCTACACGACTTTGTCCTTGTTTGAGGATTTCTCTTTTTATATAATCCTTTCTTTTTCATTCTTTTTTTTTTTTATTCCCTAATTTTTGCCTGGACTGACTCCTTTTGAGTTCTTTTCGATTTTTCCTTTTGAAGTCCAGCGGGATGCCCTGATTTTTTGCCTAAGTATTTGCTTTCTAGCTTTTCTTTTTTACTTAGCGGGCTTTCTTATTCCTTTTTCTTTTTCTTGGAACAAGTCGTGTGACACTGGTTGTCTTGATTGCTCCGAAAGGATTGTAACTGTCTCACTCCTGATTGGTGAGGTTTAACCATTGTGGTTGATGAGGTACGACCTCTGGAGGAATATGATGTGATTGGTCCTTGAAGGACAACACTCCTCTATAAGACTTGAACGCTCGGCCAAGCTAACTGACAGCTACCCTGCCCCAGGTTAAGATATGCGGGTTAGAAATCCGGAAGAAACTCCTACTTCTCGGCTCGAAGTGGTTAACAAGGGATTCTCTTCCTTATCTCTCCGGTGTTTAGGGGATTTGAAACAATGCCTTGTACGTCATCGGCAAAGTTTTATCTGAAAACAATACGATCGTCAGTTACGAGTATTCGGTTTCATCATCCTCCCTCCGCTCATTGCTAATCATAGTAAGAAATCGGAGTAAATAAAATGCAAATCAGTGCAATGCAGTAAATGAGTGACAACGACATAACTAATTCAGAAGAAATGCATAGTCACTTTATTATCATTACCATTCGAAACATACAATGTTTAACAGCAAGTAGTAACTAACAGAAAAGAAACTACAAGTGCAAATGGTAAAAAGTCTGAGGACTGCCAATGTTGAGGACGTCTGCCTGTCTGGATCACCAGCTTCTGGAAGTAACCCTCTGAATCTACGAGCTCAGACGGCTGAGAGGTTGTCACGCACAACCAAGACTCCATCTGGAAAGGAAATACACCCTTGGTCGATCAATTGCTGCACTTTCGCCTGGAAAGCCTTGCAATCTTCAGTTGAATGCCCCAGAGATCCACCATGGTAGCCACACTGAGCATGAGGATCGTACCCTGGAGTGTAAGGCTCTAGCACGGGCTTGAGAGCTTTCGGTTCCACCAAGGAATTCTGAACCAACAGTGGCAGAATCTGGCTATACGGCACAGGCACTGGATGGGGAGACGCATTCCTTCGTTCCACGAGGTTGCGAGGTCTTTTGTGATCCTGGGGCTGGCATTCTTTCCGCCCAGGAGCAAGAGGTCGTCGTTTCTGAATGGCAACGGTCTCTTGTTTAGACGCTTGCGTCCCTGAGCTTGATCCAGGCAGCAACTGCGAGCGAGGTGATTCAGTCACCAAAGGTCGTGGGACGTATTCGAGATTTTTCTCAGCTTCAGGCAAGGGAGTGGAATCATCCACCTCTCCTGCAGGGTAGGGGATAAACTTTCCCGATGCTCTTATGCCGCCCGACACAAGCCTAATTGTCCTCGAGTCGATCAGGTCCTGAATCTTGTTCCGGAGAGCCTTACATGTTTCAACATGGTGCCCCGGCGCTCCTGAGTGGAAATCACAACGCACGCTTAGATCAACGTCTGATGACCCCTCATCTGGTGGATTTAAGGTCCGAAGCTTGAGAACACGGTTCTGAACCAACAGCGGCAGCAGCTGGGCATAACTCACAGGTAGTGGGTCTACAGCTCTATCAAGTAGCTTCTTCTTTTGACCATACCCTTCAGGTTTATTCTGAGATGCTCGGCGCGGCTGATGACGAGACAGGCCTCGAGCTTCATGCTGTGTAGAGGGTCTATGAGGTCCACTTGGCTTCAGCACAGGTGGCACTGACGGTAACGGAGGAAGCACTCTGGTCTCCTCCTTGGGCGCTTGACCATTCTCCTTATTTAGCATGCTCCTCACCACTCCCATGAGAAAGCTCAACTGATTCTGCAGCTGCTGATTCTCCTCTCTGAGTACTTGCTGGTCCAGACGCACTGCCTGTATGTCATTCATGACCTGCCCCAACTGGCTTTGGACTTTCCCCAGTTCAGCTTGTATCTGCTCCATTAGTCTGAGCTGCCAGATTCTGAGTCAAACCTGCAAACACAAAGGTTAGAAGACAAGTCCCGACTTCTGCCATGCAAGATCAATTATGGGTGTCTATACGTTCAGGAGATCACCCCTGATTCTGGTGTCAACGTGCCAACATAGTGTTAATGCAGTGATAAGACTGGATCCATTCATGGAAGAAAATATCTCATATTGCTCGGGACACCAGGATTAGGGTACGAAATGTGCCTGTAGCACAGACACATGCTAATGGAATGCAAACATGAATATGCGAGCTAATGCAAAATGCAGTCATGCAATAATATATCCGGGTAGCTGCTGTGGAGATTCGATGTCAACAGTCACTGATGAGAAGGAAACCCCGGTGTAAAACCACTGATCTGATCTGTTGAGAATAACCATCTGATAGGATCGAGATCAAAATTCTGCTCTGACAAGAACGAAGGCTTGATAATAAAGGCCCCGGATGCAAGATCAAGGAATATCTGTTGATGAAGTCTTCAGACCCTAAATCACAAATCTGCCCTCTCAAGAACAAATACACAGCTGCTGAGGAGATCTTCAAACCCCACTCAAAATCTGCCCTATCAAGAACAAAATAACAACTGCCGATGAGATCTTCAGACCCCACTCAAAAATCTGCTCCATCCAGAACAAACCTCTGATAACAATACTCTGACCAAAGCCTGCTCTATCGAGAACAGACAAACACCCGATGATAAGATCCTCTGATCAAACCCTTGTTCTATCAAGAACATATCTGCAACTGAGAACCCAACATAACTGATTCACTGTCAAGAAAACCAGGTAGTCTGGAGGTCAAAGTTTCCTGCAATATCCCAACCCCACTCACAGGTATGATGGACCTAATCCACGGACAAAGGTACGGCATCCTATGCGGTTGTCAGCGTCACAGACTTTCACGAGTGACAATACGATTCCCAGAAGGAGTGGCATCGTCAAGTCATGAAGAGGCCTCTCTTAGCTGACTTCCAAATGATCGGTCCCCAGAGTCGACAATCCTTACGTCTGGACTCCCCTCAGATCCTCAGGATCGGAAAGGAGCACCTCTGCGAGAATCTCGTCTGAGCGCAGATTTTCGTAGGGAACTGTGCCTGTTCAACAGACAGGTTCGTCTACTACTTCTCCGCAACTATATCTAGGTGTGTACTCAAGCCCAGGTCCGGCTTTTCACTCACAGTAACATCCCTCTCCCACAGCAGCACAGATAATCATATCAAACTGGAAATAAAATGCGGGAAATAAAATGCGGGAAGCAAAGAATGCGAGAAGTAAAGATGCGATAAATAAACGCAACCCAACAAGCAAAACGATAGGATTGACTCGCGTAGGGGATGGGAAACGGTCCCAGCATAAGGGATGGGAAAAGTCCCTGGATGATTTTTTTCCCCAGCAGAGTCGCCAGCTGTCGCTTGCGCGAAAATAAGGTGCCGGCATGACAGAAGAGTCGCCACCTTTCGTTATTTATCCCTCAGAGCGGGAAAGGAAACGATCGGAAAAACCTGACGAAAAAGGGTAAGACAAGGTCATCGCAACCATTGTCTGGGTTCGGGAGTCGGTTACGCAAGGGGAAGGTATTAGCACCCCTCACGTCCGTCGTACTCGACGGGATCCTCGCTTGTTTGTTTGCTTGGACGGGTTGGTTATAATCTATCTACCTATCAAGGCTGGCTGAAAAAGAAAAGAGAAATGACTCGGCAAAGCATCGCACTTTATGCCTACGTATTCCCATCAGAGAATGAGAAATCAGAGTCAACGTAGTTCGGCTAACTACGGGTGAAGGATGGGGGAAAGGTTGCTCGCTAGGACATCGCATCCTATGCCTACGTACTTTCATCTGGTATGAAAGATCAGAGCAAACGTAGTTCGGGAAACTACGGGAAAGATGGCTCAACTAGGAGGGAGACTATCAAGTCCTACTGTTGTCATGCCATGGATTCATCCTATGGTTGAGGTTTGAACAGGGAGCTCCTAGATGTTGTCATGCATAGGTTTCAACCTAAAAGTCTATCATCAAATCCTCATCAGAGGAAATGAGAGTCCTAAGGGATCATGTCAATGGTACACAGAAACAGACAAAAACATCAGCTTTAACAGTAAAATGTATGCAATGCAAGTGAGGGAGGAAATGTGTGTGGGGTTTCAGCCTCCACAAGCTCATCTCAACCTCAAGCCAGTCATGAAATAACAGCAATCATACTGAAAATAATCAACATGCTATCAAGCAATAAACAGATAAAGGAAATGAAGTGCTATCAAGCAAACAAAACACATGAGAAGGAATCAATCTACTCTCTAATCCTAACCCTAATCACAGAATCTAAACAAATCTAAGCAAAGCTCTCAAGCACAACCCTAAACAGGAGAAATCATTCCCAGCCTTCAAGCTTCAGAACAAGCTTACCAAAGAAAGGGAGCTAAGCAATCAGACTCATAGTGTCTTCCTCAGGAAAGCACTAAGAGGTGTATACTCAGGAGTCATACCCTATGTGGCTCAACCACTGTGATCAGTTTACATCCCTCCTCAGGAGAGATTAAACTCACAAGCAGGCTCCAACATCACTGGATATTTAGGAAATCCTATTTAAGCTAGTGGAACTAAGTGAATAGACCCATAGGACCTTCCTCAGGAAAGTACTAGGAGGCTTCCACTTAGGAGTTGTATCCCATGTGGCTCAACAACATGTGATCAGTCTACATTCCTCCTCAGGAGAAATTAAACTCACAAGTTGGCTCCAACATCATTGGATACTTGAGAAATCCTAGATCAACTAGTGGAACTAAGTGAATAGACTCCTAGGACCTTCCTCAGGAAAGTACTAGGAGGCTTCCACTTAGGAGTTGTATCCCATGTGGCTCAACAACATGTGATCAGTTTACATTCCTCCTCAGGAGAAATTAAACTCACAAGTTGGCTCCAACATCATTGGATACTTAAGGAAGAGGTGAGAAGGAAGGATGAAAGTCATTCATAGTGCCTTCCTCAGGAAAGTACCATGAACTTCCTTCAAACTTCAGGCTCTCAAACCTCACAGACAGGAGATGAGACAAGCTCTGGGTCTCTGCATCTTGGTCTACAAGCTCCTCTTCATGATGCTCTCCATCAATATCCTCAAGGCAACACAAGCCCTTCAACAAATTCCTCAGAATGAACCCCACAGATGAACAGATAACCCACTGAACAGGCCAAATCATCAGGCAACTTCAGAAAATCCCTAAAAATACTAAACTAATGGGGAAAAATTTAACAGATATTCACAAAGGTCCTCAACACCTACTCATAACATCTACAAAGGTTTCTACCTAAAAATCAAGATAAAACTCAATCAAAGAAAGGAATCATCACCTATGCACAATTCTAAACCCTAATTAGACTATCCTAAGTCAACCCTAATTAAACTAATCAAGATTAATTCTAAAAAATCTAGAAAAAATCCTATAGGGAACTATGACTCATCATCTAATTGCACAAAAAAGAATGGGTAAAAAAGATTAATGGAAAGTACTAAAACAATTCCTACAAAATCAAACATCAAAATGAAACAATTAAAAAGCTATTTAATTGGAAAATCTACTAAAAATATTAAACCTAAAAATAAAATCTCAATTTTATTTTTATAATTTTCTACTCATTTTAATCTACTCATAGAAAAAAGAAGAAATTAAAAATCATTTTTTAACTATTTTTAATGAATTATCCAAAACAGAAAAAATATTAAAAAGAAAATAAAAGAAATAAAATGAATTATAGGGGTGGGGGGGTCAGAATAGCAAGCGTGCCAGTTAAAATGGATTGGGCTACACAAAAAGGGGGGTGCAAGTAGCGTTCTGGGCCCAGAATGCCCTTTAATGAAACGCTGCGTATGGACTCATTCAAATTTTCCCTCCAATTCTCAGACACACGCACAGCCCTCGGATTGGAATAAAATGTCAAACCCTGGACTTGATCCAACGGCGCTCCCTCATCGTCTTCATCAAAACCCTAGGGTTTGCAGAACCCTACCTCCATGAGCCAACTTTCGAGCTCTATTATCTCCTTGCTCAGGCCTCGGTTTGCCACGACTTAAAAACGAAAGTTGCTCTAAATCTCAAGGGGAACACAACCCTACGTACAGTTTCTTTTAATTCGCCCTAGATAGCCCTAACAGAATGCCTCAACATCCTGGTACCACCATGTTCAACTGCTATCAAACTTTCACCAAACTTCAACCTAATGATTTACAGCTACACTACACGCTACCCTGGTCATTATACACTACTTCTTGATGATTGAAATGCCCTAAACTAATAGTTCTTGAAAATCAAAGTTTTCTGGTTCTGTTATGGATTGCCATGGAACAAGCTGCAACTCTCAGGGATGGATCCTCTAGCCTAGTACATCAACTCTATGACTATGAAACTAACTAAACTGCAATAATTTAAGAGATATAGGGTGAAGAAGAAACCTGTCAAGCAATGATGGAGGAGGCTCGTGGGGATGCTTGCAAGGCTTGAAATTGGTCCAAGATGCTCCTACAATGGTGAAGAACCTTCTGTTTGCACTTGTATGGAAGGAGGTGGCTTGTAGTAGAAGGTATCTTGGATTGCTTCAACTTGAAGAAATGGCTTCAATGGCTATCTCTCCTTCTTTCTCCTCTGACTTGATTCCAACTTTCACCAACCTTTCATCACTCTTTGATGCCCTCTTTAAATATTAATCATTGGATGCTTCTAGAATCATCTAGAATGGTGTGGAAGTTTCTTGAAAGTTCCATGATATTCCAAAATGGTTATCTCATCTCATATGCCATGCCTTGTTATTTTGGTCTCAAATTCTCCTTACATGAGTTATTGAATGAGGATGAGTGAAAAACAAGTCCATTTGTTGCTCATGTAGGGTTTTTCAATGCTACCTTCTTTTTCAAGTAACAAATTTCCAAAGGAACCACATTTTTTAAGCCTCAAATGAAAATTCTACTTAAACCAATCTTCTCAAAATGGTTTTTCCAATCAAAATGATATATTGGATGACCCATTTTGGATTTGTGGATCTCCCAAATCACTTTTCAATTTCAACTTTTCAAAGTTATAAGTCATTTTTAGTTCATTTTGGACCAATCATGGAATCTTGTGCTATGAGCTTTTTCAACAATTTGTGACCTTCTTTCTAGACTTAAAATCACATTTTGAGCAACTTTAATGTTTTAAGTTTTTCCATTTGAGGCTTGGAAATAGGAGTTTTAGGCATTGGTTAAAATGACCTATAACTGACAAATGACCAAAATACCCCTGCCTTGTTCAAACCATAAGTTGAGTTCCACAAATCCAATCAAGGACTTCTACCACTCAAATTAAAGCTAAGAAGATCCTCTTCAACATTCATGTTGACCAAGAAACCATAGGAATTAACCTACTAGGGCAAAAGTTGTCTGCAAGTTGGGTGACTTTCAAGGACCCAGATTCACACACCTCTGCTGACCTGTAATTTGTCAAAATCATAACTTGAGCTCTGTAACTCCTATCAAGGACTTCCACCACTCAAATTAAAGCTTAGAACAAGCTCTACAACATTCATGTTGTGGGGAAGATGAGATCTCAATCACATCTAGAGCTAAAACTGCCTGGAAGATAGGGATCAAATTAGGGTTTTTTCACTGACAATCCTCAGAAACCCTAACTCAAAACTTCTCAAACTCCTCAATCATGATGAGTTGGTCTAGGAATCATTTTTACAACATCTCTATGCATCATTCCATGATCTCATGGCCCCTGGATTAAGTCTCAACCTTCTCCAAATCTTCAGCTGATCTAGGGTTGACCCAGTCAAAACCCTAATTCTATCACTCATGGTTGAATCTTCTGAATTCTTGCTCAATGACCTCTCTGGGCTTCATGATGGCTATCAAGACATCTCATAGGCTTTCTCAAAACATCAAGTTCATTCTCATGGTCTCAGAGTCATCTGAGGAGCACCCACAACTCTCAAACTGTGAAGCACACAACCCTGGTTTCAAACCACTTCTCTGAAGATCTCTTGAACTTTCTGATGAAGGCATCAACTTTCAAACACTCAATGAGTAAATAATTGTTGGTCAAATTTTGGGGTGCAACAGTAGGGGGCCCATCTTCCGGAATAGTCTCAACGTGCGCAGATTTGTGGTCATTGTTGCCATTCCCATTAGCCCGCGTCAGCAGCGGCTGTACCAAAGTCTGGAGGCTCTCATGGCCCTTAGCAATGTTCTCCATTGCCTGCATGAACAAATTCAACTTCTCGCGAATTTCCTGCATCTCCACTTGGACTTGATCCATGATTCTCTTGCAGTTGTTTCGGGTTGAGTAGCAGTGAACTCTTGGTTCGTCAATCCTGAAAACCTGTAGATGCAGGAAATAAGATACAGATTTGAGAATACCGGTCATGCAATATGAATGGGTATGCAATTGTGTAAATATGCTACAGGTTATATTCCCCCCCCCCCCCCCGATTCTAGTTTCGGAGAGAACGCCATCATGACAATGGAGTCCCCATCAAACAAGCAAGGAATCAGAAAATCCTCATATATGAACACATGCCAAGAGGCTGGGTACAAGAGTACAACTGAATACAACTGAAGAGACCTCGGCCAACAAGCCTGGTGATGGTCCAAATACAAGTACAAATAACAAAGGTAAGGCAAGGATAAATCAGGCCAAGTGGCGCTTTCTGACGTCTTCCAATATCCTCATCGTCTCCGAGTGCCCTAGTCGGGAGATCAACTCCTGTATTAGTAAAGCATGCCGCTCGGTAGTGGATCTCAGCTTCTTGGCATCTTCCTAGTAGGTCCCTTTGCCATAACTCTCGTCAAATTTGTACCACTTGGAACCGGCCTTTTCTTCATAACCTCTCGGCTTCTCGTCAATGTCACTTACTCTGAGCTCAGCAGCACTCCAAAGTGATGTCTCTTCAGCAATCTTTGCGTCTTGGGCTCTAATTTGTGCCTCTAGCGTGGCAATTTGCAGCTTTAGTTCGTCTTCCCGCTCCTTCCGCTTGGTAAGCGTGGCATTCCACAAGGCTTCCCACTTGCTGAGACGGGCATAAGCTTTGCTTAGAAGTTCCTTCTTGGAAGTAAGCACCTTGCTAACACCGTTCAAGGCTACCCCCACTTATTAATCAATTCAGTCTGTTCCTTCACAGTGAAGGTGGCTTCACTCTTCTCACGACGTAATTGGAAGATCTCCTTCTCTAACTCCTCATTGACTTTCTTCAGTTCCTCGTTTTCAGCCAACAATTTTCTATACTTCTCACTCTCTTCCGAAGGAGGTACCTCAATCAATGGAAGATACAAGGGTTCTACAGCAGGATAAGGCATCAAAGAAGTACTAGCTCTCACGCGGATCCAAGCTAAATAAGGATCATAAGCTCTGCTATTGCTCTTACCGAGCAAAGCTTTCCCCCTCCTATGGATGTTAGCCCATGCATGTCTCAATCTGATCAAAACAGCTGTGTCCAATAAGCCTGTGAGATATAGAGATTCCTGTATCTCCTTCTCAATAGGAGCATCCCTCAAAGCATAACCGAACTGTCGTACCAGCAATGAAGGGTTATAGTTAATACAGCCCTTTCGTCCAATCAGGGGGACATTCGGAAAGCCACTGCAACTATATATAATATCAGTACCCAGCATACTCCGATCAAACCAAATGATATCCCCAGCAGAGTCGCCAGCTGTTGCTACTGCGAAGATCGGCGCCGGCTAAACAGAAGAGTCGCCACCGTGCGTTATTTATCCCAACGGAGGGAAAGGAAACGCTCGAAGTAAACCTACCGCAAAGACGGGAAAGGAATGGTCATCGCAACCAAGTCCTGGATTCGGGAGTCGGTTACGCAAGGGGAAGGTATTAGCACCCCTCACGTTCATCGTACTCTGTCGCTTCCGCGAAAATAAGGTGCCGACAAAACAGAAGAGTCGCCACCTTTTGTTATTTATCCCTCAGAACGGGAAAGGAAACGATCGGAAAAACCTGACGAAAAGGTATAAGACAAGGTCGTCGCAACCGTTGTCTGGGTTCGGGAGTCAGTTACGCAAGGGGAAGGTATTAGCACCCCTCACGTCCGTTGTACTCAACGGGATCCACGCTTGTTGTGTTTACTGGACGGGTTGGTTTTATCTATCTACCTATCAAGGCTGGCTTGAAAACAAAACAAAATGACTCGGCAAAGCGTCGCACTTTATGCCTACGTATTCTCATCAGAGAATGAGAAATCAGAGTCAACGTAGTTCGACTAACTACGGGTTACGGGGAAGGTGGCTCGCCAATACGTCAGTATTGTGCCTACATACTCTCAACAGGCTTGAGAGATCAGAGCTTACGTAGTTCGGGCTACTACGGATTACGGGGACTCAGATTCATCTGTTTTATCGAGTAGGGTTAAACAATAATTCCAGCAGTTAGGGACAAAGCCTGTTTGCGGTAGAACTGAATTTTAACGACACTCTTTTCTTCAGAAAATCTTCCTTTGAATTATGGGCCCACGGGGCAAAAAGGTTTGAAGTTTGTTTTCTGTCTTTTACGAAAGAAGTGTTTTTTATTGTTGTTTGCAATTTCAATCGCACTAAAGACTATGACCTGAGAGTGAATGTGTCGCATGTCACCCAAAGGGTACCATACTAAACATCCAGACTGTTGAAAAGAAGCTCTCCAACAATCCTTTCTCAGATAGCTTAAGGTTCGTAACGTACGAAAGAAATCATTCATGATTACTGTATCTTAAGCTGTTTTGAGATGAGAAGAGAACAAGCTCAACTACGGGGAGACTATCAAGTCCTACTGTTATCATGCCAAGGATTCATCCTATGGTTGAGGTTTGAAACAGGGAACTCCTAGAAGTTATCATGCATAGGTTTCAACCTAAAGTTCTATCATCACTTCCTTATCAAAGGAAGTGAGATTCCTAAGGGATCATGTCAATGATAAACAGAAACAGATAAAGCATCAGCTTAAACAGTAAACAGTAAACAACTGTAAATAAAATGCATGCAATGCAAGTGAGGGAAGAAATGTGTGTGGGGCATCAGCCTCCACAAGCTCATCTCAACCTCAAGCCAGATATGAATAACTGCAATCATACTGAACAAATAACACGCTGTCAAGCAGGATATAAGAGACTGCAATCATACAGTAAAAATAACAACATGCCATCAAGCAAAATATAAGAGACTGTAATCATACAAAAGAAAATGGAATGCTGTCAAGCAAAATAAACCACATGGGCAAGGGAGCTGGGCTCTACCGAGTACCCGCAAGCAAAGCCATACAGTAACAATACAAGCAGAGGGAGCAACTCAACCTCTAGTGCAATCATGCTCCTAGATTAGAGTCAGTCTAATCATGGACTTATTCTAAATCATCAAGCAAGTCAAACAAGGCACATCAGCAATACAGAAAAGAAAACAGACAAGAAAGCATATCAACAACTCCCTCTTTCCATTTCAAGCTTCAGCTCTTCTGACAGCAATCCAGTCTTCAGACATCAATCACCCTTCAAGGTTATCAACTTCATTGGCAAGTATCAACTTGCTTTTCCAGGTTTCAACCCATCAACATAAGATTCAACTTATCCTCTCTTCTTCAAGCTTCAGCTCTTCAGTCAATTGCACCTTCAGGCTTCACTCCTAACTGCAAGTATCAACTTGATCTTTCAGACTCTCAATGCATCAGTGTAAGTATCAACTCATCTTTTATTCTTTAAGCCTCAGCTCCACACTCAATCTCAATTGAATCCTCCTCATAAGTATCAACTTGGTCTTCATCTCCTACAAGCTTCAGCTTCTCCCTTTGCTTTACCAGTCTCAACTTGGTCTTCTTCTCCTACAAGCCTCAGCTTCTCAGAGTAGTCTTCAATCACATGGAAGTGTCAACTTCATCCTTCAGTCTTTAAGCCTCAGCTCTTCATTCTGTCTTTACTGGATCTTCAAGTATCAACTTGCTTTTCTTGCTCTTCAAGCTTCAGCTACAATGGAAATGCTCAAGGAATCATCCTCTTCCACACTCTTCAATGAAGTCCTCATCTTCAAACTCCATTCCAACATCTTTCAAGATACTCAAACCAGAAGACCATTGATTTGACAGAGTGAGAGGAAATGATAAACAACTTACTTACAACCAAAGGAAGCCTGCAAGGGTTCATCATTTATGAGAGACTGGTTCCCTCAAAGTTCTACTTCCCAGATAAAGCCACTCATCCTTCCAAAGGAAGGATGTGAATATCTGAGAAGGAATTTTAGTCATTGGGAGGAATGGAAGCACAAGATGCTTTCCATGTTTGAGAAAGAAATCATTCTAACTACAAGGCTCTCCCTATGTCCTATCTCCTAATCTTCATTAGATACCTTCAGGCACAAACAATCCAAAGCTCCAAGCAACTTCAAGCAACTTCAAGCATCCTCACCTTGTTTTCAACTTGTCTTCAATCTCAACCAAAGGCAAACCAAGCACAAACCTAATCTAAGGGAATTAAAGGAGTTAAACTAGTTGAATTAGTAAACTAGGATCACCTAAAACCTTGTACTAAAGTTAGTCCTAACTAAAATACTAAAACCAATTGTAAAATCCTACAAAAATATCTATGGTAACCTAGGCCAATCATGACTCTACCATATTAATTTCAGAGATCAAACCATCAAATTAGACCTAGAACTAAATTCTACACTACAAGGTATCAAACCTAAAACCCTAAAAGGAGGCACCTAAGCATCAATCTAGAAAGCACACCTATTTTCATCACAAAAATGTGATAAATATTATATGGGATCATACATGTCTAAACTAATCACACACAAAAAATTAGGCTCAAAATCATCACCATGAGATCAAACAAAAATCCACAAAAATATGCATCAAACATAAACATTTTAATATCAATTAAAATACAAAATTCCAATTAAATTAGAAAATACATGAAATGAAAATATTTTTTACCTAAAAAATAATAGACTCAATCATGAGTAAAATGCAAAAAGACTGGGGTGGATTGGATTAATTTTCAATTTTATATGAATTTTACAAGAATCATGAATAAAAATGAAAAATAAAGAAAATCCAAATTAAAAGAATACACGCGCGGTGTAAATAGAAACCAAACTCAGTTAAAACAATGGGTTGGGCCATCAAGGGGGTGTGAATAACACTGACTTCACTAAGCCCAAAACCAGCTGCTAAATGAAATGCAGCGTTTCATTTATTCTGATCCTTCACAAATTCAAATTGAAACATGGCCATTGGATCAACCTCAAAGTCCAAGTCAAACCATCATCCAACGGTATCCCCATCATCTTCAACCTTTCAAACCTCTGAGCTTCGCGCACAGCTCCGGCCACCGCCGGTGGAGCTCCGATCGTCCCCTTCAACCCTAGTTCTTCCTAGAGGCCTCCAATCCAAGAGGTGAAAACATGAAACACACTCCAAATCTTGCCACGAACTCAATCATACCATTAGTTTCTTCTGAAACCCCAAGAATCATCATCTCCCAATCTCAACCGAAAATGGTGATCTTCCTATTTTGTCTCTAATTCAGCAATTAACCATCTGAAATCCATCCTAGGCCATTCTACAACTAATCTAGCACCTTAATTCAACCTAATTCTACCTAAATCATGCTAGGGGAAGAAGGTTACAAACCTAGAAATTCTTGAATAACAGATGCACGAAATCTTCACTTCAAGCCCTCAAATCTTCTGGACACGATCACTGAACCTTCCTCCTGCTTCTGTATGCAAAAGAACCAATGGAAAGTGCTTGAATCTTGAAACCCGATGGTGAGTTGCAGGTGCTGAAAATCACTTGCTCATACACGATTTAGCCACCAATTCTTCTTGAAAATGATCTGAAATCACTCCTTGACATTCATGGAAGAAGTATCAATCAAGAAAATGGAAGGAAATTGAGGAATTTGGTGAAACTGATTGCACTTGCAAGCTATGAAAACTCAATTCCAAACTATGCTCAAACCTTCAATGATCACCAACCTCTGCCATGGATTCATTCTACTTAATATATAGATGGAGTTTGGATGATCTAGAACCCTCTAGATCCTTCCAATGAGATTTTACACATCTCATGTCATGAGATTTTGAATCACTTATCATACCATGCTCAATTCTGTTTGCAGCTTGAAATTCATCTCAATCTCCTTCAATTTCTCCCCTAGTGACATTTTGGAAGGGTTTATCTTGCTAAGTTCCTTGCCCATGCCTCAATTTGAAGTTATGCACATGTTACTTAATATGCAAGCAAGTGCTTTTCAAAGCAAGTCCATGATTTAGACCTCAAATCAAAAATGTGGATAAACCATTGTCTTTAAAATGTTTTCTAGAGTCAAAACGATATACTACATGCCATGGTTTGGATGTGTAGGTTGAAAATATCAATTTCCAACTTTGACTTATTTAACTTATGCCTTCATTTTAGGTCATTTTTACAACTTTGAGCTACAAGCCTTTCCAACATCTCCTGACCTCCTTACTAGCCTTAAAACATCATTTTGAACAAGTTTGATGTTGAAGATTTTTCCATTTGAAGCTTGGAAATAGGAGTTATGGCTTTATGGTTGAAATGACCTGTAATCTCCAAATGACCAAAATGCCCTTGACTTGTCAAAGCCATAACTTGAGTTCTACAAATCCTATCAAGGACTTCTAGTACTCTATAGAAAGCTAAGAAGATAAGGAACAACATTAATGTTGACCAATAGTCCATAGGAATCATCCTTCTTGGGCAAACGTTTGATGCAAGTTGGGTAACTTTCAAGCCCCCAGATTCACATACCTCAGATGTCCTGTAACTTGTCAAAGTCATAACTTGAGTTCTACAAATCCTATCAAGGACTTATAGTACTCAAATTAAAGCTAAGAACAAGGTCTACAACATTCATGTTGGGGGTGAGATGATATGACAATCAAATCTTGAGCTAAACTTCCTTGAAGATAGGGGTCAAACTAGGGGATTTTACACTGTCAAACCTTAGAAACCCTAGCTTGAAACTTCTCAAACTCTTCAATCATGATGAGTTGACCTTGTAATCATCCTTATAGCATCTCAATGCATCAATCCATGATCACATGGCCCTTGAATTAGGTCTCAACCCTCTCCAAATCATCAGTTGACTTAGGGTTGACCCAGTCAAACCCTAATTACACCACTCATGGCTGAGTCTTCTCAATCTTGCACCATGACCTGTCTAGGCTTCATGATGGCTTTCAAGACATCTCATAAGCTCTCTCAAGGCTTCAAGTCCACATTCATGGCTTCAGAATCATCTGAGGACTTCCCACAACTCTCAAGTTAGGAGGCACACACTCTTGGTTTCAACCACTCTCTCTGAGGATCTTCTGACTTCTCTGACAAAGATATCTACCCTTGAACACTTGAATAACCTTCTTGGCTAGCTTCATAGTCTTGTATAGCTCTTAATTAGCAATCATACCTCTTGATCTCCTGCATACATGTCAATGTAATGCAAATGATAATGCTAATGTGAATGATGTGCAACATAAGCTAGGTAAGGAAATGTTGGTCAAATTTTAGGGTGCAACAGCTGCCCCTATTCAAACGGCTTGAACCTGACTGGGTGAGAAGCGAACGGCTCTCAACCAATCAAGGTGTGAGACGGTTGAATACCGACAAACCCGGAAATTTGCCAACTGCACAAGTACACGGTACTCTGATGGGACAAATATTTGGAAACTGAAATAATAGCTGCACGGCAACTAGCTGGGGGATTGGTCACGCGGTAACCGTTGATACACGGTCGATCATGCCGTCGGGAATCAAGATTCCTCGGGACTCATCCGGTCAACAATCAAGTTAACCACGCCATCGGGCATTCAAAGAAATCTTTGGGCATCAGTCGGACTTCATCAGTAAGTCGGGAATAGAATTCTCGGTCAATCATGAACCAATTGGGGATATCTAACCCTCTACCATCAGGCACTCCGCATCAGCTGAGATAACTGCTTCGTCAATACGGTTGGATTTCAATGATCAAGTCTTCAAGGTAAGTTTCAACTTCGCTGTTCAGAAACCTGCTGGGGATGACGCATCTCCGCTGGGGATTCTGGAGAACTATCAAGTAACTCTGCTTCGGGGATCAAGAAATCAATCTGGGTGAGTCAACTCTGCTGAGGACATCAAGAATCATCTTGAACAAATAACTCCGCGGGGACTTCAAGAATCATCCTGAACCGATAGCTCTGCTGGAGATTTCAGGAGTCATCCTGAGCAGGCGCTCTGCCGGGGACTCTAAGCGTCAACTTGAGCAACCCACTCTGGCGACTTCACTGGGGATTCCAAGAATCATCTTGGGCGAATGACTCTGGAGGGGAGAATTCAAGAATCATCTCGAGCAAGCGACTCTGGAGGGGAGGATTCAAGAATCATCTCGAGCAAGCGACTCTGGAGGGGAGGATTCAAGAATCATCTTGAGCAACCGACCTGCGGAGGAACACCTGTAAAACAAGAACGGTAACGACCTAGCTCATGTTTAGTATGCATATGCTTCGGCAATGGCGCAATATTCCCCACGGTGGAAATGCTACGCGTTTATGATGAATGCTATGCAATCATGCAAAATGCTGCGATCCCGTCGGCAAAATAAATGCTGAAGGGAGAATCCTCCTGTCAAGGAGAAAGAACCACTCTGATAGGGGAAAGAATCATCCTGCTGAGGAGAAAAAGGTCACACCAAACTCAATCGGACTTTGTGGGGAAGTGAACTTCAGTTGACTGCTGCAGGGGAACGAAGCTCTACGAGAACCTGGACCCGCTGAGGAGAGCAATGTCAATCGCGGAAGTGAAATGCACGGCCTTCACGGCTACTTCCCTGGAGATAACGGCTCCGGCGGGGACACACAGCGTCAGCTATTCAACACTCTACTGGGGAAAACCAATCATGCTCCCAACTGCTTCCAAGGCCTCGGCTCTCTTGGGGATCTGCAAACTCGGTTGGGGAAGAAGAAATCGTCCTGCTTCGGGGGAGAGTACGACTCTGCGGGGGATTTCAATTCCGATAGAGACTTCAGTCTGGAGCTATCAATCGCCGCATACTTCAGCGCATGACTCAGCTGGGGAGATGCCGTTCCTTCAGGATACATCTGATTGGGGAGAGAATCTTCTCTTCCTGGGGGGACGTATCAATGCTTACAATCTCACGTCGATACTCTGCGTGGAGAGAATGCTGGACTTTGCTGGAGAAGGAGGAATCATCCTGCTTGGGGAAAACATACGGCGTGCTGCCTGCTACACCTGTAACAACACAAACAAACAGACAAGACACCCTTCTCAAACGGACCTATCAAGGTTATCATCTTGTGACAATGTTCAAGTAATTCATTGTTTCAACAATCAGTGGCCTAGGCCAGTAGGTTTATGTATGCGCATTTTATCAAAAACATCGGCGTTCTTTTCGCAAACAAAACAGATAAATGCTAAACAAACAAACAGAATTGCTGAATAGTATACATTTTATTGATAACGAACCCCTGAATGGGTAAAAATGTTTTACAACAGATGCAAGCTCCTGGAATGAGAAAGCTGCACAAGAATAAAACATAAATATATATCAGTATATACAAATGTCGGCAACGAGGCGTAGACGAACACCATGAGTTGATCCCTCTATGACCCACTCGACTTCGATACTTCTCCGACGCTTCAGCTTCAGAAGAGATTGATTCAGATAAACGGCCCTCAGGTCTTCCAAACCACTAAACAATGAAAGTCCACACGCGGAACACAATCATTTGCTTTTTCAAATCCCTAACTTTTGCCTGAATCGCCCTTTGCGGGTTTTCGATTCACCAGGATACCCTTTTTTGCCAAATTCGCCCATCCGGGTTTTCAAATTTGCGGGTGTACATTTTTTCAATTTATATCCCTAACTTTTTCCCGAACCTTTTCCTTTTTATGGTTCGCCGGGATGCCCCATTTTTTCCTGGACTCTCTTTTTACTGTCCAGCGGGTCGCTTTCAAGCAAAGTATTTTTTAACTGCGTCCGCATTCACCGGGGATGCAAAATCCTCCCCATCCATCATGGATAACAACAAAGCTCCTCCCGAGAAGACCTTGCTGACAACATGCGGACCTTCGTAATTGGGAGTCCACTTGCCCCGGTGGTCGGAGTGTGGAGGAAGAATCTTCTTTAGGACGAGATCACCCGTCTGAAAGCTTCTAGGGCGCACCTTCTTATCATAAGCTTTCTTCATTCGGCTTTGGTACAGACGACCATGCGCAATCGATGCTAACCTCTTCTCGTCCATCAGGCTGAGTTGGTTCAGTCGGTTCGTAATCCATTCTGCCTCGTCGAGTTTCACATCAACCAAAACTCGCAAAGAAGGGATCTCCACTTCTAACGGTAGGACAGCCTCCATACCGTACACTAAGGAGAAAGGAGTTGCCCCGATTGACGTACGTACCGTTGTACGATAACCGTGCAGTGCAAATGGAAGCATCTCGTGCCAATCTTTGTAGGTCACAACCATCTTCTGAGCAATCTTCTTAATCTTCTTATTGGCCGCTTCAACGACGCCATTCATCTTTGGCCGGTAAGGAGATGAGTTGTGGTGTTCAATCTTGAAACTCTGGCACAGCTCCTTCTTCATCTTGTTATTCAGATTCGAACCATTATCAGTAATGATCCGCTCGGGATTTCCATAACGACAGATGATATCCCTCTTTATGAATTTAGCCACCACCTGCTTGGTCACATTAGCATATGAGGCTGCTTCCACCCACTTGGTGAAGTAGTCGATAGCTACTAGAATGAAGCGATGACCGTTAGATGCAGTGGGCTCGATCTTGCCTATCATGTCGATGCCCCACATGGAGAATGGCCATGGGGAGGACATGACATTTAACGGGCACGGCGGCACATGAACTTTATCAGCATAAATCTGGCATTTATGACATCTCTTCGCGAATTTAAAGCAATCCGAATCCATCGTCAGCCAGTAATATCCTGCTCTCAGGATCTTTCTTGTCATAGCATGTCCGCCGGCGTGCGTACCAAATGTGCCTTCATGGACTTCTTCCATGAGCATACTCGCTTCTTTCTCATCTACACATCTGAGCAGCACGAGATCGTGGTTTCTTTTATACAAAACTCCATCAGGATTGAGATAAAAATTTCCAGACAACCTCCTCAGAGTCTTCTTATCCTGGGTTGACGCACCCGCCGGATACTCCTTAGTCATAAGGATGGTCTGGATGTCATGGAACCATGGCTTGCCGTCGGCGGCTTCCTCGATCGCGAAGACGAATGCAGGTCTATCAAGACGAGAAAGGACAATTCTTGGAGCTTCATTCCAAAAATTGACTTTATACATCGAAGCCAACGTGGCTAAGGCATCAGCCATCTGATTTTCGGCCCTGGGCACATGATGGAGTTCCACTCGATCAAAGAACAGAAGTAGCCTTCTGGCATAATTCATGTACGGCACCAAATTCGATTGACGAGTCTCCCACTCCCCTTTAATCTGGTTAATCACAAGTGCTAAGTCACCATATACATCTAGGTTCTTGATTCTCAAATCAATTGCTTCTTCTAGACCCATGATGCATGCTTCGTACTCCGCTTTGTTATTGGTGACTGGAAACGTCAATCTCGCAGTGAACGGGATGTGGGATTCGTGGGGAGTCGTGATGATCTCCCCAATGCCACTTCCATAGGAATTAACCTCCCTGTCAAATATCAACTTCCACTGGGATTTCCTATCTGGCCCCTCGTCGGGCAACGGTTCATCGCAATCCTTCGCTTTGAGAAACATAATATCCTCATCAGGGAATTCAAATTTCATCGGCTGGTAATCCTCGATCGGCTGCTCGGCCAGGTAATCAGACAATACGCTGCCCTTGATGGCCTTCTGGGAAACATATTGAATGTCATATTCCGTCAACACCATTTGCCATCTGGCAATCCTGCCCGAAAGAGCTTGCTTCTCGAAGACGTACTTGATCGGATCCATCTTCGAAAATAGCATAGTGGTGTGGTTGAGCATGTATTGTCGTAAACGTTTGGCAGCCCAGGCTAGTGCACAACACGTCTTCTCCAGCATCGAGTAGCGAGATTCACAGTCTATGAACTTTTTACTCAAATAGTAAATGGCATGCTCCTTCCTGCCTGTCTCGTCGTGCTGACCGAGAACACACCCCATACTATTCTCAAGAACTGTCAAGTACATGATTAATGGCCGTCCAGCCACTGGGGGTATCAAGATTGGAGGTTCCTGCAGATACTGTTTTATCTTATCGAATGCCTTCTGGCAATCCTCGTTCCAGGTAATCACCTGATCTTTCTTTATCAGTTTGAACATCGGTTCACACATGGCCGTGAGCTGAGAGATAAACCTTGCAATGTAGTTTATTCTGCCCAAGAAGCCACGAACTTCTTTTTCTGTTTTTGGCGCTGGCATTTCTTGTATTGCTTTTATTTTCGCAGGATCAACCTAGATGCCTCTTTCACTCACGATAAACCCCAGTAACTTTCCGGACCGTACTCCAAAAGTACACTTGTTAGGATTCAGCCTCAACCTGAACTTCCTAAGCCTCTCAAAAAGCTTCAGTAAATTGACCAGATGTCCCTCCTCCGTTTGGGACTTCGCAATCATTTCATCAACATAGACTTCAATCTCATGATGAATCATGTCATGAAACAAAGTAACCATTGCTCGTTGGTAAGTGGCCCCTGCGTTCTTCAGACCGAAAGGCATTACCTTGTAGCAAAATGTTCCCCAGGGCATAATAAACGTAGTTTTCTCCATGTCCTCCGGCGCCATCTTGATCTGATTGTAACCGGAGAAGCCATCCATGAACGAAAATACGGAGAACTGAGCTGTATTGTCGACCAACACATCAATATGAGGCAGCGGGAAATCATCTTTAGGGCTCGCCCTATTCAAATCCCGATAATCGACGCACATGCGTACCTTACCGTCCTTCTTCGGTACAGGCACTATGTTGGTGACCCACGGAGGGTAAGTAGTGACCGCTAAGAAGCCAGCATCAAGCTGCTTCTTCACTTCTTCTTTGATCTTTACGGCCATATCTGGTCGCGTCCTCCTAAGCTTCTGCTTAACGGGAGGACAATCTTCTCGCAACGGCAAGTGGTGGACCACGATGTCAGTGTCAAGTCCGGGCATATCTTCGTATGACCAAGCAAAGACGTCACTATACTCTCTCAGCATCTCGACCAATCTCTGCTTGACATCACTCTGCAACGCAACCCCTATCCTGACATTCCTGACAAGTTCTTCAAAACCCAGATTCACAATCTCAATCTCCTCTTCATGAGGCAGAATAATTTTCTCCTCTTGTTTCAACAAGCGGGCCAACTCTTCAGGAAGGTCTTCGTCTTCATCAATCTCTTCTTCAGCTTGATGGATCGGGCAATCAAAGTCGAAGTGAGCCGTAGAAGGTCCAGAGTCGATGTCATCTGCTATGTGGATCCTGCAACAACAAGGGTTAAGCTTAAAACAAGGATATGCAGGTTAACACAAACCTCATTGCCATTTTATTGTTTTTCAACACAAATATAAAACAGGAATAACAGAGATCACAATATTTGAATACGAAGAAAACGCCTTTGATTTATTAACAAAATGCATGTACATAATCCAACAAGGCCCTGACAATAAAACCATTATGCCCCGGGTAGGACATAGGGTTGTACAATGATTGGAAAAAGTAAATCATTACTCTTCGCTTGTCATCTGGATGATATCCTTGACGGACCAGTTGGTAAGGCCCTCGCCTGGCTTGCTTGGCTGGATCCAAGAGTCGAGGTCACAGTCGCTATCTTCGCTGTCTTCAGACACTGCGTTGACGCTTTCGAAAATGACTCCGCCACTGGTAAGCTGGATCGGCCCCTTACCTCGCGACATACTGCTAGAAGAGGAGGCTTCAGCTCCAGGAGAATATCCCAACCCAAACTTATCTTGCTTGTTAGATATCTCCAAAATTCGCCCCCAGCCTGGGGTAGATCCGGCTTGGACAACGGTTCGGGCTTCCTTGAAGGAAGAGAGAGTCATCTCTGGCTTTTCGGTGACTACAGGAGCTACGTTCTTCAAATTAACGGCTTCAAACGCTTGGCATAGAGTTTCGTGGATTTCCCCATCCATCTCAACATACTTGAAGGACGACAAATGGCTCACCATTATGTCTTCCTCGCCGCAAACGGTCACAATGCTACCTCCGACGGCATACTTGAGTTTCTGGTGCAACGTGGAGGTCACGGCTCCAGCAGCATGGATCCACGGCCGGCCCAAGAGACAGCTATAGGCAGGAATGATGTCCATGATATAAAAGACCGCGTCGAACGTTTCTGGCCCGACTTGGATTGGCAGGGTCACCTCCCCGAAAACATGGCGTTTGGTTCCATCGAATGCTTTCACAACCAGATCACTGGGTGTGCAAATCACTCCGCGAGTATCTAACTTCATTAATGCCTTCTTCTAAAGAACATTGAGCGATGAACCCGTGTCCACCAACATGTGCGACATAATCGTGCCCCTACACTCTATCGAGATGTGCAGGGCGCTATTGTGGTTCCTCCCTTTCGGCGTCAGCTCTAGGTCAGTGAACCCTATCCCATTTCCAGCATTTACGTGGGCTACGACCTCTTCTAGCTGATTTACCGATATTTCCTGCGGTACATATGCGGCGTTCAACACCTTCAGCAGCGCGTTGCGGTGTGCTTCAGAACACAACAACAAGTTCAGGATGGAAATCTTCGAGGGTGTCTGATGGAGATGATCCACAATCTTGTAGTCACTCTTTTTAATCAACCGCATAAACTCCTCGGCGTCTTTAACAAGTAAGTCTTTTTCTACCCCACGAGAGATCTCTTCGACGAATTTACTTTTACCTTTATCAGTTGCGTCAGCTCTGACCGCTTTGTCTGCCGCGACCTCAGGTGGTGCAAACACTCTTCCGCTGCGAGTAATACCACTGATTCCCGCAAGGTTTTCCACAAACGACCCAAACGGTTCTAGCTCCAACTTCTGTCCGTTGAAGTAGACTTCATCCCCATAATGCCATGGGACAGCATTAGTGCTTTCGAACGGTATTGGCCCAGCTTTGGTGATGGTGATAGTGGGCGGCCTGGGTGCAGAAATAGTTATCGTATGGCGAGGGATGGTGATAGTGGCGAGCTCATCATCTTGCTTCAGCATTACCTCTCCCGATCCGCTTTCAGCCCTCCGGCTAAACTGTAAAATCCCTTCAGTCATCAAACTTTGAATTCCTTCTACCAACTGTTCACATCCATCAGGACTTGTCGCACAGCCCATACACAGCTCTCCGCAACCTAGAAAGAAACCTCTTTTCATCAACTTAGCTTTAACGAAGCTAAGCGGCGTCTTCAGATCTTTGACGTCAGTCAACAAATCCGAACTCTCGTCTTCGATAATGGCGTTCACTCCACCTCCCCTATGATTCAGCATAGGGTTTTTCGTGACATTTGGTACATTATCCGAGAAGTTGATAATCTTGGCGTCCACCATGTCCTGCACCTTATGCTTGAAGGCTTTGAAATTCTCTATTGTGTGGCCTGGTGCCCCTGAGTGAAACTCACAAGTCGCACTCGCATCGTACCCTGGCGGAGGTGCCCCTGTCAAGGGAGCCAGAGTTCTCTTCTGGATCAACTGTAGCTGAAGCAAAGTCTGCAATAGTTGCGCGTACAACATGGGCGGTGTCTCGAGGTGACGACTCGACAGAGATGCCCGATTATGATACTTTATGTACCCTTGTTGATTCGGTTGCTGCTGCTGCTGCTGTGGCTGTTGAATTGCCGGGATAGTTATGCTGGCCACCTGCTGGTGAGGGTCTTTACCCTTCCTTCGAGTGTTGGTCACAGCGCTCGCTTCTCCTTCCCGTCTTTTGCCACTATAAGGTTTCTTTCCGCCTCCACCAGCTGAGGATGACTCACCTTGAATTTTCCCGAGCTTGATCCCATTTTCGATGTGCTCACCCGTGATAATGAGATCTGAAAACGTTCCAGACATACCGCTGACCAACTTCTCATAGTAAACCCTTGGGAGGGTGGCTACGAACATCTGCACAAGCTCACGCTCAACCATCGGCGGCTGAACCCTGGCTGCCAACTCACGCCACCGCTGGGCGTATTCCTTAAACCCTTCGTTGTTCCTCTGCGACAGATTCTGCAGTTGGACTCGGTTCGGGGCCAAGTCGCTATTGTATTGGTAGTGGTGCACAAATGCTTCAGCAAGTTCCTTCCACGTGTGCACACTGGTAGGGTCCAGACTCATGTACCACTCGAGGGATGGCCCGGAAAGACTGTCTTGAAAGAAGTGCATCAGCAACTTCTCGTCCTCAGAATGAGCGGACATTTTCCTGTAGTACGATCTCAGGTGGACGCGAGGGCAAGTGGTGCCCTTATATTTTTCGAAGTCAGGCACCTTGAACTTGGGAGGCACCTTAAAATCAGCAATCAGTCCCAACTTGGACATATCAACGCCCAGGGTGTTCTGATTCTCGATATTTCTCATCTTATCCTCGAGTGCTTTGAACCTTAGACGTGCTTCAGCATTCAGCTCTCCTTCAGCACCTCTCTGAGAGAACACATCGTCCTGACGATCATCTAGCCATGGTTGAGGCCTAAATAGATTCCCAACACCTGCATTTCCGTTGCCCAGCCCGACATTGACATTAGCTTCCAGACTCCCATTACCGACGTTCGTCGTATTGCCATTGAGTCCCATGCTAGCTATCACATTGTCGTTGGCACTGTCGTTCCCCCTGGTCACGGGGACGCCATTCTGTGGAGTTTCAACTGGTGGAGGAGTAGTCACGGTCCCACCATGGAGTATGCCGTTGCTATCGACCCTTGAAATCAGAGGCTGAACCAAGGTTCTGAGCTGATCCTGGCCATTGGCGACCGCTTGCATGAGCTCCATGAAGCGATCCATTCTTTCGCGGAGTTCCTGAACATCAGTTTGCACTTGCTCCATGATCCTGGTTTGATTAGCTCTGGTCGGATAGCGGTGAATAGGTCTATGATCAATCCTGGAACCACCTGAAACAACTTGAAAACACAAAAGGGTTAGGGAAAACGACAAAGTGCTCGTTATGCAAATGCTTCATGCAAATGCAAACGTGTGTCTGTGCGTTAGGGAGATCTACCCCGATCCTAGTGCCTGAGTGCCAGTGCTGATAATAAGAAGTCTGAGTCCAGTCATGGAAATAACAATCTCATATATAAAGAAAGCCCATCAACGCAGTACACAACATCAGCGAGTACAAGATGAATCAACAGCGTGACCTCAGCCAACAAGCCTGGTGATGGTCAGCACACAATGATGATCAAACAAAAGGAATACAAATATAGTCAAGTACGGCCACGGGCGCGAAACTCTTCTAACAACCCCTTCGTTTCCGGATGATCAGGACGAGTGAGTAACCCTTCGACGAGTAACTCCCTCTGCACAATGGTGTATTGAAGACCTTCGACCGAATCTTCCCATGCTCCTTCGTCGAAACAATCTTCTAACTTCCGTTTCTTGGATTCAAACGTCAGTTTGCACTCCTTCAGGTTAGCGAGAGCTTTGTTGAGTTGGCCTTTAGCGGCGTATCTGCGCGCGGTTTCTTTATCAAACCTCTTCTCACTGGCCTTCACATGGGCTTTCAGCTTGGAGATCTGTTGCATCAGCTTATCCTCCCGCTCTTTCCTGTTGGCTAGGGAGGCCCTCCAATGCTGGTTAAACTTGGATATCCTCTGATACGCTTCGTCCAAGTGCTGCTTCTTCGTGGCCAGTACATTGTTGATAGCTTTGAAGTCTCGACCCATGCGTTCACGCTCGACTATCTGCTTAGTCAAATCTGTCCCCAGCTGGTTCACCAGCTCTGTCTGCCTCTTGAAGGAATGAACGGCTTCGTTCCTCTCGCTTCTGAGCTGAGCTAATTCTTTCTCCAGTTCTTCATTTGCCCTCTTCAATTCATGTCGCTCAGCTAACACCTGATTATGCTGCTGGATGGGCACGATAGTAGGCTCTTCAATCATTGGAAGGCTTTCTGGCTTGGTAGGAAGAAACGGCATCCCTATAGCATCGGCTCTGGCTCTGATCCATGTCACGTACGGCGGGTAGGCTTGGTTATTGCTTCTCCCCAACAATGGTTTTCCCCGCTTACTGATGCCATTCCAGGCGCGCTGAAGCTTAGACAACATATCCCCTTCTAGAAGACCAGTGAGGTACAGAGATTCCTGCACCTCTTCATCCTTCGGCGGAGTTCTCTAAGCGTAAGCAAACTGTCGGACTAGCAAAGACGGATTATAGTTTATACAACCCTTCCTGCCTATCAAAGGCACGTTCGAAAACCCGCTGCAGCTGAAGATAATCTCGGTACCCAACCTATCTCTGTCAAACCAGCCAATATCCTCTGCTGATAGACTCATCAAACGCTCGGACCACTCAGCTTTGGCTGCAGACGAAACAAAGGGACCCCTCTTGGGTAGATGACCATCAAGCCATTTATGAAGCAGGGGCACACAGCACGAGACATTCTTGCCCCTTCTGTTCTCGTTTTTATAGTGGATAGAATGGTAGACATCTTCTATCAAGGTAGGGACTGGATTCCCTGACGCAAAGATGCGAAAGGCGTCGAAGTCTACAAAACCGGGCATATTGGGGAACAGAATGATGCCATATATGCACAGAGCGAGAATGGCGTTGAACACGACCCAACATCCGTCTTTGGCGCACTGCTGAGCCTTTCCCACTAAGAACTGCAAGGAGAAACCAGGAACCTTGTTCCAATTAGACAATACCAACTCGGAGGCATCCAAATGAAGTGAAGGAGCTAGACTAGCCAGATCAGGCTCAGCATCCATATGAACAAAAGGCATCTGCCTCTTGATAGGCACACCTAGCAAATCAGCATATTCCTCTAACGTAGGTGCGAGAACAAAATCCTGGAAAGTAAAGCATCTCAACGGAGGATCGTAGAACTGCAGCAGAGCGTACAACCCATTCAACTCGGACGCAGAAGGTTTACGAACCAAACTGAGCAATTTGCCGTAAGATTTTCTAAACTCATCTCTCACAGAATCATCTGCTAAAGCAATCAAACCGGTCAGCTGAACCACATCGGGGGCAGGGAGCTTGTAAGCCACGGTCTTCCTCAGAGAACCCATAACAATACAATAGGAGGCAAGAAATCCTGGATCGGGGAAAACGGTACCTGCAACACAGACACACGTTAATGAAATGCAAATGAGTATGCATAACAATGTAAAATGCAATCATGCAGCAGGAGATCAAGGCAACTGTGCTGTGAAAATTCTGTATCAACAAAACCATAATCCTGCTCTATCAAGAACAACCACTTTCTCTGATAAGAAGAAAACCCCGGTATCGGACCACAAATCTGCTCTGTCAAGAACACCCACATATGGGACCCTAAATCTGCTCTGTCAAGAACAAACATCTGATACAGGACCTCTAATACAGGACCAAAACTCTACTCTGTCAAGAACAAACATCTGATAATAAGGACCTCTGATACAGGACCAAAAAATCTGCTCTGTCAAGAACAAACATCTGATAATAAGGACCTCTGATACAGGACCAAAAAATCTGCTCTGTCAAGAACAAACATCTGATAATAAGGACCTCTGATACAGGACCAAAAAATTTGCTCTGTCAAGAACAAACATCTGATAATAAGGACCTCTGATACAGGACCAAAAAAATTTGCTCTGTCAAGAACAACATACATCTGCTGATGAGATCCTCAGACCCCAATCAAAACCTGCTCTATCAAGAACAAACATACATCTGCTGATGAGATCTTCTGATCCCAATCAAAACCTGCTCTATCAAGAACAAACATACATCTGCTGATGAGATCTTCTGATCCCAATCATAAACCTGCTCTATCAAGAACACGCATACATATCTCTGAATATAAGGTCCTCTAATATAAGACCAAAGCTCTGCTCTGTCAAGAACAATCATATGTCTAATGATGAGAACCTTCGGTATCAACAAAACTGATTCACTGTCAAGAAAACCAGGTAGTCTGAAGGTCAAAGTTTCCTGCGACAAACCCAACCCTGCTTACAGGTATGGACCTAAACTGACTCAAGTTTGGCATCCTATGCGTTCATCAGCGTCACAGACATTCAAGAGGGGTGATACGATACCCAGAAGGTGTGGCATCACCAGCTCATGAAGCGGCCTCACTCGGCTGAATCACAAATGATCGGTCCCCAAAGTCGACAATCCTCTAAACCAACAACCCCCTCAACCCAAAGGGTTGAAAAAGAAGTCAACCGGGAGAACCTCGTCTGAGCGTGGATTTCATGAGACACTAGTGCCTGCCAAGCAAGCACGCGCCCACTAATTTCCACAACTAATGCTATGTTCACTCAAGCCTGGGTCTGGCTTTTCACTCAATAGAATGCCCCTCCCACAACAACACAGATAATCATATCATACTGAAAATAAAGTGCGGGAAATAAAAATGCGATAAATAAACACAACCCAACAAGTAATCATACAAGCGCTAGGATTGACTCTCGCAGGGGATGTCGGATCCCCAAACTGACTCGCATACGGGACGTTGGATCCCAGGAAACTATAGAGTCCCCAGCAGAGTCGCCAGCTGTCGCTTCCACGAAAATAAGGTGCCGGAAAAACAGAAGAGTCGCCATCTTTCGTTATTTATCCCTCAGAACGGGAAAGGAAACGATCAGAAAAACCTGACGAAAAGGTATAAGACAAGGTCGTCGCAACCGTTGTCTGGGTTCGGGAGTCGGTTACGCAAGGGGAAGGTATTAGCGCCCCTCACGTCCGTTGTACTCAACGGGATCCACGCTTGTTGTGTTTACTGGACGGGTTGGTTTTATCTATCTACCTATCAAGGCTGGCTTGAAAAGAAAACAAAATGACTCGGTAAAGCATCGCACTTTATGCCTACGTATTCTCATCAGAGAATGAGAAATTAGAGTCAACGTAGTTCGACTAACTACGGGTTACGGGGAAGGTGGCTCGCCAATACGTTAGTATTGTGCCTACATACTCTCAACAGGCTTGAGAGATCAGAGCTTACGTAGTTCGGGCTACTACGGATTACGGGGACTCAGATTCATCTGTTTTATCGAGTAGGGTTAAACAACAATTCCAGCAGTTAGGGATAAAGCCTGTTTGCGGTAGAACTGAAGTTTAACGACACTTTTTTCTTCAGAAAATCTTCCATTGAATTATGGGCCCACGGGGCACAAAGGTTTGAAGTTTTTTTTCTGTCTTTTACGAAAGAAGTGTTTTTTATTGTTGTTTGCAATTTCAATCGCACTAAAGACTATGACCTGAGAGTGAATGTGTCGAATGTCACCCAAAGGGTACCATACTAAACATCCAGACTGTTGAAAAGAAGCTCTCCAACAATCCTTTCTCAGATAGCTTAAGGCTCGTAACATACGAAAGAAATCATTCATGATTACTGTATCTTAAGCTGTTTTGAGATGAGAAGAGAACAGGCTCAACTACGGGGAGACTATCAAGTCCTACTGTTGTCATGCCAAGGATTCATCCTATGGTTGAGGTTTGAAACAGGGAACTCCTAGAAGTTATCATGCATAGGTTTCAACCTAAAGTTCTATCATCACTTCCTTATCAAAGGAAGTGAGATTCCTAAGGGATCATGTCAATGATAAACAGAAACAGATAAAGCATCAGCTTAAACAGTAAACAGTAAACAACTGTAAATAAAATGCATGCAATGCAAGTGAGGGAAGAAATGTGTGTGGGGCATCAGCCTCCACAAGCTCATCTCAACCTCAAGCCAGATATGAATAACTGCAATCATACTGAAGAAATAACACGCTGTCAAGCAGGATATAAGAGACTGCAATCATACAGTAAAAATAACAACATGCCATCAAGCAAAATATAAGAGACTGTAATCATACAGAAGAAAATGGAATGTTGTCAAGCAAAATAAACCACATGGGCAAGGGAGCTGGGCTCTACCGAATACCCACAAGCAAAGCCATACAGTAACAATACAAGCAGAGGGATCAACTCAACCTCTAGTGCAATCATGCTCCTAGATTAGAGTCAGTCTAATCATGGACTTATTCTAATGCATCAAGCAAGTCAAACAAGGCACATCAGTAATACAGAAAAGAAAACAAACAAGATAGCAGATCAACAACTCCCTCTTTCCATTTCAAGCTTCAGCTCTTCTGACAGCAATCCAGTCTTCAGACTTCAATCACCCTTCATCTCCTACAAGCTTCAGCTTCTCCCTTTCCTTTACCAGTCTCAACTTGGTCTTCTTCTCCTACAAGCCTCAGCTTCTCAGAGTAGTCTTCAATCACATGGAGGTGTCAACTTCATCCTTCAGTCTTTAAGCCTCAGCTCTTCATTCTGTCTTTACTGGATCTTCAAGTATCAACTTGCTTTTCTTTCTCTTCAAGCTTCAGCTACAATGGCAATGCTCAAGGAATCATCCTCTTCCACACTCTTCAATGAAGTCCTCATCTTCAAACTCCAGTCCAACATCTTTCAAGATACTCAAACCAGAAGACCATTGATTTGACAGAGTGAGAGGAAATGATAAACAGATTACTGACTGTCGCTACTGCGAAAATCGGCGCCGGCTGAACAGAAGAGTCGCCACCGTGCGTTATTTATCCCACGGGAGGGAAAGGAAACGCTCAGAGTAAACCTCGCACAACATGGGAAAGGTATGGTCGTCGCAACCAAAACCTGGGTTCGGGAGTCGGTTACGCAAGGGGAAGGTATTAGCACCCCTCACGTCCGTCGTACTCGACGGGATCCACGCTTGTTTTCAGGTACGGATTGTTATTTCTATCTACTCTACAGGTTAAGGGTTAAAAGAAAAGAAAATAAAATGAAATGACTCGGCAAAGTATCGCACTTTATGCCTACGTATTCCCGTCTGGAACGAGAAATCAGAGTCAACGTAGTTCGCCTACCTACGGGAAAGGAGGGGAAGGTTGCTCGCTAGGATATCGCATCCTATGCCTACGTACTTTCATACAGCATGAAAGATCAGAGCAAACGTAGTTCGGGCTACATACGACACAGGTCTGTCTTGATTGGTTTTATTCCTTCTGAAAAAGGTTTTTTTTTTATTAACAGTCCAAGCGGACAAAAATGACGTCTTGATGAGTTCACCTTCTTTTACGGAAGAAGTGTCTTTTACTGTGTTTGAAATCTTATTGTATTTTTCTGTTTGTTTTGAGAAAGAAAGAGACAGAACTCTAACCTACGGTTGCAAAGGGAATCAAACTATCCTAATGTTATCATGCATGGGTTAAGACCTAGTGTCTATCATGCTCCTCTCTTGCGCAGAGAGAAACAGAGATCCTAAGGGAATAGACGGAAACAGAAACAATATCGGATATATAGTAAAAGCAGTAAAATGCATGAATGCAGCAATACAAGCGAGGCAAGGGAGTCCCACTCAACCTCGAACCTAGAAAACAATAGGCAAAAGTGAACAGGCTTCACTTTCAACCCAACAGGGTAAACAGCAAACAATACAGTCCAGAAAACCAATCAATACATCAGAAATGAAATACAGCAAAAATAAACAGCCATAGCAGCTCTGCACCACTCCTATCTTCAAGCTTCAGCAAGCATCCATCTCCAGCTCCACAGCCTTCAAGCAAGGTCTGGATCATCAATCTTCCATCTGCAATGGCTTTTCTTCAAGTCTCCATCTCCAGGAGGAATATCATTCAACCAGATGAAGTGAATGAATGTTAGACAGTCAATTACCTACCAAGGGTGGTTCATCAACTGTTAACATTAAACAGATAATTTTCCCTCAAAAGTTCTATCTTTCAAATACATTCACTGATCCTTCCAAAGGAAGGAGGTGGGTATTTGATAGAGACTTTGAATCATAAGGAAAGGATGGATGCAGACAAGGCATTCCATGTTTGAGAAACAAGCTTTCTAATCTAGAGCTCTGCCTAGCTCCTAAACCCTAATCTCCTCAACAGCTGCTAGCAGGAATCTCCTCTTCAACTTTGGAAGTTGGTCTTCAAGCTCTGGATCTCCAATGGCTTCAACATCATCAGTCTTCAGCTCCCCCAATCCCCAAGCAATCCCAATACCCATACAGACAGACAATAATCCCCAGAGGGCACACCAAACCAATCAATCAAATATAGCAGTATACTAATAGCAGTAGGGGAATCCTAGTGATTTCTAAGGGGATCTATCTTATACCCACAACCCCTATAGTCCATACCCCAAAAATCAAATGAAAATTTCCTAAAAGAATTAAACTATCTCACCTAAGTTGATTTAAAACCCTAATTTTATTCATGTTGTTCACACCTAAACCAAACACCTAAAATTAATTCCTAAAAATATGCACTAAATTGTATACACAAGCTAATCTTATTTACTAATCAACATAAAAAGAATGGGTGAAAAATATTAAAGCATTTATTAGAACAAAAATTATCAAAATCATGTATGAAATGAAACACCTAAAATAAGCATTTATTTGGAAAATATGGGAAAAATATCAAATAAAAAATAAAATGCAATTTTTATTTTTTATAATTTTCTAGACATCTTTAAGAAATTAATGCAAAAAGAACCATTAAAAAATATGAAATCTATGATTTATTACGATTTTTTGAAAATGCATGAAAATGAAAAGAAATTAAAATGAAATAAAAGGCAGGGGGGGTATGAAAAGTAAGAAAAATAATGGATACACGTTGGGCCCAGCAAGTTGGGGGGCGCGAAAAGCATTTGAGCCCAGACTGGCCACTAACTCAAACGCTGCGTTTTGAGGATTTGAATTTTCCCTCCGTTTCAGAATTAAATCATGGCCACACGATGAGATGAATAAGTCAAAACCTGGAAATGATCTGATGGCTGAGGGTCATCGTCCCCAACGAGCCCTAGGGTTTTGCAGAATTCTCCTTCCATGCACAAACTTCCACTGCTCAGTTCTCCCTCCTCACTCAACCAAACACCACGATCCCAACACCAAAACTGCTCTACTCTTCACCCTCTACAAGATCCTAACCCTAGTTTTTGCTGAATCTCAATGTATAATCGAACTCGATAGCTAGAAGATCCTGGTACCACTGCATTACACCTGATGTGCATGATCACCAAACTTGCCAATCCTTGTACTAATGTACTCGCCACATTGCACTGATTATCCTGAACTAATCTATCATGATTATCATCCCCTAAACTAGGATTTCTTGATCATCAAAGTTTCACCACTCTGCCATCAAACTTCATATAACTTTCTCTAGATCTCAGGATTCAATCCCCTATGGTCTCTAAGCATTTTTATCCTAACTACATGATCTACAACTGAATGAATAAGGAGATTCGAATGGAAATGCCTACCTTGCAAGTGATGATGGCAGGTGTAGTTGTGCTGCAATTCAAGACTTGTAATGGCTTCCAGATGCTCCTCCAATGGTGTGCTTTCTACTGTTTGCAGTGGTTATGGCTCAATCTTCTTGAATCACCTTATCCCCCTCTTCATGCAAGTTGGAGTGTGAACTTGGATCACCCTAACCAGCCACGAATTTCCTTCAATTTCCTTTGCCAATTACTCTATGATAATGGTGGATGATGATGATAACAGAAATTGAGATGATTGATGAAGCTTCAATGGAGTTTGAAGAGAAAATGCAAATGGGAGTGAAGGAATCAAAGTAGGGTTTGCAAGCTCAAACAATCACCAACCAATGCACAAATGGCTTCATTTCTTTATGTAGGTGAGGATTAACAGACTGAGAAGCTTCTAGATTGGTCCTAGAGGGATCTAGAAACTTGTGGAACTTTCATGAATTTATCATTTGATGGTATCTTGAATCATCTCATATCATGCTTGCACCTTGGGTAAATTTGAGTTAAAATCTCCTTTCATGAGATATTAGGAGTGTATGTATGAAAAACCAAGCTTTTCCTTGCCTTGTGTTAAGTTTTACCATGTTGCCTTATGATGCAAGAAACAACTTTACAAAGGAAGTCCAATTTTTAAGCCTAAACTCAAAAATGTGGCTGAGCCAATGTCTTTAAAATGATGTTGGGAATCAATTTGGTATATTGGATGACCCATATTGGACTTGTAGATCTCTCAAACCATTTTCCAACGTGAACTTTTTCAAGTTATATGCCTTTTTTAGGCCATTTTTCACCAACTTTGGTCAAGTCTTATTCTATGCATTTCCAAACTTCCATGACTTCTTTTCTTGACTTAAAATGGCATTTTGAGCAACTTTGATGTTGGGAAGTGTTTCATTTGAAGCTCCCTTGTATGAGTTTTAGGCATAGGCTAAGAATGACCTGTAATCCTTAGATGACCAAAATACCCTTTGCTTGCCAAGATCATAAGTAGAGTTCCACAAATCATATGAAGGCATACTATACCATTATAGAACGCTAAGACAATTAGGAACAACTCTTATGTTTACCAGAAATTCATTTGAAATCTCCTTGAGGGGTAAAAATTGCTTGGAAGTCAAGTCACTTTCACAAACAAAATTTCAGATACCTCAGATGACCTGTAACTTGCAAGGACCATAACTTGAGTTCTATAAATCTCCTTGATGTCTTCCACCACTCAAATTAAAGGTCTTGAGATCCTCTACAAGTTTCACGTTGTCCAAGGATCCATTTGAAGCTTGCATTTTGACTTATCTTGCTTGAAAATTTGACCTAAACTAGGGGATTTTACATAGAAACCCTAATTTATAAACTCCTCTTCTCCTTGATTTCTCTTGAATCCTTCTTGGCATATCACCATATCCTTATCCATGTGTCAAATGATGAACCCCACATCTCTCCAATAGCCTTTAATGCCTTTCAATCAGTCAATTGACCTAGAGTTGACCTAGGGTTGGCCCAGATGAAACCCTAGTTGACTGTCTTCAACTGCAATACTTGTGACTTCACCAATGACTTATTTCCTTCTCCAAATGACTTTATAAGTCCTCCAAGATGTCTAGATACTCCCCATGCCTTCAATTCACAGCTCACACCTTCCTTGATGATCCCCAGGTACCCTCAAATAGGAGATAGATGAACTGCTTGATCCATTGACTTGATAGCTTCCCAATTCTTTCTGATGACTTGAATGAGATTCAATTTGAATAATAACCTCTTGATAGGCCTCTAGAGATGAGAATAATGATTGGTCCCCTGTTGGATGACTTGCTATGCTTATGCTATGCAGATGATTAGACTATGTACATGCAAATGCTAATGATATTGAAACATAAACCAAGTGAATAAGGTTGGGCAAATTTTAGGGTGCAACAGCTGCCCCTATTCAAGCGACTTGGACCCGATTGGGTGAAGAGCCTGGAGCCTTCAGACATTCGCGGTACGAGACGGTTGAATACTAAGAACCCAGAAATTTTCCAACCGCAGAAATAAACCGCGCCCCTGCTTAGGGAACGACATTCATCAGCCGAATTTGACTGTTACGGCAACCCACTGATCTTGTAGCGACCGTGCTGGGGATTATTTTCGTCATCCTGAAAAAAAAGATTCTATCATCGAAGAAACCTCAACTACACCTGTCCACGTTAGGACTCCACCTGCTATCAATACGAAAAATCTCGGCGACTTCGCTGGATCTGTCCACGTCAGGACTAAACTCTCTGGGTTATGAATACTTCGTCCACGTTAGGACTCACCCTTCCACGTTAGGAATACATGTCCACGTCGGGACCCACCTTTCCACGTAAGGAATATATCGCTTTTCCTTGTAAGGAAACCATCTATTGTCTTGGTTTGTCCACGTGAGGACTCCACTTTTCCACGTAAGGAATGCATCTCTGTCCACATAAGGAACACAATTTCTTTTCCACGTAAGGAATGCCATTTACTTCCACGTAAGGAAACGAACTTCTTTTCTTTTCCACGTTGGAAACACAATCTTATCTTAGTTTGTCCACGTCAGGACTCCAATCTGTCCGCGTAAGGAAACACACCTTCGATCTGTCCACGTCAGGACTCCAACTTGATATGTCCACGTAAGGACTCAATCTTTCCACGTAAGGAATCAATCTTTCCACGTCAGGAATGCTATCTTTCCACGTAAGGAATAAATCTGATATGTCCACGTAAGGACTCAATCTTTCCACGTAAGGAATCATCACCTTTCCACGTAAGGAAACCATTTCTTTTCCCCGTCAGGAATCTTCTCTTTCCACGTAAGGAATCAATTTTCTTCTCAATCTGTCCGCGTCAGGACTAAACTTTTCCACGTAAGTAAACAACTCTTCTTCCGCGTAAGGAATACAAACTTTCCACGTAAGGAATCTCCCTCTTTCCACGTTAGGAACACAATCTCTTTTCCACGTAAGGAATCATTTTTCTTCCCAATCTGTCCGCGTCAGGACTAAACTTTTCCACGTAAGGAAACATCTTAATCTGTCCACGTAAGGACTCCGATCTTCATTCCACGTAAGGAATCACAATCTTTCCACGTCAGGAACCCAACTCGTCTTTTCTGCGTCTGTCCACGTCAGGACTGAACTTGCTTTTCCACGTAAGGAACTGAAGCTTCTCTTTCCACGTAAGGAATAACCTTGTCCACGTCAGGACTCATCTTTCCACGTAAGGAATAACTTGATATGCTTTGTCCACGTAAGGACTCCGATCTCTTGACTTGCTAAGAAGATAGAACCTTGTCCACGCCAGGACTCATATCCCAACCTGCTGAAGAAATAAACTTGTCCACGTCAGGACTTGCGCGTCTTTGACTTGTTGGGGAAATAAGACTGTGTCCACGTCAGGACTCATACCTTGCCCACAACACGAAGAAGGATAAACTTGTCCACGTCAGGACCCTACACTCAATCAATACCGAGAACTCGAAGCTGTCCATGTTAGGACTAACACATACCGTCAAACTGGAAGAAATGTCCACGTTAGGACTCCACATTCCATCAATTCTGAGAAATCGAGCCTGTCCACGTTAGGACTAGCACCTCCTATCAGCCCAGGGAAATAAAACTGTCCATGTTAGGACCCCACTTCTCTGGCGCCAAGAAATCCCGTCAATAAGAATGTCCACGTCAGGACTCATTTCTTCATTGATCCCAACCCACAGACTTCTTAGCACTGACGTTACAGCAGCTTTGAGGCTGACTCTACTGGGGATATTTGGAAACCCAAACTACTGGATGCCTGCTCTGATAACCGGCGGTAGCCTCTGAAATTCTGGTTCATGAAACCTTTTAATGCTGACGTAACAACAACTTTGAAGGGAACAAATCGCTGGTCGGACTAGAGAAACTTCAACAAGAACCCTGGCGGGGAAATAAGTAACTCTACTTAGGGACAAAAAGAAACTTATCCTGCTGACTCTGTGGGGAGTAGTGCCACAACTGACACTTTGTTGAATGTCTCATGCCGAGACTTCGAATGTTTTATTGATTCACCTGAGCAAGGGCTCTCTCTACCTGCAAGAGAAACGATACTTGAGACAAAAGGTCAGCCAACCGAGTTTATGTTTCAAAATGCATGCGTTTGACAATGATGCAATGCTCCATTCGACATGGAAATGCTACACGTGTTTATTTGGTGGATGCAAGTATGACACTATATGCCGATGCAAATATGACACTATATGCCAATGCAAATGCAGACCCGAACTGCTGGGTACAGAAACTGCTTCAGCAAAATAAATGCTGAAGATAATGCCAACTCCGCTGGGGATAGCCAGGTGCTACAGAATTATTCCAGCAAAATAAATGCTGGAAGGATGAAGTCGACTCAGCTGGGAAATCGGGAACTTAAACCAAATACCTCGTTGAAGTGACACCCTGCCGGGAATATAACTCTGCTGGAGAATAGCAGATGCGCCTGGTATGATCGAACTTCTGCTGGAGAGTGAACGGATATCACACGGTATTCTGGCAAAATAAATGTCGGGATGCACAACCAACTCTGCCGGGTAGAGTCTTAATCTTCGAGTTCCACTAGGAGGAATGAAAATACTAGCAAAGAGAATTCCGATGGGGATGGGATGATTCTCTTGGGGAAAATTAACTGAATCCACTGGGGGAGAGTAAATGACCCTGCGGGGAAAGTGAACTGTCCGAATACAGCTCACAGACATTAATCTTCTGCGATTAAACCCACTCTGCTCGAGATACACTGCCTGGATACAGCCTTATAATCTTGGAATCGCCAAACTCTGCTGAGGATAGACGGCTTTGCTGGAGGATGTCCTTCGAAATAAGCTACGACTAGCTGGGGAATTCTATCCTCCTTCAGGAAGAACATGCATGACCTGCGTGAGGGTCGAGTCTTTTATTATTGCGGTCTCTTGGTCATCTTCCTCGTATGGCTATGTAACCTGCAACAACACAAGCAAGACAAGACAAGCCTATGCAACCAAATCGACTCAGGTTAGTGATGTTATTTTCAGTTAATTCAAAGCTTTAGCAATTGTTGGCAAGGGCCAGTGATGTTATACACATGCTAGTTTCAATAAACTTAGGCGTTTTACCATGCACAAAACAGTAAAGAACCAACATCAAGTGCTGAATAACATATTTTATTGATTGGGCCCCTGAACGGGCGGAGTTTTCGTACACGGGATGTAACTCCTGAAAAGAGGAAGCTACGCAAAGCAGATATACAAGTATGTACAATAAGCATAAATACTTCGACAAATTAAATTTTGTACACATGTCGGCAACGGGATGCAGACGAACACCACGAACTGATCCTCCTATGACTCGCCCGACTCTAATGCTTTCCCGGTATCCATACTTCCGAAGCGGTTGTATCTGATAATTGACCCCTCGAGTATATTCTCCCGCGCTGATGCTCACTGTAGTATCAAATTCGGACCGCAGTCATTTGCTTTTCAAATCCCTAACTTTTGCGTGAACCGCCCTTTACGGGTTTTCAGTTCACCGGGATACCCTTTTTTGCCGAAGCCGCCCAGTGTAAGTTTTCAACTTCGCGGGTGTACATTTTTTTGATTTTATCCCTAACTTTTGCCCGAACCTTTCATTCTGTTTTTGGTTCGCCAGGATGCCCCGTTTTTGCCTGGACTCTCTTTTTTCTGTCCAGCGGGTCAATTTCAAGCAAAGTATTTTTTAACTGCGTCCGAATTCACAGGCGACGTGAAGTCTTCACCGTCCATAGTGGATACCAATAACGCCCCTCCTGAAAAGACTTTCCTGACAATGTATGGCCGTTCGTAGTTGGGGGTCCACTTGCCCCTGTGATCTGTTTGCGGCGGGAGAATCCTTTTCAGCACAAGGTCGCCCGTCTGAAAGCTTCGCGGATGTATCTTCTTATCATATGCTTTCTTCATTCGGCTCTGGTACAAACGACCGTATGCTAGAGAGGCTAGCCTCTTCTCATCCATCAAACTCAATTGGTTCAACCTGTCTTTCACCCATTCTGCCTCGTCTAGCTGAACGTCTCGCAATACCCTCAGAGAAGGGATCTCAACTTCCAATGGTAGCACTGCTTCCATTCCGTATACCAACGAGAACGGGGTTGCCCCGGTTGATGTGCGTACCGTCGTACGATAACCGTGCAAAGCGAAAGGTAGCATCTCATGCCAATCCTTATAGGTCACCACCATTTTCTGAACGATCTTCTTGATATTCTTATTGGCCGCTTCGACAGCGCCATTCATCTTGGGTCGGTAAGGGGAGGAGTTGTGATGTTCGATCTTGAAATTCTGACAGAGCTCCTTCATCATTTTGTTGTTCAGGTTCGAACCGTTGTCCGTGATTATCCGCTCGGGAATCCCATATCGGCAAATGATATCTCTCTTGATGAATCTGGCCACCACTTGCTTAGTTACATTTGCGTAAGACGCCGCTTCCACCCACTTGGTGAAATAATCGATTGCCACTAGAATGAACCGGTGCCCGTTAGAAGCTGTCGGCTCGATCTTTCCAATCATATCGATTCCCCACATCGAGAATGGCCATGGCGATGACATCACATTTAGAGGACTCGGAGGCACATGGATCTTATCAGCATAGATTTGGCACTTGTGGCACTTCCTTGCGAACTTGAAACAGTCAGTTTCCATAGTCAGCCAAAAATAACCTGCCCTCAGCAGCTTTCTCGTCATAGCATGCCCACCAGCATGCGTACCAAAGGTACCTTCGTGTATTTCCTCCATGAGCAGCTTTGCCTCTTTCTCGTCTACACAACGCAACAGCACCAAATCGTGGTTTCTTCTGTATAAGACGCCATCCGGATTCAAATAGAAATTACCCGCTAATCTCCTGAGAGTCTTCTGATCTTGACTGGATGCCCCAGCCGGATACTCTTTATTCTTCAGGAAATTAAGGATATCAAAATACCACGGTTTGTCGTCGGATGCTTCATCAATAGCAAATACGAAAGCTGGCCTGTCAAGCCGAGAGATAACGATTCGGGGAGCCTCGTTCCAGAAATTGACTTTGTACATGGAAGACAAAGTGGCGAGGGCGTCAGCCATTTGATTCTCTGCCCGCGGTACGTGATGCAATTCAACTTTGTCGAAGAAAGGCAACAATCTCCTTGCATAATTCATGTAATGTATCAAGTTGGGCTGACGCGTCTCCCATTCCCCTTTGATCTGATTCACCACCAGAGCTGAGTCTCCGTATACGTCCAGATTCTTAATTCGCAAATCAATGGCTTCTTCAAGCCCCATTATACAAGCTTCGTATTCGGCCTCATTATTGGTAACGACAAAGGTCAATCGGGCAGTAAACAGGATATGCGACCCATGTGGCGTAGTGATGATTGCCCCTATTCCGCTACCGTAAGCATTCACAGCTCCGTCAAATATCATCTTCCATTTGGAACCCAACTCTGGCCCTTCGTCTCGCAACGGCTCTTCACAATCCTTCATCTTTAGGTACATGATATCCTCGTCAGGAAAATCAAACCTCATCGATTGGTAATCTTCAATAGGCTGCTCCGCCAGATACTCAGACAACACACTCCCCTTTATAGCCTTTTGCGAGACATATTGGATGTCGTATTCAGTCAAGACCATCTGCCAACGAGCAATTCTCCCTGATAACGCCTGCTTTTCGAATACATATTTGATAGGATCCATCTTCGAGATGAGCATGGTTGTATGATTCAGCATGTATTGCCTCAGACGCTTGGCGGCCCAGGCTAGCGCGCAACAAGTTTTCTCAAGCATTGAGTATCGAGATTCACAATCTGTAAATTTCTTACTCAAGTAGTAGATTGCATGCTCTTTTCTTCCTGTCTCGTCGTGTTGACCGAGAACACAACCCATGCTTCCCTCAAGAACCGTCAAATACATGATCAAGGGTCTCCCTGCCACTGGGGGTATCAAAATAGGAGGCTCCTGCAAATACTGCTTTATTTTATCGAACGCCTTTTGACAATTTTCGTTCCACGTTACAGCTCGATCTTTCTTCAACAACTTGAATAATGGTTCACACGTAGCTGTTAGGTGAGATATGAACCGGGCGATGTAGTTCAACCTCCCTAAAAACCCGCGCACCTCTTTCTCTGTTTTAGGCGTCGGCATTTCTTGTATCGCTTTTATTTTAGCAGGATCGACCTCTATTCCTCTTTCACTTACGATAAACCCCAACAGCTTACCCGATCTCACCCCGAAGGTGCATTTATTAGGGTTCAGTCTCAGCCTGAACTTCCTAAGCCTTTTAAATAACTTCAGCAGATTCACCAAATGCTCTTCCTCCGTCTGGGATTTGGCAATCATATCGTCAACATAAACTTCGACCTCTTTATGCATCATATCATGAAAAAGAGTCGTCATCGCACGCTGATACGTTGCCCCAGCATTCTTCAAACCAAAGGGCATCACTTTGTAACAAAATGTTCCCCAAGGCGTTATGAAAGTAGTCTTCTCCATGTCCTCTGGCGCCATTTTAATCTGATTATAGCCTGAAAAGCCATCCATGAAGGAGAATACGGAGTATTGAGCAGTATTATCAACTAGCACATCGATATGAGGAAGTGGAAAATTGTCTTTTGGGCTTGCTTTATTCAAATCTCTATAATCCACGCACATCCGAACCTTGCCATCTTTCTTTGGCACTGGTACGATGTTAGCAACCCATGAGGGATATTTTGTTACAGCCAGGAAACCAGCGTCCCACTGTTTTTGAACTTCCTCTTTGATCTTCACCGCCATGTCTGGTCGAGTTCTGCGAAGCTTTTATTTGACCGGTGGGCATTCTTTTTTCAGTGGCAGACGGTGCACAACCATATCTGTATCGAGCCCTGGCATATCTTCGTACGACCAAGCGAATACATCACTATACTCTCGGAGCATTTCAACCAGTCTTCGCTTGATAACACCCTGCAGTGCGGCCCCGATACGAATATTCTTCTCAACCCCTTCCGACCCCAAGTTGATAATTTCGATGACCTCGTCGTGAGGCAGAATGGCTCTTTCCTCTTGCTTCACCAACCAAGACAGTTCTTCAGGAATGTCACTATCTTCGACAACCTCTTCTTCAGCCTGAAATACCGGATGCTCAAAGTCGGGACGAGTCGTAGGTGGCTCAAGGATGTCATCTGAAAATGTTATCCTGCAAAAGGAATGGTTAAGTGCTTTAAAATGCGTATAAAGAGAATAACCACGTTGCCATTTTATTGAAAAATACAAAACAAGAAAGACATAGATTACAGTATTTGCACATGAAAAAACGCCATTTATTTAATGATTAACACGCAATGTTCATAACAACACAGCCCTAAGCCAATCCTGATGCCCCGGGCAAGACATCAGATTATTCAACAATTAATAAAGCAAAGCATTACTGTTTAAGAGTCACAGGAACAAGCTCCTGAATAGACCAGTTGCACAGTCCTTGTCCTGGCGTGCTTGGCTGAATCCAGGCATCCATATCACAGTCGCTGTCTCCTTCGTCAGACTCCGAAGCAGCGTTGATGGTTTCATGACATACTCCACTGGCAGAGATGGTTACTGGCCCTCTGAAACGGGGTGCTCCCACAGCGGGTGTTGACGACGACGGTTGGTATCCCAGCCCGAACCGGTCCATCTTCACAGGAATATCCAGCACTTTGCCCCAGCCCTTTGCTTCTCCTGCCTCCACTAGAGCTTGAGCTTCTTTATACGACGAGACAGCTATCTCTGACACTTTGTTCGGCCCGAGACCTTTGTCCTTGATACGCAACCCTTCAAATGCCTGGCAGGGTGTTTTGTGGATCTCTCCGTCGACCTCCACATATTTAAATGACGACAGATGCCTGACCAGGATGTCTTCTTCTCCGCATACGGTGACTACGCTGTCTCCGACCATATATTTCAACTTCTGATGCAGGGTAGACGTGATTGCCCCAGCCCCATGAATCCAAGGTCTTCCGAGCAGGAAGCTATACGCAGGCTGTATATCCATGATATAAAACTCAGTTGCAAACACCTCCGGCCCTACTTGCAGGGGCAATGTTATCGATCCAAAGACTGTTCTTTGCGTGCCGTCAAACGCTCTGACTACCAAGTCACTGGGCGTGCACAGGATTCCTCTGACATCTAGCTTCATCATCGCTTTCTTAGGCATCACATTCAGAGACGATCCGGTGTCGACCAATACATGCGACATTACTGATCCTCTACATTCGACAGATATGTGCAGCGCCCTATTATGATCCCTCCCTTTAGGGGTCAAATCAAAGTCGGTAAAGCCTAAGCTGTGGCCTGCATTCACATGTGCCAATACTCCTTCCAACTGATTTACAGAGACGTCTTGGGGTACGAAGGAAGTATCCAGGACTTTCAACAAAGCATTCCTGTGAGCTTCCGAACACAAGAGTAATGACAAGATGGATATTTTGGACGGCGTCTGCTGCAGATGCTCCACAATCTTATAATCACTTTTCCGAATCAAGCGCATGAACTCTTCTACATCCTTCGATGCCGCTTCTTTTTCGCTTGCTTGCACTGGGACATTCTCAACCATCTTCCCCTTTCCTTTTGCTAGTCTTTCGGCCTCCACTTCAGGTGATATAAAGATCCTACCACTCCTTGTCATACCTCCTGAACCAACAACATTATCCACAGTCTCAGCTGGCTGCTTATCAACATCAATTTTTATCCCGTCACAATACACCTCCAACCCATATGACCATGGGACTGCTTTCGTGTTCTCGTACTGGGTCGGTCCGGCCTTAGTTATGGTGATCGGTGGCCGCTGGACCGGTGCTGCAATAGTGATTGTCTTCCGAGGAATCGTTACAGTGGCCACATCACTCTGATCATCTGCTACCGCCCCTGCAGGCTCTTCAGTTGCTGCTCGGTCAAACTGCAATGTGCATCCATCAATTAAAGCCTAAATGCCTTTCTTCAAAACATCACACCCCCCAGCTAGGGTCCAGCATTCTAAGCAATACTCGTCACATCCTGGAAAAACACCCCCTTGCAACAATCTGCTTTTTATCTCGCCCAGCGGCGTCTTTAAATCGTCGACATTCATAATCAGATTCAACCCTTCCTCAGTCAGAATGGCTTTTTCCCCATGATTAGGCATGGGTTTCTGCACTATATTCGGACCTGCCGCTCCGAAATTGATAGTCTTATTGTCCAAAAGATCCTGCACAACGTGCTTAAAAGCATGGCAACCCTCTATATCGTGGCCCGGCGCCCCAGAATGAAACTCACAGTGCCTGCTTGCATCATAACCATACGGAGGAGTTCCCGTTATCGGTGCCAGAGTTCTCTTCTCTAACAAATTTAGACCCAACAGCGTCTGCAACAAATCTGCATAGGTTGAGGGAGGCTTCTCAAACACTCTTCTTGGTTTACCACCCTGGAATCTTTGTTGGGCCTGCTGTGCCCCCTGCTGAGGCTGCGGCTGCTGCTGCTGTTGTTGTTGCATTGGCTGCTGCTGAAACGGTTGTTGTTGTTGAAGTGGTTGTTGCTGATATGGGATGGTAACACTCGCCACCTGCTGCGCTGATGATATTGGTTTCGTCCTCTGCCTCGGCCTCCAAACACTGCGCTTGCCTCGCCCTGACGGCGTCCACCAAAAGCCTTCCTATTACTGCCAGATGCAGTTGATTCCTCGGCCTGGAACTTTCCTTGCTTAATGTTACACTCAATCTTTTCTCCCATCAGGATCAAGTCTGAAAAACTGGCCAGAGATGTATGAAACAACATGTCATGAAACAAGCCTGTGAATGTGCCGACGAACATGTCATTCATTTCCTTGTCTTCTAAAGGAGGACGGACCCTGGCAGCCATATCGCGCCACCTTTGTGCGTACTCTTTAAAGCTCTCCCCCTTCTTCTGAGACAGCCCTGTCAATTGGACCCGATTGGGCGCCAAGTCGCTGTTATACTTATAGTGAGCTACAAATGCCTCTGCCAATTGCTTCCATGTCTTGATATTGGTTGGCTCCAACCCCATGTACCACTCTAAGGAAGGGCCTGACAAACTATCCTGAAAGAAATGCATTAGCATTCTCTCATCAGTTGAGTATGCAGACATCTTTCTGTAATAAGCCCGCACGTGCACTTTCGGACAGGTGTCCCCTTTATACTTATCAAACGTAGGAGCTTTGAATTTGATTGGCACCCTCAAGCCAGGTACCAGACCCATTGTTGCCATGTCCAAGCCCACAACACTTTGGTTCAGGACCCCCCTCATCTGCTCTTCTAGCATTCTGATCTTCTGGGAGTCATCCATCGGCCCCTCGAAACCTCCACCGGAGAAGGCGTCCTCCTGCTGATCTTCTTGCCACATACCATTCCCAGCTCCATACCCATCATATCCATTATTGCGGCCAGCTCTAACCTGATTCATCCTCGGGCCTCGGCCTCTGTTGCCGTATCCCTGAACACCTCCAGCAGGCCCAAAAGCCATTAACCCAGCGCCGTTTCCATTTCCGAAACCTCCGTAACCCTAATTGGCCACACCATAACCATCTTGCCCGAAGCCTTGAGCATTGAAACCATATTTCCCAGCATTATCGAATCCCTGATCATTGAACCCGAATCCAGTATTGCCAAAGTCGTTGCCTCCCATATTATTACCCAAGTTGACATCACCCAACCCAACGTTATGGACAACAGTCTCATTCCCAACTCCGACGTTACCGTTCACAGCAGCGGTAGCGTTATTGACATTAGCAGCAGGTATATTGACTACAGGTGGAGCCACTGGCGTGGGAGTGCCGTCTCCATGAACAGTATCGACTCGCACAGACTGATGATCCTCGTTACCGTGACCAGCATTTCGGGCCAACAGAGGTTGGACCATGGCTTGCAAATTCTCCTGACCTTTTGCAATAGCTTCCATGGTCTGCATAAAGAGAGCTAACTTCTCGCGCACATCTTGCATCTCGTTCTGCATTTGATCCATGATTCTTCGACAGTTGGTGCGAGTGGAATAGCGGTGTGGGTGTTGATCTGCAATCCTGAAAAGTACCTGGTACAGAGCAGGAAATAAGACACCATCTAAAGATTACCTGTAATGCAATATGAATATGAATGCAATGCAATGTGTGTCTGTGCATTAGGGAAATTCATTCCCCGATTCTAGTGTGAAGGTGCCGGTGCAAGCATTACAAAGATCGGAGTTGAATCACAGAAAGCCTCCTATATTGCATAGAAACCAATAAGCCAAGAATACAATGTCACTGAGAGTACAAAGAGAAGGCATGACCTCAACCAACAACCCTGGTGATGGTCAGCGCTATGCAAATAAAGCATACAAGTTACTACATGAAATGATCAAACCCTCCCATAAGTCTGATACTCTTCTAGCAGCTTCTTGGTCTCCGGATGACTTGGTCGATCAAGCAGCCCTTCAACAAGTTGGTTCCTTTTCTTAAGAACACGGCGTACGTCTTCAGCAGTTTCTTCCCATGCCCCCTCTCCGAAGCGATCCTCTAGTTTACGCTTCTGCGACACAGCTTCATCTCTGCCCTTGATGGCCTTGTTTAGTGCATTCTGGAGACTGTACCGGGTCATCACTTCTTCTTCACACTTCTTGATGCTGGACTTCAACTGCTCTTCGAGGTCGGAGATTTGCTGCTTCAGCTTATCTTCCCTCTTCTTATTGTTGGTGAGCGTAGCATTCCAAGTCTTATTGCAAGAAGAGATCTCTCGGTGAGCGATGTCAAGCACTTTCTTCTTGGATTCCAGCATGTCATGGGAGCTTCTGAACTCTTGCCCCAGACGTTCGCGCTTCTTCCTCTCCTCAGTCAACTCAGCCCCTAATCTGTTCATTAGCTCAATCTGCTGTTGGAAAGCATACACTGCCTTGTTTTTCTCACTGCGTATCTGGGCTAGCTCCTGCTCTAACCCTTCGTTGATCTTCATCAAGGCTTCTTTTTCTTTCACAACTTGCTCGTAGGCCTCCCTAGAAACAGTAGTTGGCTCTGCTACCGGAATAGGAACAAGAACTGGTGCATCTGGAAATGGCATCCTCAACTGACTGGCTCTCTCCTGGATCCAAACACTGTAAGGTTCATAGGCCTGACAGTCATTCTTCCCTAACAACGGCTTCCCTCTTCGGTTAATACACGTCCAGGCATGCTGCAGCTTGGCTAGTAACTCCCCCTTCAAATCTCCGGTGAAGTACAGAGATTCCTGTACTTCTTCCTCCTTTGGCGGGTTCTTCAGCGCATATCCGAACTGACGGACCAACAGCGATGGGTTGTAGTTGATACACCCTTTTCTCCCAATCAGCGGCACATTAGGGTACCCAGAACAACTGAATATAAGCTCAAATCCCAATAGATCTCTATCAAACCACTCGACGTCTTCGGAAGATAGCCTCATCAGGCGCTCTGACCAGCTAGATGTGTTTGCACTTTCCACAAAAGATCCCTTCATGGGAAGATGACTCTTGAACCACATATTCAACAAAGGAGCACAGCAGTAAACAACCTTTCCCCTTCTGTTTTCGTTCTTGTAGTGCAAGGAGTGGTAGAAGTCTCCGATCAACGTTGGCACTGGATTGCCGGCAGCGAATAGATGGAAAGCGTCCAAGTCTACGAAGTTGGGCAAGTTAGGAAACAGCACAATCCCATAAATGCATAAAGCCAAAATAGCATTGAAAACCACCCAACATCCGCTCTTGGCATACTCCTGAGCTTTGCCAACCAAGAAGTCAAGAGAGAAACCTGAAACCCCAAGCCAAGAAGTCACTAATAGTTCTGCAGCGTCCATATGCAAGGCTTTAGCTAAGTCCTCTAACTTGGGCTCAGCAGCAGAGTGAATAAAGGGAACCTTGTTCTGCACGGGTAGCTCAGTAAACTCCACATACTCCTCAATGGTAGGCCCTAGGATGAAGTCAGCAAACGTAAAACATCTCAATGCGGGGTCATAGAACTGCATCAAGGTGTATAGCCCATTCATCTCATCAGTAGTGGGCTTGTAGACTAATCTCAGTAATCTCCCATGACTCATTCTGAAGCTTCTCCTAACCTCTTCATCAGCAAGAGATATCAGACCAAGCAAAGAAGTAATATCAGGTGAAGGCAGCTTATACGCAACTATTTTCCTCAAACCAGCCATAATCAATACTCAGAAGTCTGGGCACTAGAATCGGAGGATATGCAAATGCACCTGCAGCACAGACACACGTTAATGGGATGCAATGATAATGGGTATACAATGCAAATAACATGCAACAGGGACCAACTACCGTAGCTGAATAGCCTGAACCATATCAAGAGATCTCAAATAGACTCTTTAGAAGTTCTCAAACCCTGGTCTCAGGTAGACCTAAAACAAAGCTCCGGCAATGGTCTCTGACAGACCTCAAACCATAACTCTCACTGGTCTCTGGCAGACCTCACATCATATCTCCAACTGGTCTCTGACAGACTTCAGAACTATCCAACTGGTCTCTGACAGACCTCAGAACTCTCCAACTGGTCTCTGGCAGACCTCATAACTCTCCAACTGGTCTCTGGCAGACCTCATAACTCTCCAACTGGTCTCTGGCAGACCTCATAACTCTCCATAAATACCCAGGATCTCTGATCAAGAAATAACCGGTATCTGAAAGTCTAGTTACCTGCATAACCCCAAACCCTCTCACAGGTGGATGTCCTAGTAACTGACAAAGGTATGGCATCCTATGCGGTCGTCGGCGTCACAGACTTTCAGGGTTGATGATACGATTCCCAGAAGGAGTGGCATCATCAAATCCTGAAGAGGCCTCACTTAGCCAACTTCCAAATGATCGGTTCCCGGAGTCGACAATTCAGCTGACCAACAACCCCTTCGACCCAAAGGGTAGAAAAAGAAGCCAACCAAAAGAACCTCGTCCGAGTGTAGATTTCATGAGACACTAATGCAAGCAAAGTCGGCACGCGCCCACTACTTTCTACTCTAATTCTAGGTGCACTCAAGCCCAGGTCCGGCTTCTCACTCAATATCAGAACACCCGTCACACCCCAATACAACAATAATAATCAATATATAATGCTGAAAATAAAGGTCAGAAATATAAATCCATACAAAATCCTCGACGGGAAAACAAGCGTTAGGATTGACTCTCTTAAGGGACGTTGGATCCCAAATGCATAAGAACTATCGCAGTCCTTAACAGCCAGGGGACGTTGGATCCCCAGCAGAGTCGCCAGATGTCGCTACTGCGAAAATCGGCGCCGGCTGAACAGAAGAATCGCCACCGTGCGTTATTTATCCCACGGGAGGGAAAGGAAACGCTCAGAGTAAACCTCGCACAACACGGGAAAGGTATGGTCGTCGCAACCAAAACCTGGATTCGGGAGTCGGTTACGCAAGGGGAAGGTATTAGCACCCCTCACGTCCGTCGTACTCGACGGGATCCACGCTTGTTTTCAGGTACGGATTGTTATTTCTATCTACTCTACAGGTTAAGGGTTAAAAGAAAAGAAAATAAAATGAAATGACTCGGCAAAGTATCGCACTTTATGCCTACGTATTCCCGTCTGGAACGAGAAATCAGAGTCAACGTAGTTCGCCTACCTACGGGAAAGGAGGGGAAGGTTGCTCGCTAGGATATTGCATCCTATGCCTACGTACTTTCATACAGCATGAAAGATCAGAGCAAACGTAGTTCGGGCTACGTACGACACAGGTCTGTCTTGATTGGTTTTATTCCTTCTGAAAAAGGTTTTTTTTTATTAACAGTCCAAGCGGACAAAAATGACGTCTTGATGAGTTCACCTACTTTTACGGAAGAAGTGTCTTTTACTGTGTTTGAAATCTTATTGTATTTTTCTGTTTGTTTTGAGAAAGAAAGAGACAGAACTCTAACCTACGGTTGCAAAGAGAATCAAACTATCCTAATGTTATCATGCATGGGTTAAGACCTAGTGTCTATCATGCTCTTCTCTTGCGCAGAGAGAAACAGAGATCCTAAGGGAATAGACGGAAACAGAAACAATATCGGATATATAGTAAAAGCAGTAAAATGCATGAATGCAGCAATACAAGCGAGGCAAGGGAGTCCCACTCAACCTCGAACCTAGAAAACAATAGGCAAAAGTGAGCAGGCTTTACTTTCAACCCAACAGGGTAAACAGCAAACAATACAGTCCAGAAAACCAATCAATACATCAGAAATGAAATACAACAAAAATAAACAGCCACAGCAGCTCTGCACCACTCCTATCTTCAAGCTTCAGCAAGCATCCATCTCCAGCTCCACAGCCTTCAAGCAAGGTCTGGATCATCAATCTTCCATCTGAATGGCTTTTCTTCAAGTCTCCATCTCCAGGAGGAATATCAGTCAACCAGATGAAGTGAATGAATGTTAGACAGTCAATTACCTACCAAGGGTGGTTCATCAACTGTTAACATTAAACAAATAATTTTCCCTCAAAAGTTCTATCTTTCAAATACATTCACTGATCCTTCCAAAGGAAGGAGGTGGGTATTTGATAGAGACTTTGAATCATAAGGAAAGGATGGATGCAGACAAGGCATTCCATGTTTGAGAAACAAGCTTTCTAATCTAGAGCTCTGCCTAGCTCCTAAACCCTAATCTCCTCAACAGCTGCTAGCAGGAATCTCCTCTTCAACTTTGGAAGTTGGTCTTCAAGCTCTGGATCTCCAATGGCTTCAACATCATCAGTCTTCAGCTCCTCCAATCCCCAAGCAATCCCAATACCCATACAGACAGACAATAATCCCCAGAGGGCACACCAAACCAATCAATCAAATATAGCAGTATACTAATAGCAGTAGGGGAATCCTAGTGATTTCTAAGGGGATCTATCCTATACCCACAACCCCTATAGTCCATACCCCAAAAATCAAATGAAAATTTCCTAAAAGAATTAAACTATCTCACCTAAGTTGATTTAAAACCCTAATTTTATTCATGTTGTTCACACCTAAACCAAACACCTAAAATTAATTCCTAAAAATATGCACTAAATTGTATACACAAGCTAATCTTATCTACTAATCAACATAAAAAGAATGGGTGAAAAATATTAAAGCATTTATTAGAACAAAAATTATCAAAATCATGTATGAAATGAAACACCTAAAATAAGCATTTATTTGGAAAATATGGGAAAAATATCAAATAAAAAATAAAATGCAATTTTTATTTTTTATAATTTTCTAGACATCTTTAAGAAATTAATGCAAAAAGAACCATTAAAAAAATATGAAATCTATGATTTATTACGATTTTTTGAAAATGCATGAAAATGAAAAGAAATTAAAATGAAATAAAAGGCAAGGGGGTATGAAAAGTAAGAAAAATAATGGATACACGTTAGGCCCAGCAAGTTGGGGGGCGCGAAAAGCATTTGAGCCCAGACTGGCCACTAACTCAAACGCTGCGTTTTGAGGATTTGAATTTTCCCTCCGTTTCAGAATTAAATCATGGCCACACGATGAGATGAATAAGTCAAAACCTGGAAATGATCTGATGGCTGAGGGTCATCGTCCCCAACGAGCCCTAGGGTTTTGCAGAATTCTCCTTCCATGCACAAACTTCCACTGCTCAGTTCTCCCTCCTCACTCAACCAAACACCACGATCCCAACACCAAAACTGCTCTACTCTTCACCCTCTACAAGATCCTAACCCTAGTTTTTGCTGAATCTCAATGTATAATCGAACTCGATAGCTAGAAGATCCTGGTACCACTGCATTACACCTGATGTGCATGATCACCAAACTTGCCAATCCTTGTACTAATGTACTCGCCACATTGCACTGATTATCCTGAACTAATCTATCATGATTATCATCCCCTAAACTAGGATTTCTTGATCATCAAAGTTTCACCACTCTGCCATCAAACTTCATATAACTTTCTCTAGATCTCAGGATTCAATCCCCTATGGTCTCTAAGCATTTTTATCCTAACCACATGATCTACAACTGAATGAATAAGGAGATTCGAATGGAAATGCCTACCTTGCAAGTGATGATGGCAGGTGTAGTTGTGCTGCAATTCAAGACTTGTAATGGCTTCCAGATGCTCCTCCAATGGTGTGCTTTCTACTGTTTGCAGTGGTTATGGCTCAATCTTCTTGAATCACCTTATCCCCCTCTTCATGCAAGTTGGAGTGTGAACTTGGATCACCCTAACCAGCCACGAATTTCCTTCAATTTCCTTTGCCAATTACTCTATGATAATGGTGGATGATGATGATAACAGAAATTGAGATGATTGATGAAGCTTCAATGGAGTTTGAAGAGAAAATGCAAATGGGAGTGAAGGAATCAAAGTAGGGTTTGCAAGCTCAAACAATCACCAACCAATGCACAAATGGCTTCATTTCTTTATGTAGGTGAGGATTAACAGAATGAGAAGCTTCTAGATTGGTCCTAGAGGGATCTAGAAACTTGTGGAACTTTCATGAATTTATCATTTGATGGTATCTTGAATCATCTCATATCATGCTTTCACCTTGGGTAAATTTGAGTTAAAATCTCCTTTCATGAGATATTAGGAGTGTATGTATGAAAAACCAAGCTTTTCCTTGCCTTGTGTTAAGTTTTACCATGTTGTCGTATGATGCAAGAAACAACTTTACAAAGGAAGTCCAATTTTTAAGCCTAAACTCAAAAATGTGGCTGAACCAATGTGTTTAAAATGATGTTGGGAATCAATTTGGTATATTGGATGACCCATATTGGACTTGTAGATCTCTCAAACCATTTTCCAACTTGAACTTTTTCAAGTTATATGCCTTTTTTAGGCCATTTTTCACCAACTTTGGTCAAGTCTTATTCTATGCATTTCCAAACTTCCATGACTTCTTTTCTTGACTTAAAATGGCATTTTGAGAAACTTTTATGTTGGGAAGTTTTTCATTTGAAGCTCCCTTGTATGAGTTTTAGGCATAGGCTAAGAATGACCTGTAATCCTCAGATGACCAAAATACCCTTTGCTTGCCAAGATCATAAGTAGAGTTCCACAAATCAATTCAAGGCATACTATACCATTCTAGAAAGCTAAGACAATGAGGAACAACTATTATGTTGACCAGAAATTCATTTGAAATCTCCTTGAGGGGTAAAAATTGCTTGGAAGTCAAGTCACTTTCATAGACAAAATTTCAGATACCTCAGATGACCTGTAACTTGCAAGGACCATAACTTGAGTTCTATAAATCTCCTTGATGTCTTCCACCACTAAAATTAAAGGTCTTGAGATCCTATACAAGTTTCATGTTGGCCAAGGATCCATTTGAAGCTTGCATTTTGACTTATCTTGCTTGGAAATTTGACCTAAACTAGGGGATTTTACATAGAAACCCTAATTTAGAAACTCCTCTTCTCCTTGATTTCTCTTGAATCCTTCTTGGAATATCACCATATCCTTATCCATGTGTCAAATGATGAACCCCACATCTCTCCAATAGCCTTTAATGCCTTTCAATCAGTCAATTGACCTAGAGTTGACCTAGGGTTGACCCAGATGAAACCCTAGTTAACTGTCTTCAACTGCAATACTTGTGACTTCACCAATGACTTATTTCCTTCTCCAAATGACTTTCTAAGTCCTCCAAGATGTCTAGATACTCCCCATGCCTTCAATTCACAGATCACACCTTCCTTGATGATCCCCAAGTACCCTCAGATAGGAGATAGATGAACTGCTTGATCCATTGACTTGATAGCTTCCCAATTCTTTCTGATGACTTGAATGAGATTGAATTTGAATAATAACCTCTTGATAGGCCTCTAGAGATGAGAATAATGATTGGTCCCCTGTTGGATGACTTGTTATGCTTATGCTATGCAGATGATTAGACTATGTACATGCAAATGCTAATGATATTGAAACATAAACCAAGTGAATAAGGTTGGGCAAATTTTAGGGTGCAACACTGACAACCAAAGGAAGCCTGCAAGGGTTCATCATTTATGAGAGACTGGTTCCCTCAAAGTTCTACTTCCCAGATAAAGCCACTCATCCTTCCAAAGGAAGGATGTGAATATCTGAGAAGGAATTTTAGTCATTGGGAGGAATGGAAGCACAAGATGCTTTCCATGTTTGAGAAAGAAATCATTCTAACTACAAGGCTCTCCATATGTCCTATCTCCTAATCTTCATCAGATACCTTCAGGCACAAACAATCCAAAGCTCCAAGCAACTTCAAGAAACTTCAAGCATCCTCACCTTGTCTTCAACTTGTCTTCAATCTCAACCAAAGGCAAACCAAGCACAAACCCTAATCTAAGGGAATTAAAGGAGTTAAACTAGTTGAATTAGTAAACTAGGATCACCTAAAACCTAGTACTAAAGTTAGTCCTAACAAAAATACTAAAACCAATTGTAAAAATCTACAAAAATATCTATGGGAACCTAGGTCAATCATGACTCTACCACATTAATTTCAGAGATTAAACCATCAAATTAGACCTAGAACTAAATTCTACACTATAAGGTATTAAACCTAAAACCCTAAAAGGAGGAACCTAAGCATCAATATAGAAAGCACACCTATTTTTATCACAAAAATGTGAGAAAAATTCTATGGGATCATACATGTCTAAACTAATCACACACAAAAAATTAGGCTCAAAATCATCACCATGAGATCAAACAAAAATCCACAAAAATATGCATCAAACATAAACATTTTAATATCAATTAAAATACAAAATTCCAATTAAATCAGAAAATACATGAAATGAAAATATTTTTTCTCTAAAAAATAATAGAATCAATCATGAGTAGAATGCAAAAAGACTGGGGTGGATTGGATTAATTTTCAATTTTATATGAATTTTACAAAAATCATGAATAAAAATGAAAAATAAAGATAATCCAAATTAAAAGAATACACGCGCGGTGTAAATAGCAACCAAACTCAGTTAAAACAATGGGTTGGGCCATCAGGGGGGTGTGAATAACACTGACTTCACTAAGCCCAAAACCAGCTGCTAAATGAAACGCAACGTTTCATTTATTCTGATCCTTCACAAATTCAAATTGAAACGTGGTCATTGGATCAGCCTCAAAGTACAAGACAAACCATCATCCAACGGTATCCCCATCATCTTCAACCTTTCAAACCTCTGAGCTTCGCGCCCAGCTCCGGCCACCGCCGGTGGAGCTCCGATCGTCCCCTTCAACCCTAGTTCTTCCTAGAGGCCTCCAATCCAAGAGGTCAAAACATGAAACACACTCCAAATCTTGCCACGAACTCAATCATACCATTAGTTTCTTCTGAAACCCCAAGAATCATCATCTCCCAATCTCAACCGAAAATGGTGATCTTCCTATTTTGTCTCTAATTCAGCAATTAACCATCTGAAATCCATCCTAGGCCATTCTACAACTAATCTAGCACCTTAATTCAACCTAATTCTACCTAAATCATGCTAGGGGAAGAAGGTTACAAACCTGGAAATTCTTGAATAACAGATGCACGAAATCTTCACTTCAAGCCCTCAAATCTTCTGGACACGATCACTGAACCTTCCTCTTGCTTCTGTATGCAAAAGAACCAATGGAAAGTGCTTGAATCTTGAAACCCGATGGTGAGTTACAGGTGCTGAAAATCACTTGCTCATACACGATTTAGCCACCAATTCTTCTTGAAAATGATCTGGAATCACTCCTTGACATTCATGGAAGAAGTATCAATCAAGAAAATGGAAGGGAATTGAGGAATTTGGTGAAACCGATTGCACTTGCAAGCTATGAAAACTCAATTCCAAACTATGCTCAAACCTTCAATGATCACCAACCTCTACCATGGATTCATTCTACTCAATATATAGATGGAGTTTGAATGATCTAGAACCCTCTTGATCCTTCCAATGAGATTTTACACATCTCATGTCATGAGATTTAGAATCACTTATCATGCCATGCTCAATTCTGATTGCAGCTTGAAATTCATCTCAATCTCCTTCAATTTCTCCCCTAGTGACATTTTGGAAGGGTTTAGCTTGCTAAGTTCCTTGCCCATGCCTCAATTTTAAGTTATGCACATGTTACTTAATATGCAAGCAAGTGCTTTTAAAAGCAAGTCCATGATTTAGACCTCAAATCAAAAATGTGGCTAAACCATTGTCTTGAAAATGTTTTCTAGAGTCAAAATGATATACTACATGCCATGGTTTGGATGTGTAGGTTGAAAATATCAATTTCCAACTTTGACTTATTTAACTTATGCCTTCATTTTAGGTCATTTTTACAACTTTGAGCTACAAGCCTTTCCAACATCTCATGACCTCCTTACTAGCCTTAAAACATCATTTTGAACAAGTTTGATGTTGAAGATTTTTCCATTTGAAGCTTGGAAATAGGAGTTATGGCTTTATGGTTGAAATGACCTGTAATCTCCAAATGACCAAAATGCCCTTGACTTGTCAAAGCCATAACTTGAGTTCTACAAATTCTATCAAGGACTTCTAGTACTCTGTAGAAAGCTAAGAAGATAAGGAACAACATTAATGTTGACCAAAAGTCCATAGGAATCATCCTTCTTGGGCAAACGTTTGATGCAAGTTGGGTAACTTTCAAGCCCCCAGATTCACATACCTCAGATGACCTGTAACTTGTCAAAGACATAACTTGAGTTCTAAAAATCCTATCAAGGACTTCTAGTACTCAAATTAAAGCTAAGAACAAGCTCTAAAACATTCGTGTTGGGGGTGAAATGAGATGACAATCACATCTTGAGCTAAACTGCCTTGAAAATAGGGGTCAAACTAGGGGATTTTACACTGTCAAGCCTTAGAAACCCTAGCTTGAAACTTCTCAAACTCTTCAATCATGATGATTTGACCTTGGAATCATCCTTATAGAATCTCAATGCATCAATCCATGATCACATGGCCCTTGAATTAGGTCTCAACCCTCTCCAAATCATCAGTTGACTTAGGGTTGACCCAATCAAACCCTAATTACACCACTCATGGCTGAGTCTTCTCAATCTTGCACCATGACCTGTCTAGGCTTCATGATGGCTTTCAAGAAATCTCATAATCTCTCTCAAGGCTTCAAGTCCACATTCATGGCTTCAGATTCATCTGAGGACTTCCCACAACTCTCAAGTTAGGAGGCACACACTCTTGGTTTCAACCACTCTCTCTGAGGATCTTCTGACTTCTCTGACAAAGATATCTACCCTTGAACACTTGAATAACCTTCTTGGCTAGCTTCATAGTCTTGTATAGCTCTTAATTGGAAATTATACCTCTTGATCTCCTACATATATGTGAATGAAATGCAAATGATAATGCTAATGTGAATGAAATGCAACATAAGCTAGGTAAGGAAATGTTGGTCAAAGTTTAGGGTGCAACATACTCGACGGGATCCACGCTTGTTTTCTATCGAAAGGTGTGTTATTCTATCCACTCTATAGGTATGGGTTGAAAAGAAAAGAAAATGACTCGGCAAAGTATCGCACTTTATGCCTACGTATTCCCGTCTGGAACGAGAAATCAGAGTCGACGTAGTTCGCCTACCTACGGGAAAGGAGGGGAAGGTTGCTCGCTAGGATATCGCATCCTATGCCTACGTACTTTCATACAGCATGAAAGATCAGAGCAAACGTAGTTCTGGCCACGAAAGACACAAGCTTGTCTGACTGTTTTTTATCTCCTTATGAAAGGGGTTTTTCCTGATTAAGAGTCCAAGCGGACAAAAATGACATTTTGATGTTTGTTTTCAGTCTTTTACGCAAGAACTGTTTTTTATGATGTTTGCAATCTCTGACGCACTAGAGACTATGATTTGAGGGTGACTACATCGTATGTCACCCTAAGGGTAACACACTAAGTAATCAGATTACTGAAGAGTGACCCTTCAGCAACCTTTCTCAAACAGCTTAAGGCTCGTAGCGCACGACATCGATTATCTTTATTACTGTGTTTTGAATTGTTCTGAGATAGAAGAGAAAGAAGTTCTAAAAATCTAGGGTTTGAAAGGGGAATCAAAACTACCCTAATGTTATCATGCATGGATTACAACCTAATGTCTGTCATATTTTCCTCTTGCACATAGAGAAACAAAGATCCTAGGGAATAAATGGAAAAGAAACAGCAGATATACAGTAAACAGTAAGATGTATGAGATGCAGCAGAACAAGCGAGGCAAGGGAGTCCCACTCAACCTCGAACCTGGGAAAACAATAGGCAAAGTGAAACAGCCTCAGTTCAAACCTAAGGGCCAATCAACAAACAATACAGCAAAGAAAACCACACCCAACACCAGCTCAGACAGCAACACCAACTCCTACAGTAAGCTCTGACAGCTACAGTTGATTAACAGCACAAGGTTGACAGTAACAACTTCAAGCAAGCTTCCATCTTCACCTTCCAAGATATTCAAGCTTCAAATATTCTTCAGCTTTGGCTAGCACTGAGCCCCAATAAGCAGACAACTTCAGTCAGCAGCAAAACCCTAATTTCACAGTTAACCAGCCTTGACAGGTACAAGCTTCATCTTCACCAGTCATCAATACCCTTCTCATCTTCAACAGGCTCCCATCTTCAATGCAGACACTCACAGGAGAGAATCAACTGATAAACGAAGTTGGAATGTTAAGAGGCTTAATGATAACCCAGGGAAATCATTAAGATCTTATCATAGAAAGTGAGAGGTATCCTCAAGGTTCTACCCAATCAAAGCATGCTCTACATCCCTCCTAAGGAGAGATGGAACTCTTTTAGGGGACCTTGTGTCATAGGATGGCATAGAGGCACAAGAAGCTCTCTATGTTTGACAGAAGAAATCAGTCTACTCTAAAGCTCTCCCTATATCTCCTATCTCCTAGGTCTTCATCAAGCATCTTCAAGCACAAGAAACTTCAAGCTCCAAGCATAATTATTTGTCTTCAATCATCCTCAAAGTCCTAACAAGCCAAGCCCAAGCCCAAGCCCAACACCCAATGGAAAGGCCCAAAACCCAACAAACAAAACAATACCCCAAGAGGGAAACACACCAATATCAACCAACTTGCAAAAATCAAATAAAATGGAAATACTCATCATAAAATCCTAGATTAATTTCTAAGGGACCCTAACTATGTACCCTATACCCCATATAAACCCCAAGGCCTAAACCAAACTAAAAACCCAAAAACTATATGTTGAAATGCACCTATGTCAAGTTGAAACCCTAATTCTAGCATACATGCTTCACACCTCTCAAAAACAATTAAATTTAAGTCAAAAAATGTGACAAAAATCCAGGGGGAACCTAATTCTATACTCTAACCATAGCAAAAAGAACCAAGTTAAAATTTTAAATCAAATGACTATACAAAATTCAGTAAGTTGGTATACCAAAATAAAAGTGAAATAAAAGCAATTAAAAGTAAAAATAAACCAAAAATAGAAAAATGCATGAAAAGTCAATTTTATTTTTCTATAATTTTCTTTAGATCTTTATGAAAATGAGGGAAAAAATCCCGTGCAAAAATGATAATTTTCCAGTTAGTTATGAATTTTCAAAGAACTTAAAATAAATGTGTGAAAATAGAAGAAAATATGGAAAAAAGGAAAATGAGCGTGTCCAATAGCAATTAAGACTAGTTCAAATCATCAACTGGGCCCAGAGAGGGGTGCAGATAGCTAAGCATGCCTAAGCCCAAGATACCATCAGGAATTAAATGAAAATGCTCAAGAAAAATGGACAAATTCGCGGTGTGAAAAGCAAGCCAATGTAGTGTATTTCCTAATGGGCCTCTAAAGTGGGGTGTGGTTATCAACAAATTCACTTAAGCCCAATGCTTCATATAAGTGATACGGTGCGTTTAGGTCTTCAGATTCTCCTTCACAAACTTCATTCAATCCTGGCCGTGGAATCCTTATGTGAGTCAAAGTCTTCATCAGATCTAATGGCTCTCCCATTGTCTTCCTCATTTGAACCTTGGAGGGAAATGAAGCCATGGAAACTCAGAGCTATGAACTTCATCTTCTCCAAATCGTGCTCCCTCAATTCTTCATCAAAAATCAAAACTAAAAGCCCTAATCCACTCCAAATCTCACCAGCAACTCAACCATGGCATCTAAACACATTGAGTCACCTTCTTCCTCAAAACACGATACACTCCTCAGAAATTGGTCAATCACCAAAACTTACCAAACTTGAAATTGAATAACTCAATCTCTTCACCACTTCACCCTGATCATTTCTAACTATCAAACTAAAGTTCTAGCATCAAGAACACCAATATATGATCAAGAACAGAATTTAGGTCATTCCACTAATTATCTTCAAATCAACCCTAATGCTACCAGAAAGCTCCCTATGATCATCTACATTGTATCTAACCATTCAAAGCCTATTGAAACTGCCTAAATCAAGCCATGGAGTGAAGTTTACATACCTGCAATTCTGAGATGAACAGAGTGATCAAAGCTTCAAGATAAGCTTCAATAAGTGCCAGACACCTTCACCAACACCAGAGGAGGCTTCTGTATGCAAAGAGATGAATTGAAATGGCTTGGATTCTTGAATTCGATCTTGAGTTGCAGGCTGAAAATTCCAAATGCAAACACACGATTCTTCAGGGTTCTGACTCAATAATCCATCTGGAATCACTCACATATGCTTGATCAAGGTTCTGAGATCAAAAGAATGGGCTGAAAGTGGTTGAAACTTGTAACTGAATTCTATTTTGCAAATGGAAGATTGAAAATGCAATCTCACAAATCTCTCTCAATTCTCTCCAACAAGTGATCTGAATCACTTCATATGTATATATAGAATGTGGATGAAGTCTCTAGAAAGTTCTGGATTGATCCTATGAGAAAATCAACTTCTGATGTCATGAAAATCTCTTCATATGCTACACACATATCAGCTCATGATAGCAGCTTGTATTCACCTTGTTCTGAGTCCAAATTCTCTCCAAATGAGATTTTAGAAGTGTTAGGATGCACTAAAGCCTTGCATTTGCCTTGAAGTGTGGTTTTGCAATTGTGCCTTATGATGCAAGTAACCAATTTACAAAGCAAGTCATTGAAATAACCCTCAATTCAAAATTTTGGCAATGTAAATGTTCTCAAAATGTATTTTACAATCAAATTGGTATATCATATGGCTTGGTTTGGACTTGTAGATCAAAAACCCCAATTTTCAACTTTGGTTTATTTAAAATTCACCTTCATTTTAGGCCATTTTTTTGACTTTGTGAAGCAAGCCCTCCCAAGTACTCATGACCTCTTATCTAGCCTAAAATCATCATTTTGAACACATCGCATGTTGAACATTTTTCCATTTGAGGAGTGGAAGATGGAGATTTTGACCTATGTTGAAAAATGACCTGTAATTCAACTTTCCCAAAATACCCCTGGGTTGCCAAGACCATAAGTTGAGTTACACAAATACTCTTGAGGACTTCTAGTACTCAAATTAAATCTAAGACCAAGATATACAACTCTTATGTTGGCCAAGAATCCATTTGAAAACTCCTTGATGGGAAAACGTTGCTTGGAAGTCAAGTGACTTTCACAGATAAATTTCAATGTTCTTTGGGGACCCATAACTTGCAAGAACAATAACTTGAGTTCTTCAAATCTTATTGAAGACTTCTAGTACTCAAATTAAAGCTATTGAGAAGCTCTACAAGTTTCATTTTGACCAAGAATTCATTTGAAACTTGCATTTTGACTTATCTGGCTTGGAAGTTAGGCCCAAATTAGGGGATTTTACACTGAACCCCTAATTTGGTAACCCCTCCCACTGTTGATTCTCTTTAATTTATCTTTGGCAAAACACCACACTTGCATCAACATATCAATTCATAAATCCCACATCCTTAAACTAAGACTTTATGCTCTTCAATCACTCAGTTGACCTAGGGTTGACCCAGATGAAACCCTAGTTGACTGCACCTCAACTGTGGCTTTTGTACTTGACTCAATGACTTGTCTCCTCTTCAAAATGACCCTCTAGGTCTTCCATGATCTTTGTGCACATTCCATACCCTCAATTCATAGTTCATACCCCATTGATGATACTCAATATACCTCAAATTAGGAGAGAAATCCACTAGTTGACCATCAAACTTTTCAAAGCTTCGACTCATTTCTTGATTACTTGGATGGTCTTGAACTTGAATAAAACCCCTTGATGTGCCCCTTTCTGATAAGAATGACACTTGATCCCTTGGTAGATGACTTGTTATGCTATGCTATGCAAATGATTAGACTATGTACATGACTTATTATGCAAATGGCAATGCAATTGAAACATAAAACCAAGTGAAATAGGTTGAGCAAATTTTAGGGTGCAACACATGGGAAAAGCAACAACTTCACTGGGGAAGAGACAAACAAACACCACTAGGGATAGCTTAAACGAAATAGTATCTCCAGCAAAATAAAGATGTATAACATTTATTATCGAGAATGTGGTAGTTCGAACAACGTGCAAGAAACTTGAAATAATGGATAAACTACTGCCAACGTGCGTAGCTTATGTAGAGGTATCCATTTGAAACAAAAAGACGCACATTACCTACTATCATTCATATGACAGCCTAAGCGAAGGTAACGCGAAGAGGAGAGATGACCTACTACCAGTCCTAGTAGCCTAAGAAAAGGTATCTGTCAAAAATGATACGGAATATTACCCACTACCAAACGCATGATGGGCTAAGCAAAGGTAATAACCAAAATAACTTTCATGATCAAAATATAATTTTGCCTCTTCTTTGGTTAAATGATTCATTTAGAAAGGGTAAATAAACCTCCCCACGCTTCTAGGTTGTATGCCAGGAATGGGTCTCAGTTTCTTCTTTAATCAAGTATTCCACTTGAAAAGGGTAAAATAAACCTCCCCTCGCTTCAAGGTTGTATGCCATGAACGGGTCTCAGTTTCTTCTTTAATCAAGTATTCCACTTGAAAAGGGTAAAATAAACCTCCCATCGCTTCAAGGCTGTATGCCATGAACGGGTCTTAGTTTCTTTTTTAATCAAGTATTCCACTTGAAAAGGGTAAAATAAACCTCCCCTCGCTTCAAGGTTGTATGCCATGAACGGGTCTCAGTTTCTTCCTGGAAGGGTGAATACTTATGGGAGAGTATTCTTCACAGGGGATTGGAATTTTACTGGAGATTTATGACTTCAGCGGGGATCCAAAAGAGATGTAAGTCGATTGATTTGCAAAATATGTCTTCTCAAATAAAGAGAAAGATCATTTTAATACTTGTAAGAAAAAGATCTCAATTCAAGGGAGAAAAATTCATTCCGTTGGACCATGTTGAATTACATGATATGCATTTCTTAAAGTTAACTTGTGTGCGAAACCTTTTCCATAAATTGTGCAAACGAATCTGAACACCCACGATAGCTTATCCAACCAAGAGGGATTGCTTAGAGTGTCAACTTAGTGGTTGCACAAAAGCATGGTTACCATTGTACTCAAAACCAACTTTATGCAAAAGCACTTTTATCCATTGGTTCATGATCCAATTTCCTCAAAACCTTGGCAAATTGCATCAGATCCTTCCCTATATAAATACCACATCAAACCAGAAATAAAACAAACAACATTGAGCCATAAACACAAAACCTTCCAAAATCCATTTTAGTCAAAAAAACTCTTAAACCATTCAATACAAAACACCACAAATCATCCATAGAAACTGTCCAAACACCATAAACATTTGTCGTACCTCGAAAAATATGATCCTCGCGATGGACGCAGAAAAAACATTCCAACAGAGTCACCACCGAACTTTATTCATTCCAAGGAAGGAATAGGAAAATATCAATAAAACCTTTAAAGAGATAAGAACATGGTCATCGCAACCAAATTCTAGGTATTAGCACCCTCTATGTCTGTTGTACTCATCGAGAACCTCTTGATTCGATTCGAGAGAAAAGTTAGCTAGGTTTATTTGTTTCCTTCTAAAGATTCGCTTCTAAGGGGAAAATGGGTGGTTTATTATAGGGTGCTCTCCAAGAATTGGGGCCCTTGTGGCAACGTGCTCCCTCGTGCAATGGGAAAGTCAGAGCATCATAGTTCGTGGGACTACGGGTAAAGATTTGTGTATTTTATGAACGAATGTTTAAGTCACATTCAAACTGCTAAACATTGGTTTGTCTGCTCGTTAGAGGAGTTTGAAGCACTAGTTTGTATGCGCGGAAGAAGGGACTAAACAATGTTCTTTTAGAAAAAGTTTTAATCGCACGGCGGCGAGAAGTTGGATCAATGTGTTTGTGTTTAATTGGATGACGATCACTTGAAGCTTAAGAAAGGCTCCTCGGGCCCAAGTGATCGGGAAAGTGAATCGAAGATTCGACTCTCTCTCTTTTTCAACCTTAATTATGAAAGGATTTTGACATAGTTAAAGTAGTTTATGAATGATGATTACTCAAGGCTTAAGAAAGGCTCCTCGGTTCCAAGTAGTCGGGAGAGTGAGTCAAAGACTTGACTCTCTCTTTTTTTCATCTAAGTATTAGGAAAATATGTTTTGATTTCGTTTATTATAAAAATAGTTTGACGTAGAATCGTGTTGTAAATTTTTTTAGAGAAGACAATTGTTTGAACTTAAGAAAGGCTCCTCGAGCCCAAACAATCGAGAAGAGGAATTGAAGACTCCATTCCAAATCCTTTTTCGTCTTTTATTTGAAATTATGTTTAAGTATATTTTAGTGTGTTAAGTTTACTTTGATAAAATGCTCGATGTGGGTCGAGGTTTAAAAATTGTGTATGAAACAAATAAGGTTGAACTAATGGAAAAGAGATCATATGGGTATAAGGTAAGGTCGATGGCGAGGCAAAAGCGCTCGACTTACAAAGAGATATGGTTTGAGAACTTGATATATGGATCAACTGTGCTTGAGAATGAGTTAATGATCAACTAGGTTTGTTTCGAAAAATTCTTGACGTTGGATCGAGCTCATTTGTTCTTTTGAAAAGAGGTTGATTTTAATCCTGTGTTAAACTATCTAAGCGATAACAAGTGTTACATCTCATGGGAGAGGGGTACATTTGTTCAAATGGGATAGTATCAAGCCACAATTAAGGTGAACCATTCATACATATGTAAGTAACCATAAATGTGAAGTGTGAAACAAGCGTCTTTGTACAAAGCCCAAGAGGAGGCTATAAGGTGGATGACGATCCTGATAACAATCGACTTACAAGGTATTTAAAAAGGGCTTGATTTGAGAATCAAGATTTTAGTTCGAAAATGACGTTTGCATAAACAAATATAGAATGACATGAATATAACCGAGGCATGATGAAGCACACATGAACAAAATGTAGAACCATAAAAGAAATCATACATCACACACACAATTATAAATTAGGCAAATGGAAAAAAAAGTTAATCAAACCAAGCATACTAACCCAGTAAATTAATTATCTAAAACTAAATAGTAATTAATTATCCATAATTAAAAGGAAAAACACAAACTAATGTTTTTATTTTATTTTTAGAAGTGAAATAAGAGAAATAAAAAACCTAAATAACTAATTAAATTGAACTAAAATATTTAATAAAATTAACTATTAAAATTAATTAACATTAAATAAAAATGTTTAACAAAATTAATGAGGAATTTGTCAATACAAACATTTATAAATAAAACATATTTGAAAATAAAATGATTTGGATTTTTTAATAATAAAAAAAAAAATTAGTTAAATTAAAATCAAATACTTAACAAAACTATTTGTTAAATTAAATAAAATTAAGTAAATAATTTTAATAAAGCTAATAATTACTACAAAATATTTTGGAATATTTAAAAAAAGAAATAATTAATAAAGTTTTTTTTAAATATGTAAAACAAAAGAAATTAAATTAATTAAAATAGAAACAAACGATGGGCCAGGATTGTGAAAGATTCAGGGGATGCCATTGGAGAAAAACCCTCAGGCCCATTTCCTAAGAGGTCCAACACGGAAAGGAGAGGAGTCAATAGACTCCAGGTCAACTGGTTGACCATAGATCGCATCATGAGCGTTGATCCAACAACGAGTCAACACTGACTCTAGATCTGATGGTCAGAAATACGCGTGCGTGGTGAGGATTAGTGAGGATATAATGTAGGATCATGATGACATGTTAGAGACCGGTGACTTGTCACCGGTGGAGAGATCCACAACAACCAAACATCAGCAGCGGATAAAGTAAATGGAAAGTTGGATCAACGTCATTTTCAAACCATTTCACTCTCTCTCATCTTTCTCCCTCAACACTATTATTTTCTCTCTACAAACAAGGTCACTGGAAACCTAGTTTTCCACTGGAGAAGACGGTGGTCGTCGCCGCCCGTCTCCGGCCAATCTCCAAATTTACCCTATTCCACTAAACTAGATGCATAGATTCCAAATCCGCGCTAAAAAATTCCAAAAACCTAGCCCAAACTCCTAAAACAGAAAACTCATACAAAACCTAGATCTATAAAATCGTGAAGAAAACAAGAAATAACAAGAGGGTTTCGATTCAAAAGAACGAGGCGAGCAAAGATATCACATCAAAAAGAATTGAAGGAGAAGGTTCTCACCAAATCGAAGCAAGTCCGAATTCAAGAACTCCGACGAAGGTACGATTCAGCTCTCTTCTCTCTGGTTTCTTCTTTTACTTTTTCCTCTTCTTCCCTTTCTTCGCTTGATGTTATTGTTACGTTGTTGAACCTTGTGGCTTTAAGGTTTAATGTTTTCTTAGCTCAAATTAGCTCAGAGTTTCAATGAGAGACTCTAAGTAACTTATTAGGATTCTTTAGAGCTCTGGTAAAGAATGTTGAGGATTTCTTGCGCGGTCGTCTAGGTTATTTCTCTGGTGTTTTTTTAGTCCCCGTAGAATAAGAAATGATGTAGTATATATAGCATAAGCTTCATACGTGTGAACTAGGGAAACATGTGTGAGGTTGTTAGAGAATTGAGGGTGAGGTGAAATTTGTTGCTCATCCCTTAATTTGATGGGATCTCTTGAGAGTGGGGTGTTATTTTCTCATTTTGTCTTTTCTGCTATTTTAGAATGTAGGTGGTCCCATTTGCAGACTTGTGGTACTTCTATGAATTACTGCTATATACGTGTTGTTTATACCACATGTGCCTCGAACATGCCTTGATACGAATTTTAACATCTTTGTTTCTGCATTTGCTTTGGATAGTACCCTGCTGTGACATCATCTCTTATTTTACTGTTGTTGCACTTGTATGATTCAGGTGTTATGAATTTTCCATATTCATTGTTTTTTATTACTACTTGTCAAGTTATGTTTTTGTGGGATGTTCAAGCCTTATGAATTGAGGACGCAAATTCATACTAATTTGTTGTGAATACTGTCATTGGTTTACTTGTACTAATCGTTAGTTTCAATCTGTTTTTGTCATATGTACCTTGGCACAATGAACTCAGTTGTCGGCATATGATAACATACACTATATAAAAGTTCTATGTGTAACTGCTGCTAACATGTACTAGAAAAGCCCTCAACTTGGGATTTTGTTTTAGATTGTACATGTATTGTTATTATGTGCTATTGCAGCCTGCTAATATGTCTTCTCTTTTTCTTTTCATGTGTTTGGATGGTGATAACCTGAGTTCGGGTAAATGGCGAAGCTTGACATCTTGGACAATAGAGACTTGACATGAATGAAGACTTGGCATTGAAAGATTGATGATGGAGCTTAGACACAAAGATTTTGGGATGTATGGATATGAAGACTAAGAAGAACCTTAAAGCTTGCATTTTGGCTTGCGAAATTTGGATTTGTTAGGCATTGTACCTAAGCTTTTGTAAAATCCAAATGGTGTGATGCCTTTGGATCAAATTATATTTGTAAACTTTGTAACATTCACAATTCCATAGTAATTCTTAGTTCACATGTTTGTTTTGTGAATTCAAAGAAGATCTCTTAACTTGTTGATACTATCACGTAGCAAGCCTTGAAAAAAACTTTCTCTTGTAACACACATGTGAATTTTGAAATGGCTTTGGAATTCAATCGAATTTGGTACACAATGTATCTTTGAATCAAAGTGTACTTTGTTCTTCACTATTATATATTGACAACAGTTTGGCTCAAAAGGCACCAAGTAACCATCACATCTTAATCATAAGCATAATACTCATGGCCTAATAATAGATTGGTTATTGTTTTGAAAATAATGGCTTACTTCTTGCAAAGAGTTGGAATAAAATTGGATAAACTCACCAATAGCTCATAGTATGGTTTGAATCAAGTTCCTCATGACTTGGAAAACCTAAGAAAAATTTGAGAAATCTCTGGTATGACACAAAATAATCTTCATGGCTTAATTGGTTGTACCATCTAGTAATGCTTGAAATCCACTCGAAATAAACCTTGAAAAAAATATTAGACTATGCCATGAACTTCCTACAACCATCCTTATATCTTGGAACCCAACATCAAACACGACCCAAGACTGAATTAAGAATGGCCATCCTTTGAACCAACTTGCAACAAAACTAGCAAAAGTTTAGCTAATCTAACCATATATCCTCAGTGTCATCCTTGGGATATGCCTCATAGCCAGTTAATCAGATCATGACCACCAAATCATGAGCATGGGGAATGCTCTTTATATACCTCCTCTTGAAATCAAACTACCCTGATAAGAGGATCGTGGCCAAAGGACAAATGATCATTTAAGAGAATATCATGAAACAACATAAAAGTTGGCAAAAGAGAATGAAAACGGTAGGACAAATTTAGGGTATGACAGATTCCCCTATCTAATTATCTTGAACCCAACAGAGTGAACTGCTGCATGGTGTTCACTTTAGGGTAGAAGTCAATTAGATACAAGAAGACCCCGAAATTTGTCAGGCAAGGAAGTAAGAATCTATGTAGTAAGAGACAATAAAATGGGGTAGCAAGGTTCAAAGTAACTTGAGGTTCTTTGGATGGTCGAAACAGTCCCTTATCCACTAAGGTTCTTTGATGATTCTAAAGCAGTATTACGATAAAACATGAGATTCTTCGAGTAGTCGAAGCAAAACCTTATCCAAAAGGTTCTTCGATGATACCAAAGTAGTATCTCGAACACAACTTGAGATTCTTCGGGTGGTCAAAGCAGCACCTTATCCAAAAGGTTCTTCGATGATACCAAAGCAGTATCTGGACAAAACATGAGATTCTTCGAGTAGTCGAAGCAGCACCTTATCCAAAAAGGTTCTTCGATGATACCAAAGCAGTATCTCGACATAAACTTGAGATTCTTTGAGTTATCGAAGCAGTACCTTATCCAATAAGGTTCTCCGATGATACCAAAGTAGTATCTCGATTGAAACAGGAGATTCTTTGGGTGGTCGAAGCAGTACCTTATCCATTAAGGTTCTTTGATGATACCAAATCAATATCTCTGAACACAACTTGAAATTCTTTGGGTGGTCGAAGCAGTAACTTATCTATTAAGGTTCTTCGATGATACCAAAATAGTATCTCTAATCACAACTTGAGATTCTTCGGGTGGTCGAAGCAGTACCTTATCCACTAAGGTTCTTCGATGATACCAAAGCAGTATCTCGAACACAACTTGAGATTCTTCGGGTGGTCGAAGCAGTACCTTATCCACTAAGGTTTTCAATTATACCAAAGTAGTATCTCGAGTGATAAACTTGCTGGGGAATAGTGGAGAAAAATTCCTATCAGAGGAAAAGTGTTGTCCAAACTCTGTAGGGGAAAAGCCTTCAAGAAACTTTTTAAGATAACCTCTACTTAGGGATTATCATTATCAATTGCATGGTCAAAGAATGAATGGCTGGGGAATAAAATTCCTTGAACACGTGTGAGGTATCAACTCTTTCCAGAGGAATACTACCGACTTCAATGGAGGATTGGCCAAGATTCTTGCAAACTGATCTTGGCTCCTGTTATGCTATGCTGCTGGGGACAGAAAATGTCATGCGTTATGATGCTTAATATGCAGCTAAGATGCAACTTCTAGGGAATCTAATGCATGTGCAAATGACTTAGATATGCAAATGCTTGATATGATTATGATATTATCCTGTATGCCATTGTAATGCAAAAGATCAGGTACGCTGGGGATAAATTTCCTGTTGGAAGTATCACCAGGGACTGGATTTGGGTAGTTGCCAAGCGAAATTGGACTTTAGTTATTCTGCCAACTGAGATTGGGCTTTGGTTTTATGAGGATGCCAGCAAGGGTGGACTTTTAGTGGTTGCCCAAAAATATTGGACTTAAAAGGTGGAATTGGAAGTACCAACTGGAGTGGCTTTTTGTAGCTGCCAATAAAAGGTTGGGTTTTTTATAGGGGTAGCGAGAAGATTGGACTACTCGACACCCCACATTTGGGAACCCAATGGATGAGGAACTGATTGCCCCTAGATATTTTTGGACTCAATGTTGGGTGTCGCAACTGCGAAAAACCACCGGCGGAAAAACAGAAGAGTCGCCACTTTCGTTATTTATCCCAAAGAGAGGGAAAGGAAACGATCAGAGAAACCTAAAGAAAAAGGGAAAAACAAGGTCATCGCAACCATGTTTCGATTCGGAAGTCGATTACGAAAGGGGAAGTTATTAGCACCCCTCACGTCCGTCGTACTCGACGGGATCCACGCATTGTTGTCTATCTAAAAGGGTGTGTTGAAACTATCTAGATAAAGGCTCAGGGACAAAAGAAAAAAAGAAAAGAGAAGTGATTCGGCAGAGCATCGCCGCTCTGTGCCTACGTACTCCCTCGTGCAATGGGAAAGTCAGAGTCAACGTAGTTCGACTAACTATGGCTAAAGAAAGGAGGAAGGTTGCTCGCTAAGACGTCGCGTCTCATGCCTACGTACTTTCATCTGGTATGAAAGATCAGAGCAAACGTAGTGCGGGCTAAAAAGGACCACAGGCTGGTTCAAAGGTTTTTAGGCCCGAGTAGGGTTAACAGATAGTTCTAGCAGTTGGTGTATGCAGCACGACCATTGGAGACTTAGGCGTTACCATTTGCGGTAGAACTAAGAGTGAACGACACTCCTTTTGTGAAAAGATTTCCTGATGAAGATCCCGAAGGATGAAGAAGGCTTGAAATGTTTGTATTTTTTAGAGAAGAAGTGTTTTGAATTTGATTTGTAACTCATGTCGCACTAGAGACTATGACCTAAGAGAGAATGCATTGTATATCATCCAAAGGGTGTACACTAAACACTCTAGGTCGTTGAGAGGAGGCCCCTCAATTACCATTTCTAAAGTAGCTTAAGGCTCGTAGCGTGCTACACTTGTCATTCTTTATTAAGTGTTTTATGGATGTTTGAAGATGAGAAGAGAAGAAAGAACACTAATGGGAGAATAGTCAATCCTAAAAGTTATCATGCAAAGTGGACTTAAAGTTGGGATTCAAAAGGGAACTAACTAATGTTATAATGCATGGTTAGGCACCTAATGTCTATCATAACCTCAAGAGGTTAGAGAACTTATGGGGAGCATGGCAAAGAAATGCAAAAGAAGAAGAAGAAGAATGCATATGTAAATGAAAATGCAAACATTCAAAGAAGAAGAAGGAGAAGTTCATAAGAAGAAATCAATACAACAAAAGCAAACCACACAAAGATGCACTAAAAGTGGGATGAAATGACTTAAGTCAAACAACATCAACCACACCAATAAAATCAAACCAAATGAAAGGTAAAATAAAACCCAAAGCCAAGTGAGGATGGGAGACCAAATGTGGGCAGCAAGGACCCCATAGTAGGTACTCAACCATGAGCATCACAAGCCAAATGCAAAGAAACACCAAAAGTGTCCTCAAGGATTCATCATTCTAGGTATGCTTCAAATACATCCAAAGGAGGGACCAAGCCACCTTAACTGACACTCCAAGGTCATTGGACAGAAAGGAGATGAAGAGAAGAAAGCTCAAAAGCAATCACAAAACAAAACAAGAAGAAATGCAAGTAAGAGCACAAAAGAAGCAAACATGCATCACATAGGAGTTCAAGTTGAAAGTTTGAAAAGAAACACACAAATGAACAAGGAAGAAACAATTTCATGACCTAAAATTGAACCAAAATCATCCTTAACATGTTAACAACATGAAACATAAGGTATTGGGGTTTCAAAGGATCCAAAGATGTCATATCCATATCAAACTAGGTCAAGATACATGTGTGAACCTCCCTTGGAGGTAACTTGACTTGCAAGTTACCTCAAAAATAGGAAAATGGTTCAAAAATAATCAAGTAAAATGCACAAAGAAGCTAAACATGTTGGCAACCAGAGGCCAAAAGCTCAAAGCAAATATCCCCTCAAAGCACCATCAAAAGAAACAATTCATTTAGATGTACCACTTTGAGATGGGGGAAACAAAGACAAAAAGAAAAGCCACAAAAGTTAACCCAAAAGTCAACAAACAGGGGCAAAATGGTTCTAAAAAATTGATCAACTCATCATTGAGATGAGGATCAATTTTCATTCATTAGATCAAAAATAAATGAGAGAAACAAAAGCCAAAGCAAACAATGTCACAATTCAATTCAATTAAAACAACTCCAATATTTAATTCTTTTTTTAAATTGAAAATAAAATTGAAAAATAAAATAAAAATATCCAAAAAAAATTAGACATCTCAAATTTTATAAAAAATATTTTTGGTGAATTTTTAAAGTATTGGAGCTATTTTATATGATTTAAATTGTAAACAGAAAATAAAACAAAAATCAAAAAGAAAATAAAATAAAATGATAAAAGAATGGTTCAAATAGCAACAAAATGAAGTTCAAAATTAAGTTTGGGCCCAGCAGGGGGTGTGGATAGCGCGTATCCTAGGCCCAGTCAGAAAATCTCAAAATAAAATAAAAACCTGGTAATTAAGTGTGACACGGTCAACTATGGATCACCATGGAAATCAACTACACACACATGATCAGGGAGTAATCAAATCAAGTGCCCACGAAGACGCCAACACATTAATGAAGATTCAAATGTTATCACATGCAACAAGTCAAACATGGACTACCATGAGTCTTAATCAGAAGTGTTGGAAAGAAAAGTAATCAAATCATGCGCCTCACAATATGCCACGCAGTCATCTTCTTCATTGAACAAAGGAGGGAAATCAGAGGTGGCCGGAAATGCTCCGGTCATCTTCCACATGAGCTCCGGCCACCGTGAATCAACAACAACACACGGCCAACTCAAAACTCAACCGTTCTGGATGAATTTTATACCAAAATTCATCTAGAGATCACGAGGATCTCAAATCCAGCCTAAAAAATCATTGATCATGCATAATAAACTCAAACCAAAGCCATTAAGATTGTGCACCAACAATTAACTCAAACCAAAGCCATTATCTAGAGGTTATGTAGGTTACAGATCCACCAACAATTAAGCAAGAACATGCCAAAACAGATCCAAACATTTTTGAGCTTCCACCACCAATCATCACAAATGCCAGTTCGTTTTACATATTAATGATCTACATTGTTTCTACATCTCAAATATGCAAAAATGGCAATGAATCATGGCATATTGAGAGTGTAAGGTTGATTTGCAATTACCTAGTGGAGAACTTCCACTAAGCCTTCAATTGGAGCTTAAGCTTGCATAAAAATATCCAGAATCGTTCAGTGATCTTCAATAGAGCTTTTGCAATTCACAATTTGGCTTGAAACTTGCTAATTATCCAAATTCGAATTTTGAATTTTCACCACTTTTTCAAAACTGTTCTTGAGCAATTTGCCTCCAATTCTCTGTTCTGATGATTTGTGAATGATCAAAATCTTATATGTGATGGATCTTGATAAGAATTGAGCCCAATCTCAGCCTCTAACAGCCCAATTGAAAATCCAAGGAATTGATTTTGGAGCTCTCTCATGTGCACGAAAATCTCATCAATTTGGCTCCAAAATGCTTCAAAATGCTTGCTGGTAACACATGGAGTGTGAATGGCTTGGATTAACTCCTTGTTTAATCTCAATGGTTGAAGTTTGTTGTGTAACTTCATGATGAAGAAAACTTGGAAATGGATCGTTAAACACATCAAACTCCAATTCTAAAATTGCCAATGTGTTTAAAATGTAGTTTTCACTCAAAATATGTAATCATTTGCACAAAAATGTTCAAAAATGAATTAATTCCCATTTTGCCCTTTTAAGCTTTCTTCCATGAAAATTCACACATCAATTTCTCATTCCAAGCCTAATCCATGACTTATCAATGCTTGATTAAGAAAATAACATCATTTGGAGCAAGTTTTATGTTGGAAAAATCTTCATTTGAAGTGTGCAAGTTGGTGAAATGGACCTATAATTTTATGACCTAGAATTTCACTTTCCCAAACTACCCTTGGCTTGTAACCCTCATAACATGAGTTCTACAAATCCGATGAAAGACTTCTAGTACTTTTTGGAAAGCTAAAACCAATACCTACAACTTTCAAGTTGGCCAAAAGATGAGGAGAAACATCCTTCTAGGTCAAAAACGAATTGGAAGTTGGTTGACTTTTGTTGACCAAAATCACATTCATCTGATGACCTGTAACTTGTCTGCATCATAACTTGAGTTCTATAAATCCAATCAAGGACTTCTAGTACTCAAAAGAAAGATAAGAGCATGCTCTACAAGTTCCATGTTGGTCAAAAGTTGAGATGAAACGTGTATCTTGAGATAGGTGGTCTTGAAGTTAGGCACTAAATAGGGGATTTTACCCTGAGAACCCTAATTTAGTAACTTCTCACACACTTGATCCTTGATGAATTGAACTTGAAATGATGTCTCATGTATCTTAACATAACATCCCATGACCATAGAGACTTTGAATTGATTTTTAATCTCCTCCAATTGCACAATTGACTGAGGATTAACCAGATGAAAACCCTAATTGCAACACCTTCAACTGTGACTTTCCACACTTGGATGAGCTCCACAATGGCTCTCAAGGCACTCAATGAGCTCTCTCAACATCTCATATCCATAACCATGAATTCACAACCCTCTGATGATCTTGCACTGGCCTCCAAGTTAGGAGCTGACCCACATACATCCATCAATCCTTTCACAAGACCATTGCCAACTTCTAGATGACTTGATGACCATTCAAACTTGAGTAACACCCCTTGCTCAAGCTTGAACCTCTGAGTAGACTCCTCTTGATACACACAAAATCTTGATCCCCTGTTCAATGTAAAATGCTATGCAATGCAAATTCTAGAAAGAAATGAAATGAAACATAAACCAAGTTAAGAAAAGGTTGGGCAAATTTTGGGGTGCAACAGCTGCCCCTATTCAAACGACTTTCACGCAAACAAGGTAAAAGACGGTGGAATACCAAAGAACCTGGAAATTTGCCAACCGCAGAAAATAAATCTGCAAACAAGATTCTCCGGAGATAACTTCTCTGATTACAAACACATTTCGCTGGGGAAGAGAGAACTTAACGAGTAACTCTGCTTGGGAAAACCCCGAAATAGGGGAACACTTCAAATTGCAGGTATCTGGATATTCAACGAACAAAAATAAATCAATGAGGTTTGTCGGAGCCTGGACACTCAACGTAATAGTCGGAGCCTGAACGCTCAACGTAATAACGTAATAGAAAGATATATCATTTGCAAAATCACCGGAGCCTGGATGCTCAACAGAGAAGCCGGAGCCTGAACGCTCAATGTAAAATTGACCGGAGCCTGAACGCTCAATGTAATAACTAGATCCTGAACGCTCAATGTAACTGAAATCACTAAAAATTTGTCGGAGTCTGGATACTCAATGCACAAGAGAAGTTACCACATATTGTAACTCGACCGGAGTCTGGATACTCACCGTAATACATCAGAACCTGAATGTTCAACGAAAATAAACCGGAGCCTGGATGCTCGACGAAATATACCGAAGCTTGAACTCTCAATGAGAGTGACCGGAGCCTGAATACTCAACGAGCAAAAGAGATCATCATCATACAAAAATTACCGGAGTCTGGATACTCGACAGAAGAGTGACCGGAGCCCGGATCCTCAATGGACAAAATAATATGTCACAAATTGACAAATCTACCTGAATCTGAGTACTCACGAAGAAACCGAAGCCTGGATGCTCGACGAAAATTTACTGGAGCCTGGATACTCAACGGACAAGAGGAAAATACCACAAATAAATCCATCAAAACTGAACACCACACTATCTTTACCAGAGTCTGGGAACGCGACGGAGAAAGCATAATAATATGTGGTCTAGATACCACAAACATCTTTACCGGAGTCTGGATACTCGACGGAAAAAGAAAACCCTATCAACTGGGAATGGACCGGAGTCTGGATACTCAACGGAACGCAAATACTTATCCTGATTCTCTGAGATCCGAAGATACTGCTGGGTAATAACATGAGTCGGGTCTTGATACCACGCGGGCTAAGAGAAATCACATGGTCTGAATACTAGGGCAAAAGATCAAACCTCCGAAGATACACCTGAAACAAACAGATAACAACCTGGTTTATGTTTCATATGCATATGTTTGAAAATGGCGTAATGCTCCATACGAAATGGAAATGCTACGCATTTGGGTAGATGCTATGCACGCATGCAGATGCAACGGAACTGACTCAGCAAAATAAATGCTGAAGATACAGAAAACACCCTGCCGGGGCAAGAAAATAACCCTGTCGAAAGAATCAACGATTCTGCCGGGGATAGAGCACAGACTTGCTCGTGCCAATAACCATTGGACTTATGCCGAGAAACGGGCCTTCGCTGACTTCCTACAAAGAAAATACCGACGTGACAACATTCTTTCATCCTGCTGAGGAAGAGAGAACAACTCTGCTGGGGATTGCTCCGCCAGGGAACGAACCTAACCAGGCTGCAAAATACTCTGTGGGGAGAAAATCCAACCACTACTCGTTGGGGAATACCTACAAGCATGCACCTTATGGGGATTAAATGTGCAACAATTGCCGAAGGAAAGCGTACACGCTACCTGTTCGCTCAAACTGCATACAACTCTACTGGGGATAGAGGTACGAACTTCACTGATAGATTCAGGCTGGGGATAGGATGAACTTTATCCATACCTTTTTGCCCCAAGGGTAACGACCCTGCAATACTGAACAAACATACAAGATATCCTACGCAAACGAAATCATTTTAGTCATCATTCGTGATGTTGTTCAAATAATTCAAAGTTTTAACAATTATTGGCCAAGGCCTACAAGTTTATGTTAGCACAAGTTCATCAAAACATTGGGCGTTTTCATAAACAAAACAATGAAAGTTAAAACAAAGCGCACAGATCAAGTACTGAATAGTATATGTTTATTGATAAATGGCCTGTAAATAGGCAAAGTTTTTGTAGCGGATGCAACTCCTAAAAAGAGGAAGTTGCGCAAAACAAATACAGATATGCACAGAAATATACAAACATGTACAAAAATGTCGGCAATGTGGCACAGACAAACACCATGAGCTGATCCCTCTTTGACTCTCCTGACTATGACACTTTCCCGACGCTTCGTATTCAAAAGAGATTGATTCGGATGAAAACACGACCCTCAGGTTCTCCCAATCCACTAAGCAATAAAGTTTCAACGTAGACCGCAGTCATTTGCTTTTTTAATCCCTAACTTTTGCCTGAACCGCCCTTTCGTATTTTCGATTCATCGGGATACCCATTTTTGCCAAAGTCTCCCTTTTAGGTTTTCGACTTTGCGGGTTTACGTCTTTTCATTTTTATCCCTAATTTTTGCTCGAACCTGTTTTTCCCTTTTTTATGGTTCGCCGGGATGCCCCATTTTTTCTTGGACTTTTCTTTTTGTGTCCAGCGGGTCTCTTTTAAGCAAAGTATTTTTTAACTGCGTTTGCGTTCACAGGAGTTGTGAAATCTTCACCATCCATGGTGGCTAACAACAAGGCTCCTCCGGAGAAAACCTTTCGAACAACATATGGACCTTCGTAATTGGGAGTCTATTTACCCCTGTGATCTGATTGTGGTGGGAGAATTTTTTTCAGTACAAGATCGCCCGTCTGAAAGCTTCGAGGGCACACCTTCTTATCGTAAGCTTTCTTCATCCGGCTCTGGTACAAACGACCATATGCAATTGATGCTAACCTCTTTTCATCCATCAGGCTAAGTTGATTCAGTCTATTCTTGATCCATTCTGCCTCATCAAGTTTCATGTCGACCAAAACTCTTAAAGAAGGAATCTCGACTTCTAGCGGTAGGACAACTTCCATACCGTACACTAGCGAGAAAGGAGTTTCCCCGGTTGATGTGCGTACCGTCGTACGATAACCGTGAAGAGCAAAGGGCAACATTTCATGCCAATCTATGTAAGTGACAACCATCTTTTGCACTATCTTTTTGATATTCTTGTTGGCCGCTTCAACAGCGCCATTCATCTTCGGCCGATAGGGCGATGAGTTGTGATGTTCAATCTTGAAGTTCTGGCATAACTCCTTCATCATTTTTTGTTCATATTTGAACCATTATCAGTAACAATTCGCTCGAGAATTCCATATCTGCAAATGATGTCCTTCTTTATGAATCTTGCTACCACTTGTTTGGTCACATTAGCGTACGAAGCTGCTTCAACCCACTTGGTGAAGTAGCCGATGGCTACCAAGATGAAATGATGACCGTTGGATGCGGTGGTCTCAATCTTGCCAATCATATCAATGCCCCACATGGAGAAGGGCCACGGGGACGCCATAACATTCAATGGGCGCGGTGGTACATGAATCCTATCAGCATAAATCTGGCATTTATGGCATTTCTTTAAAAATTTGAAACAATCTGACTCCATAGCTAGCCAATAATACCCTGCTCGTAAGAGTTTCCGAGATATGGCATGTCCGCCGGCATGTGTACCGAAAGTACCTTCGTGGACTTCTTCCATAAGCAGCATTGCTTCTTTTTCATCCACACATCTCAAAAACACCAAATCGTGGTTCCTTCTATATAGTACATCATCGGGGTTTAGGTAAAAGTTGCCAGACAACCTCCTTAGCATCTTCTTATCCTATGCCGAAGCCCCTGGTGGATACTCTTGCTTCTTGAGGAAGTTTTGTATATCGTAAAACCATGGCTTACCATCAGCAGCCTCTTCAATGGTGAATACGAAAGCGGGTCTGTCCAAGCGATAAATGACTATTCTGGGAGCCTCATTCCAGAAATTCACTTTGTACATCGAAGATAGCGTTGCCAAAGCATCGGCCATCTGATTCTCTGCTCGTGGCACATGGTGAAGAAGGGTAACAACCTCCTTGCATAATTTCTGTAAGGAATTATATTCAGTTGACGAGTTTCCCATTCTCACATGATTTGATTAACCACTAGCGCTAAATCGCCATATACATCGAGATTTTTGATCCTCAGATCAATAGCTTCTTCCAGACCCATGATACATGCTTCGTACTCAGCTTCATTGTTGGTGACTGGAAATGTCAATCTGGAAGTGAATGAGATGTGAGTGCCATGAGGAGTTGTAATAATTGCCCCAATTCAACTACCATAAGAGTTGACAGCACCATCGAATATCATTTGCCACTGAGAATCCTTCTCTGGACCTTCATTGTGTAATGGTTCTTCACAATCTTTCGCTTTTAGGAACATGATATCAGGAAATTCAAACTTCATCGGTTGATAATCTTCGATTGGATGCTCAGTAAGGTATTCTGACAGAACACTTCCTTTGATGGTTTTTTAAGACACATATTGTATATCATACTCTGTCAGTACCATCTTCCACCTGGCAATTCTTCCTGAAAGCGCTTGCTTCTCGAAGACATACTTTGATCAGATCCATCTTCGAAATCAGCATGGTTGTGTGATTGAGCATATATTGTCTCAAACGTTTGGTAGCCCAAGCAAGTGCACAACACGTTTTCTCGAGCATTGAGTAACGGGACTCACCATCTGTGAACTTTTTACTCAAATAATAGATCGCATGCTCCTTTCTTCAAGTCTCGTTGTGTTGACCGACAACACAACCCATATTGTTCTCAAGAACCGTTAAGTACATGATTAAAGGCCTTCCAGCTACTGGGGGTATCAATATTGGAGGCTCCTGCAAGTATTCTTTTATTTTATCAAAGGCTTTTTGACAATTTTCATTCCAGACGACCGCCTGATCTTTCTTTAACAATTAAAACATTGGCTCGCACGTGGTTGTGAGATGAGATATGAACCGAGCAATGTAGTTCAATCTCCCCATGAAACCACGGACTTCTTTTTCTGTTTTCAGAGCTGGCATGTCTTGTATGGCTTTTATCTTTGCAGGATCGACCTCAATTCCTTTTTCACTGTCAACAAACCCCAATAACTTTCCGGACCGAACTCCGAAAGTGCACTTATTTGGATTCAAACTTAGTATGAACTTTCTAAGCCTCTCGAACAACTTCAACAAGTTAACCAGATGCCCCTCCTCCGTTTGGGATTTAGCAATCATATCGTCAACATAAATCTCAATCTCTTTATGCATCATGGCATGAAAGAGCATTGTCATAGCGTGCTGATATGTTGCTTCGGCATTCTTCAAGCCAAAGGGCATCACCTTATAGCAAAACATTCCCCACAGTGTAATGAATGTTGTTTTCTCCATGTCCTCCGGTGCCATCTTTATCTGATTATAACCCGAGAAACCATCCATGAAGGAAAACACCGAAAATTGAGCCGTATTGTCGACCAATACGTCAATGTGAGGGAGCGGGAAATCATCCTTAGGGCTAGCCTTGTTCAAATCCCGATAATCAACACACATTCGCACCTTACCATCTTTCTTCGGTACAGGTACTATGTTGGGGACCCACGGAGGGTAAGTAGTCACGGCTAAAAATCCAGCGTCCCATTGCTTTTGGACCTTTTCTTTGACTTTTACCGCCATATCTGGTCTTGTTCTTCTAAGTTTCTGCTTGACCGACGAACATTCCTCGCGCAATGGTAAGTGATGAACCATTATGTTGGTATCAAGCCCAGGCATATCCTCATACGACCAAGCAAAGATGTCACTATACTCTCGAAGCATCTCGATTATTCTTTGCTTGATGTCACTCTGTAGCGTAGCCCCTATCCGAACATTTCTGACCACTTCTTCAGAACCCAGATTAATGACCTCGATTTCCTCTTGATGAGGCAGAATGATTTTCTCTTCTTGTTTCAAAAGTCTGGCTACCTCTTCAGGCAAGTCTTCATCCTCATCAATCTCTTCTTCAGCTTGATATATAGGTTGATCAAAGTTGAAGCGAGTCATAGAAGGTTCTGGATCGGTGTCATCTGCAATAGGAATCCTGCAATGAAAATGGTTAAATGTTTCAAACAATTTGCAAACAAATATAAACCACGTTACCATTTTATTGTGAAAAGTGAAAATAAGAAAAACAGAGATCACAAAATTTGAATGAGAAAACACCCTTTGATTAATTGATAAACAATGTTCAGACATAAACAAGTAAGGCCCTGAAATAAAATACCACTATGCCCCGGGTAGGACATAGGGTAGTACAATAATTGGAAAAACAAAGCATTATTGTTCTGTCGTCACTTGAATGAATTCTTCAATTGACCAGTTGCGTAGGCTCTGCCCTGGAATACATGGCTTGATCCAGGAATCCGTATCACAATCACTGTCTCCAGCTTCATCATCAGAAATGGCATTAATCTGCTCAAAGAAGACACCTCCGCTAGTAAACCTGATCGCCCCCTTGAACTTTCGGCATGCTTTGTGAAGATGATGGGCGGTACCCCTGACCGAACTTGTCTTGCTTCTGTGGTATATCAATCACCTGCCCCAGCCTTGGGCTAAACCAGCTTGCACCATAGCTTGTGCTTCTTTAAAGGAAGACATAGCCACCTCAGGCTCTTTACTCACAAATGGAGACTTATCTTTAATCTTGACCGCTTCGAAGGCCTGGAAAAGGGTTTCATGGATCTCTCCATCCACTTCAACATACTTAAAGGATGATAAATGTGTGACCATGATATCCTTCTCTCCGCAAACCGTAACAACGCTACCGCCAACCATGTATTTCAGCTTCTGATGCAGAGTTGATGTAACAGCCCCAGCTGAATGAATCCAAGGGCGACCTAGTAAGCAACTGTAGGCCGGCTGGATATCCATGATGTAAAACACTGCATCAAAGACTTCAGGTCCAACCTGAATAGACAAAGTTACCTCCCCAAACACGGATCTTCGGGTTCCATCAAACGCACGCACCACCAAATCACTTGGCGTGCAAATCAACCTTTTCATATCTAACTTTATCAGGGCCTTCTTCGGAAGCACGTTTAAGGAAGATCCCGTATTCACCAGCACGTGAGACATGAAAATCCCTTGGCATTCTAGAGATATGTGCAGCACACAATTATGATTTCTGCCTCTGGGCGTCAAATCCAGGTCCGTAAAGCCTAAGCCATTTCCTGCATTTACGTGCGCCGCCACTCCCTCAAGTTGATTGACTGAAATTTCCCGTGGCACGTAAGCAGTGTTTAATATTCTCAGCAATGCATTCCTATGCGCCTCAGAGCAAAGGAGCAACGACAGGATGGATATTTTGGAAGGGGTTTGTTGCAAGTGATCGGCTATCTTATAGTCGCTTTTCTGAATCAGCCTCAAAAATTCCTCCGCGTCTTTCAACAAAGATTCTCTTTCCCCAGATTGAGAAGTCTCCTCCACTACCGGTCTTTTCCCTTTGTCCCCCTTATCAACGATCACCTCAGGCGATGAAAAGACTCGGCCACTGTGAGTAATACCCCCTGCTCCCACGAGATTCTCAACTAAACATGCAGGGGGATCATTTAAGTTTATCTTCTGCCCATTACAGTACACTTCGGCTCCGTAGTTCCACGGAATGGCCTTAGTGCTTTCAAACGGCATAAGACCTGCTTTGGTGATAGTTATCGTTGGTGGCTTTGGAGCGTAGATAGTAATAGTCTTGTATGGGATGGAGATTGTCGCAATCACATCCTTCTCTTCAGCCACTAAATCCTCCGAATCTCTTCCAACAAAACGGTCAAATTGTAAAACTCCGTCGTCCATCATCTCTTGAATACAGCTTCTCAACAGTCCACATCCTTTCTCAGGATCAGCAGAACATTCAACACAGTCCTCAGCACAACCCGGGAAAACCCCTCTTTTTAGCAATCTGGCTTTCACAAAGCTTAAGGGTGTTTTCAGTTCATCAACATCCGTCACCAAATTCAAGACCTCCTCCTTGAGGATTGCATTAACCTCAGCCTGCCCATGATTTGGCATGAGATTCTGCACCACGTTGGGAACATCATTAGAAAAATTGATCGCCTTACTGTCAATTATGTCTTGCACTTTATGTTTGAAGGCTTTACAATTATCAATATCATGTCCTAGAGCACCCGAATGAAATTCACAACGAGCATTCGCATCGTACCCAGGTGGAGGTTGTCCAGTCAAAGGAGCCAAAGTCCTTTTCTGAATCAATTTCAGCTGTAGCAAAGCCTGCAATAACTGAGAGTAAGGCATAGGAGGCGCATCAAAATGCCTATTTGCGGCCCGACCTCTATCTTGGTATCTGCCATACCCCTACTGATTTTGTTGCGGTCGTTGTTGCTGTTGTTGCGGTGGTTGTTGAACTGCTGGAAAAGTGATGCTAGCAACCTGTTGATGCTGCCGATTCTGACCTCTATTTCTTCCCCTTGAATTGGATACAACGTTAGTATCTCCCTCTTGCCTTTTGTTTCCAAAAACCTTCTTGTTCCCTCCTCCTGCCGAGGATCCTTCACCAGCATTGATCTTTCCAAACTTAATTCCATTCTCAACCCTTTCCCTGGTGATTATCAAGTCTGAAAAACTTCCCGACATACTGCTTATAAGCTTTTCATAGTACACTCCTGGTAAAGTAGCAACAAACATGTCTACAAGTTCCCGTTATACCATTGGTGGTTGTACCCTAGCAGCAAGCTCTCGCCACCTCTGGGCGTATTCTTTAAAGCATTCATTGCTCTTCTGAGAAAGATTCTGCAGCTGGACTCTATTCGGAGCAAGGTCACTGTTGTACTGATAGTGCCTTACAAAAGCTTCGGCTAGGTCTCTCCAGCTACGGACATTAGCGGCCTCTAAGCTCATATACCATTCCAGCGATGGACCGGATAGACTATCCTGGAAGAAGTGCATCAAGAGCTTCTCGTCATCAGAATGCACAGACATCTTGCGATAATAAGACCTCAGATGAACCCTAGGGCAAGTGGTACCCTTTTACTTATCAAAATCCGGGACCTTAAACTTTGGTGGCACTCTCAAGCCTGGGATCAGCCCCAGATTAGACATATCCAGCCCCATAGAGTTTTGGCATTCAAGAGACCTCATCTTCTCTTCGATCATCTTAATCCTTCTATCAGCCTCAGAAGGTATTTCAGGAGCTACAATCCTTAGAGAAAACACATCCTCCAGCCTATCCTCATTCCAAGTGCGGTCCAGGCTACCATGTATGGCACCTGTAGTGTCGAGACCATAACCATAGCCATTTCCATTACCATTACCACCATTAGCAAAACCAGTATGATTAAAACCTGTCGCATTTCCAACACCAGCAGCATGACCACCCCTCTAGCAGTAGGGATGACTAAAGTTGGCATAGAGTTGTCTACCCGTGGAGTGTCAATGTGGGGAGGGTTAGAAGCAATCCCACCGTGTAAAACACCATCACTATCCACTCGCACAATTAGAGGTTGCACCAAAGTCTGAAGTTGCGCCTGACCACTAGCAACCCCTTGCATGACCTCCATCAGCTGTGCCATACGATCTTTCATCTCTTACATTTCTACCTGCATCTGATACATCAGTCTTTTTAGGTTTCCTCTGGTACTGTACCGGTGAGTTGTCACGTCAGCAATCCTGAAATACTAGTAAACCACAGGAGAAATAAGGTTAATCGTTCCGATGCACCTGCAAATGCGTGAAAATGCTAAAATGCAGACATGTATTTATGCAAAAGGGATATTTCCCCCTCGATTCCAGTTTCCAGGAAAAACATAACAATGGAGAACCTTGCGGACAAGCATAGAATACCAACTCCTCGTATATAGATCAAAAGCCATCAGGCATAGTACAAACTACAATTGAGTACAAATAATGAAAATACCTCAACCAACAAGCCTGGCGATGGTCAAATACATCAAATAAATAGCAAAACTACAACAGAAATAGACAAGACAAGGTCAAACAGGATGATGTGATCGGAAATCCTCTAACAGCCTCAGCGTATCAGGATGATCTGGACTAGCAAGTAGTCCCTGAATAAGCAAATCCTGCTGGCTAACAGTATGCTATAGGCTATCAACGTGATCTTCCAAAGCTCTCTCTCCGAAACATGCCTCGAGCCTGCGTCGCTTGGAACCAGCTCTCAACTGGAGATCCTTCAAGTTTGCGATCGCTTCATTCAACCTGTACTCACTGTCTCGTCTAAGTGATGTTTCCGCTGCAATCTCCCCATCTTTGGCATTAAGCTGAGCCTTCAGCTTGCTGATCTGAAGCTTTAACCTGTCTTCACGCTCCTTGTTGTTAGTGAGCATGGCATTCCATATTTACTCAAACTTGTAGATCCTCAAGTAAGCCTTATCCAACTCTCCCTTCTTAGTGGCAAGGACACTGTAAGCGACATTCAAATCTCGGCCTGTGCGCTCTCTGTCATTAGTCTCCTTAGTCAGGTCAGTACCCAGCTTGTTCATAAGCTCGGTTTGTCTCTTGAAAGAATGAACTGCATCTATCTTCTCACTTCGAAGCTGGATAATCTCTTTCTCCAATTCTTCATTCGCTTTTCTCAGCTCTTCCTTCTCCGCCAATACCTGGTTATATTTCTGGATATCTACAGTAGTGGGTTCCTCTATCATGAGAGGATACAGAGGTGCAACTGCAGGGAATGGCATCAAGAACTTTGCAGCTCTATCATGAATCCAAGTCAAGTAAGGGTCATATGGTCGGCTGTTACTCTTCCCCAAAGCTAACTTCCCTTTCCGATGAATGTTATTCAATGCATGCTCAAGTATGCCCAAAGCCTCTCCCTCCAATAAACCAGTAAGATACAGAGATTCTTGTATCTCCTCTTCCCTAGGAGGCTCTCTCAATGCATACCCAAACTGTCTTACCAATAAAGAAGGGTTATAGTTGATGCAACCTTTCCTTCCGACCAAAGGGACGTTAGGAAAACCACCACAACTATAAACAATATCTGTACCCAGCATGTCTCGATCAAACTAAACAATATTCTCTGCAGATAATCCCATCAATCCCTCCGACCATTTGGAAGTACTAGCAATAGCCACAAATGGAATCGTCTTAGGAATATGACTAGAAAACCAAGCATACAATAGAGGAACACAGCAAGCCACATTCTTTCCCCTTCATTTCTCATTCTTGTAATGCACAGAATGATAAACGTCTCCGAGAAGAGTAGGCACTGGGTTTCTCGAAGCCAGTATATGAAATGCATCCAAATCCACAAATTCTGGAAGATTAGGAAACAAAACAATGTCGTATATACAAAGAGCAAGAACAGCGTTAAATGTAACCCAACAACTATCCTTAGGAAACTGTCGAGCCTTATCAACTAGGAAGGCTAAAGGAAAACCATGCACCCCATTCCACTTTGTCAAACCCCCTGTAGCTCTGAAGCATTCACATGTACTATGGCAGCTAGCTTAGCCAGATTAGGCTTAGCATCAATACGAACAAATGGCATCTGACTAAGAACAAGCACATCAAACAATACTGAGTACTCCTCCAAAGTAGGTGCTAGAATGTAGTCAGGAAAAACAAAGCACCTCAACTGTGGATCGTAAAACTGCAGAAAGGCATAAAGACCATCCACCTCATATGCTGAAGGCTTACAGACCCATCTCAACAATCTCCCATAAGACTGCCTGAAATCATCCATCACCTTCCCACCAGCCAGAGAAACCAAACTCATCAAAGACCTAACATCTGGAGTTGGAAGCTTGTAAGCCACAGTTCTCTTCAAAGAATCTATTTCAGCAAGGAGGGAATAAGATCACCAGAATCGAAGGAGAAATATGCACCTGTAACACAAATACATGTTAATGAAATGCAGATGAAAATGCAAATGAAAATGCAAACAAGGGATCAAGACTGTTGTGGTGTTGGTCGAGAAGAACCAGTGCTTCTCCTTAGCAAGAACAAAGTACCGATAACAGGACCCGCTGATAAATAGATTCACACTGTAAAGAACCGGGTATTCTGAAAGCCAAGGTTTCCTCATAACCCAATCCCCCTCACAGGTGTGGACCTATCCACTAATAAGGTTCGACATCCTTTGTGTTTTTCAGCGTCACAGACTTTCAAGAAATGATGATACGTTCATCGTTTCTGGTTTGGCATCATCGTCTCTTGAAGAGGCCTCACTTAACTGACTCACAAATGATCGGTCCCCAGAGTTGACAACCCTCAAATCCAAAATTCCCTCGAGCCCAAAGGGCCAGAAAGAAAGTTGTCTAAGAGAATCTCGTCCGAGCGTGAATTTCATGGTGAACTAGTACGAGCAAAGCAAGCACATCCACCACTAATCTCCACTACTAAAGCTAGGTGTATATTCAAGCCCAGGTCCAGCTTATCACTCAATGGAACTTCCCTCCCCACAACATAGCAGTAATGATATATAATGCTAAAAATAAATGCGGGAAAGATAAATAAAGAACATATATACAACACCTAAAGATAAACATACAAGCGCTAGGATTGACTCGCATAGGGAACCAGAGTCCCCAGCAGAGTCGCCAGCTGTCGCAACTGCGAAAAACCGCCGGCGGAAAAACAGAAGACTCGCCACTTTCGTTATTTATCCCAAAGAGAGGGAAAGGAAACGATCGGAGAAACCTAAAGAAAAAGAGAAAGACAAGGTCATCGCAACCATGTCTGGATTCGGGAGTTGGTTATGCAAGGGGAAGGTATTAGCACCCCTCACGTCCGTCGTACTCGACGGGATCCATGCATTGTTGTCTATCTAAAAGGGTGTGTTGAAACTATCTAGCTAAAGGCTCGGGGACAAAAGAAAAAAAGAAAAGAGAAGTGACTCGGCAGAGCATCGCCGCTCTGTGCCTACGTACTCCCTCGTGCAATGGGAAAGTCAGAGTCAACGTAGTTCGACTAACTACGGCTAAAGAAAAGGGGAAGGTTGCTCGCTAAGACGTCACGTCTCATGCCTACGTACTTTCATCTGGTATGAAAGATCAGAGCAAACGTAGTTCGGGCTAAAAACCTTGGCAAATTGCATCAGATCCTTCCCTATATAAATACCACATCAAACCAGAAATAAAACACACAACATTGAGCCATAAACACAAAACCTTCCAAAATCCATTTTAGTCACAAAACTCTTAAACCATTCACTATAAAACACCACAAATCATCCATAGAAACTTTCCAAACACCATAAACATTTGTCGTACCTCGAAAAATATGATCCTCGCGATGGACGCAGAAAAAACATTCGAACAGAGTCACCACCGAACTTTATTCATTCCAAGGAAGGAATAGGAAAATATCGATAAAACCTTTAAAGAGATAAGAACATGGTCATCGCAACCAAATTCTAGGTATTAGCACCCTCTATGTCTGTTGTACTCATCGAGAACCTCTTGATTCGATTCGAGAGAAAAGTTAGCTAGGTTTATTTGTTTTCTTCTAAAGATTCGCTTCTAAGGGGAAAATGGATGCTTTATTATAGGGTGCTCTCCAAGAATTGGGGCCCTTGTGGCAACGTGCTCCCTCGTGCAATGGGAAAGTCAGAGCATCATAGTTCGTGGGACTACGGGTAAAGATTTGTGTATTTTATGAACAAATGTTAAAGTCACATTCAAACTGCTAAACATTGGCTTGTCTGCTCGTTAGAGGAGTTTGAAGCACTAGTTTGTATGCGCGGAAGAAGGGACTAAACAATGTTCTTTTAGAAAAAGTTTTAATCGCACGGCGGCGAGAAGTTGGATCAATGTGTTTGTATTTAATTGGATGACAGTCACTTGAAGCTTAAGAAAGGCTCCTCGGGCCCAAGTGATCAGGAAAGTGAATCGAAGATTCGACTCTCTCTCTTTTTCAACCTTAATTATGAAAGGATTTTGACATAGTTAAAGTAGTTTATGAATGACGATTACTCAAGGCTTAAGAAAGGCTCCTCGGTTCCAAGTAGTCGGGAGAGTGAGTCAAAGACTTGACTCTCTCTTTTTTTCATCTAAGTATTAGGAAAATATGTTTTGATTTCGTTTATTATAAAAATAGTTTGACGTAGAGTCGTGTTGTAAATTTTTTTAGAGAAGACAATTGTTTGAACTTAAGAAAGGCTCCACGAGCCCAAACAATCGAGAAGAGGAATTGAAGACTCCATTCCAACTCCTTTTTCGTCTTTTATTTGAAATTATGTTTAAGTATATTTTAGTGTGTTAAGTTTACTTTGATAAAATGCTCGATGTGGGTCGAGGTTTAAAAATTGTGTATGAAACAAATAAGGTTGAACTAATGGAAAAGAGATCTTATGGGTATAAGGTAAGGTCGATGGCGAGGCAAAAGCGCTCGACTTACAAAGAGATATGGTTTGGGGACTTGATATATGGATCAACCGTGCTTGAGAATGAGTTAATGATCAACTAGGTTTGTTTTGAAAAATTCTTGACGTTGGATCGAGCTCATTTGTTCTTTTGAAAAGAGGTTGATTTTAATCCTGTGTTAAACTATCTAAGCGATAACAAGTGTTACATCTCATGGGAGAGGGGTACATTTGTTCAAATGGGATAGTATCAAGCCACAATTAAGGTGAACATTTCATACATATGTAAGTAACCATAAATGTGAAGTGTGAAACAAGCGTCTTTGTACAAAGCCCAAGAGGAGGCTATAAGGTGGATGACGATCCTGATAACAATCGACTTACAAGGTATTTAAAAAGGGCTTGATTTGAGAATCAAGATTTTAGTTCGAAAATGAGGTTTGCATAAACAAATATAGAATGACATGAATATAACCGAGGCATGATAAAGCACACATGAACAAAATGTAGAACCATAAAAGAAATCATACATCACACACACAATTATAAATTAGGCAAATGGTAAAAAAAAGTTAATCAAACCAAGCATACTAACCCAGTAAATTAATTATCTAGAACTAAATAGTAATTAATTATCCATAATTAAAAGGAAAAACACAAACTAATGTTTTTTATTTTATTTTTAGAAGTGAAATAAGAGAAATAAAAAACCTAAATAATTAATTAAATTGAACTAAAATATTTAATAAAATTAACTATTAAAATTAATTAACATTAAATAAAAATGTTTAACAAAATTAATTAGAAATTTGTCAATACAAACATTTATAAATAAAACATATTTGAAAATAAAATGATTTGGATTTTTTAATAATAAAAAAAAATTAGTTAAATTAAAATCAAATACTTAATAAAACTATTTGTTAAATTAAATAAAATTAAGTAAATAATTTTAATAAAGCTAATAATTACTACGAAATATTTTGGAATATTTAAAAAAAGAAATAATTAATAAAGTTTTTTTTAAATATGTAAAACAAAAGAAATTAAATTAATTAAAATAGAAACAAACGATGGGCCAGGATTGTGAAAGATTCAGGGGATGCCGTTGGAGAAAAACCCTCAGGCCCATTTCCTAAGAGGTCCAACACGGAAGAGGAGAGGAGTCAATAGACTCCAGGTCAACTGGTTGACCATAGATCACATCTTGAGCGTTGATCCAACAACGAGTCAAGACTGACTCTAGATCTGATGGTCAGAAATACGCGTGTGTGGTGAGGATTAGTGAGGATATAGTGTAGGATCATGATGACATGTTAGAGACCGGTGACTTCTCACCGGTGGAGAGATCCACAACAACCAAACATCAGCAGCAGATAAAGTAAATGGAAAGTTGGATCAACGTCATTTTCAAACCATTTCACTCTCTCTCATCTTTCTCCCTCAACACTATTATTTTCTCTCTACAAACAAGGTCACCGGAAACCTAGTTTTCCACTGGAGAAGACGGTGGCCGTCGCCGCCCGTCTCCGGCCAATCTCCAAATTTACCCTATTCCACTAAACTAGATGCATAGATTCCAAATCCGCGCTAAAAAATTCCAAAAACCTAGCCCAAACTCCTAAAACAGAAAACTCATATAAAACCTAGATCTATAAAATCGTGAAGAAAACAAGAAATAACAAGAGGGTTTTGAGTCAAAACAACGAGGCGAGCAAAGATATCACATCATAAAGAATAGAAGGAGAAGGTTCTCACCAAATCGAAGCAAGTCCGAATTCAAGAACTCCAACGAAGGTACGATTCAACTCTCTTCTCTCTGGTTTCTTCTTTTACTTTTTCCTCTTCTTCCCTTTCTTCGTTTGATGTTATTGTTACGTTGTTGAACCTTGTGGCTTTAACGTTTAGTGTTTTCTTAGCTCAAATTAGCTCAGAGTTTCAATGAGAGACTCTGAGTAACTTATTAGGATTTTTTAGAGCTCTGGTAAAGAATGTTGAGGATTTCTTGCGCGGTCGTCTAGGTTATTTCTCTGGTGTTTTTTTAGTCCCCGTAGAATAAGAAATGATGTAGTATATATAGCATAATCCTCATACGTGTGAACTAGGGAAACTTGTGTGAGGTTGTTAGAGAATTGAGGGTGAGGTGAAATTTGTTGCTCATCCCTTAATTTGATGGGATCTCTTGAGAGTGGGATGTTATTTTCTCATTTTGTCTTTTCTGCTATTTTAGAATATAGGTGGTCCCATTTCCTGACTTGTGGAATTTCTATGAATTACTGCTATATACGTGTTGTTTATACCACCTGTGGCTCGAACATGCCTTGATACGAATTTTAACATCGTTGTTTCTGCATTTGCTTTGGATAGTACCCTGCTGTGACATCATCTCTTATTTTACTGTTGTTGCACTTGTATGATTCAGGTGTTATGAAATTTCCATATTCATTGTTTTTTATTACTACTTGTCAAGTTATGTTCTGTGGGATTTTCAAGCCTTATGAATTGAGGATGCAAATTCATACTAATTTGTTGTGAATACTGTCATTGGCTTACTTGTACTAATCATTAGTTTCAATCTGTTTTTGTCATATGTACCTTGGCATAATGGACTCAGTTGTCGACATATGATAACATACACTGTATAAAAGTTCTATGTGTAACTGCTGCTACATGTACTAGAAAATCCCTCAACTTGGGATTTTGTTTTAGATTGTACATGTATTGTTCTTATGTGCTATTGCAGCCGGCTAATATGTCTTCTCTTTTTCTTTTCATGTGTTTGGATGGTGATAACCTGAGTTCGGGTAAATGGTGAAGCTTGACATCTTGGACAATAGAGACTTGACATGAATGAAGACTTGGCATTGAAAGATTGATGATGGAGCTTAGACACAAAGATTTTGGGATGTATGGATATGAAGACTAAGAAGAACCTTAAAGCTTGCATTTTGGCTTGCGAAATTTGGATTTGTTAGGCATTGTACCTAAGCTTTTGTAAAATCCAAATGGTGTGATGCCTTTGGATCAAATTAAATATTTGTAATGTAAACTTTGTAACATTCGCAATTCCATAGTAATTCTTAGTTCACATGTTTGTTTTGTGAATTCAAAGAAGATCTCTTAACTTGTTGATACTATCATGTAGCAAGCCTTGAAAAAAACTTTCTCTTGTAACACACATGTGAATTTTAAAATGGCTTTGGAATTCAATCAAATTTGGTACACAATGTATCTTTGAATCAAAATGTACTTTGTTCTTCACTATTATATATTGACAACAGTTTGGCTCAAAAGGCACCAAGTAACCATCACATCTTAATCTTCAGCATAATACTCATGGCCTAATAATAGATTGGTTATTGTTTTGAAAATAATGGCTTGCTTCTTGCAAAGAGTTGGAATAAAATTGGATAAACTCACCAATAGCTCATAGTATGGTTTGAATCAAGTTCCTCATGAATTGGAAAACCTAAATTTTTTTTGAGAAATCTCTGGTATGACACAAAACAATCTTCATGGCTTAATTGGTTTTACCATCTAGTAATGCTTGAAATCCACTCGAAATAAACCTTAATAAAAAAATTAGACTATGCCATGAACTTCCTACAAGCATCCTTATATCTTGGAACCCAACATCAAACAAGACCCAAGATTGAATTAATAATGGCCATCCTTTGAACCAACTTGCAACAAAACTAGCAAAAGTTCAGCTAATCTAACCATATATCCTCAGTGTCATCCTTGGGATATGCCTCATAGCCAGTTGATCAGATCACGACCACCAAATCATGAGCATGGGGCACGTTCTTCATTTACCTCCTCTTGAAATCAAACTACCCTGATAAGATTTTACAATCACCCAAAGCACCTAAGATATTCATGATCTAAATTTCAGAGGATCGTGGCCAAAGGACAAATGATCATTTAAGAGAATATCATGAAACAACACAAAAGTTGGCAAAAGAGAATGAAAACGGTATGACAGATCCCCCTATCTAATTATCTTGAACCCAAGAGAGTGAACTGCTTCATGGTGTTCACTTTAGGGTAGAAGTCAATTAGATACAAGAAGACCCAGAAATTTTTCAGGCAAGGAAGTAAAAAGCTATGTAGTAAGAGATAACAAAATGGGGTTGCGAGGTTCAAAATAACTTGAGGTTCTTTGGATGGTCGAAACAGTCCCTTATCCATTAAGGTTCTTTGATGATTCTAAAGCAGTATTGCGATAAAACATGAGATTCTTCGAGTAGTCGAAGCAAAACCTTATCCAAAAGGTTCTTCGATGATACCAAAGCAGTATCTCGAACACAACTTGAGATTCTTCGGGTGGTCAAAGCAGCACCTTATCCAAAAGGTTCTTCGATGATACCAAAGCAGTATCTCGACAAAACATGAGATTCTTCGAGTAGTCGAAGCAGCACCTTATCTAAAAAGGTTCTTTGATGATACCAAAGAAGTATCTCGATATAAACTTGAGATTCTTCGAGTTATCGAAGCAGTAACTTATCCAATAAGGTTCTCCGATGATGCCAAAGTAGTATCTCGATTGAAACAGGAGATTCTTTGGGTGGTCGAAGCAGTACCTTATCCATTAAGGTTCTTTGATGATACCAAAGCAATATCTCTGAACACAACTTGAAATTCTTCGGGTGTTCGAAGCAGTAACTTATCTATTAAGGTTCTTCGATGATACCAAAATAGTATCTCTAATCACAACTTGAGATTCTTCGGGTGGTCGAAGCAGTACCTTATCCACTAAGGTTTTTCGATGATACCAAAGTAGTATCTCGAACACAACTTGAGATTCTTCGGGTGGTCGAAGTAGTACCTTATCCACTAAGGTTTTCAATTATACCAAAGTAGTATCTCGAGTGATAAACTTGCTGGGGAATAGTAGAGAAAAATTCCTATCAGAGGAAAAGTGTTGTCCAAACTCTGTAGGGGAAAAGCCTTCAAGAAACTTTTTAAGATAACCTCTACTTAGGGATTATCATTATCAATTGAATGGTCAAAGAATGAATTGCTGGGGAATAAAATTCCTTGAACACGTGTGAGGTATCAACTCTTTCCATAGGAATACTACCGACTTCAATGGAGGATTGGCCAAGATTCTTGCAAACTGATCTTGACTCCTGTTATGCTATGCTGCTGGGGACAGAAAATGTCATGCGTTATGATGCTTAATATGCAGCTAAGATGCAACTTCTAGGGAATCTAATGCATGTGCAAATGACTTAGATATGCAAATGCTTGATATGATTATGATATTATCCTGTATGCCATGATAATGCAAAAGATCAGGTACGCTGGGGATAAATTTCCTGTTGGAAGTATCACCAAGGACTGGATTTGGGTAGTTGCCAAGCGAAATTGGACTTTAGTTATTCTGCCAACTGAGATTGGCTTTGGTTTTATGAGGATGCCAGCAAGGGTGGACTTTTAGTGGTTGCCCATAAATATTGGACTTAAAAGGTGGAATTGGAAGTACCAACTGGAGTGGCTTTTTGTAGCTACCAATAAAAGGTTGGGTTTTTTATGGGGGTAGCGAGAAGATTGGACTACTCGAGACCCCACATTTGGGAACCCAATGGGTGAGGAACTGATTGCCCCTAGATATTTTTGGACTCAATGTTGGGTGTCACAACTGCGAAAAACCACCGGCGGAAAAACAGAAGAGTCGCCACTTTTGTTATTTATCCCAAAGAGAGGGAAAGGAAATGATCAGAGAAACCTAAAGAAAAAGGGAAAGACAAGGTCATCGCAACCATGTTTCAATTCGGGATTCGGTTACGCAAGGGGAAGTTATTAGCACACCTCACGTCCGTCGTACTCGACAGGATCCACGCATTATTGTCTATTTAAAAGGGTGTGTTGAAACTATCTAGCTAAAGGCTTAGGGACAAAAGAAAAAAAGAAAAGAGAAGTGACTCGGAAGAGCATCACCGCTCTATGCCTACGTACTCCCTCGTGCAATGGGAAAGTCAGAGTCAACGTAGTTCGACTAACTATGGCTAAAGAAAGGGGGAAGGTTGCTCGCTAAGACGTCGTGTCTCATGCCTACGTACTTTCATCTGGTATGAAAGATCAGAGCAAACGTAGTTCGGGCTAAAAAGGACCACAGGCTGGTTCAAAGGTTTTTAGGCCCGAGTAGGGTTAACAGATAGTTCTAGCAGTTGGTGTATGCAGCTCGACCATTGGAGACTTAGGCGTTACCGTTTGCGGTAGAACTAAGAGTGAACGACACTCCTTTTGTGAAAAGATTTCCTGATTAAGATCCCGAAGGATGAAGAAGGCTTGAAATGTTTGTATTTTTTAGAGAAGAAGTGTTTTGAATTTGATTTGTAACTCATGTCGCACTAGAGACTATGACCTAAGAGCGAATGCGTTGTATATCACCCAAAGGGTGTACACTAAACACTCTAGGTCCTTGAGAGGAGGCCCCTCAATTACCATTTTTGAAGTAGCTTAAGGCTCGTAGCGTGCTACACTTGTCATTCTTTATTAAGTGTTTTATGGATGTTTGAAGATGAGAAGAGAAGAAAGAACACTAATGGGAGAATAGTCAATCCTAAAAGTTATCATGCAAAGTGGACTTAAAGTTGGGATTCAAAAGGGAACTAACTAATGTTATCATGCATGGTTAGGCACCTAATGTCTATCATAACCTCAAGAGGTTAGAGAACTTATGGGGAGCATGGCAAGGAAATGCAAAAGAAGAAGAAGAAGAAGAAGAAGAATGCATATGTAAATGAAAATGCAAACATTCAAAGAAGAAGAAGGAGAAGTTCATAAGAAGAAATCAATCCAACAAAAGCAAACCACACAAAGATGCACTAAAAGTGGTATGAAATGACCTAAGTCAAACAACATCAACCACACCAATAAAATCAAACCAAATGAAAGGTAAAACAAAACCCAAAGCCAAGTGAGGATGGGAGACCAAATGTGGGCAGCAAGGACCCCATAGTAGGTACTCAACCATGAGCATCACAAGCCAAATGCAAAGAAACACCAAAAGTGTCCTCAACGATTCATCATTCTAGGTATGCTTCAAATACCTCCAAAGGAGGGACCAAGCCACCTTAAATGACACTCCAAGGTCATTGGACAGAAGGGAGATGAAGAGACGAAAACTCAAAAGCAATCACAAAACAAAACAAGAAGAAATGCAAGTAAGAGCACAAAGGAAGCAAACATGCATCACATAGGAGTTCAAGTTGAAAGTTTGAAAAGAAACACACAAATGAACAAGGAAGAAACAATGTCATGACCTAAAATTGAACCAAAATCATCCTTAACATGTTAACAACATGAAACATAAGGCATTGGGGTTTCAAAGGATCCAAAGATGTCATATCCATATCAAACTAGGTCAAGATACATGTGTGAACCTCCCTTGGAGGTAACTTGACTTGCAAGTTACCTCAAAAATAGGAAAATGGTTCAAAAATAATCAAGTAAAATGCACAAAGAAGCTAAACATGTTGGCAACCAGAGGCCAAAAGCTCAAAGCAAATATCCCCTCAAAGCACCATCAAAAGAAACAATTCATTTAGATGTACCACTTTGAGATGGGGGAAACAAAGGCAAAAAGAAAAGCCACAAAAGTCAACCCAAAAGTCAACAAACAGGGGCAAAATGGTCCTCAAAAATTGATCAACTCATCATTGAGATGAGGATCAATTTTTATTCATTAGATCAAAAAGGAATGAGAGAAACAAAAGCAAAAGCAAACAATGTCACAATTCAATTCAATTAAAACAACTCCAATATTTAATTCTTTTTTAAATTGAAAATAAAATTGAAAAATAAAATAAAAATATCCAAAAAAAATTATACATCTCAAATTTTATAAAAAATATTTTTGGTGAATTTTTAAAGTATTGGAGCTATTTTATATGATTTAAATTGTAAACAGAAAATAAAACAAAAATAAAAAATAAAATAAAATAAAATGATAAAAGAATGGTTCAAATAGCAACAAAATGAAGTTCAAAATTAAGTTTGGGCCCAGCAGGAGGTGTGGATAGCGCGCGTATCCTAGGCCTAGTCAGAAAATCTCAAAATAAAATAAAAACCTAGTAATTAAGTGTGACACGGTCAACTATGGATCACCATGGAAATCAACTACACGCGCATGATCAGGGAGTAATCAAATCAAGTGTCCACGAAGGCGCCAACACATTAATGAAGATTCAAATGTTATCACATGTAACAAGTCAAACATGGACTACCATGAGTCTTAATCAGAAGTGTTGGAAATAAAAGTAATCAAATCGTGTGCCTCACAATATGCCACGCAGTCATCTTCTTCATTGAACAAAGGAGGGAAACCAGAGGTGGTCGGAAATGCTCCGGTCATCTTCCTCATGAGCTCCGGCCACCGTGAATCAACAACAACACACGGACAACTCAAAACTCAACCATTCTGGATGAATTTTATACCAAAATTCATCTAGAGATCACGAGGATCTCAAATCCAGCCTAAAAAATCATTGATCATGCATAATAAACTCAAACCAAAGCCATTAAGATTGTGCACCAAAATCAAAAGTACACCAAAACTCATCCAATTTGGTTTAAACATTATCTAGAGGTTTTGTAGGTTACAGATCCACCAACAATTAAGCAAGAACATGCCAAAACAGATCCAAACATTTTTGAGCTTCCACCACCAATCATCACAAATGCCAGTTCGTTTTACATATTAATGATCTACATTGTTTCTACATCTCAAATATGCAAAAATGGCAATGAATCATGGCATATTGAGAGTGTAAGGTTGATTTGCAATTACCTAGTGGAGAACTTCCACTAAGCCTTCAATTGGAGCTTAAGCTTGTAGAAAAATATCCAGAATCGTTCAGTGATCTTCAATAGAGCTTTTGCAATTCACAATTTGGCTTGAAACTTGCTAATTATCCAAATTCGAATTTTGAATTTTCACCACTTTTTCAAAACTGTTCTTGAGCAATTTGCCTACAATTCTCTATTCTGATGATTTGTGAATGATCAAAATCTTATATGTGATGGATCTTGATAAGAATTGAGCCCAATCTCAGCCTCTAACAGCCCAATTGAAAATCCAAGGAATTGATTTTGGAGCTCTCTCATGTGCACGAAAATCTCATCAATTTGGCTCCAAAATGCTTCAAAATGCTTGCTGGTAATACATGGAGTGTGAATGGCTTGGATTAACTCCTTGTTTAATCTCAATGGTTGAAGTTTGTTGTGTAACTTCATGATGAAGAAAACTTGGAAATGGATCGTTAAACTCATCAAACTCCAATTCTAAAATTGCCAATGTTTTTAAAATGTAGTTTGCACTCAAAATATGTACTCATTTGCACAAAAATGTTCAAAAATGAATTAATTCCCATTTTGCCCTTTTAAGCTTTCTTCCATGAAAATTCACACATCAATTTCTCATTCCAAGCCTAATCCATGACTTATCAATGTTTGAATAAGAAAATAACATCATTTGGAGCAAGTTTTATGTTGGAAAAATCTTCATCTGAAGTGTGCAAGTTGGTGAAATGGACCTATAATTTTATGACCTAGAATCTCACTTTCCAAAAATACCCTTGGCTTGTAACCCTCATAGCTTGAGTTCTACAAATCCGATGAAAGGCTTCTAGTACTTTTATGGAAAGCTAAAACCAATACCTACAACTTTCATGTTGGCCAAAATTTGTGGAGAAACATCCTTCTAGGTCAAAAACGAATTCGAAGTTGGTTGACTTTTGTTGACCAAAATCACATTCATCTGATGACCTGTAACTTGTCTGCATCATAACTTGAGTTCTATAAATCCAATCAAGGACTTCTAGTTCTCAAAAGAAAGCTAAGAACATGCTCTACAAGTTCCATGTTGGTCAAAAGTTGAGATGAAACTTGTATCTTGAGATAGGTGGTCTTGAAGTTAGGCACTAAATAGGGGATTTTACCCTGAGAACCCTAATTTAGTAACTTCTCACACACTTGATCCTTGATGAATTGAACTCGAAATGATGTCTCATGTATCTTAACACAACATCCCATGACCATAGAGACTTTGAGTTGAGTTTTAATCTCCTCCAATTGCATAATTGAGTGAGGATTAACCAGATGAAAACCCTAATTGCAACACCTTCAACTGTGACTTTCCACACTTGGTATAAACACTTGGATGAGCTCCACAATGGCCCTCAAGGCACTCAATGAGCTCTCTCAACATCTCATAACCATGAATTCACAACCCTCTGATGATCTTGCACTGTCCTCAAAGTTAGGAGCTGACCCACATACATCCATGAATCCTTTCACAAGACCATTGCCAACTTCTAGATGACTTGATGACCATTCAAACTTGAGTAACACCCCTTGCTCAGGCTTGAACCTCTGAGTAGACTCCTCTTGATACACACAAACTCTTGATCCCCATGTCCAATGTAAAATGCTATGCAATGCAAATTCTAGAAAGAAATGAAATGAAACATAAACCAAGTTAAGAAAAGGTTGGGAAAATTTTGGGGTGCAACAGCTGCCCCTATTCAAACGACTTGGACCAGAAGGAGGAAAAAGCAAACGGCTTTCACGCAAACAAGGTAAAAGACGATTTAATACCAAAGAACCTAGAAATTTGCCAACCGCAGAAAATAAATCTGCAAACAAGAGTCTCCGGAGATAACTGCTCTGATTACAAACACATTCCGCTAGGGAAGAGGGAACTTAACGAGTAACTCTGCTTGGGAAAACCCTGAAATAGGGGAACACTTCAAATTGCAGGAATCTGGATATTCAACGAACAAAAATAAATCAATGAGGTTTGTCGGAGCCTGGACACTCAACGTAATAGTCGGAGCCTGAACGCTCAACGTAATAACGTAATAGAAAGATATATCATTTGCAAAATCACCGGAGCCTGGATGATCAACGGAGAAGCCGGAGCCTGAACGCTCAATGTAAAATTGACCGGAGCCTGAATGCTCAATGTAATAACTGGATCCTGAACGCTCAACGTAACTGAAATCACTGAAAATTTGTCGAAGTCTGGATACTCAACGCACAAGAGAAGTTACCATATATTGGAACTCGGCCGGAGTCTGGATACTCAACGTAATACACCAGAACCTGAATGTTCAACGAAAATAAACCGGAGCCTGGATGCTCGACGAAATAAACCGAAGCTTGAACTCTCAACGAGAATGACCGGAGCCTGAATACTCAACGGACAAAAGAGATCATCATCATACAAAAATTACCGGAGTTTGGATACTCGACATAAGAGTGACCGGAGCCCGGATCCTCAACGGACAAAATAATATGTCACGAATTGACAAATCTACCAGAATCTGAGTACTCAATGGAGAAACCGAAGCCTGGATGCTTGACGAAAATTGACTGGAGCCTGGATACTCAACGGACAAGAGGAAAATACCACAAATAAATCCATCAAAACTGAACACCACACTATCTTTACCGGAGTATGGGCACGCGACGGAGAAAGCATAATAATATATGGTCTGGATACCACAAACATCTTTACCGGAGTCTGGATACTCGACGGAAAAAGAAAACCCTATCAACTAGGAATGGACCGAAGTCTGGATACTCAACAAAACACAAATACTTATCCTGATTCTCTGAGATCCAAAGATACTGCTGGGTAATAACATGAGTCGGGTCTGGATACCATGCGGGCTAAGAGAAATCACATGGTCTGAATACTAGGGTAAAAGATCAAACCTCCTAAGATACACCTGAAACAAACAGATAACAACCTGGTTTATGTTTCATATGCATATGTTTGAAAATGGCGTAATGCTCCATACGAAATGGAAATGCTACGCATTTGGGTAGATGCTATGTACGCATGCAGATGCAACGAAACTGACTCAGCAAAATAAATGCTGAAGATACAGAAAACACCCTGCCGGGGCAAGAAAATAACCCTGTAGAAAGAATCAACGATTCTGCTGGGGATAGAGCACAGACTTGCTCGTGCCAATAACCATTGGACTTATGCCGAGAAAATACTCTGTGGGGAGAAAATCCAACCACTACTCGTTGGGGAATACCTACGAGCATGCACCTTATGGGGATTAAATGCGCAACAATTACCGAAGGAAAGCGTACACGCTACATGTTCGCTCAAACTGCATACAACTCTACTGGGGATAGAGGTACGAACTTCACTGATAGATTCAGGCTGGGGATAGGACGAATTTTATCCATACCTTTTTGCCCCAAGGGTAACGACCCTGCAATACTGAACAAACATACAAGATATCCTACGCAAACGGAATAATTTTAGTCATCATTCGTGATGTTGTTCAAATAATTCAAAGTTTTAACAATTATTGGCCAAGGCCTACAAGTTTATGTTAGCACAAGTTCATCAAAACATTGGGCGTTTTCACAAACAAAACAGTAAAAGTTAAAACAAAGCGCACAGATCAAGTACTGAATAGTATATGTTTATTGATAAATGGCTTGTAAATAGGCAAAGTTTTTATAACGGATGCAACTCCTAAAAAGAGGAAGTTGCGCAAAACAAATACAGATATGCACAGAAATATACAAACGTGTACAAAAATGTCGGCAATGTGGCACAGACAAACACCATGAGCTGATCCCTCTATAACTCGCCTGACTCTGACACTTTCCCGATGCTTCGTATTCAAAAGAGATTGATTCGGATGAAAACACGGCCCTCAGGTTCTCCCAATCAACTAAGCAATGAAGTTTCAACGCAGACCGCAGTCATTTGCTTTTTCAATCCCTAACTTTTGCCGGAACCGCCCTTTCGGATTTTTGATTCATCGGGATACCCATTTTTTCCAAAGTCTCCCTTTCAGGTTTTTGACTTTGCGGGTTTACATCTTTTCATTTTTATCCCTAATTTTTTCTCGAACCTGTTTTTCCCTTTTTTATGGTTCGCCGGGATGCCCCATTTTTTCCTGGACTTTTCTTTTCGTGTCCAGCGGGTCTCTTTTAAGCAAAGTATTTTTTAACTGTGTTTGCGTTCACAGGAGATGTGAAATCTTCACCATCCATGGTGGCTAACAACAAGGCTCCTCCGGAGAAAACCTTTCGAACAACATATGGACCTTCGTAATGGGGAGTCCATTTACCCCTGTGATCTGATTGTGGTGGGAGAATTTTTTTCAGCACAAGATCGCCCGTCTGAAAGCTTCGAGGGCACACCTTTTTATCGTAAGCTTTCTTCATCCGGCTCTGGTACAAACGACCATATGCAATTGATGCTAACCTCTTTTCATCCATCAGGCTAAGCTGATTCAGTCTATTCTTGATCCATTCTGCCTCATCAAGTTTCACGTCGACCAAAACTCTTAAAGAAGGAATCTCGACTTCTAGCGGTAGGATAACTTCCATACCGTACACTAGCGAGAAAGGAGTTGCCCCGGTTGATGTGCGTACCGTTGTACGATAACCGTGAAGAGCAAAGGGCAACATTTCATGCCAATCTATGTAAGTGACAACCATCTTTTGCACTATCTTTTTGATATTCTTGTTGGCCGCTTCAACAGCTCCATTCATCTTCGGCCGATAGGGCGATGAGTTGTGATGTTCAATCTTGAAGTTCTAGCATAACTCCTTCATCATTTTGTTATTCATATTCAAACCATTATCAGTAACAATTCGCTCATGAATTCCATATCTGCAAATGATGTCCTTCTTTATGAATGTTGCTACCACTTGTTTGGTCACATTAGCGTACGAAGATGCTTCAACCCACTTGGTGAAGTAGTCGATGGCTACCAAGATGAAACGATGACGGTTAGATGCGGTAGTCTCAATCTTGCCAATCATATCAATGCCCCACATGGAGAAGGGCCACGGGGACGCCGTAACATTCAATGGGCACGGCGGTACATGAATCCTATCAGCATAAATCTGGCATTTATGGCATTTCTTTGAAAATTTGAAACAATCTGACTCCATAGTTAGCCAATAATACCCTGCTCGTAAGAATTTCCGAGACATGGCATGTCCGCCGACATGTGTATCGAAAGTACCTTCGTGGACTTCTTCCATAAGCAGCATTGCTTGTTTTTAATCTACACATCTCAACAACACCAAATCGTGGTTCCTTATATATAATACACCATCGGGGTTTAGGTAAAAGTTGCCAGACAACCTTCTCAGCATCTTCTTATCCTGAGCCGAAGCCCCTGGTGGATACTCTTGCTTCTTGAGGAAGTTTTGTATATCGTAAAACCATGGCTTACCATCAACAGCCTCTTCAATGGTGAATACGAAAGCGGGTCTGTCCAAGCGATAAATAACTATTCTGGGAGCCTCATTCCAGAAATTCACTTTGTACATCGAAGATAGCGTTGCCAAAGCATCGTCCATCTGATTCTCTGCTCGTGGCACATGGTGAAAATCTACCCGATCGAAGAAGGGTAACAACCTCCTTGCATAATTTCTGTAAGGAATTATATTTAGTTGATGAGTTTCCCATTCTCCCATGATTTGATTAACCACTAGCGCTGAATCGCCATATACATTGAGACTTTTGATCCTCAGATCAATAGCGTCTTCCAGACCCATGATACATGCTTCGTACTCAGCTTCATTGTTGGTGACTGGAAATGTCAATCTGGAAGTGAATGAGATGTGAGTGGCATGAGGAGTTGTAATAATTGCCCCAATTCCACTACCATAAGAGTTGACAGCACCATCGAATATCATTTGCCACTGAGAATCCTTCTCTGGACCTTCACCGTGTAATGGTTCTTCACAATCTTTCGCTATTAGGAACATGATATCAAGAAATTCAAACTTCATCGGTTGATAATCTTCGATTGGCTGCTCAGTAAGGTATTCTGACAGAACACTTCCTTTGATGGTTTTCTGAGACACATATTGTATATCATACTCTGTCAGTACCATCTGCCACCTGGCAATTCTTCCTGGAAGCGCTTGCTTCTTGAAGACATACTTAATCAGATCCATCTTCGAAATCAGCATGGTTATATGATTGAGCATATATTGTCTCAAACGTTTGGCAGCCCAAGCAAGTGCACAACACGTTTTCTCGAGCATTGAGTAACGGGATATGTGAACTTTTTACTCAAATAATAGATCGCATGCTCCTTTTTTCAAGTCTCGTCGTGTTGACCGAGAACACAACCCATATTGTTCTAAAGAACCGTTAAGTACATGATTAAAGGCCTTCCAGCTACTGGGGGTATTAATATTGGAGGCTCCTGCAAGTATTCTTTTATTTTATCAAAGGCTTTTTGACAATTTTCATTCCAGACGACCGCCTGATCTTTCTTTAACAATTTAAACATTGGCTCACACGTGGTTGTGAGATGAGATATGAACCGAGAAATGTAGTTCAATCACCTCAACAAACCACGGACTTCTTTTTCTGTTTTCAGCGCTGGCATGTCTTGTATGGCTTTTATCTTTGCAGGATCGACCTCAATTCCTTTTTCACTATCAACAAACCCCAATAACTTTCCGGACCGAACTCCAAAAGTGCACTTATTTGGATTCAAACTTAGTATGAACTTTCTAAGCCTCTCGAACAACTTCAACAAGTTAACCAGATGCTCCTCCTCCGTTTGGGATTTAGCAATCATATCGTCAACATAAACCTCAATCTCTTTATGCATCATGTCATGAAAGAGCGTTGTCATAGCGCACTAATATGTTGCTTCGGCGTTCTTCAAGCCAAAGGGCATCACCTTATAGCAAAACGTTCCCCACAGTGTAATGAATGTTGTTTTCTCCATGTCCTCCGGTGCCATCTTTATCTGATTATAACCCGAGAAACCATCCATGAAGGAAAACATCGAAAATTGAGCCGTATTGTCGACCAATACGTCAATGTGAGGGAGTGGGAAATCATCCTTAGGGATAGCCTTGTTCAAATCCCGATAATCAACATACATTCGCACCTTACCATCTTTCTTCGGTACAGGTACTATGTTGGCGACCCACGGAGGGTAAGTAGTCACGGCTAAAAATCCAGCGTCCCATTGCTTTTGGACCTTTTCTTTGATTTTTACCGCCATATCTAGTCTTGTTCTTCTAAGTTTCTGCTTGACCGGCGGACATTACTCACGCAACGGTAAGCGATGAACCACTATGTCGGTATCAAGCCCAGGCATATCCTCATACGACCAAGAAAAGATGTCACTATACTCTCGAAGCATCTCGATTATTCTTTGCTTGATGTCGCTCTGTAGCATAGGCCCTATCCGAACATTTCTGACCACTTCTTCAGAACCCAGATTAATGACCTTGATTTCCTCCTGATGAGGCAGAATGATTTTCTCTTCTTGTTTCAAAAGTCTGGCTAACTCTTCAGGCAAGTCTTCATCCTCATCAATATCTTCTTCAGCTTGATATATCGGTTGATCAAAGTCGAAGCGAGTCATAGAAGGTTTTGGATCGGTGTCATCTGCAATAGGAATCCTGCAATGAAAATGGTTAAATGTTTCAAACAATTTGCAAATAAATATAAACCACGTTGCCATTTTATTGTGAAAAGTGAAAATAAGAAAAACAGAGATCACAAAATTTGAATGAGAAAACGCCCTTTGATTAATTGATAAGCAATGTTCAGACATAAACAAGTAAGGCCCTGAAATAAAATACCATTATGCCCCGGGTAGGACATAGGGTAGTACAATAATTGAAAAATAAAGCATTACTGTTCTGTCGTCACTTGAATGAATTCTTCAATTGACCAGTTGCGTAGGCTCTGTCCTGGAATACATGGCTTGATCCAGGCATCCGTATCACAGTCACTGTCTCCAGCTTAATCATCAGAAATGGCATTAATCTGCTCAAAGAAGACACCTCCGATAGTAAACCTGATCGGCCCCTTGAACTTTCGGCGTGCTTTGTGAAGATGATGGGCGGTACCCCAAACCGAACTTGTCTTGCTTTTGCAGTATATCAATCACCTGCCCCCAGCCTTGGGCTAAACCAGCTTGCACCACAGCTTGTGCTTCTTTAAAGGAAGACATAGCCACCTCAGGCTCTTTACTCACAAATGGAGACTTATCTTTAATCTTGACCGCCTCGAAGGCTTGTCAAAGGGTTTCATGGATCTCTCCATCCACTTCAACATACTTAAAGGATGATAAATGGGTGACCATGATATCCTCCTCTCCGCAAACTGTAACAACGCTACTGCCAACCATGTATTTTAGCTTCTGATGCAGAGTTGATGTAACAGCCCCAGCTGAATGAATCCAAGGGCGACCTAGTAAGAAACTGTAGGCTGGCTGGATATCCATGATGTAAAACACTACATCAAAGACTTCAGGTCCAACCTGAATAGGCAAAGTTACCTCCCCAAACACAGATCTTCGGGTTCCATCAAACGTACGCACCACCAAATCACTTGGCGTGCAAATCAACCCTTTCATATCTAACTTCATCAGGGCCTTCTTCGGAAGCACGTTTAAGGAAGATCTCGTATTCACCAGCACGTGAGACATGACAATCCCTTGGCATTCTAGAGATATGTGCAGCGCACAATTATGATTTCTGCCTCTGGGCGTCAAATCCAGGTCCGTAAAGCCTAAGCCATTTCCTGCGTTTACGTGCGCCACCACTCCCTCAAGTTGATTGACTTAAATTTCCTGTTGCACGTAAGCAGTGTTTAATATTCTCAGCAATGCATTCCTATGCGCCTCAGAGCAAAGGAGCAACGACAGATTGGATATTTTGGAAGGGGTTTGCTGCAAGTGATCGGCTATCTTATAGTCGCTTTTCTGAATCAGCCTCATAAATTCCTCCGAGTCTTTCAACAAAGATTCTCTTTCCCCAGATTGAGAAGTCTCCTCCACTACCGGTCTTTTCCTTTTGTCCCCCTTATCAGCGATCACCTCAGGCGACAAAAAGACTCGGCCACTGCGAGTAATACCCCCTGCTCCCACGAGATTCTCAACTAAACTTGTAGGGGATCATTTAAGTTTATCTTCTGCCCATTACAGTACACTTCGGCTCCGTAGTTCCACGGAATGTCTTCCAACAAAACGGTCAAATTGTAAAACTCCGTCGTCCATCATCTCTTGAATATAGCTTCTCAACAGTCTACATCCTTTCTCAGGATCAGCAGAACATTCAACACAGTCCTCAGCACAACCAGGGAAAACCCCTCTTTTTAGCAATCTGGCTTTCACAAAGCTTAAGGGTGTTTTCAGTTCATCAACATCCGTCACCAAATTCAACACCTCCTCCTTGAGGATTGCATTAACCCCAGCCTGCCCATGATTTTGCATGAGATTCTGCACCACGTTGGGAACATCATTAGAAAAATTAATCGCCTTACTGTCAATTATGTCTTGCACTTTATGTTTGAAGGCTTTACAATTATCAATATTAAATCCTGGAGCACCCGAATGAAATTCACAACGAGCATTCGCATCGTACCCAGGTGGAGGTTGTCCAGTCAAAAGAGCCAAAGTCCTTTTCTGAATCAATTGTAGCTGTAGCAAAGCCTGCAATAACTGAGAGTAAGGCATAGGAGGCGCATCAAAATGCCTATTTGCGGCCCGACCTCTATCTTGGTATCTGCCATACCCCTACTGATTTTGTTGCGGTCGTTGTTGCTGTTGTTGCGGTGGTTGTTGAACTGCTGGAAAAGTGATGCTAGCAACCTGCTGATGCTGCCGATTCTGACCTCTATTTCTTCCCCTTGAACTGGATACAACGTTAGTATCTCCCTCTTGCCTTTTGTTTCCAAAAACCTTCTTGTTCCCTCCTCCTGCCGAGGATCCTTCACCAGCATTGATCTTTCCTAACTTAATTCCATTCTCAACCCTTTCCCTGGTGATTAGCAAGTCTGAAAAACTTCCCGACATACTGCTTATAAGCTTTTCATAGTACACTCCTGGTAAAGTAGCAACAAACATGTCTACAAGTTCCTGTTCTACCATTGGTGGTTGTACCCTAGCAGCAAGCTCTCGCCACCTCTGGCATATTCTTTAAAGCATTCATTGCTCTTCTGAGAAAGATTCTGCAGCTGGACTCTATTTGGAGCATGGTCACTGTTGTACTGATAGTGCCTTGCAAAAGTTTCGGCTAGGTCTCTCCAGCTACGGACATTAGCGGGCTCTAAGCTCATATACCATTCTAGCGATGGACCAGATAGACTATCCTGGAAGAAGTGCATCAAGAGCTTCTCGTCATCAGAATACGCAGACATCTTGCGATAATAAGACCTCATATGAACCCTAGGGCAAGTGGTATCCTTGTACTTATCAAAATCCGGGACCTTAAACTTTGGTGGCACTCTCAAGCCTGGGATCAGCCCCAGATTAGACATATCCAGCCCCATAGAGTTTTGGCATTCAAGAGACCTCATCTTCTCTTCGATCATCTTAATCCTTCTATCAGCCTCAGAAGGTATTTCAGGAGCTACAATCCTTAGAGAAAACACATCCTCCAGCCTATCCTCATTCCAAGTGCGGTCCAGGCTACCATGTATGGCACCTGTAGTGTCGAGACCATAACCATAGCCATTTCCATTACCATTACCACCATTAGCAAAACCAGTATGATTAAAACCTGTCGCATTTCCCGCACCAGCAGCGTGACCACCCCCTCCAGCAGTAGGGATGACTAAAGTTGGCATAGAGTTGTCTACCCGGGGAGTGTCAATGTGGGGAGGGTTAGAAGCAATCCCACCGTGTAAAACACCATCACTATCCACTCGCACAATTAGAGGTTGCACCAAAGTCTGAAGTTACGCCTGACCACTAGCAACCCCTTGCATGACCTCCATCAGTTGTGCCATACGATCTCTCATCTCTTACATTTCTAACTGCATCTGATACATCAGTCTTTTCAGGTTTCCTCTGGTACCGTACCGGTGAGTTGTCACATCAGCAATCCTGAAATACTAGTAAACCACATGAGAAATAAGGTTAATCGTTCTGGTGCACCTGCAAATGCGTGAAAAATGCTAAAATGCAGACATGTATTTATGCAAAAGGGATATTTCCCCCTCGATTCCAGTTTCCAGGAAAAAGATAACAATGGAGAACCTTGCGAACAAGCATAGAATACCAACTCCTCGTATATAGATCAAAAGCCATCAGGAAAAGTACAAACTACAACTTAGTACAAATAATGAAAATACCTCAACCAACAAGCCTGGTGATGGTCAAATACATCAAATAAATAGCAAAACTATAACAGAAATAGACAAGATAAGGTCAAACAGGATGACGTGATCGGAAATCCTCTAACAGCCTCAGCGTATCAGGATGATCTGGCCTGGAAAGTAGTCCCTGAATAAGCAAATCCTGCTGGCTAACAGTATGCTGTAGGCTATCAACGTGATCTTCCAAAGCTCTCTCTCCGAAACATGCCTCGAGCCTGCGTCGCTTGGAACCATCTCTCAACTTGAGATCCTTCAAGTTTGCGATCGCTTCATTCAACCTGTACTCACTGTCTCGTCTAAGTGATGCTTCCACTGCAATCTCCCCATCTTTGGCATTAAGCTGAGCCTTCAGCTTGCTGATCTGAAGCTTTAACCTGTCTTCACGCTCTTTGTTGTTAGTGAGCATGGCATTCCATATTGACTCAAACTTGGAGATCCTCAAGTAAGCCTTATCCAACTCTCCCTTCTTAGTGGCAAGGACATTGTAAGCGACATTCAAATCTCGGCCTGTGCGCTCTCTGTCATTAGTCTCCTTAGTCAGGTCAGTACCCAGCTTGTTCACAAGCTCGGTTTGTCTCTTGAAAGAATGAACTGCATCTATCTTCTCACTTCGAAGCTGGATAATCTCTTTCTCCAATTCTTCATTCGCTTTTCTCAGCTCTTCCTTCTCTGCCAATACCTGGTTATATTTCTAGATATCTACAGTAGTGGGTTCCCCTATCATGAGAGGATACAGAGGTGCAACTGCAGGGAATGGCATCAAGAACTTCGCAGCTCTATCATTAATCCAAGTTAAGTAAGGGTCATATGCTCGGCTGTTACTCTTATCCAAAGCTAACTTCCCTTTCCGATGAATGTTATTCCATGCATGCTCAAGTATGCCCAAAGCCTCGCCCTCCAATAAACCAGTAATATACAGAGATTCTTGTATCTCCTCTTCCCTAGGAGGCTCTCTCAGTGCATACCCAAATTGTCTCACCAATAAAGAAGGGTTATAGTTGATGAAACCTTTCCTTCCGACCAAAGGGACGTTAGGAAAACCACCACAACTATAAACAATATTTGTACCCAGCATGTCTCGATCAAACCAAACAATATTCTCTGCAGATAATCCCATCAATCTCTCCGACCATTTGGAAGTACTAGCAGTAGCCACAAATGGAATCGTCTTAGGAATATGACTAGCAAACCAAGCATACAATAGAGGAACACAGCAAGCCACATTCTTTCCCCTTCGTTTCTCATTCTTGTAATGCACAGAATGATAAACGTCTCCGAGAAGAGTAGGCACTGGGTTTCTCGAAGCCAGTATATGAAATGCATCCAAATCCACAAAGTCTGGAAGATTAGGAAACAAAACAATGTCGTATATACAAAGAGCAAGAACATCGTTAAATTTAACCCAGCAACCATCCTTAGGAAACTGTCGAGCCTTATCAACTAGGAAGGCCAAAGGAAAACCATGCACCCCGTTCCACTCTGTCAAACCCCCCTGTAGCTCTGAAGCATTCATATGTACAATGGCAGCTAGCTTAGCCAGATCTGGCTTAGCATCAATACAAACAAATGGCATCTGACTAAGAACAAGCACATCAAACAATACTGACTACTCCTCCAAAGTAGGTGCTAGAATGTAGTCAGGAAAAACAAAGCACCCCAACTGTGGATCGTAAAACTGCAGAAAGGCATAAAGACCATCCACCTCATATGCTGAAGGCTTACAGACCCATCTCAACAATCTCCCATAAGACTGCCTGAAATCATCCATCACCTTCCCACCAGCCAGAGAAATCAAACTCATCAAAGACCTAACATCTGGAGTTGGAAGCTTATAAGCCACAGTTCTCTTCAAAGAATCTATATCAACAAAGAGGGAATAAGATCACCAGAATTGAAGGAGAAATATGCACCTGCAACACAAATACATGTTAATGAAATGCAGATGAAAATGCAAATGCAAATGCAAACAAGGGATCAAGACTGTTGTGCTGTTGGTCGAGAAGAACCAGTGCTTCGCCTTAGTAAGAACAAAGTACCAATAACAGGACCCGCTGATAAACAGATTCACACTGTAAAGAACCGGGTATTCTGAAAGCCAAGGTTTCCTGCATAACCCAATCCCCCTCACAGGTGTGGACCTATCCACTGATAAGGTTCGACATCCTATGTGTTTTTCAGCGTCACATAATTTCAAGAAATGATGATACGTTCACCATTTCTGGTTTGGTATCATCGTCTCTTGAAGAGGCCTCACTTAACTGACTCACAAGTGATCGGTCCCCAGAGTCGACAACCCTCAAATCCAAAATTCTCTCGAGCCCAAAGGGCCAGAAAGAAAGTTGTCTAAGAGAATCTCGTCCGAGCGTGAATTTCATGGTGAACTAGTACGAGCAAAGCAAGCACATCCACCACTAATCTCCACTACTAAAGCTAGGTGTATATTCAAGCCCAGGTCCAGCTTATCACTCAATGGAACTTCCCTCCCCACAACATAGCAGTAATGATATATAATGCTAAAAATAAATGCGGGAAAGATAAATAAAGCACATATATACAACACCCAAAGATAAACATACAAGCGCTAGGATTGACTCGCATAGGGAACCAGAGTCGCCAACTGTCGCAACTGCGAAAAACCACCGGCGAAAAAACAGAAGAGTCGCCACTTTCGTTATTTATCCCAAAGAGAGGGAAAGGAAATGATCGGAGAAACCTAAAGAAAAAGGGAAAGACAAGGTCATCGCAACCATGTCTGGATTCGGGAGTTGGTTATGCAAGGGGAAGGTATTAGCACCCCTCACGTCCGTCGTACTCGACAGGATCCATGCATTGTTGTCTATCTAAAAGGGTGTGTTGAAACTATCTAGCTAAAGGCTCGGGGACAAAAGAAAAAATGAAAAGAGAAGTGACTCGGCAGAGCATCGCCGCTCTGTGCCTACGTACTCCCTCGTGCAATGGGAAAGTCAGAATCAACGTAGTTCGACTAACTACGGCTAAAGAAAAGGGGAAGGTTGCTCGCTAAGACGTCACGTCTCATGCCTACGTACTTTCATCTGGTATGAAAGATCAGAGCAAACGTAGTTCGGGCTAAAAACCTTGGCAAATTGCATCAGATCCTTCCCTATATAAATACCACATCAAACCAGAAATAAAACACACAACATTGAGCCATAAACACAAAACCTTCCAAAATCCATTTTAGTCATAAAACTCTTAAACCATTCACTATAAAACACCACAAATCATCCATAGAAACTGTCCAAACACCATAAACATTTGTCGTACCTCGAAAAATATGATCCTCGCGATGGACACAGAAAAAACATTCGAACAGAGTCACCACCGAAATTTATTCATTCCAAGGAAGGAATAGGAAAATATCGATAAAACCTTTAAAGAGATAAGAACATGGTCATCGCAACCAAATTCTAGGTATTAGCACCCTCTATGTCTGTTGTACTCATCGAGAACCTCTTGATTCGATTCGAGAGAAAAGTTAGCTAGGTTTATTTGTTTTCTTCTAAAGATTCGCTTCTAAGGGGAAAATGGGTGGTTTATTATAGGGTGCTCTCCAAGAATTGGGGCCCTTGTGGCAACGTGCTCCCTCGTGCAATAGGAAAGTCAGAGCATCATAGTTCGTGGGACTACGGGTAAAGATTTGTGTATGTTATGAACAAATGTTTAAGTCACATTCAAACTGCTAAACATTGGCTTGTCTGCTCGTTAGAGGAGTTTGAAGCACTAGTTTGTATGCACGGAAGAAGGGACTAAACAATGTTCTTTTAGAAAAAGTTTTAATCGCACGGCGGCGAGAAGTTGGATCAATGTGTTTGTATTTAATTGGATGACGATCACTTGAAGCTTAAGAAAGGCTCCTCGGGCCCAAGTGATCAGGAAAGTGAATCGAAGATTCGACTCTCTCTCTTTTTCAACCTTAATTATGAAAGAATTTTGACATAGTTAAAGTAGTTTATGAATGACGATTACTCAAGGCTTAAGAAAGGCTCCTCGGTTCCAAGTAGTCGGGAGAGTAAGTCAAAGACTTGACTCTCTCTTTTTTTCATCTAAGTATTAGGAAAATATGTTTTGATTTCGTTTATTATAAAAATAGTTTGACGTAGAGTCGTGTTGTAAATTTTTTTAGAGAAGACAATTGTTTGAACTTAAGAAAGGCTCCACGAGCCCAAACAATCGAGAAGAGGAATTGAAGACTCCATTCCAACTCCTTTTTCGTCTTTTATTTGAAATTATGTTTAAGTATATTTTAGTGTGTTAAGTTTACTTTGATAAAATGCTCGATGTGGGTCGAGGTTTAAAAATTGTGTATGAAACAAATAAGGTTGAACTAATGGAAAAGAGATCATATGGGTATAAGGTAAGGTCGATTGCGAGGCAAAAGCGCTCGACTTACAAAGAGATATGGTTTGGGGACTTGATATATGGATCAACTGTGCTTGAGAATGAGTTAATGATCAACTAGGTTTGTTTCGAAAAATTCTTGACGTCGGATCGAGCTCACTTGTTCTTTTGAAAAGAGGTTGATTTTAATCCTGTGTTAAACTATCTAAGCGATAACAAGTGTTACATCTCATGGGAGAGGGGTACATTTGTTCAAATGGGATAGTATCAAGCCACAATTAAGGTGAACCATTCATACATATGTAAGTAACCATAAATGTGAAGTGTGAAACAAGCGTCTTTGTACAAAGCCCAAGAGGAGGCTATAAGGTGGATGACGATCCTGATAACAATCGACTTACAAGGTATTTAAAAAGGGCTTGATTTGAGAATCAAGGTTTTAGTTCGAAAATGAGGTTTGCATAAACAAATATAGAATGACATGAATATAACTGAGGCATGATGAAGCACACATGAACAAAATGTAGAACCATAAAAGAAATCATACATCACACACACAATTATAAATTAGGCAATGGTAAAAAAAAGTTAATCAAACCAAGCATACTAACCCAGTAAATTAATTATCTAAAACTAATTAGTAATTAATTATCCATAATTAAAAGGAAAAACACAAACTAATGTTTTTTATTTTATTTTTAGAAGTGAAATAAGAGAAATAAAAAACCTAAATAATTAATTAAATTGAACTAAAATATTTAATAAAATTAACTATTAAAATTAATTAACATTAAATAAAAATGTTTAACAAAATTAATTAGGAATTTGTCAATACAAACATTTATAAATAAAACATATTTGAAAATAAAATGATTTGGATTTTTTAATAATAAAAAAAAATTAGCTAAATTAAAATCAAATACTTAATAAAACTATTTGTTAAATTAAATAAAATTAAGTAAATAATTTTAATAAAGCTAATAATTACTACAAAACATTTTGGAATATATAAAAAAAGAAATAATTAATAAAGTTTTTTTTAAATATGTAAAACAAAAGAATTAAATTAATTAAAATAGAAACAAACGATGGGCCAGGATTGTGAAAGATTCAGGGGATGCCGTTGGAGAAAAACCCTCAGGCCCATTTCCTAAGAGGTCCAACACGGAAGAGGAGAGTAGTCAATAGACTCCAGGTCAACTGGTTGACCATAGATCGTATCTTGAGCGTTGATCCAACAACGAGTCAAGACTGACTCTAGATCTGATGGTCAGAAATACGCGTGTGTGGTGAGGATTAGTGAGGATATAGTGTAGGATCATGATGACATGTTAGAGACCAGTGACTTCCCACCGGTGGAGAGATCCACAACAACCAAACATCAGCAGCGGATAAAGTAAATGGAAAGTTGGATCAACGTCATTTTCAAACCATTTCACTCTCTCTCATCTTTCTCCCTCAACACTATTATTTTCTCTCTACAAACAAGGTCACCAGAAACCTAGTTTTCCACTGGAGAATACGGTGGCCGTCGCCGCCCGTCTCCGGCCAATCTCCAAATTTACCCTATTCCACTAAACTAGATGCATAGATTCCAAATCCGCGCTAAAAAATTCCAAAAACCTAGCCCAAACTCCTAAAACAGAAAACTCATACAAAACCTAGATTTATAAAATCGTGAAGAAAACAAGAAATAACAAGAGGGTTTCGAGTCAAAAGAACGAGGCAAGCAAAGATATCACATCAAAAAGAATAGAAGGAGAAGGTTCTCACCAAATCGAAGCAAGTCCGAATTCAAGAACTCCGACGAAGGTACGATTCAACTCTCTTCTCTCTGGTTTCTTCTTTTACTTTTTCCTCTTCTTCCCTTTCTTCGTTTGATGTTATTGTTACATTGTTGAACCTTGTGGCTTTAAGGTTTAGTGTTTTCTTAGCTCAAATTAGCTCAGAGTTTCAATGAGAGACTCTGAGTAACTTATTAGGATTTTTTAGAGCTCTGGTAAAGAATGTTGAGGATTTCTTGCGCGGTTGTCTAGGTTATTTCTCTGGTGTTTTTTTAGTCCCCGTAGAATAAGAAATGATGTAGTATATATAGCATAATCCTCATACGTGTGAACTAGGGAAACTTGTGTGAGGTTGTTAGAGAATTGAGGGTGAGATGAAATTTGTTGCTCATCCCTTAATTTGATGGGATCTCTTGAGAGTGGGATGTTATTTTCTCATTTTGTCTTTTCTGCTATTTTAGAATGTAGGTGGTCCCATTTGCTGACTTGTGGTATTTCTATGAATTACTGCTATATACGTGTTGTTTATACCACCTGTGCCTCAAACATGCCTTGATACGAATTTTAACATCTTTGTTTCTGCATTTGCTTTGGATAGTACCCTGCTGCGACATCATCTCTTATTTTACTGTTGTTGCACTTGTATGATTCAGGTGTTATGAATTTTCCATATTCATTATTTTTTATTACTACTTGTCAAGTTATGTTCTGTGGGATTTTCAAGCCTTATGAATTGAGGACGCAAATTCATACTAATTTGTTGTGAATACTGTCATTGGTTTACTTGTACTAATCATTAGTTTCAATCTGTTTTTGTCATATGTACCTTGGCACAATGGACTCAGTTGTCGATATATGATAACATACACTGTATAAAAGTTCTATGTGTAACTGCTGCTAACATGTACTAGAAAAGCCCTCAACTTGGGATTTTGTTTTAGATTGTACATGTATTGTTCTTATTTGCTATTGCAGCCTGCTAATATGTCTTCTCTTTTTCTTTTCATGTGTTTGGATGGTGATAACCTGAGTTCGGGTAAATGGTGAAGCTTGACATCTTGGACAATAGAGACTTAACATGAATGAAGACTTGGCATTGAAAGATTGATGATGGAGCTTAGACACAAAGATTTTGGGATGTATGGATATGAAGACTAAGAAGAACCTTAAATCTTGCATTTTGGCTTCCGAAATTTGGATTTGTTAGGCATTGTACCTAAGCTTTTGTAAAATCCAAATGGTGTGATGCCTTTGGATCAAATTAAATATTTGTAATGTAAACTTTGTAACATTCGCAATTCCATAGTAATTCTTAGTTCACATGTTTGTTTTGTGAATTCAAAGAAGATCTCTTAACTTGTTGATACTATCATGTAGCAAGCCTTGAAAAAAACTTTCTCTTGTAACACACATGTGAATTTTGAAATGGCATTTGAATTCAATCAAATTTGGTACACAATGTATCTTTAAAACAAAATGTACTTTGTTCTTCACTATTATATATTGACAACAGTTTGGCTCAAAAGGCACCAAGTAACCATCACATCTTAATCTTCAGCATAATACTCATGGCCTAATAATAGGTTGGTTATTGTTTTGAAAATAATGGCTTGCTTCTTGCAAAGAGTTGGAATAAAATTGGATAAACTCACCAATAGCTCATAGTATGGTTTGAATCAAGTTCCTCATGAATTGGAAAACCTAAGAAAAATTTGAGAAATCTCTGGTATGACACAAAACAATCTTCATGGCTTAATTGGTTTTACCATCTAGTAATGCTTGAAATCCACTCGAAATAAACCTTAATAAAAAAATTAGACTATGCCATGAACTTCCTACAACCATCCTTATATCTTGGAACCCAACATCAAACACGACCCAAGATTGAATTAAGAATGGCCATCCTTTGAACCAACTTGCATTAAAACTAGCAAAAGTTCAGCTAATCTAACCATATATCCTCAGTGTCATCCTTGGGATATGCCTCATAGCCAGTTGATCAGATCATGACCACCAAATCATGAGCATGAGGCACGTTCTTCATTTACCTCCTCTTGAAATCAAACTACCCTGATAAGATTTTACAATCACCCAAAGCACCTAAGATATTCATGATCTAAATTTCAGAGGATCGTGGCCAAAGGACAAATGATCATTTAAGAGAATATCATGAAACAACACAAAAGTTAGCAAAAGAGAATGAAAATGATAGGACAAATTTAGGGTATGACAGATCCCCCTATCTAATTATCTTGAACCCAAGAGAGTGAACTGCTGCATGGTGTTCACTTTAGGTAGAAGTCAATTAGATACAAGAAGACCCCGAAATTTTTCAGGCAAGGAAGTAAAAAGCTATGTAGTAAGAGACAACAAAATGGGGTAGCGAGGTTCAAAATAACTTGAGGTTCTTTGGATGGTCGAAACAGTCCCTTATCCATTAAGGTTCTTTGATGATTCTAAAGCAGTATTGCGATAAAACATGAGATTCTTTGAGTAGTCGAAGCAAAACCTTATCCAAAAGGTTCTTCGATGATACCAAAGAAGTATCTCGAACACAACTTGAGATTCTTCGGGTGGTCAAAGCAGCACCTTATCCAAAAGGTTCTTCGATGATACCAAAGCAGTATCTCGACAAAACATGAGATTCTTCGAGTAGTCGAAGCAGCACCTTATCTAAAAAGGTTCTTCGATGATACCAAAGAAGTATCTCAATATAAACTTGAGATTCTTCTAGTTATCGAAGCAGTACCTTATACAATAAACTTGCTGGGGAATAGTAGAGAAAAATTCCTATCAGAGGAAAAGTGTTGTCCAAACTGTGTAGGGGAAAAGCCTTCAAGAAACTTTTTAAGATAACCTCTACTTAGGGATTATCATTATCAATTGCATGGTCAAAGAATGAATTGCTGGGGAATAAAATTCCTTGAACACGTGTGAGGTATCAACTCTTTCCAGAGGAATACTACCGACTTCAATGGAGGATTGGCCAAGATTCTTGCAAACTGATCTTGACTTCTGTTATGCTATGCTGCTGGGGACAAAAAATTTCATGCGTTATGATGCTTAATATGCAGCTAAGATGCAACTTCTAGGGAATCTAATGCATTTGCAAATGACTTAGATATGCAAATGCTTGATATGATTATGATATTATCCTGTATGCCATGATAATGCAAAAGATCAGGTACGCTGGGGATAAATTTCCTGTTGGAAGTATCACCAGGGACTGGATTTGGGTAGTTGCCAAGCGAAATTGGACTTTAGTTATTCTGCCAATTGAGATTAGGATTTGGTTTTATGAGGATGCCAGCAAAAGTGGACTTTTAGTGGTTGCCCATAAATATTGGACTTAAAAGGTGGAATTGGAAGTACCAACTGGAGTGGCTTTTTGTAGCTGCCCATAAAAGGTTGGGTTTTTTATGGGGGTAGCGAGAAGATTGGACTACTAGACACCCCACATTTGGGAACCCAATGGGTGAGGAACTGATTGCCCCTAGATATTTTTGGACTCAATGTTGGGTGTCGCAACTGCGAAAAACCACCGGCGAAAAAATAGAAGAGTCGCCACTTTCGTTATTTATCCCAAAGAGAGGGAAAGGAAACGATCGGAGAAACCTAAAGAAAAAGGGAAAGACAAGGTCATCGCAACCATGTTTCGATTCAGGAGTCGGTTACGCAAGGGGAAGTTATTAGCACCCTCACGTCAGTCGTACTCGACGGTATCCACGCATTGTTGTCTATCTAAAAGGGTGTGTTGAAACTATCTAGCTAAAGGCTCAGGGACAAAAGAAAAAAAGAAAAGAGAAGTGACTCGGGAGAGCATCGCCGCTCTGTTCCTACGTACTCCCTCGTGCAATGGGAAATTCAGAGTCAACGTAATTCGACTAACTATGGCTAAAGAAAGGGGGAAGGTTGCTCGCTAAGTCGTCGCGTCTCATGCCTACGTAATTTCATTTGGTATGAAAGATCAGAGCAAATGTAGTTCGAGCTAAAAAGGACCACAGGTTGGTTCAAAGGTTTTTAGGCCCGAGTAGGGTTAACAGATAGTTCTATCAGTTGGTGTATGCAGTTCGACCATTGGAGACTTAGGCGTTACCGCTTGTGGTAGAACTAAGAGTGAACGACACTCCTTTTGTGAAAAGATTTCCTGATTAAGATCCCGAAGGATGAAGAAGGCTTGAAATGTTTGTATTTTTTAGAGAAGAAGTGTTTTGAATTTGATTTGTAACTCATGTCGCACTAGAGACTATGACCTAAGAGCGAATGCATTGTATATCACCCAAAGGGTGTACACTAAACACTCTAGGTCCTTGAGAGGAGGCCCCTCAATTACCATTTCTGAAGTAGCTTAAGGCTTGTAGCGTGCTACACTTGTCATTCTTTATTAAGTGTTTTATGGATGTTTGAAGATGAGAAGAGAAGAAAGAACACTAATGGGAGAATAGTCAATCCTAAAAGTTATCATGCAAAGTGGACTTAAAGTTGGGATTCAAAAGGTAACTAACTAATGTTATCATGCATGGTTAGGCACCTAATGTCTATCATAACCTCAAGAGGTTAGAGAAGTTATGGGGAGCATGGCAAGGAAATGCAAAAGAAGAAGAAGAGGAAGAAGAAGAATGCATATGTAAATGAAAATGCAAACATTCAAAGAAGAAGAAGGAGAAGTTCATAAGAAGAAATCAATCCAACAAAAGCAAACCACACAAAGATGCACCAAAAGTGGGATGAAATGCAAGTAATCACAAAACAAAACAAGAAGAAATGGTTCACAAAACAAAAGCAATCACAAAACAAAACAAGAATAAATGCAAGTAAGAGCACAAAGGAAGCAAACATGCATCACATAGGAGTTCAAGTTGAAAGTTTGAAAAGAAACACACAAATGAACAAGGAAGAAACAATGTCATGACCTAAAATTGAACCAAAATCATCCTTAACATGTTAACAACATGAAACATAAGGCATTGGGGTTTCAAAGGATCCAAAGATGTCATATCCATATCAAACTAGGTCAAGATACATGTGTGAACCTCCCTTGGAGGTAACTTGACTTGCAAGTTACCTCAAAAATAGGAAAATGGTTCAAAAATAATCAAGTAAAATGCACAAAGAAGCTAAACATGTTGGCAACCAGAGGCCAAAAGCTCAAAGCAAATATCCCCTCAAAGCACCATCAAAAGAAACAATTCATTTAGATGTACCACTTTGAGATGGGGGAAACAAAGACAAAAAGAAAAGCCACAAAAGTCAACCCAAAAGTCAACAAACAGGAGCAAAATGGTCCTCAAAAATTGATCAACTCATCATTGAGATGAGGATCAATTTTCATTCATTAGATCAAAAAGGAATGAGAGAAACAAAAGCAAAAGCAAACAATGTCACAATTCAATTCAATTAAAACAACTCCAATATTTAATTCTTTTTTAAATTGAAAATAAAATTGAAAAGTAAAATAAAAATATCCAAAAAAAATTAGACATCTCAAATTTTATAAAAAATATTTTTGGTGAATTTTTAAAGTATTGGAGCTATTTTATATGATTTAAATTGTAAACAGAAAATAAAACAAAAATAAAAAATAAAATAAAATAAAATGATAAAAGAATGGTTCAAATAACAACAAAATGAAGTTCAAAATTAAGTTTGGGCCCAGCAGGGGGTGTGGATAGCGCGCGTATCCTAGGCCCAGTCAGAAAATCTCAAAATAAAATAAAAACCTAGTAATTAAGTGTGACACGGTCAACTATGGATCACCATGGATATCAACTACACGCGCATGATCAGGGAGTAATGAAATCAAGTGTCCACGAAGGCGCCAACACATTAATGAAGATTCAAATGTTATCACATGCAACAAGTCAAACATGGACTACCATGAGTCTTAATCAGAAGTGTTGGAAGGAAAAGTAATCAAATCGTGCGCCTCACAATACGCCACGCAGTCATCTTCTTCATTGAACAAAGGAGGGAAACCAGAGGTGGCCGGAAATGCTCCGGTCATCTTCCTCATGAGCTCCGGCCACCGTGAATCAACAACATCACACGGCCAACTCAAAACTCAACCGTTCTGGATGAATTTTATACCAAAATTTATCTAGAGATCACGAGGATCTCAAATCCAGCCTAAAAGATTGTGCACCAAAATCAAAAGTACACCAAAACTCATCCAATTTGGTTTAAACATTATCTAGAGGTTATGTAGGTTACAGATCCACCAACAATTAAGCAAGAACATGCCAAAACAGATCCAAACATTTTTGAGCTTCCACCACCAATCATCACAAATGCCAGTTCGTTTTACATATTAATGATCTACATTGTTTCTACATCTCAAATATGCAAAAATGGCAATGAATCATGACATATTGAGAGTGTAAGGTTGATTTGCAATTACCTAGTGGAGAACTTCCACTAAGCCTTCAATTGGAGCTTAAGCTTGCAGAAAAATATCCAGAATCGTTCAGTGATCTTCAATAGAGCTTTTGCAATTCACAATTTGGCTTGAAACTTGCTAATTCTCCAAATTCGAATTTTGATTTTTCACCACTTTTTCAAAACTATTCTTGAGCAATTTGCCTCCAATTCTCTGTTCTGATGATTTGTGAATGATCAAAATCTTATATGTGATGGATCTTGATAAGAATTGAGCCCAATCTCAGCCTCTAACAGTCCAATTGAAAATCCAAGGAATTGATTTTGGAGCTCTCTCATGTGCACGAAAATCTCATCAATTTGGCTCCAAAATGCTTCAAAATGCTTGCTGGTAAAACATGGAGTGTGAATGGCTTGGATTAACTCCTTGTTTAATCTCAATGGTTGAAGTTTGTTGTGTAACTTCATGATGAAGAAAACTTGGAAATGGATCGTTAAACTCATCAAACTCCAATTCTAAAATTGCCAATGTGTTTAAAATGTAGTTTGCACTCAAAATATGTACTCATTTGCACAAAAATGTTCAAAAATGAATTAATTCCCATTTTTCCCTTTTAAGCTTTCTTCCATGAAAATTCACACATCAATTTCTCATTCCAAGCCTAATCCATGACTTATCAATGTTTGAATAAGAAAATAACATCATTTGGAGCAAGTTTTATGTTGGAAAAATCTTCATTTGAAGTGTGCAAGTTGGTGAAATGGACCTATAATTTTATGACCTAGAATCTCACTTTCCCAAAATACCCTTGGCTTGTAACCCTCATAGCTTGAGTTCTACAAATCCGATGAAAGGCTTCTAGTACTTTTTTGGAAAGCTAAAACCAATACCTACAACTTTCATGTTGGCCAAAATTTGTGGAGAAACATCCTTCTAGGTCAAAAACGAATTCGAAGTTGGTTGACTTTTGTTGACCAAAATCACATTCATCTGATGACTTGTAACTTGTCTGCATCATAACTTGAGTTCTATAAATCCAATCAATGACTTCTAGTACTCAAAAGAAATATAAGAACATGCTCTACAAGTTACATGTTGGTCAAAAGTTGAGATGAAACTTGTATCTTGATATAGGTGATCTTGAAGTTAGGCACTAAATAGGGGATTTTACCCTGAGAACCCTAATTTAGTAACTTCTCACACACTTGATCCTTGATGAATTGAACTTGAAATGATGTCTCATGTATCTTAAAACAACATCCCATGACCATAGAGACTTTGAATTGAGTTTTAATCTCCTCCAATTGCACAATTGACTGAGGATTAACCAGATGAAAACCCTAATTGCAACACCTTCAACTGTGACTTTCCACACTTGGTATAAACACTTGGATGAGCTCCACAATGGCCCTAATGGCACTCAATGAGCTCTCTCAAAATCTCATATCCATAACCATGAATTCATAACCCTCTGATGATCTTGCACTGGCCTCCAAGTTAGGAGCTGACCCACATACATCCATCAATCCTTTCACAAGACCATTGCCAACTTCTAGATGACTTGATGACCATTCAAACTTGAGTAACACCCCTTGCTCAGGGTTGAACCTCTGAGTAGACTCCTCTTGATACACACAAACTCTTGATCCCCATGTTCAATGTAAAATGCTATGCAATGCAAATTCTAGAAAGAAATGAAATGAAACAAAAACCAAGTTAAGAAAAGGTTGGGAAAATTTTGGGGTGCAACAGCTGCCCCTATTCAAACGACTTGGACCAGAAGGAGGAAAAAGAAAACGGCTTTCACGCAAACAAGGTAAAAGACGATTTAATACCAAAGAACCTGGAAATTTGCCAACCGCAGAAAATAAATCTGCAAACAAGAGTCTCCGGAGATAACTGCTCTGATTACAAACACATTCCGCTGGGGAAGAGAGAACTTAACGAGTAACTCTGCTTGGGAAAACCCTGAAATAGGGGAACACTTCAAATTGCAGGAATCTGGATATTCAACAAACAAAAATAAATCAATGAGGTTTTCCGAAGCCTGGACACTCAACGTAATAGTCGGAGCCTGAACGCTCAACGTAATAGAAAGATATATCATTTGCAAAATCACCGGAGCCTGGATGCTCAATGGAGAAGCCAGAGCCTGAACGCGCAATGTAAAATTGACCGGAGCCTGAACGCTCAATTTAATAATTGGATCCTGAACGCTTAAGGTAACTGAAATCATTGAAAATTTGTCGGAGTCTGGATACTCAACGCACAAGAGAAGTTACCACATATTGGAACTCGGCCGGAGTCTGGATACTCAACGTAATACATCGGAACTTGAATGTTCAACGAAAATAAACCGGAGCCTGGATGCTCGACGAAATAAACCGAAGCTTGAACTCTCAACGAGAGTGACCGGAGCCTGAATACTCAACGGACAAAAGAGATCATCATCATAAAAAAATTATCGGAGTCTGGATACTCGAGAGAAGAGTGACTGGAGCCCGGATCCTCAATGGACAAAACAATACGTCACAAATTGACAAATCTACCAGAATCTGAGTACTCAACAGAGAAACCGAAGCCTGAATGCTCGACAAAAATTGACTGGAGCCTGGATACTCAACGGACAAGAGGAAAATACTACAAATAAATCCATCAAAACTGAACACCACACTATCTTTACCGGAGTCTGGGCACGCGACGGAGAAAGCATAATAATATGAGGTCTGGATACCACAAACATCTTTACCGGAGTCTGGATACTCGACGGAAAAAGAAAACCCTGTCAACTGGGAATGGACCGGAGTCTGGATACTCAACGGAACACAAATACTTATCCTGATTCTCCGAGATCCGAAGATACTGCTGGGTAATAACATGAGTCGGGGTCTGGATACCACGCGGGCTAAGAGAAACCACATGGTCTGAATACTAGGGCAAAAGATCAAACCTCCGAAGATACACCTGAAACAAACAGATAACAACCTGGTTTATGTTTCATATGCATATGTTTGAAAATGGCGTAATGTTCCATACGAAATGGAAATGCTACGCATTTGGGTAGATGCTATGCACGCATGCAGATGCAATGGAACTGACTCAGCAAAATAAATGCTAAAGATACAGAAAACACCCTGTCGGGGCAAGAAAATAACCCTGTTGAAAGAATCAACGATTCTATCGGGGATAGAGCACAGACTTGCTCATGCCAATAACCATTAGACTTATGCCGAGAAACGGGCCTTCGCTGACTTCCTGCAAATAAAATACCAACGTGACAACATTCATTCATCCTGCTGAGGAGGAGAGAACAACTCTGCTGGGGATTGCTCCACCAGGGAACGAACCTAACCAGGCTGCAAAATACTCTATGGGGAGAAAATCCAACCACTACTCGTTGGGGAATACCTATAAGCATGCACCTTATAGGGATTAAATGCGCATCAATTTCCGAAGGAAAGCGTACACGCTACCTGTTCGCTCAAACTGCATACAACTCTACTGGGGATAGAGGTACGAACTTCACTGATAGATTCAGGCTGGGGATAGGACGAACTTTATCCATACCTTTTTGCCCCAAGGGTAACGACCATGCAATACTGAACAAACATACAAGATATCCTACGCAAACGGAATCATTTTAGTCATCATTCGTGATGTTGTTCAAATAATTCATAGTTTTAACAATTATTGGCCAAGGCCTACAAGTTTATGTTAGCACAAGTTCATCAAAACATTGGGCGTTTTCACAAACAAAACAGTAAAAGTTAAAACAAAGCGCACAAATCAAGTACTGAATAATATATGTTTATTAATAAATGGCCTGTAAATGGGCAAAGTTTTTATAGTGGATGCAACTCCTAAAAAGAGGAAGTTGCGCAAAACAAATACAGATATGCACAGAAATATACAAACGTGTACAAAAATGTCGGCAATGTGGCACAGACAAACACCATGAGCTGATCCCTCTATGACTCGCCTGACTCTGACACTTTCCCGACGCTTCGTATTCAGAAGAGATTGATTCAGATGAAAACACGGCCCTCAGGTTCTCCCAATCCACTAAGCAATGAAGTTTCAACGCAGACCACAATCATTTGCTTTTTCAATCCCTAACTTTTGCCTGAACCGCCCTTTCGGTTTTCGATTCATCGGGATACCCATTTTTGCCAAAGTCTCCCTTTCAGGATTTCGACTTTGCGGGTTTACATCTTTTCATTTTTATCCCTAATTTTTGCTCGAACCTGTTTTTCAGTTTTTTATGGTTCGTCGGGATGCCCCATTGTTTCCTGGACTTTTCTTTTTGTGTCCAGCGGGTCTCTTTTAAGCAAAGTATTTTTTAACTGCGTTTGCGGTCACAGGAGATGTGAAATCTTCACCATCCATGGTGGCTAACAACAAGGCTCCTCCGGAGAAAACCTTTCGAACAACATATGGACCTTCGTAATTGGGAGTCCATTTACCCCTGTGATCTGATTGTGGTGGGAGAATTTTTTTCAGCACAAGATCGCCCGCCTGAAAGCTTCGAGGGCACACCTTCTTATTGAAAGCTTTCTTCTTCCGGCTCTGGTACAAACGACCATATGCAATTAATGCTAACCTCTTTTCATCCATCAGGCTAAGCTGATTCAGTCTATTCTTGATCCATTCTGCCTCATCAAGTTTCACGTCGACCAAAACTCTTAAAGAAGGAATCTCTACTTCTAGCAGTAGGATAACTTCCATACCGTACACTAGCGAGAAAGGAGTTGCCCCGGTTGATGTGCGTACGGTCGTACGATAACCGTGAAGAGCAAAGGGCAACATTTCATGCCAATCTATGTAAGTGACAACCATCTTTTGCACTATCTTTTTGATATTCTTGTTGGCCGCTTCAACAGCTCCATTCATCTTCGGCCGATAGGGCGATGAGTTGTGATGTTCAATCTTGAAGTTCTGGCATAACTCCTTCATCATTTTGTTATTCATATTCAAACCATTATCAGTAACAATTCGCTCATGAATTCCATATCTGCAAATGATGTCCTTCTTTATGAATGTTGCTACCACTTGTTTGGTCACATTAGCGTACGAAGATGCTTCAACCCACTTGGTGAAGTAGTCGATGGCTACCAAGATGAAACGATGACGGTTAGATGCGGTGGTCTCAATCTTGCCAATCATATCAATGCCCCACATGGAAAAGGGCCACGGGGACGCCATAACATTCAATGGGCACGGCGGTACATGAATCCTATCAGCATAAATCTGGCATTTATGGCATTTCTTTGAAAATTTGAAACAATCTGACTCCATAGTTAGCCAATAATACCCTGCTCGTAAGAGTTTCCAAGACATGGCATGTCTGCCGGCATGTGTACCGAAAGTACCTTCGTGGACTTCTTCCATAAGCAGTATTGCTTCTTTTTCATCCACACCTCTCAACAACACCAAATCATGGTTCCTTCTATATAGTACACCATCGGGGTTTAGGTAAAAGTTGCCAGACAACCTCCTCAGCATCTTCTTATCCTAAGCCGAAGCCCCTGGTGGATACTCTTGCTTCTTGAGGAAGTTCTGTATATCGTAAAACCATGGCTTACCATCAGCAGCCTCTTCAATGGTGAATACGAAAGCGGGTCTGTCCAAGCGATAAATGACTATTCTGGGAGCCTCATTCCAGAAATTCACTTTGTACATCGAAGATAGTGTTGCCAAAGCATCGGCCATCTGATTCTCTGCTCGTGGCACATGGTGAAAATCTACCCGATCGAAGAAGGGTAACAACCTCCTTGCATAATTTCTGTAAGGAATTATATTTAGTTGACGAGTTTCCCATTCTCCCATGATTTGATTAACCACCAGCGCTGAATCGCCATATACATCGAGATTTTTGATCCTCAGATCAATAGCTTCTTCCAGACCCATGATACATGCTTCGTACTCAGCTTCATTGTTGGTGACTGGAAATGTCAATCTGGAAGTGAATGAGATGTGAGTGCCATGAGAAGTTGTAATAATTGCCCCAATTCCACTACCATAAGAGTTGACAGCACCATCGAATATCATTTGCCACTGAGAATCCTTCTCTGGACCTTCACCGTGTAATGGTTCTTCACAATCTTTCGCTTTTAGGAACATGATATCAGGAAATTCAAACTTCATCGGTTGATAATCTTCGATTGGCTGCTCAGTAAGGTATTCTGACAGAACACTTCCTTTGATGGTTTTTTGAGACACATATTGTATATCATACTCTGTCAGTACCATCTGCCACCTGGCAATTCTTCCTGAAAGCGCTTGCTTCTCGAAGACATACTTAATCAGATCCATCTTCGAAATCAGCATGGTTGTGTGATTAAGCATATATTGTCTCAAACATTTGGCAACCCAAGCAAGTGCACAACACGTTTTCTCGTGCATTGAGTAACGGGACTCACAATCTGTGAGCTTTTTACTCAAATAATAGATCGCATGCTCCTTTCTTCAAGTCCCGTCGTGTTGACCGAGAACACAACCCATATTGTTCTCAAGAACCGTTAAGTACATGATTAAAGGCCTTCCAGCTACTAGGGGTATCAATATTGGAGGCTCCTGCAAGTATTCTTTTATTTTATCAAAGGCTTTTTGAAAATTTTCATTCCAGACGACTGCCTGATCTTTCTTTAACAATTTAAACATTGGCTCACACGTGGTTGTGAGATGAGATATGAACCGAGCAATGTAGTTCAATCTCCCCAAGAAACTACAAACTTCTTTTTCTGTTTTCAGCGCTGGCATGTCTTGTATGGCTTTTATCTTTGCAGGATCGACCTCAATTCCTTTTTCACTGACAACAAACCCCAATAACTTTCCGGACCGAACTCCAAAAGTGCACTTATTTGGATTCAACCTTAGTCTGAACTTTCTAAGCCTCTCGAACAGCTTCAACAAGTTAACCAGATGCTCCTCCTCCATTTGGGATTTAGCAATCATATCGTCAACATAAACCTCAATCTCTTTATGCATCATGTCATGAAAGAGCGTTGTCATAGCGCACTGATATGTTGCTCCGATGTTCTTCAAGCCAAAGGGCATCACCTTATAGCAAAACGTTCCCCACAGTGTAATGAATGTTGTTTTCTCCATGTCCTCCGGTGCCATCTTTATCTGATTATAACCCGAGAAACCATCCATGAAGGAAAACACCGAAAATTGAGCCGTATTGTCGACCAATACGTCAATGTGAGGGAGCGGGAAATCATCCTTAGGGCTAGCCTTGTTCAAATCCCGATAATCAACACACATTCACACCTTACCATCTTTCTTCGGTACAGGTACTATGTTGGCGACCCACAGAGGGTAAGTAGTCACGACTAAAAATCCAGCGTCCCATTGCTTTTGGACCTTTTCTTTGATTTTTACCGCCATATCTGATCTTGTTCTTCTAAGTTTCTGCTTGACCGGCGGACATTCCTCGCGCAACGGTAAGCGATGAACTACTATGTCGGTATCAAGCCCAGGCATATCCTCATACGACCAAGCAAAGATGTCACTATACTCTCGAAGCATCTCGATTATTCTTTGTTTGATGTCGCTCTGTAGCGTAGCCCCTATCCGAACATTTCTGACCACTTCTTCAGAACCCAGATTAATGACCTCGATTTCCTCCTGATGAGGCAGAATGATTTTCTCTTCTTGTTTCAAAAGTCTGGCTAACTCTTCAGGAAAGTCTTCATCCTCATCAATCTCTTCTTCAGCTTGATATATCGGTTGATCAAAGTCGAAGCGAGTCATAGAAGGTTCTGGATCGGTGTCATCTATAATAGGAATCCTGCAATGAAAATGGTTAAATGTTTCAAACAATTTGCAAACAAATATAAACCACGTTGCCATTTTATTGTGAAAAGTGAAAATAAGAAAAACAGAGATCACAAAATTTGAATGAGAAAACGCCCTTTGATTAATTGATAAACAATGTTCAGACATAAACAAGTAAGGCCCTGAAATAAAATACCACTATGCCCCGGGTAGGACATAGGGTAGTACAATAATTGGAAAAATAAAGCATTACTGTTCTGTCGTCACTTGAATGAATTCTTCAATTGACCAGTTGCGTAGGCTCTGTCCTGGAATACATGGCTTGATCCAGGCATCCGTATCACAGTCACTGTCTCCAGCTTCATCATCAGAAATGGCATTAATCTGCTCAAAGAAGACACCTCCGCTAGTAAACCTGATCGGCCCCTTGAACTTTCAGTGTGCTTTGTGAAGATGATAGGCGGTACCCCAGACCGAACTTTTCTTGCTTCTGCGGTATATCAATCACCTGCCCCCAGCCTTGGGCTAAACCAGCTTGCACCACAGCTTGTGCTTCTTTAAAGGAAGACATAGCCACCTCAGGCTCTTTACTCACAAATGGAGACTTATCTTTAATCTTGACCGCTTCGAAGGCCTGGAAAAGGGTTTCATGGATCTCTCCATCCACTTCAACATACTTAAAGGATGATAAATGGGTGACCATGATATCCTCCTCTCCGCAAACCGTAACAACGCTACCGCCAACCATGTATTTCAGCTTCTGATGCAGAGTTCATGTAACAGCCCCAGCTGAATGAATCCAAGGGCGACCTAGTAAGCAACTGTAGGCCGGCTGGATATCCATGATGTAAAACACTACATCAAAGACTTCAGGTCCAACCTGAATAGGCAAAGTTACCTCCCCAAACACGGATCTTCGGGTTCCATCAAACGCACGCACCACCAAATCACTTGGCGTGCAAATCAACCCTTTCATATCTAACTTCATCAGGGCCTTCTTCGGAAGCACGTTTAAGGAAGATCCCGTGTCCACCAGCACGTGAGACATGACAATCCCTTGGCATTCTAGAGATATGTGCAGTGCACAATTATGATTTTTGCCTCTGGGTGTCAAATCCAGATCCGTAAAGCCTAAGCCATTTCTTGCGTTTACGTGTGCCACCACTCCCTCAAGTTGATTGACTGAAATTTCCTGTGGCACGTAAGCAGTGTTTAATATTCTCAGCAATGCATTCCTATGCGCCTCAGAGCAAAGGAGCAACGACAGGATGGATATTTTGGAAGGGGTTTGCTGCAAGTGATCGGCTATCTTATAGTCGCTTTTCTGAATCAGCCTCATAAATTCCTCTGCGTCTTTCAACAAAGATTCTCTTTCCCCAGATTAAGAAGTCTCCTCCACTACCGGTCTTTTCCCTTTGTCCCCCTTATCAGTGATCACCTCAGGCGACGAAAAGACTCGGCCACTGTGAGTAATACCCCCTGCTCCCACGAGATTCTCAACTAAACTTGCAGGGGGATCATTTAAGTTTATCTTCTGCCCATTACAGTACACTTCGGCTCCGTAGTTCCACAGAATGGCCTTAGTGCTTTCAAACGGCATAAGACCTGCTTTGGTGATAGTTATCGTTGGTGGCTTTGGAGCGTAGATAGTAACAGTCTTGTACGGGATGGAGATTGTCGCAATCGCATCCTTTTCTTCAGCCACTAAATCCTCTGAATCTCTTCCAACAGAATGGTCAAATTGTAAAACTCCGTCGTCCATCATCTCTTGAATACAGCTTCTCAACAGTCCACATCCTTTCTCAGGATCAGCAGAACATTCAACACAGTCCTCAGCACAACCCGGGAAAACCCCTCTTTTTAGCAATCTGGCTTTCACAAAGCTTAAGGGTGTTTTCAGTTCATCAACATCCGTCACCAAATTCAACACCTCCTCCTTGAGGATTTCATTAACCCCAGCCTGCCCATGATTTGGCATGAGATTCTGCACCGCGTTGGGAACATCATTAGAAAAATTGATCGCCTTACTGTCAATTATGTCTTGCACTTTATGTTTGAAGGCTTTACAATTATCAATATTATGTCCTGGAGCACCCGAATGAAATTCACAACGAGCATTCACATTGTACCCAGGTGGAGTTTGTCCAGTCAAAGGAGCCAAAGTCCTTTTCTGAATCAATTGCAGCTGTAGCAAATCCTGCAATAACTGAGAGTAAGGCATAGGAGGCGCATCAAAATGCCTATTTGCGGCCCGACCTCTATCTTGGTATCTGCCATACCCCTACTGATTTTGTTGCGGTCGTTGTTGCTGTTGTTGCGGTGGTTGTTGAACTGCTGGAAAAGTGATGCTAGAAACCTGCTGATGCTGCCGATTCTGACCTCTATTTCTACCCCTTGAACTGGATACAACGCTAGTATCTCCCTCTTGCCTTTTGTTTCCAAAAACCTTCTTGTTCCCTCCTCCTGCTGAGGATCCTTCACCAGCATTGATCTTTCCTAACTTAATTCCATTCTCAACCCTTTCCCTGGTGATTATCAAGTCTGAAAAACTTCCCGACATACTGCTTATAAGCTTTTCATAGTACACTCCTGGTAAAGTAGCAACAAACATGTCTACAAGTTCCCGTTCTACCATTGGTGGTTGTACCCTAGCAGCAAGCTCTCGCCACCTCTGGGCGTATTCTTTAAAGCATTCATTGCTCTTCTGAGAAAGATTCTGCAGCTGGACTCTATTCGGAGCAAGGTCACTGTTGTACTGATAGTGCCTTACAAAAGCTTCGGCTAGGTCTCTCCAGCTACGGACATTAGCAGGCTCTAAGCTCATATACCATTCCAGCGATGGACCGGATAGACTATCCTTGAAGAAGTGCATCAAGAGCTTCTCATCATCAGAATGCGCAAACATCTTGCGATAATAAGACCTCAGATGAACCCTAGGGCAAGTGGTACCCTTGTACTTATTAAAATCCGGGACCTTAAACTTTGGTGTCACTCTCTAGCCTGGGATCAGCCCCAGATTAGACATATCCAGCCCCATAGAGTTTTGGCATTCAAGAGACCTCATCTTCTCTTCGATCATCTTAATCCTTCTATCAGCCTCAGAAGGTATTTCAGGAGCTACAATCCTTAGAGAAAACACATCCTCCAGCCTATCCTCATTCCAAGTGTGGTCCAGGCTACCATGTATGGCACCTGTAGTGTCGAGACCATGACCATAGCCATTTCCATTACCATTACCACCATTAGCAAAACCAGTATGATTAAAACCTGTCGCATTTCCAGCACCAGCAGCGTGACCACCCCCTCCAGCAGTAGGGATGACTAAAGTTGGCATAGAGTTGTCTACCCGGGGAGTGTCAATGTGGGGAGGGTTAGAAGCAATCCCACCGTGTAAAACACCATCACTGTCCACTCGCACAATTAGAGGTTGCACCAAAGTCTGAAGTTGTGCCTAACCACTAGCAACCTCTTGCATGACCTCCATCAGCTGTGCCATACGATCTCTCATCTCTTACATTTCTACCTGCATCTGATACATCAGTCTTTTCAGGTTTCCTCTAGTACCGTACCAGTGAGTTGTCACGTCAACAATCCTGAAATACTAGTAAACCACAGGAGAAATAAGGTTAATCGTTCTGGTGCACCTGCAAATGCGTGAAAAATGCTAAAATGCAGACATGTATTTATGCAAAAGGGATATTTCCCCCTCGATTCCAGTTTCAAGGAAAAACATAACAATGGAGAACCTTGCGGACAAGCATAGAATACCAACTCCTCGTATATAGATCAAAAGCCATCAGGCAAAGTACAAACTACAACTGAGTACAAATAATGAAAATACCTCAACCAACAAGTCTGGCGATGGTCAAATACATCAAATAAATAGAAAAACTACAACAGAAATAGACAAGACAAGGTCAAACAGGATGACGTGATCAGAAATCCTCTAACAGCCTCAGCGTATCAGGATGATCTGGCTTAGCAAGTAGTCCCTGAATAAGCAAATCCTGTTGGCTAACAGTATGATGTAGGCTATCAACGTGATCTTCCAAAGCTCTCTCTCCGAAACATGCCTCGAGCCTGCGTCGCTTGGAACCAGCTCTCAACTTGAGATCCTTCAAGTTTGCGATCGCTTCATTCAACTTGTACTCACTGTCTTGTCTAAGTGATGCTTCCGCTGCAATCTCCCCATCTTTGGCATTAAGCTGAGCCTTCAGCTTGCTGATCTAAAGCTTTAACCTGTCTTCACGCTCCTTGTTGTTAGTGAGCATGGCATTCCATATTGACTCAAACTTGGAGATCCTCTAGTAAGCCTTGTACAACTCTCCCTTCTTAGTGGCAAGGACACTGTAAGCGGCATTCAAATCTCGGTCTGTGCACTCTCTGTCATTAGTCTCCTTAGTCAGGTCAGTGCCCAGCTTGTTCACAAGCTCAGTTTGTCTCTTGAAAGAGTGAACTGCATCTATCTTCTCACTTCGAAGCTGGATAATCTCTTTCTCCATTTCTTCATTCGCTTTTCTCAGCTCTTCCTTCTCCGCCAATACCTGGTTATATTTCTGGATATCTACTGTAGTGGGTTCCTCTATCATGAGAGGATACAGAGGTACAACTGCAGGGAATGGCATCAAGAACTTCGCAGCTCTATCATGAATCCAAGTCAAGTAAGGGTCATATGCTCGGCTGTTACTCTTCCCCAAAGCTAACTTCCCTTTCCGATGAATGTTATTCCATGCATGCTCAAGTATGCCCAAAGCCTCCCCCTCCAATAAACCAGTAAGATACAGAGATTCTTGTTTCTCCTCTTCCCTAGGAGGCTCTCTCAATGCATACCCAAACTGTATCACCAATAAAGAAGGGTTATAGTTGATGCAACCTTTCCTTCCGACCAAAGGGACGTTAGGAAAACCACCACAACTATAAAAAATATATGTACCCAGCATGTCTTGATCAAACCAAACAATATTATCTGCAGATAATCCCATCAATCTCTTCGACCATTTGGAAGTACTAGCAGTAGCCACAAATGGAATCGTCTTAGGAATATGAATAGCAAACCAAGCATACAATAGAGGAACACAGCAAGCCACATTCTTTCCCCTTCGTTTCTCATTCTTGTAATGCACAGAATGATAAACGTCTCCGAGAAGAGTAGGCACTGAGTTTCTCGAAGCCAGTATATGAAATGCATCCAAATCCACAAAGTCTGGAAGATTAGGAAACAAAACAATGTCGTATATACAAAGAGCAAGAACAACGTTAAATGTAACCCAACAACCATCCTTAGGAAATTGTCGAGCCTTATCAACTAGGAAGGCCAAAGGAAAACCATGCACCCCATTCCACTCTGTCAAACCCCCCTGTAGCTCTGAAGCATTCACATGTACTATGGTAGCTAGCTTTGCCAGATCAGGCTTAGCATCAATACGAAAAAATGGCATCTGACTAAGAACAAGCACATCAAACAATACTGAGTACTCCTCCAAAGTAGGTGCTGGAATGTAGTCAGGAAAAACAAAGCACCTCAACTGTGGATCGTAAAACTGCAGAAAGGCATAAAGACCATCCACCTCATATGCTGAAGGCTTATAGACCCATCTCAACAATCTCCCATAAGCCTGCTTGAAATCATCCATCACCTTCCCACCAGCCTGAGAAATCAAACTCATCAAAGACCTAACATTTGGAGTTGGAAGCTTGTAAGCCACAGTTCTCTTCAAAGAATCTATATCAGCAAGGAGGGAATAAGATCACCAGAATCGAAGGAGAAATATGCACCTGCAACACAAATACATGTTAATGAAATGCAGATGAAAATGCAAATGCAAATGCAAACAAGCGATCAAGACTGTTGTGCTGTTGGTCGAGAAGAACCAGTGCTTCGCCTTAGCAAGAACAAAGTACTGATAACAGGACCCGTTGATAAACAGATTCACACTGTAAAGAACCGGGTATTCTGAAAGCCAAGGTTTCCTGCATAACCCAATCCCCCTCACAGGTGTGGACCTATCCACTGATAAGGTTCGACATCCTTTGTGTTTTTCAGCGTCACAGACATTCAAGAAATGATGATACGTTCATCGTTTCTGGTTTGGCATCATCGTCTCTTGAAGAGGCCTCACTTAACTGACTCACAAATGATCGGTCCCCAGAGTCGACAACCCTCAAATCCAAAATTCCCTCGAGCCCAAAGGGCCAGAAAGAAAGTTGTCTAAGAGAATCTCGTCCGAGCGTGTATTTCATGGTGAACTAGTACGAGCAAAGCAAGCACATCCACCACTAATCTCCACTACTAAAGCTAGGTGTATATTCAAGCCCAGGTCCAGCTTATCACTCAATGGAACTTCCCTCCCCACAACATAGCAGTAATGATATATAATGCTAAAAATAAATGCGGGAAAGATAAATAAAGCACATGTATACAACACCCAAAGATAAACATACAAGCGCTAGGATTGACTCGCATAGGGAACCAGAGTCCCCAGCAGAGTCGCCAGCTGTCGCAACTGCGAAAAACCACTAGCGGAAAAACAGAAGAGCCACCACTTTCGTTATTTATCCCAAAGAGAGGGAAAGGAAACAATCAGAGAAACCTAAAGAAAAAGGGAATGACAAGGTCATCGCAACCATGTCTGGATTCGGGAGTTGGTTACGCAAGGGGAAGGTATTAGCACCCCTCACGTCCGTCGTACTCGACGAGATCCATGCATTATTGTCTATCTAAAAGGGTGTGTTGAAACTATCTAGCTAAAGGCTCGGGGAAAAAAGAAAAAAAGAAAAGAGAAGTGACTCGGCAGAGCATCGCCGCTCTGTGCCTACGTACTCCCTCGTGCAATGGGAAAGTCAGAGTCAATGTAGTTCGACTAACTACGACTAAAGAAAGGGGGAAGGTTGCTCGCTAAGACGTCACGTCTAATGCCTACGTACTTTCATCTGGTATGAAAGATCAGAGCAAACATAGTTCGGGCTAAAAAGGACCACATGCTGGTTCAAATGTTTTTAGGCCCGAGTAGGGTTAGCAGATAGTTCTATCAGTTGGTGTATGTAACTCGACCATTGGAGACTTAGGCGTTACCGTTTGCGGTAGAACTAAGAGTTAACGACACTCTTTTTGTGAAAAGATTTCCTGATTAAGATCCCGAAGGATGAAAAAGGCTTGAAATGTTTTTGTGTTTTTTAGAGAAGAAGTGTTTTGAATTTGATTTATAACTCATGTCGCACTAGAGACTATGACCTAAGAGCGAATGCATCATATATCACCCAAAGGGTGTACACTAAACACTCTAGGTCCTTGAGAGGAGGCCCCTCAATTACCATTTCTCAAGTAGCTTAAGGCTCGTAGCGTGCTACACTTGTCATTCTTTATTAAGTGTTTTATGGATGTTTGAAGATGACAAGAGAAGAAAGAACACTAATAGGAGACTAGTCAATCCTAAAAGTTATCATGCAAAGTGGACTTAAAGTTGGGATTCAAAAGGGAACTAAATAACATTATCATGCATGGTTAGGCACCTAATGTTTATCATAACCTCAAGAGGTTAGAAAACTTATGGGGAGCATGGCAAAGAAAAGAAAAAGAAGAAGAAGAATGCATATGCAAATGAAAATGCAAACATAAGATGCACAAGTAGAATGAAAGTGGGAGGAAAATAGTGTGGGACAGTAGCCTCCACAATCTCATCTCAACCAAGCATGCATGTGGAAATGCAAGAAAAGAGAAGAAGGAGAAGTTCATCAGAAGAAATCAATCCAACAAAAGCAAACCACACAAAGATGCACCAAAAGTGAGATGAAATGACCTAAGTCAAACAACATGAACCACACCAATAAAATCAAACCAAATGAAAGGTAAAACAGAAAATAAAACAAAAATAAAAAAGAAGATAAAATAAAATGATAAAAGAATGGTTCAAATAGCAACAAAATGAAGTTCAAAAATGAGTTTGGGCCTAGCAGGGGGTGTGGATAGCGCACGTATCTCTGGCCCAGTCAGAAAATCTCAAAATAAAATAAAAACCTGGTAATTAAGTGTGACACGGTCAACTATGGATCACCATGGAAATCAACTACACGCGCATGATCAGGGAGTAATTAAATCTAGTGGCCACGAAGGCGCCAACACATTAATGAAGATTCAAATGTTATCACATGCAACAAGTCAAACATGGACTACCATGAGTCTTAATCAGAAGCGTTGGAAAGAAAAGTAATCAAATCGTGCGCCTCACAATACGCCACGCAATCATCTTCTTCATTGAACAAAGGAGGGAAACCAGAGGTGGCCGAAAATGCTCCGGTCATCTTCCTCATGAGCTCCGGCCACCGTGAATCAACAACAACACACGACCATCTCAAAACTCAACCGTTCTGGATGAATTTTATACCAAAATTCATCTAGAGATCACGAGGATCTCAAATCCAGCCTCAAAAATCATTGATCATGCATAATAAACTTAAACCAAAGCCATTAAGATTGTGCACCAAAATCAACAGTTCACAAAAACTCATCCAATTTGGTTTAAACATTATCTAGAGGTTATGTAGGTTACAAATCCACCAACAATTAAGCAAGAACATGCCAAAACAGATCCAAACATTTTTGAGCTTCCACCACCAATCATCACAAATGCCAGTTCGTTTTACATATTAATGATCTACATTGTTTCTACATCTCAAATATGCAAAAATGGCAATGAATCATGGCATATTGAGAGTGTAAGGTTGATTTGCAATTACCTAGTGGAGAACTTCCACTAAGCCTTCAATTGGAGCTTAAGCTTGCAGAAAAATATCCAGAATCGTTCAGTGATCTTCAATAGAGCTTTTGCAATTCACAATTTGGCTTGAAACTTGCTAATTCTCCAAATTCGAATTTTGAATTTTCACCACTTTTTCAAAACTGTTCTTGAGCAATTTGCCTCCAATTCTCTATTCTGATGATTTGTGAATGATCAAAATCTTATATGTGATGGATCTTGATAAGAATTGAGCCCAATCTCAGCCTCTAATAGCCGAATTGAAAATCCAAGGAATTGATTTTGGAGCTCTCTCATGTGCACGAAAATCTCATCAATTTGGCTCGAAAATGCTTCAAAATGCTTGCTGGTAATACATGGAGTGTGAATGACTTGGATTAACTCCTTGTTTAATCTCAATGGTTGAAGTTTGTTGTCGAACTTCATGAAGAAGAAAACTTGGAAATGGCTCATTAAAACTCATCAAACTCCAATTCTAAAATTGCCAATGTGTTTAAAATGTAGTTTGCACTCAAAATATGTACTCATTTGCACAAAAATGTTGAAAAATGAATTAATTCCCATTTTGCCCTTTTAAGCTTTCTTCCATGAAAATTCACACATCAATTTCTCATTCCAAGCCTAATCCATGACTTATCAATGTTTTACTAAGCAAATAACATCATTTGGAGCATGTTCGATGTTGGAAAAATCATCATTTGAAGTGTGCAAGTTGGTGAAATGGACCTATAATTTTATGACCTATAATCTCACTTTCCCAAAATAACCTTGACTTGTAACCCTCATAACTTGAGTTTTACAAATCAGGTGAAAGACTTCTAGTACTTTTTGGAAAGCTAAGACCAAAACCTACAACTTTCATCTTGGACAAAAGTTAAGGAGAAACATCCTTCTAGGTCAAAAATGGCTTGGAAGTTGGTTGACTTTTGTTGGCCAAAATCACATTCATCTGATGACCTGTAACTTGTCTGGATCATAGCTTGAGTTCTATAAATCCAACCAAGGACTTCTAGTACTCAAACAAAAGCTAAGAACATGCTCTACAAGGTCCATGTTGGTCTAAAGTTGAGATGTGTCGCTACCGCGAAAATAAGGTGCCGATAAAACAGAAGAGTCACCACCTTTCGTTATTTATCCCAAAGAAAGGGAAAGGAAATGATCGAAAAAACCTGACGAAAAGGTATAAGACAAGGTCATCGCAACCATGTCTAGATTCGGGAGTCAGTTACGCAAGGGGAAGGTATTAGCACCCCTCACGTCCGTTGTACTCAACGGGATCCACGCTTGTTGTGTTTATCTGACGGGTTGGTTTAACTATCTACCTATCAAGGTTGGTATAAAAAGAAAAGAAAAATGACTCGGCAAAGCATCGCGCTTCGTGCCTACGTATTCTCGTCAGAGAACGAGAAATCAGAGTCAACGTAGTTTGACTAACTACGGGTAACGGAGAAGGTGGCTCGCCAATACGTCAGTATTGTGCCTACGTACTCTCAACAAATATGAGAGATCACAGCTTACGTAGTTCGGGATAATACAGATTACGGGGATTCAGATTCATCTATTTTTCGAGTAGGGTTAACAAACAGTTCTAGCAGTTTGGTGTATGCAGCTTGCTCGTCAGAGACTCGTGTGTTACCGTTTGCGGTGGAACTGAGAGTTAACGACATTCTTTTCTTCAGAAAAGTTTTCCTTGAGTTATGGGCCCACGGGGCAAAAAGGTTTGAAGTTTGTTTTCTGTCTTAAGAGGAGACCGCTCAATTATCATTTCCCAAGTAGCTTAAGGCTCGTAACGCGCTTGTACTAACTTGCCTTTATTATGTTTTTTACTGTTGTTTTGAGATGAAAAGAGAACAAACTCTATGGGGAAACTGTCAAACCCTAATGTTGTCATGCCAAGGATTCATCCTATGGTTGAGGTTTGAAACGGGTAACTCCTAGATGTTATCATGCATAGGTTTCAACCTAAAGTTCTATCATCACTTCCTTATCAAAGAAAGTGAGACTCCTAGGGGATCATGTTAAGTGGGATATAGAAACAGACAAAGCATAAGCTAAATAGATAAACAGAAGAAAACAGTAAAGATGCACATGCAATGCAGCAATACAAGTAGAGGGAGACTCACTCAACCTCTTAGCAATCAAGCAAAGAATAGGCAATAGCAGACAAGCAAAGGGAGCTCAGCTCAACCTTTATATGCAAATACGTCAATTAGAAAAAGAAAAAACAACACACAAGAAAGGGGAGGATCACCTCAACCCTTAAGGCAAACAAGCAGAGGGAGACTCACTCAACCTCTTAAGGCATTCATGCACCTACACTTAGACTATCCTAAACATGAACTATCCTAATGCAACACACCACTCAATCATGAATGAAGGCAAGGATTTATGGCAAATAAGGAATTCATTCCACAAGTAATCAAACAAGGCTTCTATCCTAAGGAAAGAAATTGAAAGTTACGAGGCAAGGGTAAGGTCCACAAGAACGTATCCCAGGCACTCAACCAACTAAAAGAGATTAGGGAGTATCCTAGAGGTTTGGCTCTTTCAGGAAATGTGCAACATTCCCCCCACAGGAGGGACTATGCTACCCTAAGAAGGTTCCTAAAAAAGATTGGATAAGAGAAGATTAGGAGAATGAAGATGGGAAGCAAGGTAAGGTCCACATGAACTTACCACATGAAATCAACCAACTCCATTTCCTTAGAAAGCTTGCATAGACTCAACTCCCTTATGATAATCCAATGAATTCCTCCACAGGAGGAAACATGCTCAAAAGGGGGATCCTAATTAAGCAAGGGAGATTGTGAGGGAAACTAACCATATAGGAAGAATCATCCACCTAATTTGAACTTCTAATGGAACCTCAATGATTACCTTCTAAGGATCACCTACATCAAGGATTCAAAGCTCTAAAGAGGTATCCACCTAAACACTATTCTATCAAGAAAGGATGTGAAACTTAGAATCATCTAATGGTCACTTACATGACTAATCTATGAAGCCAACCTAGTTAGGGTCACCTAAACTATAACCGATTTGTAAAATGGGGGAATAATAGAAAATCTATCCTAAAAATTCGAAGGAAAATCCTACACTATCCTTCATGGGTTAAGGATCTATGGTAGAAAAATCAGGGGTCAAACCTTATCCTAAAGGTGCAAATAAAATCTAAATCCAAAGAGTGTACTAAAGGGGATCCATCAAGGAATGCTCCTAAAGAACTATCTCAAACTCCTACTTAGAATCATCTAAAAATTACAAAAAAAATCAACCAAACCTACCAAGGAGTCTATAACAAGCATGCACAATTTCAACATCAAATTCCAAATCATGAACTAGTAATTAAATCAGCAATCAAACTAGTCATATTATGAATTTCTAATCAATTATTAAAAATAGAAAAATGGAATTTAAATTGAAAACAACACCAAAATAAAATCCAAAGACATGGAAAAATCAGAAATTAAATAAGGATCAACCACATATTTTTTCCATAATTTTCTAATCATTATTCTAATTAATATGAATTAAACATGAAAAAACAATTAAAAGAAAATGAAAATCAATTAAAGAAATTCAGAAAATGTCACAGTTGTTGGATCAGATTAATAGTCCACTCATCAGAGGGACCAGCGCGCGCCACCTCATTTAGTAAAACAGTTCGTTTTGGCTATGGACATTATGAGGTTTAGTTGACTGAAGTACACGGTGCACCCTAATCATGTGCGTCCAATTCAAAAGTATTCTGATCCTATGCTTCAAGTTGTGCCACCTCATCAAACCCAGTCAAACTAAATCTCATCCATTGGATGCCAAGACCAAGTCAATGAATTGAATTATATCCAACGGTTTTTACTCATCTTCTCCAATTGAACTGGACAAAAGGGGGGGAAATATTCCATGGTGGCCGGAGAAGAGCTCCACTGTCTTCTCCGACGAGAGCATCAATACCAGAAATCAAAGTATCACCAAACTTCATGAAAATTGTACCGTTCTTCTTGTCTCCTTACCAGGATCACTAAAACACTCTCCATTTTTATTAATTCTTCATAAATCTCCTAATACGATGATGAACAGAAAACTCCTCAATTCCAAAATTGTCATCAAACTCAAAATTATCTATATAGAAATCTTCCTCACCTCTCAAGGATCACAAATCACTATCCAATGCATCTTAACTCTCAAGAATCATCCAGATACGAGCCTAAACAGAATTTGCATCCAATCAAGAATCATCACTAATCTCCATAATTCCAATACTAAAACGATCTATGTTGTATCTACAACCTAACCACATGCCAAATTCAGTCTAAACATGCTTAAATCAAGAGGAATTGTGAGAAGTAAAAACTTGTTCTAAAGCTTGAAAATGGAGGTCTTCGCGTGCAATCTTGATGCCAAAACATGCAGATTTCTTCACTGAATGATCCTGGACAATTCTTGATACTCAGAAGCTCTTGAATCTTCTTCAAACTCCAAAACCACTTCTTGCTCGAAAGCTCCAAAGTTCCAACTGCAATAACCGTTTTCTCTCCAAATGCTACCCAAAAAATGATCTGAACATGATCCAAGACTTAAATAGAAACTATTTGGATCATAACATGGCCCCATCATGGCCCAATTTGATTAATCCAAAATTTCCATTTTCCTTCAAAGTGCAACTATTGCAGTCGTGTATTCTATGTAATTTCAGCTCAATTCTTACTCAAATTCATTACTTAACGCCTCATGAATGTGAATAGATCAGTTTGAGGGCTTGAATTGATCCTATGGTGTTGATTGGTTATGTGACTTCAATTCTAAGTAATCCACACAAAGTCCACGAATTATGACTCAAACCAAAAATGTAACATTGCCAATCCTCTCCAAATGCCTTTGGCAGTCAAAAAATGCACAAACTTGTGAAGTTTGGCACAAAAATGAATTAAAATGGAATTTTCACTTTTCATGCCTTTTAATTATCCTTTTTTCAAATTTCCTTCATACACTTCCATATTCAATCCATATCAATGGATGTTTGGGTCATGGTTGGACTAAAAACACCATTTTGAACAACTTTCAAGTTTACCAAATCTTCATTTGAGGTTCACAAGATAGTGAAATAGACCCATAATCCAAATGTCCTGTAATTCTAAATTCCCAAAATACCCTTACCTTGCAAAGCTTGTAACTTGAGTTCTATAAATCCAATCATAGACTTCTAGTACTTTCTAGAAAGCTAAGAAGATAAGGAACAACATTCATGTTGACCAAAAGTTCATGAGAATCATCCTTCTAGGGAAAAAGTGTCATGCAAGTTGGTTGACTTTCAAGCTCCAAATTCACATGCCTCAGATGACCTGTAACTTGTCGGGTTTATAGAACTCAAGTTATGAGCCTGACAAGTTACAGGTCATCTGAGGCATGTGAATTTGGAGCTTGAAATTAAATCTATGATCATGCTCTACAACAATCATGTGGGGGTCAAGGTGAGATGAAAATCTCATCTTGAGTTATGTGGTCTTGAAATTAGGCACCAAACCAGGGGATTTTACACTGTCAAGCATAGCAACCCTAGCCTAGGAACTCCTCACACTCTTGATTCATGATGAGTTGACCTTGGAATAATCCCTTGGAAATCTTAAGACATAAATCCATGATCACATGGCCTTAGAATTAGGTCTCAACCTTCTTCCAATCATCAGTTAACCTAGGGTTGACCAGATGAAACCCTAGTTGTACCAATCTTGGTAGTTGCTTCATATCCTTTGCATAATGACCTGTCTAGGCTTCAAAATGAACTTCAACGCTTCTCATGAGCTATCTCAAGGCTCTAGGTCCAACTTCATGGCTTCAGAATCATCTGAATAGCTTCCCATCACTCTCAAGTTAGGAGACATACACACTTGGCTTCAACCACTCTTTCTGAGGATCTTAGACTTCTCTGATGAAGATGTTAACCCTTGAGCACTTGGATAACCTTCTTAGCTAGCTTCATAAACTTGTGTAGCCTTTTGATTGGTAGTCATACCTCTTGATCTCCTACACACATGTCAATGAAATGCATATGATAATGCTAATATGAATGCAATGAAACACAAGCTAGGTAAACAAATGTTAGGCAAATTTTGGGGTGCAACAGCTGCCCCTATTCAAACAGCTTGGACCTGACTGGGTGAGAAGCAAACGACTCTCAAATAATCAAGGTAAAAGGCGGTTGAATACCAATAAACCCGGAAATTTGCCAACCGCACGAGTACATGATACTCTGGTGGGGACAAATTCTGGGAAACTGAAATGATAGTTGCACGACAACTAGCTGGAGAATTACTAATTATGCTGTAGATCTGATTTTACTGCGTCCTCAAATCATCGAGGGATCACCGGTTACACAGTAACTGGTGAAGGGTTGCTGATGTTGATAGTTGCACGACAACTCTCTAGTGGATGATTAACTCCGAATCTCCGTCAGGATGATCATCTACGTCTTTGAGTCATCAAGGGATCACTGGTTACACGGTAACTGGTGATTTGCCAACCGCACAGGTAAACGATACTCTTATTGGTATGAACATCTTCGAAATTAGCAATGACAGTTGCACAACAACTTGCTGGGGAATCGGTTACACGGTAACCAGAAATTTTCCAACCGCACAAGTAAACGATACTCTGGTGGGTAGGACCATCTTTGAGGTCTGAAATGGCAGTTGCACGGCAACTGGCCCAAATCTCCGTCAGGATGATCATCAGATTTCACTGCAGCTCCTTCCTCAAGTCATCAAGGGCTCGCTAGTCACATGGTAACTGGTGATACATAGCTGATATTACCGTCAGGCACTCTGCGGCACGGCAGCAGAAGAATTCCTCGGGACTCATCAGGTCAATAAGAACTTTTGACAATCAAGACAATTATGCCGTTGGGCATTCAAAGAAATTCTCGAGCGTCAGTCGGAAATAGAATCCTCAATCAATCATGAACCAATAAGGATATCCAATCTTTAGCCGTTAGGTACTCCGCGTCAGCTAGGAGAACTGCTTCGGCATCGCAGTCGAAATTCATCAGTGAGTCTTCAAGGGAAATTTCAACTTCTCTATTTAGAACCTGCTGGGGATGACACATCTCCGCTGGGGATTCTGGAGAACTATCAAGTAACTCTGCTTTGGGTGTTCAGGAATCAACCTGTACGAATACACATTGTTGAGGAAATCAAGAATCATCTTGAACAAACAACTCCGCCGGGGACTCTAGGAATCATCTTGAGCAAATAACTCTGGCGACTTCACTGGGGATTTTAAGAATCATCTTAAGCAAACAACTTTGTTGAGGAACACCTGTAAAACACGAACGGTAACAACCTAGCTCATGTTTCATATGCATATGCTTGACAATGGCGCAATGCTCCACACGGTGGACATGCTAAGCATTTTTAAGGTAAATGCTATGCAATCATGCAAGATGCTAGGGCCCCATCAGCAAAATAAATGCTGAAGGGAAAATCCTCCTGTCAAGGAGAAAGAGCCACTCTGGTGGAGGGAAGGAATCATCCTGCCGAGAAGAAGAATTCGTGCCAATCTTAATTGGACTTAACCTGGAGAAACGAACTCCAGACGACTTTCTGCAGGGGACAAAGTTCCACGAGAACCTGTACTCGCTCAACTAGGCATACGAACCACAAACTGTTGAGGAAACGATGTCAATTGCAGAAATAAATTGCACCGCCTTCGCACATAGAATCTTCCTGGAGAAACGGACTCCGATGGGGAAGTACAACATCAGCTATTCAACTTTCTCCTGGGGAAAACCAATCACGGCTTGAACGGCTTCCAAGGATTCGGCTCTCTTGGGGAACTGCAAACTCGGCTGAGGATAGGCAACCAGACGCTGGAATAACTCCTACATGTCAAGGGGAATACAACTCTGTGGGGAATTTCAATTCTGCTGGAGACTTCAGTCTGAACTATCGGAAGCTGAACACTTGCAAATAGTCTTCTACGAAAAAACTACACATTGACCTAGTGCTGGGAACGAGTATACGCTTCAACGCATGACTCAGCTGGGGAGATGACGATCCTGCCCAGGATACATCTGGTTGGGGAGAATCTATCTCTGCTTGGGAAGACATATCAATGCTCACGGTCCCATGCTCAGATTTTGCGGGGAAACACTACTGAACTCGCTAGGGAAGAAGGAATCATCCTGCTTGGAAAACATTTGGCATACTGCCCGGAGGGCGACGTCCATACAACAACATGAACAAACAGACAAGATACCCTTCACAAAGGGACCTATCAAGGTTATCATCCTGTGACAATGTTCAGGTAATTCGATGTTTCAACAATTATCGGCCTAGGCCAGCAAGTTTATGTATGCGCATTTTATCAAAAACATCGGGCGTTCTTTTTCGCAAACAAAACAGATAAAAGCTAAACAAACAAACAGAAATACTGAATAGTATATGTTTATTGATAAAGAGCCCCTGAATGGGCAAAATGTTTTACACTAGATGCAAGCTCCTGAAATGAGGAAGCTGCGCAAACATAAACATAAATATACATCAGTATATACAAATGTCGGCAATATGTCATAGACGAACACCATGAGTTGATCCCTTTATGACCCACTCGACTTCGATACTTCTCCGACGCTTCAGCTTCAGAAGAGATTGATTCGGATAAACGGCCCTCAGGTCTTCCAAAACCACTAAACAATGAGAGTTCACACGCGGGACGCAGTCATTTGCTTTTCCAATCCTTAACTTTTGCCTGAATCGCCCTTCCGGGTTTTCGATTCACAAGGATACCCTTTTTTGCCAAAGCCGCCCTTTCAGGTTTTTGACTTTGCAGGTGTATATTTTTTCATTTATATCCCTAATTATTGCCCGAACCTGTTTTCCTTTTTTGTGGTTCGCCGGGATGCCCCATTTTTACCTGGATATTCTTTTTTCTTTCCAGCGGGTCGTTTTTTAAGCAAAGTATTTTTTAACTGCGTCCGCGTTCACAGGGGATGCAAAATCTTCGCCATCCATCGTGGATAACAACAAGGCTCCTCCCGAGAAGACATTGCTGACGTTATACAGACCTTCGTAGTTAGGAGTCCACTTGCCCCTGTGATCGGAGTGTGGTGGAAGAATCTTCTTCAGGACGAGATCACCCGTCTGAAAGCTTCTAGGACGCACCTTCTTATCATAAGCTTTCTTCATTCGGCTCTAGTATAGATGACCATTTGCAATCGATGCTAATCTTTTCTCATCCATCAGACTGAGTTAATTTAATCGGTTCTTAATCCATTCTGCCTCATCGAGTTTCACGTCAACCAAAACTCGCAAAGAAGGAATCTCAACTTCCAACGGTAGGACAACCTCCATACCATACACTATTGAGAAAGGAGTTGCTCAGGTTGATGTGCGTAACATCGTACGATAACCGTGCAATGCAAATGGCAACATCTCATGCCAATCTTTGTAGGTCACAACCATCTTTTGTACTATCTTTTTAATGTTCGTGTTGGCCGCTTCAAGGACACCATTCATCTTCGGACGGTAAGGTGATGAGTTGTGATGTTCAATCTTGAAGCTCTTGCATAACTCCTTCATCATCTTATTATTCAGATTCGAACCATTGTCAGTAATGATCCGCTCGGGAACTCGGTATCGACAGATGATGTCCTTCTTTATGAATCTAGCTACCACTTGCTTGGTCACGTTAGCGTACGAAGCTGCCTCCACCCACTTGGTGAAGTAGTCGATGGCTACCAAAATGAAGCGATGACCGTTAGATGCAGTGGGCTCGATCTTGCCTATCATGTCAATGCCCCACATGGAGAACAGCCACGGAGATGACATGACATTCAACGTGCACGACGGCAAATGAATTTTATCAGCATAAATCTGACATTTATGACATCTCTTCGGGAATTTGAAGCAATCCGACTCCATCGTCAGCTAGTACTATCCTGCTCGCAGGATTTTTCTCGTCATGGCATGTTCGCGGGCGTGCGTACCAAATGTGCCTTCATGGACCTCTTCCATGAGGAAACTCGCTTCTTTCTCATCTACACATCTGATTAGCACGAGATCGTGATTTCTCTTATACAGAACTCCATCAGGATTGAGATAGAAATTTCCAAACAACCTCCTCAGAGTCTTCTTATCCTGGGTTGACGCTCCCGCAGGATACTCTTTAGTCATAAGGAAAGTCTGAATATCATGGAACCATGGCTTGCCATCGGAGGCTTCCACAATTGCAAAAACTAATGGCGGTATATTATGACGAGAAATGACAATTCTTGGGGCTTCATTCCAAAAATTGACTTTGTACATCGAAGCCAACGTGGCTAAGGCATCAGCGATCTGATTTTCTGCCCTGGGCACGTGATGGAGTTCCACTCGATCAAAGAACGGAAGCAGCCTTCTGGCATAATTCATGTACAGAACCAAATTCGACTAACGAGTCTCCCACTCCCCTTTAATTTGGTTAACCACGAGTGCCGAGTCACCATATACATCCAGGTTTTTGATTCTCAAATCAATAGCTTATTCTAAACCCATGATGCATGCCTCGTATTCCGCTTCATCGTTGGTGACTGGAAAAGTCAATCTGGTCGTAAACGGGATGTGGGATCCTTGAGGAGTCGTAATGATTGCCCCAATACCACTTCCGTACGAATTAACTGCCCAGTCAAATATCAATTTCCACTGGGACTTCCTATTTGGCCCCTCGTCGGGCAACGGTCCATCACAATCTTTCACTTTGAGAAACATGATATCCTCATCAGGGAATTCAAATTTCATCGGCTGATAATCTTCGATAGGCTGTTCAGCAAGGTATTCAGACAATACACTTACCTTGATGGCCTTCTAGGAAACATACTGAATGTCTTACTCCGTCAACACCATTTGCCACCTGGCAATCCTTCCTGAAAGCGCTTGCTTCTTGAAGACGTACTTGATCGGATCCATCTTCGAAATTAGCATGGTTGTGTGGTTGAGCATATACTGTCGTAAACGTTTGGTAGCCCACGCGAGTGCGCGACACATTTTTTCCAGCATTGAGTAACGGGACTCACAATCTGTGAACTTTTTACTCAAGTATTAAATGGCATGCTCCTTTCTGCCAGTCTCATCGTGCTGACCGAGAATGCAACCCATGCTATTCTCAAGAACTGTCAAGTACATGATTAAGGGTCTTCCGGCCACTGGGGGTATCAAAACTAGAGGCTCCTGCAGATACTGTTTTATCTTATCAAATGCCTTCTAGCAATCCTCGTTCCATATAATCGCCTGATCTTTTTTTAGTAGCTTGAACATCGGTTCACATGTGGCCGTGAGCTGAGATATAAACCTTGCAATGTAATTTATTCTGCCCAGGAAACCACGAACTTCTTTATCAGTCTTTGGCGCTGGCATGTCTTGTATTACTTTTGTCTTCGCAGGATCAACCTCAATGCCTTTTTCACTCACAATAAACCCCATTATTTTTCCAGACCGTACTTTGAAAGTACACTTATTAGGATTCAGCCTTAACCAGAACTTCCTAAGCCTCCCAAAAAGCTTCAACAAATTGACCAGATGTCCCTCCTCTGTTTGGGACTTCGCAATCATGTCATCCACATAGACTTCAATCTTATGGTGAATCATGTCATGAGACAAAGTGACCATCGCTCGCTGGTAAGTGGCCCCTCCGTTCTTCATACCGAAAGGAATTACCTTGTAGCAGAACGTCCCCCAAGGGGTAATAAACGTGGTTTTATCCATGTCTTCCGGCGCCATCTTGATTTGGTTATAGCCAGATAAGCCATCCATGAACGAAAACACGGAAAATTGAGCTGTATTGTCGACCAACACATCAATATGAGGGAGCGGGAAATCATCTTTAGGGCTCGCCTTATTCAAATCCCGGTAATCAACGTACATCCGCACCTTATCGTCCTTCTTCGGTACAAGTACTATGTTGGCGACCCACGAAGGGTAAGTAGTGACCACTAAAAAGCCAGCATCCAGCTGCTTTTGCACTTCTTCTTTGATCTTAACGGTCATATCTGGTCGTGTCCTTCTAAGCTTTTGCTTAACGGGAGGACAATCTTCTCGCAGTGGTAGACGATGGACCACTATGTCAGTGTCGAGTCCGGGCATATCTTCATACGGCCAAGCATAGATGTCACTATACTCTCGAAGCATCTCGACCAATCTCTGCTTGAAATCACTCTATAATGCAGCCCCTATCCTGAAATTCCTAACAAGTTCTTCAGAACCCAGATTAACAATCTCAATCTCTTCCTCGTGAGGCAGAATGATCTTATCTTCTTGTTTCAACAAACGGGCCAACTCTTCGGGAAGGTCTTCATCTTCATCAATCTCTTCCCCAACTTGATATATCAGGAAATCAAAGTCGAAGTGAGTCATAGAAGGTTCAGAGTCGATGTCATCTGTAGTGTGAATCCTGCAATAACAAGGGTTAAGCTTAAAAGAGGATATGCAGGTTAGAACAAACCGTATTGCCATTTTATTGTTTTTCAAAACAAAAGTAAAAACAGGAATAACAGAGATCACAAAATTTGAATGCAAATAAAACGCCCTTTGATTTATTGATAATATGTACATGCATAAGCTATCAAGGCCCTGACAATAAAACCTTTATGCCCCGGGTAGAGCGTAAGGTTGTACAATAATTGGAAAAGACAAAGCATTACTCTTTGTATGTCACTTGGATGACATCCTGGACGGACCAGTTGTTGAGGCTCTGGCCTGGTTTGCTCGGATGAATCCAGGAGTCCAGGTCGCAATCACTATCTTCGTCGTCTTCGTACACGGCGTTGACATTCTCAAATATCACCCCACCTTTTGTGAACTGAATCGGCCCTTTGACGCACTGCGCACTGCGAGAGGAGGAAGCATCAGCAGAAGGAGAATAACCTAACCCGAACTTATCCTGCTTGTTAGGGATTTCCAGAACTTGCCCCCAGCCTGGGGTAGAGCCAGTTTGAACAATAGCTTGAGCTTCCTTGAAGGAAGAGAGATTTATCTCGGGTTTCTCGATCATCACCGGAGTCGTATCCTTGACTTTAACAGCTTCAAACGCATGGCACAAAGTTTCGTGGATTTCGCCATCCACCTCAACATATTTAAAAGATGACAAATGGCTCACCATTATGTCCTCTTCACCATAAACGGTCACGATGCTGCCCCCCACAGCATACTTCAGCTTCTAGTGTAATGTGGAAGTCACTGCACCCGCAGAATGGATCCATGGCTGGCCCAATAAACAACTATAGGCTGGCATGATATACATGATGTAGAAAACCGCGTCAAAGGTTTCTGGCCCAACTTGAATGGGTAAAGTTACCTCTCCAAAGACGGTCCGCTTAGTTCCATCGAAAGCTTTTACAACCAGGTCACTAGGTGTACAAATCAGCCCTCTCGTATCCAACCTAATCAGGGCTTTCTTAGGGAGAACATTCAAAGATGATCCTATGTCCACCAACACATGGGACATAACCATTCCTCGACATTCTATTGAGATACGCAAGGTGCTATTGTGGTTCCTTCCTTTCAGCGTCAGCTCTAGGTCAGTAAAACCTAATCCATTCCCAGCATTCACATGAGCAACTACTCCCTCTAGCTGGTTGACGGAGATCTCTTGCGGCACATACGCTGCATTCAGAACCTTCAGCAGGGCGTTGCGGTGTGCCTCATAACACAACAACAGATTTAGAATGGAGATCTTAGATGGCGTCTGATGAAGATGATCAACAATCTTATAATTGCTTTTCTTGATCAGTCTCAAAAATTCTTCGGCGTCTTTCACAAGCAGGTCTTTTCCTACCTCACGGGAGGTTTCTTCGACGACCTTACTCTTACCTCTATCAGCTTTCTCAGCCTTGTCAGCTTTGTCATCCATAATCTCTGATGGAGCGAACACTCTACCACTACGTGCTATTCCCCCAGTTCCCACTAGGTTGTCAACAGATTGCCCAGATGGCTCCAACTCCAATTTCTGTCCATTGCAATAGACATCTGCCCCATTGTGCCATGGAACAGCATTAGTGCTCTCGAATGGTATAGTGATAGTGGAAACTTCATCATTATGCTTCAGCATTACTTCCCCTGATCTATTCTCAGCCCTCCGACTAAACTGCAGAATCCCTTCGGTCATCAAACTCTGAATCCCTGCTACCAACTGATCACAGCCGTCTGAATGATTCACACAATCCATACACAAATTTCCACAACCCAGGAAAATACCTTTCTTTATCAACTTGGCTTTAACGAAACCAAGTGGTGTTTTCAGGTCCTTTACATCAGTCAATAAATCCAAATCTTCCTCTTCGATGATGGCGCTAACCCCATCTCCCCCATGGTTAGACATAGGGTTCTTCGTAACATTCAGAACGTTATCAGAAAAGTTGATTATCTTGGTGTCAACCATATCTTGCACTTTGCGCTTGAATGCCTTACAGTTGTCAATCGAGTGGCCAGGTGCCCCCGAATGAAACTCACATCTCGCATTCGCATCGTAGCCCGGTGGAGGTGTCCCTGTCAAGGGAGCCAAAGTTCTCTTCTGAACTAGCTGCAATTGCAGCAATGTCTGCAAAAGCTGACCATACAACATAGGTGGGGTTTCAAGATGACGATTTGATAGAGGAGCTTTATTCTGGTACCTCTGGTACCTTGCTGGTTCTGCTGCTGCTGCTGAGGTTGCTGAACAGCAGGAATAGTAATGCTAGCGACCTGCTGGAGCTGGCTTTTTCCTTTTCTCCGAGCATTAGACACTGAGCTCGTCTCACCTTCGCGTCTCTTACTACTGTAAGGTTTCTTCCCCCCTCCAGCTGAGGATAATTCTACACCCTGAATATTTCTGAGTTTGATGCCATTCTCCACATGTTCTCCAGTGATGATGTGGTCGGAGAAGCTTCCCGACATACCACTGAAAAGCTTCTCATAGTAAACCCCTGGAAGAGTGGCTACGAACATCTCAACAAGTTCTCGCTCAACCATCGGCGGCTGAACTCTTGCTGCCAGTTTACGCCACCTCTGGGCGTACTCTTTAAATCCTTCGTTGTTTTTCTGAGACAAGTTCTGTAACTGAACTCGGTTGGGAGCCAGATTGCTGTTATATTGATAATGGCGTACGAATGCTTCAGCAAGGTCTTTCCATGTGCGTACACTTGTGGGTTCCAAACCCATATACCACTCCAACGAGGGGCCGGACAAGCTGTCCTGGAAGAAGTGCATCGACAACTTCTCATCTTCAGAATGTGCGGACATCTTTTGGTAGTACGGCCTCAGATGGACACGGGGGCAAGTGGTGCCCTTATACTTCTCGAAGTCGGGTACCTTAAACTTGGGAGGCACCTTGAAGTCTGAGATTAGTCCCAGCTTGGTCATGTCAACACCCATAATATTCAAGTTTTCAAAACTCTTCATCTTGTCTTCGAGGGCTTTGATCCTTAAGCGGGCTTTAGAATTCAGTTCACCCTCAGCTCCCTTCATTGAGAGCAAGTCCTCTTGACGATCCTCTTGCCATGGTTGATGGCCATTTCCAGTAGCAAACCCAGCAGCGCCAATACCATACAGATTACCAGCACCAGCGTTCCCAGCGTTACCAGTTCCTCCAATATTGCCATGGCCTATACCAGCATTACCATTGGCCTCAAAGTTTCCATTTCTGACGCCAGTCGTATTCCCATTGGCTCCAACATTAGTGACAACATTGCCATTACCAATTGCATTCCCTCCAGTCACAGGGATGCCAGCATGGGGGGTCTCAACAAGCGGAGGGTTCACCACATTCCCACCATGAAGCACGTCGTTGCTGTCGACGCGTGCAATCAGGGGTTGCACCAGAGTTCTGAGCTGGTCCTGGCCGTTAGCGACACTTGCATGAGATCCATGAAGCGATCCATCCTCTCTCTGAGCTCTTGAATGTCAGTCTGAACCTGTTCCATTGCTCTGGCTTGAATCTGTCTTCGTTCAATCCTGAAATAACCTGCAAGACAAAGGGTTAGGAAAACAGCTCGAGGTACCTGTTATGCAAATGATTCATGCAAATGCAAACACGTATCTATGCATTAGGAGGAATTCCCCCTCGATTCTAGCTTCAAGACAAATAAAGTCTACCATCCAATCATGGAAAGAAACCCTCATATATATCTGAAAAACCCACGTGGGCAACGTACAACAGTAATTGAATACAACTGAAGCAACAATCGTGACCCCAACCAATACGCCTGCTGGTGATCAGAATATCAATGCATAAAAGGTACAAAGGAATACAAAGATCAAGTGCGGCTACGGGAACGAAAATCCTCTAGTAACTTCTTTGTAGTGGGATGATCAGGCTGGGTGAGCAGACCCTGGATCAGCAAATCCCTCTGCCTGATGGTATCTGGGATGTCCTCGACGACGTTCCCACAAACACCTTCTTCAGAACAGTTTTCCACCCTACTCCTCTTGGCATCAGCTCGGAGTTGGCAATCCAGTAGGTTTGCTTTGGTCTCAACCAACCTATATTGGACGTCTCGTCGAAGTGAGGCTTCAGCCTCTATCTTCTTGTCTTTGACCTCAATCTGAGCTTCCAACTGGGCTATCTGTTGCTTCATATTTTCTTCCCGCTCTTTGTGGCTAGTCAAAGTGTTGTTCCACAATTTCTCGTACTTGGACAACTTCAGGTATGCCCTATCCAGATCCTGCTTTTTGGTGGTCAACACACCGTGCACTGCCTTCAGGTCCAACACAAGACGTTCCCTAGAATCGGTATCTTTGGTCAAATTAGCGCCCAAGTGGTTGATCAATTATGTCTACTTCTTGCAGGTGTGTACGACTTCGTTCTTTTCTCTTCGGAGTTGGGCGATATCTTTTTCTAGCTCTACGTTGGCTTTGATCAGATCTTCATTCTTAGCTTGAAGCTGATTATACTTCTGGATTTCAATCATGGTAGGCTCTGAATGGCAATCCTGCTTGATGGGAGGAAAGGGCATCAACACTTTTTCTGCTCTGCTATGAATCCAGTCCACATAAGGAGCATAAGCCTGACTATTGATCTTCCATAATGAGGTCTTTCCTTTTTGGTGAATGTTATTCCAGGCATGTTCAAATCTGGCCAAATCATCCCCTTCCAATGCACCAGTGAGGTACAGAGATTCCTGTACCTCCTCGTCCTTAGGAGGGCCCCTCAAGGCATACCCGAACTGTCTGATAGTAATAGACAAATTGTAATTGATGCAGCCTTTCCTACCCACCAGAGGGACATTAGGAAAGTTCCAACAGCTGTAAATGATTTCACTCCCCAGGCGATCTCTGTCAAACCAATCAATGTCTTCAGCAGACAAACTCATCAGTCGCTCAGACCACTCCTTCGTCTCTGCAATCTTTATAAAAGAACCAGTCTTAGGTAAATGAGTGACAAACCATCTGTAAAATAGTGAAGCACAGCAGGACACACTTTTGCCTCTTCTATCTCGTTCTTATAGTGCACCGAATTATACACGTCTCCGAGCAAGGTAGGGATGGGATTCCTTGAAACGAAAATACGAAGAGCGTCCACATCCACAAAGTCTGGGATATTGGGGAATAACATGATACCATATAAGCATAATGCCAAAATAGCTTTGAATGCCACCCAGCATTCCTTCTTGGCGAAGTGTCGGGCTTTCTCATTAGAAAAGGTAATGGGAATCCATAAGCTCCGTTTCTCCTAGCTGTTTTTCCTTTCAACTTAGAAACCTCCATATGCAAAGCTGTAGCGATACTAGCCAGATCTGGCTCCTGGTCAATAGGACAAAAGGGTACATGAGCAAGAATAGGTATTTCCAATATGGCAGAAAACTCTTCCAAAGTGGGGGCCAGCACATAACTCGGGAATGTGAAGCAACACAGTTGAGGATCGTAAAACTGAAGTAGAGTCTGAAGTCCATTCAATTCATACATAGATGGATTGCACACAACACTTAGCAGCTTGCCATAGGTTCCCCTGAAATCCTTCATCACTTCATTACCACCCAAAGAAATCAAACCCCTTAAAGTAGTGATATCTGGAGTTGGAAACTTGTAAGCCAAAGTTCTTCTCAAGTTGGGCTCCATGTTGGATAAAGAAGGAACAAGATTGCTAGAACCGAGAAGAAACTGCACACCTGCAACACAGATACGTGTTAAATGTAATGCAACATGAAAATGTAAATGCAAATGCAGAATGCAGCAGGAGATCAAGAGTGTTGTGCTGTGAAGTGGCAAGTCATAATTCTGCTTCGGCGAGAATATAACACAACTCTGATAATAAGGGCCTACTGGTACAAACAATACTGATTCACTATCAAGAAAACCAGGTTGTATGAAGGTTAAAGTTTCCTGCAATAACCCGACCCCGCTCACAGGTATGGACCTAATCACTAACAAAGGCACGACATCCTATGCTTTCATCAGCGTCACAAACTTTCGGAAAATGATGATACGTTCACCATTTTTGGTTTGGCATCATCCTCTCCTGAATAGGCCTCACTCAGCTGAATCACAAATGATCGGTCCCCAGAGTCGATAATCCTTAGATCTGAAATCCTTTCAACGGCCCACTGGGCTGGAAATAGAAATCATCTCGAAGAATCTCGTCTGAGCGCAGATTTCGTGGGAACTAGTGCATGCCTAACATACAAGTTCACCACTAATCTGCTTCTAATGCTATATACATACTCAAGCCTGGGTCTGGCTTATCACTCATCAGAGCCCCCCTCCCACAACAGCACAAATAATCATATCATACTGAAAATAAAATGGGGAAAGTAAAGTGCGATAAATAAATGCAAACCCAACAGATAAACACGCAAGGGCTAGGATTGACTCGTACAGGGGACGTTGGGTCCCCAGCTGTCACTACCGCGAAAATAAGGTGCCGGAAAAATAGAAGAGTCGCCACCTTTCGTTATTTATCCCACATAAAGGGAAAGGAAACGATCGGAAAAACCTGACAAAAAGGTATAAGACAAGGTCATCGCAACCATGTCTGGATTCGGAAGTCGGTTACGCAAGGGGAAGGTATTAGCACCCCACACGTCTGTTGTACTCAACGGGATCCATGCTTGTTGTGTTTATCTGAAGGGTTGGTTTAACTATCTACCTATCAAGGCTGGTCTGAAAAGAAAAGAAAAATGACTCAGCAAAGCATCGCGCCTCAAGCCTACGTATTCTCGTCAGAGAACGAGAAATCAGAGTCAACGTAGTTCGGCTAACTACGGGTAAGGGAGAAGGTGGCTCGCCAATACGTCAGTATTGTGCCTACGTACTCTCAATAGATATGAGAGATCAAAGCTTACGTAGTTCAGGATAATACGGATTACGGGGATTCAGATTCATCTGTTTTTCGAGTAGGGTTAACAAACAGTTCCAGCAGTTTAGTGTATGCAGCTTGCTTGTCAGAGACTCGCGCGTTACCGTTTATGGTGGAACTGAGAGTTAACGACACTCTTTTCTTCAGTTTGTACAACTCTAGAGACTATGACTTAGGAGCGAATGTGTCGCATATCGTCCAAAGGACATATACTAAACACTCTTGATGATTGAGAGGAGACCGCTCAATTATCATTTCCCAAGTAGCTTTAGGCTCGTAACGCGCTTGTACTAACGTGCCTTTATTACGTTTTTTACTGTTGTTTTGAGATGAGAAGAGAATGAACTCTACGGGGAAACTGTCAAGCCCTAATGTTGTCATGCCAAGGATTCATCCTATGGTTGAGGTTTGAAACGGGGAACTCTTAGATGTTATCATGCATAGGTTTCAACCTAATGTTCTATCATCACTTCCTTATCAAAGGAAGTGAGACTCCTAGGGGATCATGTTAAGTGGGATATAGAAATAGACAAAGCATCAACTAAATAGATAAACAGAAGAAAACAGTAAAGATGCACATGCAATGCAGCAATACAAGCAAAGGGAGACTCACTAAACCTCTTAGCAATCAAGCAAAGAAACAGGCAACAACAGACAAGCAAAGGGAGCTAAGCTCAGCCTTTATATGCAAATACGTCAATTAGAAAAAGAAAAAACAACACACAAGCAAGGGGAGGATCACCTCAACCCTTAAGGCAAACAAGCAGAGGGAGACTCACTCAACCTCTTAATGCATTCATGCACCTACACTTAGACTATCCTAAACAGGAACTATCCTAATGCAACATACCACTCAATCATGAATGAAGGCAAGGATTTATGGAAAATAAGGAATTCATTCCACAAGTAACCAAATAAGGCTTCTATCCTAAGGAAAGAAATTGAAAGTTGGGAGGCAAGGGTAAGGTCCACAGGAACTTATCCCAGGCATTCAACCAACTAAAAGAGATTAGGGAGAATCCTAGAGGTTTGGCTCCTTCAGGAAATATGCAACATTCCCCCCACAGGAGGGACTATGCTACCCCAAGAAGGTTCCTAAAAAAGATTGGATAAGAGAAGAATAGGAGAATGAAGATGGGAAGTAAGGTAAGGTCCACAAGAACTTACCACAGGCACTCAACCAACTTCATTTCCTTAGAAAGCTTGCATAGACTCAACTCCCTTATGATAATGCAATGAATTCCTCCACAGGAGGAAACATGCTCACAAGGAGGATCCTAATTAAGCAAGGAAGATTGTGAGGGAAACTAACCCTATAGGAAGAATCATCCACCTAATTTGAACTTCTAATGGAACCTCAATGATTACCTTCTAAGGATCACCTACACTAAGGACTCAAAGCTCTAAAGAGTTATCCACCTAAACACTATTCTATCAAGAAAGGATTTGAAACTTATAATCATCTAATGGTCACTTACATGACTAATCTATGAAGTCAACCTAGTTAGGGTCACCTAAACTATAACCAATTTGTAAAATGGGGGAATAATAGAAAAAAAATTCTAAAAATTCTAAGGAAAATCGTACACTATCCTTCATGGGTTAAGGATCTATGGTAGAAAAATCAGGGGCCAAACCTTATCCTAAAGGTGCAAATAAAATCTAAATCCAAAGAGTGTACTAAAGGGGATCCATCAAGGAATGCTCCTAAAGAACTATCTCAAACTCATACTTAGAATCATCTAAAAATTACAAAAAAAATCAACCAAACCTACCAAGGAGTCTATAACAAGCATGCAAAATTTCAATATCAAATTCCAAATCATGAACTAGTAATAAAATCAGCAATCAAACTAGTCATATTATGCATTTCTAATCAATTATTAAAAATAGAAAAATGGACTTTAAATTGAAAACAACACCAAAATAAAATCCAAAGACATGGAAAAATCAGAAATTAAACAAGGATCAACCACATATTTTTTCCATAATTTTCTGATCATTATTCTAATTAATATGAATTAAACATGAAAAAACAAATAAAAGAAAATGAAAATCAATTAAAGAAATTTAGAAAATGTCACAACTATTGGATCAGATTACTAGTCCACTCATCAGAGGGACCAGCGCACGCCATTTTATTTAGTAAAACGGTTCGTTTTGGCCATGGACATTATGAGGTTTAGTTGACTGAAGTACACGGTGCTCCCTAATCATGTGCGTCCAATTCAAAAGTATTCCGATCCTATGCTTCAAGTTGTGCCACCTCATCAAACCCTAGTCAAACTAAATCTCATCCATTGGATGCCAAGACCAAGTCAATGAATTCAATCATATCCAACGGTTTTTACTCATCTTCTACAATTGAACTGAACAAAAGGGCGGAAAATATTCCATGGTGGCCGGAGAAGAGCTCCACCGTCTTCTCCGGCGAGAGCATCAATACCAGAAATCAAAGTATCACCAAACTTCATGAAAATTGTACCGTTCTTCTCGTCTCCTCACCAGAATCACTAAAACACTCTCCATTTTTATTAATTCTTCATAAATCTCCTAATATGATGATGAACATAATACTCCTCAATTCCAAAATTGTCATCAAACTGAAAATTAACTATACAGAAATCTTCCTCACCTCTCAAGGATCACAAATCACTATCCAATCCATCTTAACTCTCATGAATCATCCAGATACGAGCCTAAACAGAATTTGCATCCAATCAAGAATCATCACTAATCTCCACAATTCCAATACTAAAACGATCTATGTTGTATCTACAACCTAACCACATGCCAAATTCAGTCTAAACATGCTTAAATCAAGAGGAATTGTGAGAAGTAAAAACCTGTTCTAAAGCTTGAAAATGGAGGTCTTCGCTTGCAAATCTTGATGCCAAAACGTGCAGATTTCTTCACTGAATGATCCTGGACGATTCTTGATACTCAGAAGCTCTTGAATCTTCTTCAAACTCCAAAACCACTTCTTGCTCGAAAGCTCCAAAGTTCCAACTGCAATAACCATTTTCTCTCCAAATGCTACCCAAAAAATGATTTGAACATGATCCAAGACTTAAATAGAAGCTATTTGGATCATAACATGGCCCAATTTGATTAATCCAAAATTTCCATTTTCCTTCAAAGTGCAACTATGACAGTCGTGTATTCTGTGTAATTTCAGCTCAATTCTTACTCAAATTCATTGCTTAACACATGAATGTGAATAGATCAGTTTGAGGGCTTGAATTGATCCTATGGTGTTGATTGGTTATGTGACTTCAATTCTAAGTAATCCACACAAAGTCCATGAATCATGACTCAAACAAAAAATGTAACATTGTCAATCCTCTGCAAATGGCTTTGGAAGTCAAAAAATGTACAAACTTGTGAAGTTTGGCACAAAAATGAATTAAAATGGAATTTTCACTTTTCATGCCTTTTAATTATCCTTTTTTCAAATTTCCTTCATACAATTCCATATTAAATCCATATCAATGGATGTTTGGGTCATTATTAGACTGAAAACACCATTTTGAACAACTTTCGAGTTGAACAAATCTTCATTTGAGGTTCACAAGATAGTGAAATGGACCCATAATCCAAAATGACCTGTAATTCCAAATTCCCAAAATGCCCTTACCTTGCAAAGCTTGTAACTTGAGTTCTACAAATCCATCATGGACTTCTAGTAATTTCTAGAAAGCTAAGAAGATAAGGAACAACATTCATGTTGACCAAAAGTTCATGAGAATCATCCTTCTAGGGCAAAAGTGTCATGCAAGTTGGTTGACTTTCAAGCTCCAAATTCAGATGCCTCAGATGACTTGTAACTTGTCAGGCTCATAACTTGAGTTATATAAACCCTATCAAGGACTTCTAGTACTTAAATTAAATCTATGATCATGCTCTACAACAATCATGTTGGGGTCAAGGTGAGATGAAAATCTCATCTTGAGTTATGTGGTCTTGAAGTTAGGCACCAAACCAGGGGATTTTACACCGTCAAGCATAGCAACCCTAGCCTAGGAACTCTTCACACTCTTGATTCATGATGAGTTGACCTTGGAATCATCCCTTGGACATCTTAACACATCAATCCATGAACATGGACTTGGAATTAGGTCTCAACCTTCTTCAAATCATCAGTTAACCTAGGGTTGACCAGATGAAACCCTAGTTGTACCAATCTTGGTAGTTGCTTCATATCCTTTGCATAATGACATGTCTAGGCTTCAAAATGAACTTCAACCCTTCTCATGAGCTCTCTCAAGGCTCTAGGTCCAACTTCATGGCTTCAGAATCATCTAAATAGCTTCCCATCACTCTCAAGTTAGGAGACATACACACTTGGCTTCAGCCACTCTTTCTGAGGATCTTAGACTTCTCTGATGAGGATGTCAACCCTTGAGCACTTGGATAACCTTCTTAGCTAGCTTCATAACCTTGTGTAGCCCTTTGATTGGTAGTCATACCTCTTGACCTCCTGCACACATGTCAATGAAATGCATATGATAATGCTAATATGAATGAAATGAAACACAAGCTAGGTAAAGAAATGTTAGGAAAATTTTGGGGTGCAACAGGATGAAACTTGTATCTTGAGATAGGTGGTCTTGAAGTTAGGCACTAAATAGGGGATTTTACCCTGAGAACCCTAATTTAGTAACTTCTCACACACTTGATCCTTGATGAATTGAACTTGAAATGATGTCTCATGTATCTTAACACAACATCCCATGACCATGGAGACTTTGAATTGAGTTATAATCTCCTCCAATTCCATAATTGACTGAGGATTAACCAGATGAAAACCCTAATTGCAACACCTTCAACTATGACTTTCCACACTTGGTATAAACACTTGAATGAGCTCCACAATGGCCCTCAAGGCACTCAATGAGCTCTCTCAACATCTCATATCCATAACCATGAATTCACAACCCTCTGATGATCTTGCACTGGCCTCCAAGTTAGGAGCTGACCCGCATACATCCATCAATCCTTTCACAAGACCATTGCCCACTTCTAGATGACTTGATGACCATTTAAACTTGAGTAACACCCCTTGCTTAGGCTTGAACCTCTGAGTAGACTCCTTTTGATACACACAAACTCTTGATCCCCTGTTCAATGCAAAATGCTATGCAATGCAAATGCTAGAAAGAAATGAAATGAAACATAAACCAAGTTAAGAAAAGGTTGGGCAAATTTTAGGGTGCAACATTGGGGAACCACATTAGGCAGACCTCTGAGGAAAAATAAAATTTTTATGATGAAGAGCCTGGGCGGCAAACAACTAATTTAATGCTTTCGCATGGTGAAATATCTCTAAAAACCATCTAATGTCCTCCCATATCTTCAAACACCAAAACAAGTCTTATTGTCTGTCAAAGATTATTATTATTATTATTATTATTATTATTATTATTATTATTATTATTATTATTATTATTATTATTATTATTATTTTTAACTGAATTTTCAAAGCATAATCATAAAAAATGAAAACAATTTGCAAACAAACACATAAAGTAAAAAAAAAGCACGATTTGATGAGAAATCTCTCTTTATATTGATTTGATCCTTAAACGGGCAAGTATATACCAGGATGCAGTTCCTTAATGAGGTAATTGTGGTGCAAGAAAAATATAATGGTAATACAAATTATTGAAGTTCCATTGAATTTCGATAATGCTATAGTCCCTATGACTTAGAAGACCTTAACACCTTGCTTCGTGGGAAGACGGCTGGGTTGAATCCTCTCTTTAATGATGTGTCAGGGTCAAGTGAACATGCAAACCGGATACCTTGCCTTGTAATTGTGTCCCTAATTTTTTCCTGGACCTCCCTTTCGAGTTTTCAATCCACCGGGATAGCCATTTTTTCCCCTAAGTCGCCCTTTCAGGTTTTCGACTTAGCGGCTTTATTATTCCACTTTTTTAGGCAAAGTATCGTTTGACGGAATCTGCATTTATCGGGTAGGGTAATTCATCGTCATCCATAGTTACGAGTTTTAGAGTACCACCGGAAAATGCCTATATTACAACATATGGGCCTTCATAATTTGGTGTCCACTTGCCCCTAGATTTGTTGTACATAGTTATGATCCTCTTAAGCATCAGGTCACCTTCTCTGAATATCCTGGGATGCACTATCTTGTCGAAGGCTCTCTTCATGCGTCTCTGATAAAGCTGACCATGACATATAGCCACCAAGCATTTTTATTCAATAAGATTGAGCTCATCAAATCTTGTCTTCACCCACTCCGCTTCATCAAGTTGAGCTTCCATTAAAACTCTCAACCAGGGGATTTCAACCTCTATCAGAAGAACCACTTCCATGCCATAAACCAATGAGTAAGGAGTTGCCCCTGTTGAAGTTTACACTAAGGTACGATAGTCGTGCATCGCAAAAGGCAACATTTCATGCCAATCTTTATACCTGACCACCATTTTCTAGATGATCATCTTGATATTTGTGTTGGCTGCCTCGACGGCTCCATTCATTTTGGGTCTGTATGGTGTTGAGTTGTGGTGTTCTATCTTGAAGCTGGGGCATAACTCATCCATCACTTTGTTGTTGAGATTCGACCCATTATCCATGATGATACGGTTAGCCACTTTATAACTGCATATAATGGTGTGCTTCAAGAAGCAGGCAACCACTTGCTTGGTAACATTGGTGTATGATGTAGCTTCAACCCATTTGGTGAAGTAGTCAATGGCCACCAATATGAAGCGATGTCCATTCGAGGCTTTTGGCTCAATCATCCCAATCATGTATATTCCCCACATGGAAAAGGGCCATGGTGAAGTCAAGATATTCAAAGGAGTGGGAGGTACATGGATCTTGTCAAAATATATTTGGCACTTGTGACAAGTTTGAGCATGATGGTAACAATCAGCTTCCATAGTGAGCCAATAATAGCCTGCTCTCAATATCTTCTTTTTCGTTGTATGCCCATTCGCATGGGTTCCAAAACAACCCTCATGAATGTCTTTCAAAATATGTCCAGCCTCGTGCGTTTCCACACATCTGAGTAGGACAGTGTCATGATTGCATTTGTACAACACATTCCCGTTGAGGAAGAAATTGGATGCCAATCTGCGCAGAGTCCTTTTGTCAACACCCAAGGCACCCTCAGGATATTCTTGCTTCTCTAGATATTGCTTTATGTCATAGAACCACGACTTCTCATCTGATCCTTCATCAACGGTCAAGCAATGTGCAGGCTCTTTGAAGTGTTGTAAATCAATGGACGAACTATAATTAGGCCATATCAACTTATACATGGATGCCAAAGTTGCCAAGGCATCTGCCATTTGATTTTATTCTTTGGGAACGAGAGTAAAAGTGATATCATTGAATTGGGGAAGCAACTTGGCCACATAATTCTGGTATGGGATTAAGTTTTCATGTTTTGTATCCCAGTCACCTCTTTTCTGGTGTATTACCAAGGCAGAATCCCCAAACACATCTAGAGTTTTAATTCTCAAGTTAACGGCTTCTTCTAGCCCTAGTATACATGCTTTGTACTCAGCTTTATTATTAGTACACGTAAAGAAAATTTTGGCTGTGAACGACAGGTGCAATTTTTTGGGAGATGTGATCACTACCCCAATTCCATGTCCATGAGAATTTGAAGCACCGTCGAACATGAAAGTCCATCGCTCTACCGATTCTGGTCCTTCATATGGCTCTGGCTCTTTATAGTCTCTTGCCATCATGATATCCTTATTTGGAAAGTCGAACTTCAAAGGCTGATAATCCTCCATTGGCTGGTGGGCTAAATGGTCTGCTAACACACTGCCCTTAATGGCATTCGGGGTGGCATATTGGATGTCATATTCGGACAAAAGAATTTTCCATCGGGCAATCCTACTAATGAGATAAGGTTTCTCAAAGATGTATTTAATGGGATCCATCTTAGATATTAGATATGTGGTATGTGTTAACATATACTGCCTGAGACGTCACGCTGCCCATGGATTCATTGAGCATAGTCAGGTACATAATGAGTGGCCTTTCAAGAACTAGTGGTATCAGGATTGGTGGTTCTTGCAGATATTCTTTGATTTTATAAAATTCCCCTTGACATTCATCATCCCATACAATCGAATGATCTTTCCTGAGCAACTTGAAGATTGGTTTGCAAGTGGCAGTGAGATGTGAAATAAATCTGGCGATATAGTTCAACCTCCCTAGGAAGCCATGAACCTCCTTTTCAGTTCTTGGTGCAGGCATACTCTGAATTGCCCTTACCTTATCAGGGTCCACTTCAATCCCTTTCTGACTTATAATAAAGCCTAACAGCTTTCTAAATCGTACCCCAAACGTAAATTTATTGGGATTAAGCTTTAGTCTGAACTTTCTCAGTCGAGCAAACAACTTTTCCAAATTGACCAAATGTTGTTCTTTAGTTTGAGACATGGGAATCATATGGTCAACGTATACTTCAATCTCCTTATGAAACATATCATGAAAGAGCATTACCATCGCACATTGATATGTTGCCCCAACATTCTTTAACCCAAATGGCATTACCTTATAGTAGAAGGTCCCCCATAGTGTAATAAAAGTGGTCTTCTCCATGACATCTGGATCCATTTTAATCTGATTGTAACAAAAAAATCCATCCATGAAGGAGAAAACAAAGAACTGAGTCGTGTTATCCACCAATATATCAATTTGAGGTAATGGGAAATTGTCTTTAGGACTAGCTCTGTTTAAGTCATGGTAATCCACACATATACAGACCTTTCCGTCCTTCTTCGGTACTGGCACAATGTTGGCAACCCATTGTGGATACTTGGCTACTGCCAAGAACCATGCGTTAAACTGCTTTCGGACTTCATCACGAATCTTAAGAGCCATATCAGGATGCGTCCTCCTCAGCTTCTGCTTGACAGTGTGGCATTCTTCCTTGAGCAGTAATTTGTGTACAATAATGTCCGTATCCAATCCAGGCATGTCTTGATACGACCAGGCAAACACATCAGCATACTATCAGAGAAGCTCTATCAACTTTATCTTGACAGTATCTTGAAGAGACGCTCCAACCTTTACCTCCCTTTTATCTTCTTCAGAGCCTAGGTTGATGACCTCGACATCTTCTTTGTGTGGCAGGATGGCCTTCTATTCTTCTTGTAGCATCCTTGTCAACTCATCGGGGAGTTTACAATCTTATTCACCTTCTCCTTCAACTTGATAGGTTGGGAAATCAAAATCATATAGGCCTATAACATCGTTGTTATCAAGGACCTCGATAGTGTCTCTGCATGTTATGATTTATGCAGTTTATTTAGGAAAGTGAGTGCATAAAAGAAATGCCCTTTATTGTAAAAAGTAAAAAAGAAAAGAGAGTGAGTGAAAATTAAATGCAAACTTATATTTATTCATGATAAATATGTTTCAAAACATCAGGTGGCCCAATACAATGATCCACTACGCCTTAGGAAAAGCGTAGGGTTTTGACAAACAATAAAAATTACTTTTGGCGTGGGAAGAACTGAGGGATTTCAATAGTCTTCCAATTCTGAAGCTCCTCACCAGGCCTGGCTTGACGAATCCAAGTTGCAGAGATATCTTCATCATCAGCTTTATCTTCAATCACCATAGGTGTGTATGATCAAAGATGTGCCCGACGCTTTTGAAAATATCCCCCATAGGAGGGACCTTCTCTTTGTTATATGTAACCTTGTTGTATTAGAAGATGGATGGTATCCTATCCCAAATTTATCAAAATTTTCAGCAACCTCCACCATTTTTCCCCCACCTTGGGCGTTCCATCATCAACAACTGCTTTAGCTTCCTCATATGAAGCCATTGACGATCTTGTTTCTTGATTATCTGAAACTCATTGTACTACCAAAGTGCTCACTACCTCAAAATATTGGAAAGGTGTCTCTACCATTTCCACTTCAACCTCGATGTACTGGAAGGGCGTTAAGTGACTCACCAGAATGTCTTCCTCTCCTCCAATTAGGACCACCTTATCAATGCTGACAAACTTCAGCTTTTGGTGAATAGTAGATGTAACAACCCCTGCCGAATGAATCCAGGGTGTTCCTAGCAAGAAATTATATCCTGGGTAAATATCCATTACTTGAAAAGTAATGGCGAAGACAGTTGGTCCAATCTTTATCAATAGATCCACCTCACCTATCATAGCTCGTCTAGAACCGTCAAATGCTTTAACTATCAAGGCACTTGGTTTCATACTAACTCTCCTTATAGGCATCTTCTCCAAATTGATCTTGGGGAGAACGTTTAAAGAAGAACTTGTGTCCACTATGACTCGTGATATCAAAGTGTCTTGACACCTAATGGAGATATGGAGAGCTTTGTTATGATTTCTTTTTTCTGAAGTCAAATCATCATAATTGAACCCAAGGAAATTTCCAGTAGTTACACTGGCTATCATATCATCAAATTGAGCTACAGTGATGTCTTTAGTAATATCCGCAGTGCTAAACACTTTCATCAACGACAACCTGTGTGCATTTGAGCTAAGTTGTAGTTCAAGCATAGAAATCTTGTAGGAGTTTGATTCAATTGATCGACTACTTTATAGTCGATCTTCTTGATGATTTTCAAAAACTTCTTAGCTTCTTTCTGCATAACTGCAGACTTTAGAGAAAACACTTATGCTGGTGGCTCTACACTTGGAAATTCAATTGTTGTATCGACGACCTTCCCTTTATCTTTAGCAGGTGCTTCTACTGTTCTGGTGGCAAATAATCGACCACTTTGGGTCATTCCACTGGGCCCAACCACATTATCACATTTGACGGCATCATACTTAATTACTAGCTTCTCTGGCCCTTGTTTAAAAACTTTAGGCCTGTACATCGATAGGGTATTCAATCACTACTGGCGCTGGCAGTGTTGGTCTTTATCTGGTGACATCAGCTTTATCATATTGCATAATCACGGGTTCTGGACGGACTGGCCATTCGTTGAAAGGCTTCTGATGCATCATATTATATAACTACCAAAGCTGGACTAGTTCGCCTTGGTGGATAAGCTTTTGTCTCGTCGTATTGAATTTCAAAGGCTGCCACACTCGGAGCCTGACGTTCTATTTATATTATCCCCTGCTCCAGGAACCTCTATAAATGTTCCTTGTGTGAGGGCAAGTTGTCACACAACATATGGTCTCAAGTTTCGATGATGACAAAGTACAACCTCGAATCAATAGAAGCTGTCAATTTCATCCAGAGAACAATTGCAATACTTAACATATCATATCCTTCCTATATCTCTTTAATTCATCATATTATCATTGGCAAAACATGTGATAAATATTCAATCGTTACAAAACGCACGAAACAACAAGTGATGATTTTTTGCAGGTTTTGAAGCTCTGAGTCGACCACATATCAGCGCACAACCCAGTTAACCTTCCCACGGGTCAGTGCATGGAAGCTGTGCGTCGACCACCAGTCAGCGCACACCTCAGTAAACTTTTCCACGAGTCAGCGCATGGACACCATGAGTCGACCATCAGTCGGCGCATGAAGTCTTCATAATTTCCATGGGTCAATGCGCGCCGACCTATGGTCGACACATACTATTGAGTTTTTGATATTGCTAATTTCTGCAGGCCATGTATCAACGCATAGACCTGCTATGGTCGACCGCTCGCGCGTTGTTAAGTATTTTTTTCACTGTTTGAAATCCTGTTGTGTTAGTTATTTGTCTTATTACTATAAATAGAAGGTTGTTCATTTTAACACAATAACAACTACATTTTGAGTATATTGTGAAAACAAGAAAAGTGAAATAGGTGCCTACATTTCTCTTCATCTTCATCCTCAAACAACACACAACACTGCAACTACACACAATCATTTTTGGAGTGCTTTGTGTCTCGTTCAAGGTGATAAGGTTCGAATCCGTTGAGTGAAAATCCGGTTCGGGTGGAGATTTGTGGCAGGTTTTTCTTGAATAAAACCTTGAAGGTTTTGCCCTCCAAGATTCTACGAATTTGGGGGTTTTTGGTACAGATATTCTCCATCAACATTCAGCGGTGCGAAGGTGATTGAGAAACGTTTTCATCAATCTAGTAGCTGGGGCTGTGAAGTGTTGAAGGGAGTTCTGGGTTCGGTTCGTTGGTGTCTAAAGATCAGTCGGGCCGAGGGTTTGAAGAACTGAAAGGTATTCAACAAAGGGGCTGGAATCAGAGGTCAATTCACAATGATCAGAGGTCTTGAATCAACTCGAATCAAGGAGCAAGAAGTGATAGCAACATCAACATCTATAGGGATTGTTTGTATTATTGCTTATCAACTCTTGTATAAACTACTACAACTTTTCATGTGATATCTATTATAAATCATCGCAATTCAATTTTTAGAATTAAGGACAGACGTACCCCGAAGCGAGGACGGCGGGGGAACTGCTTCAACAAATCTTTGTCTTCTTTATTTTTCAACATTTTCATTTTCAGCTTAAAAATTAAGTGATTTTAGTTTAAGCAATTTTATTGATTCGAACATTGAATTTAGTAAGTAACTGAAACTGTTTAAACTTGTGTACAATAAACAATTGTACAAGGATTCTAAAGTTACTTACTTAAGTCAAAACCCACTTGGAGTGTTGTACACACCAAGTGTTCGATAAATTGCCCGAACCAAAACATACTTAGTATACTTGCTATATTTTGGTGGGATGTGTTGAGCATTAGAACTAGCACCACTAATTAGTGGTGAAACAAATTGATTAGTGTGCATAGTGTATTGAATCTACTATTCTTTTATTATCATATCCGTTAGCTTAACGCATATCCGATCTTCCAATAACGGTTCGTTTTAGACGTGTTTTTCCAAGGCCGCTTCTGCACTTAAAAATATTTTTAAAACCAATTATAAATTGCTAAGCGCTGACTCAAATTTTAGTTGGGATCTATTCAACCCCCCTTCTAGATCCGAGCCATCGTCTAACACCTTGACCATTTCATCAGTCAAATTCTCTGCTTCTCCTTGGGGAATCATCCTATTTTTCTTCAGTTGTTCTCCAATAATAGCCATTGGAGTATGAACGTCTTCAACATTCGTAATTAGCCTCAAACCATTGCTCTCCTCCATGATATTAATAGAAGAACTTCCATGTGTCGATAATGTATTATTTTTAACATTGGCACCTCTAGGTGTGAAAGTAAGATCTTTAAATTCTACCAAGTCTTAAACCCTATTCTGGAACGCATAGCAGTTATCTATGGGATGTCCATGGGCCCCCTTGTGAAATTCACAATGGACGTTAGCATCATACCCGGGAGGGTATGGAAAAGTTGTCAGGCGCAATTCTCGCAATGTTAAATGCCCACTTTGGTTTAGCTGAGAAAAGATCTGCCTATATGACATGGGTACCGGATCAATGTGCCTTCTTGGAAGTCTTAGCCTCTGTTGCCTTTGGGCTGGATCATTCTGGTATTGTGGAGGAGGAACTCTCTGATAATTGGGTTGTTGTTGAGCAGGTTGTTGATAGGTAATTTGGGCGACTGCAGCTACCTGTTGGTATTGAATCTCCACTGGGACTCTGTCTCTTCGCCCCCTCATTATGGCATTATTTTCTTCTTCCCTTTTCTTCACAAAAGGTCTCTTCCCACTATTTGTTGCAACGATTGCATCTTTGTTCTTTTTCAACTGGCTCTCGATCCTTTCTCCCACCGACACTACTTCAGCAAAGTTAGGGAAGCTGGATCCAAGCATGCGATCCAAATATTGATGTTGTAGCGTTCCCATAAACATATCAGTTAATTCTTTGGTCAAAAGTGGTGGTTGGACGCGAGCTGCCAACTCTCTCCATCTTTATGCATACTATTTAAACGACTCATTATTACGTTGAGCCATTTCCTGCAGCTGGGTGCGATTTGGCGATAAATAAGTATTGTACTGGTAATGCTTGGAAAACGCATTCGTAAGATCCCTCCACGTGCTAACTTGTCCCTTTTCTAATTGCATGTACCATTCCAATGATGTTCCACTGAGGCTGTCATGGAAATAATGTATTAAGAGCAAGTCATTATCAATATGAGCAGCCATCTTGCGACAGTATGCTCTCAGACGAGTCTTTGGATAACTGTCCTTTTATATTTGTCAAAGTCTGGGACTTTGAACTTCTTCGGTATCACCAGTCCGGGAACTAGACACATATCAACAACATCCAAGCCTGGAGTTTTTTAGACCTCCAAGGACTTGAACTTCTCTTCTAAAGTGCGTAGTTTATCCGCAGAAGGGTCAGCTATAATCCCCATATTATGTTGAGAAGGAGGAGGTTGGAAAAAAGCGTTGTACTGCTCGTCCATTCCCATTTCAGAGCCATGATGGGCATATGAAAAATGTTCATCTAGGTCCACGTGGATAGGAGGTATAGTTTTAATGACTCCGGAAGTTCCTATTTTGTTAGCAATCGTTTTGGCATCAACTATGGTCTCGACATTGTTTTCCTTACGGGCCAATGTCATCATGGTTTCCAGCTGTTGGTCTATCTTTACTTTGAGTACGTCAATATCACTCTCATGGTATTCTAGGTCTCTTCAATATGTTCAAGCGTCATTTGGAAGTTGCGAGGAGTCTCGTAGCAATGTCGAATAATCAACTTAAATCTGGAGGTAGCAAAGGGTAAAAGTTATGAGGTATTTGGGAAAAACGTGTACCATGATGTGCAAAATGATATGCATTTTATTTTTAGGGAAATTTTTGAATTAATTACTTAATGTACACAAGAATACTGAGAAACCAGGAATTACCCAAATCATATTCGTTCATCAAAGGATAATATTCAAGTGATACAAGAGAGATCATTTAGCATACAACTCATAATGTTTGAATAACAATAAAAAGTACGAAAGCAAAAAGGACTTCAAACTTTTGGCCTTTGAGCCTCACATTCTTCTAACTATTCTTTAAACCTCTTCAACATGGCCTTGCACAGGCAAAGAAAATCACAAATATTGTGGGGAGTAAACTCATATATTGCTTCCATAGCGTCTCTATGCTTCCAAACCAAATCTTTGGCCAACCAGTTGCAAAACTCAATCAAGCCATTAAGCTTGTTATGATACACGTATCAGTTAGCTATCAATATATGGATGGATCTCTCATAGCCTTCAAAATCATCAGACGCGTTCTTTCTTGCAGCAGACCATATAACTTTATCTTCTAGGACATCTTTTATCCGATGCTTCAGATTTTAGGCATAGTTCTTGATGTCATTCAACTCTATGCATACCCTGTCCCACTCAGCAGGTCCAACCCAATCAACTCCTAGAGCATCCTCCTTGAGCCGACACTCCTCTAGTTCAACAACCCTTGAGAGGCGTAGAGCGGTGCTCAATCTATGGACTTCTGCCCCCCATCTCTTCTCGGATTGTCTTGTTCTTTTTGGTGGCTGCAAGCCAACAGTCTTCATTCTGAACACACTTTCTTCTAACCCTATCCAGTTCCTATTTCAGCTCACTCACCTTACCATTAGACTGATTAAGACACACCTTAACCTTTTTCCTTCAATGCTCCTCCTCATCTGCTTTCTTCTCCACTGCATCTAATTGGTGTTCTTGTGTTGGAGTTCCCACTTCATGGTATTTTTCTCACTGGTGACTTCTTGAAGTTTCATCTCAAGGATCTCATTCTCCTTTACCAATCTTGCTATGGTGGCTTTGAGGTATTCAGCTTCCTCTATCAGAATGTGGGTAGGTTTAGGTTCAGGAAAAGACTCATATATCTGTTTCTTCTTCCCAAGTCTCCTTTACCCTTCTTCTTAATGGTACTCCAAGCTCTTGTAATCTTCCTAAATAACTCAGGATTCTCAGTCCCTAAGTCATGCATCAAGAAGGCTTCAAGGTCTTTCTTCTCAGGAGGAGCTACCATAGGATACCCAAGCTGTCTAATTGATAACATCAGATTGGAATTAATACAGCCTCGAGTACCTATTAGTGGAATATTGGGAAAATCACCACAAATAGTAATAACTTCATCAAAGTCATGTGAATACCAAGAGAGATTAGAAGATCTAAGAGCTAACATCCTTTGAGCACAACTGTCATTGGCTCGATCAATAAACAGTCCTTTGGTAGGTAAGTGCATATTCAGCCACTGGTATAGGAGAGGGGCACAAAAAACAACGAATCCCCCTCTCTTCTCACTTCTCCAGCTCAAGTAGTAGAAAACATCAGCTAGAAGAGTGGGCACCAGATTTCTGGTTAAGAAAACATGAATAGTTGTCATGTCTATAAAATCATCTATGTTGGGGAATAAGACGATTCCATAAACAGATAAAGCCACTGCTGTGTAGCAAGCATCCCAACTCTGGGCCTTGATAAGAGTTTCATCTTTGTCTATAAGGAACTTAAGAGAAAGTCCCTTAACCCCAGCTTTATTCTTCCAATCATTAGTGATGTCTCTCTTATGCATGTGGAGAGCGTCAGCAATAAATTTGTCTTCTAAATCCACATTTACCCCTACAACCCTTTATAATGTTAACCATGAATACAGCAGGGATACGGGAAACCAAGCTGCGTAAGTCCTCCAATTTTGGTTTCTTGAAGCTGTAAGGATATGTGCTTCTGGTGTTGCTTCCCATAGTTCTTTGATGTTGGTAATATAGTTCTTAAATTCCCTGAAAACCAAAAAATGTAAATGTTATGATATGAACATGCGATGCAAATGCAAGGATGAAGGTCACCAACACAATTCTGAAGTAAAAAGGCTTCTCTGATCATCGGAACCCCATGGGCAGGTTATAAGGAGGTAGGTGAGGCTTCCCTAGAATCATAGACTTTTCAAAAGCATTATTTCCAAGATGAAGATTCATCCAACAATAATACCTTCAAAAGGATCTCCTCTAGGTGAGGCTTTCGTATTGTCCCATAAGAAAGGCTCATTGTGAGTCTCTACTACACAACCATCGAGTCCAAGGTTTCTAAGGAGATCTCAGAGTCATAGATCGAGGTTGAAAATATCATTGTCAGGATAATGATACGTTCAAGGGATCTCATCTGATTGGGGTGTTCGTATCAACCCAAGAAGGAGTGGCCCTTATGAGTTAATACTACCAACCACCATGGAAAAATGTTGAAAGGTCCTTAGAGTTATAGGTTCAGGCTTAAAAACATTATTGTCATGGAAAAGGCTCACCACGACAACAACATCTTTAAGGGAATCAACTCTAAGCAGGGCTTTTGTATCCTCCCAACGAGAAAGACTCCTTGAGGGATTCCACTACACAACCACCATTCTAATCTTATATTTTCCTCAGACTCGGGTGTAGAGCCATCTCACAAAGTTCCAACAATCAGAGGGCCCCCAAGGGTAACATAAGAAAAAAAATAAAGAATATACAACAGCAAGTAAGTAATTAAATACTCAAACAGGAAAGAGGAGAAAAATAAACAAACAATCGGATCTAACTCTCGCGAATAAAGTCAAGTTAGGCTTGACTCTCTCTAGCATAGGGCTATGCAATTTCCCAGCAGAGTAGCCATTTGTCGTACCTCGAAAAATACGATCCTAGTGATGGACGCGGAAAAAATATTCGAACAGAGTCGCCACCGAACTTTATTCATTCCAAGGAAGGAATAGGAAAATATCAATATAACCTTTAAAGAGATAAGAACATGGTTATTACAACCAAATTCTAGGTTCGGTAGTCGATTATGCAAAGGGAAGGTATTAGCACCCTCTATGTCTGTTGTACTTAACGGGAACCTCTTGATACAATTCGAGATAAAAGTTAGCTAGGTTTGTGTGTTTTCTTCTAAAGATTTTCTTCTAAGGGGAAAATGGGTGGTTTATTATAGGGTGCTCGCCAAGGATTGGGGCCCTTGTGCCGATGTACTCCCTCGTGCAATGGGAAAGTGAGAGCATCGTAGTTCGTGGGACTACAGGTAAAGGTTTGTGTATTTTATGAACGAATGTTTAAGTCGCATTCTAACTGCTAAACATTGGCTTGTCTGCTTGCTAGAGAAGTCTAAAGCACTAGTTTGTATGCACGGAAGAAGGGACTAAACAATGTTCTTTTTGAAAAAATTGTAATTGCACGGCGGCGAGAAGTTGGATTAATGTCTTTGTATTTAATTGGATGATGATCACTTGAAGCTTAAGAAAGGCTCCTTGGGCCCAACTGATCGGGAAAGTGAATTGAAGATTCGACTCTCTCTCTTTTTCAACTTTAATTATGAAAGAATTTTGACATAGTTAAAGTAGTTTATGAATGACGATTACTCGAGGCTTAAGAAAGGCTTCTCGGGCCCAAGTAGTCGGGAGAGTGAGTCAAAGACTTGACTCTCTCTCTTTTTCATCTAAGTATTAGGAAAATAGGTTTTGATTTCGCTTATTATAAAAATAGTTTGACGTAGAGTCGCGTTGTAAATGTTTTAGAGAAGACAATTGTTTGACCTTAAGAAAGGCTCCTCGTGCCCAAACAACCGAGAAGAGGAATCGAAGACTCTATTCCAACTCTTTTTTTCATCTTTTATTTGAAATTATGTTTAAGTATAGTTTAGTGTGTTAAGTTTACTTTGATAAAATGCTCAATGTGGGTCGAGTTTTAAAATTTGCGTACGAAACAAATAAAGTTGACCTAATGGAAAAGAGATCCTATGGGTATAAGGTACGGTCGATGGCGAGGCAAAAGCGCTTGACTTACAAAGAGATATGGTTTGGGGACTTGATATATGGATCAAGTGTGCTTGAGAACGAGTTAATGATCAACTGAGTTTATTTTAAAAAATGCTTGACGTTGGATCGAGCTCATTTGTTCTTTTGAAAAGAGGTTGATTTTAATCTTGTGTTAAACTATCTAAGTGATAACAAGCGTTACATCTCATGGGAGAGGGGTACATTTGTTCAAATGGGATAGTATCAAGCCATAATTAAGGTGAACCATTCATACATATGCAAGTAAACATAAATGTGAAGTGTGAAACAAGCGTCTTTATACAAAGCCCAAGAGGAGGCTATAAGGTGGATGACGATCGTGAAAATAATCGACTTACAAGGTATTTGAAAAGGGCTTGATTTGAGAATTAAGATATTAGTTTAAAAATGAGTTTTGTATAAACAAATATAGAATAACATGAATATAATCGAGGCATGATGAAGCACACATAAACAAAATGTAGAAGCATAAAAGAAATCATACATCCCACACACAATTATAAATTAGGGAAAGGGCAAAAAAAAGTTAATCAAACCAAGCATACTAACCCAATAACTTAATTATCTAAATATAAATAGTAATTAATTATCCATAATTAAAAGGAAAAACACTAACTAATTTTTTTTTAGAAGTGAAATAAGAGAAATTAAAAACCTAAATAATTAATTAAATTAAACTAAAATATTTAATAAAATTAACTATTAAAATTAATTAATATTAAATAAAAATGTTTAAAAAAATTAATTAGGAATTTATCAATACAAACATTTATAAATAAACATATTTGAAAATTAAATGATTTGGATTTTTTCATAAAAAAAATAGTTAAATTAAAATCAAATACTTAATAAAACTATTCGTTAAATTAAATAACATTAAGTAAATATATTTAATAAAGCTAATAATTACTACAAAAGATTTTGGAATATTTAAAAAAAGAAATAATTAATAAAGTTTTTTTTTTAAATATGTAAAACAAAATAAATAAAATTAATTAAAATAGAAACAAACCATGGGCCAGGATTGTGAAGGATTCAGGGGGTGCCATTAGAGAAAAACCCTAAGACCCATCTCCTAAGAGGCCCAACACGGAAGAGGAGAGGAGTCCATGGACTCCAGGTCAACTGGTTGACCCTAGATCGCATCTTGAGCGTTGATCCAACAATGAGTCAACACTGACTTTAGATCTGATGGTCAAAAATACGCATGCGTGGTGAGGATTAGTGAGGAAATGGTGTAGGATCATGATGGCGTGTTAGAGACCGGTGACACCACTCACCGGTGGGGAGATCCGCAGCAACCAAACATCAGCAGCAGATAAAATAAATGGAAAGGTGGATCAACGTCATTTTCAAACCATTTCACTCTTTCTCATCTTTCTCCCTCAACACTATTCTTTTCTCTTTGCAAACAAGGTCACCGGAAACCTATTTTTCTCCCGGAGAAGACGGTGGCGCGCGGTGGCCGCCGCCGCCCATCTCCGAACAACCTCTAAATTTACCCTATTCCACTAAACCAGACACGTTGATTCCAAATTCGCGATAAAAAATGCCAAAACCTAGCCCAAACTCCTAAAACAGAAACCTCATACAAAACCTAGATCTATAAAATCGTGAAGAAAACAAGAAATAACAAGAGGGTTTCGAGTCAAAAGAACGAGGCGAGCAAATATATCACATCAAAAAGAGAAGGAGAAGGTTTTCACCAAATCAGAGCAAGTCCGAATTCAAGAACTCCGATGAAGGTACGATTCAACTCTCTTCTCTCAGTTTTCTTCTTCTACTCTTTCCTCTTCTTCCCTTTCTTAGTTTGATGTTATTGTTCCATTATTGAACCTCGTGGCTTTAGGGTTTAGTGTTTTCTTAGCTCAAATTAGCTCAGAGTTTCAATGAGAGACTCTGAGTAACTTATTAGAATTTTTTTTAGCACTAGTAAAGAATGTTGGGGATTTCTTGCGCGACTATCTAGGGTATTTCTCAGGTGTTTTTTTAGTCCCCGTAGAATAAGAAATGATGTAGTATATATAGCATAATCCTCATACGTGTGAACTAGGGAAACTTGTGTGAGGTTGTTACAGAATTGAGGGTGAGGTGAAATTCGTTGCTCATCCCCTAATTTGGTGGGATCTCTTGAGAGTAGGCTGTTTTTTTGCTCATTTTGTCTTTTCTGCTATTTTAGAATGTAGGTGGTCCCATGTGCTAACTTGTGGTATTTCTATGAATTACTGCTATGTACGTGTTGTTTATATCACTCATGCCTCGAACATGCCTTGATACGAATTTTAACATCTTTGTTTCTGCATTTGCTTTGGATAGTACCATGTTGTGACATCATCTCTTATTTTACTATTGTTGCACTTGTATGATTCAGGTGTTATGAATTTGCCATATTCATTGTTTTTTATTACTACTTGTCAAGTTATGTTCTGTGGGATGTTCAAGCCTTATGAATTGAGGATGCAAATTCATACTAATTTGTTGTGAATATTGGCATTGGTTTGCTTGTACTAATCCTTAGTTTCAATGTGTTTTTCTCATATGTACCTTGGCACAATGGACTCGGTTGTTGACATATGATAGCATAAACTGTATAAATTTTCTATGTATAAATACTGCTAACATGTACTAGAAAAGCCCTCAACTTGGAATTTTGTTTTAGATTGTACATGTATTGTTCTTCTGTGCTATTGCAGCCTACTAATATGTTTTCTCTTTTTCTTTTTATGTGTTTGGATGGCTAGTAGAGCTAAAGCAATCACCAATGATCATGTGGAACCACTTTGAAGGTGCATTGAACATTCTCTAATAGGTAAGCTTTCTCACTTTTCAAACTCCATGATTTAGGCATCATTCACACTCATTCAAGTTATCATCATGTTTTCTATGATGTATGGATTAAAACCCCCATGATTGTGTTCATTAATTATGAAAAACAAGCATTTAATTTTTTGTTAGAAGGATTAGGGTTCATACTGGTTATTTATGAAATTCTTGAGTTAGAGTAAATATAAATTAATTTGGTTGGTATATTTAGATTCCTTGTGAAATTCTTATGAAGATGTTATATTTATTTGTTTGATTTGATTACTGAATCATGAAATTGCAAATTCAAATTTTCAAATGATTCTTGAGGTTGAAGATGATGGTCTGCGCGTGTTTTTCATTTCTAGGTGATTGCTTGATATATTATTTTATTCAGCGAATATCTTGCAAGGCCAGGCGGCCTGGCCTAGTGGCAAGCGCATTTTTGTGGTTAGACTAAGGGCGTAGGTTGGAATCCTGGGTGTACCACCCTTATTTTTTGCTGCCAATTTTCTTTCCTTTTCCTTCACTTTCCATTTTCTTTTTATTTTCTTTTATCATTTAATGTTTATTTTTGTTTCATCCATTTAATTTCTTTTGTTTTATTTTATTAAACACCAAAAATACCCAAAATATTTTTATTATTTTATTTTTATTTTCCCTTATTTTATATACACTAGTTTATTAATCAAATATTATTTAGTATTATTTTATTTAAAATCTTTAAAACCACAAAAATATTTTTATTTTCTCATCTTTATATACTTAAAAATTCCACCTTTTTACTTACATCCATGAGTATATTTCCTTTTATTATTTTGTTAAATGACATGAAATTGTTGTTATTTGTGATGTGCTTAGATTAAGGTTTATGGTTTGCTTGCTTGATCATGTTGTCGACTAAAATCCATGCCTTTGATATTTACTCATGTGTAAATGTTGTCTTGTGTGATGTGTTTGTCCTTAATGACATCCTACTTTGCTTTTATGTTGAATACTTTGAAGGATTGATGATTACTCATGTTTTCTTTCAAAGATATCCATGTGCTTAGAACTTGCTTTTTGACCTAAAGAATGATGAAACCATGTCTTGGCCTCTTGCTTTGATGTTAGATTTATCTTGGTGTATTCATGTTGTGAATTATTGTACCATGCTTGCCTTATATAGTTCATAGTGATCTTGCCTTGATTTAAGTCATGACTTAGTCCTTAAACTTGTATTGTTGAAACATGCCTTGTAAACAATGCATCCTTGTTTTTTTCACATGCATGTTGTATACCATGATCAAATATGTTGTTTATAAACCTTTTCCATGTTCATTGAACCATGTTAACCTTGCTTGTACCATGTTCACATGTTTATCTTCTTTGTTGGATGATGGTTTACACTTGTATATACATGTTGCCTAAATCCAAGGGACTCATTGTTGATATCATTGTCATTTGCATATGAATTTTTATTTTTCTTGTAGATATATTTCATGACTTGTAATCCTTGACTTGCTATCCATTAGAAATTTTCTCTATAGGATGAGTCAACTTAGACAACTCAAAGTAGGGTTTCCCCTTTCAAAAACTCAAAATCACTTTCAATAAAAACCTTGACTTTAGGTCATTGACTTTTTTCAACTCCTTTTCTTAACAAATGCTTCAAGACATCTTAAGCATATTCAAACTCTTTCACAAAGACTAAAAGACACAAACTTCAATTCGAACCTTTTTCCATTTCAATTTAAAACCTTTTCTCAAAGATAGATTAGACATGATTCATCCTTAGTTCAAATATAAATCTCCTACCCCATGACATTGTTGAGCAAGATGTTGTTTCTTTTCCACTTGAGAGAGGTATGTGGCATACTTGTTGATTCTACATCCAAGTTGGAGCCCTTCTCTCAAATGTGAAGCAAAGATCCCTGTTACACATGTTTGTGGTGGTTTAGATGAGTGTTCTCCTTAAGATGATAAACTGTCTTTTGTTTACTAAAATCCATTTTAACAAACTTTTTTTCAATTTAGACCCTGAACTACGAGGTTTTAACCCTTTATTGGTACGCAGGCCCGAGACTTTGCGTCTTACCAAACACAAAAACAATAAAAAAACACTTCTCTTCTCATATCATCAATCGATCCCAAATAGAAAACAACTTCAACATAACATAAATACAACAAGAGGTTCCTATAGGATACTATAGATACTTAGGATGCTAACACTTTCCCTTAGTATAATCAGCCCCCAAACCTTACATCTCTTTATTGCTTTATTTTGCATTGCATATTTATGAGTTATTCTTTCTTTACCCCTTCTCTTGGATAAATTAAAGATCGGTGGTGATATCTTATGATTTGTGAAGCCTAGTTAATTAATAGCTATGGTTTCTGATTCTCACCGCGACACCTTGCCCAGGGTGTATTTTAACTTTATTGTACATAAGTCTAAGGAAAAGCTTACAAACCTCTTACTTAGCCTATCAAACCCAGAAGGAGTTTACAAACCTCATATAATGTTGTTGCCAAAGAAAGTTAAAAGGCCAACATAGTTTAACTCTCTTGTACATAGTGTTAAGTAAGAGCTTACAAACTTCTAACTTAGCCTATCAGACTTAGAAGGAGCTTACAAACCTTGTATTCTGATGTTTCCAATGGAAGTTAAAATGTTATTTTGGTTTTCTTAAATATGGAACTAAGGGGGCTTACAAACCTCAACCATGGAACTATTTAACTCAGGGGGAGTTTACAAACCTCAGACACTGATGTTACTAAGAACATCAATTTATTTTTCTTGAAAAATAGTTCTTGGTGTTAGAGTCAATAGAACTCAATTGTTGTTGTAGAGAAAATAAAATGCCCAACATTGTCCTTTAAATACTTGTGTATGTCATCATAAAAAAGGGGGAGATTGTTAGAACAAGATTTGTTCTTGACATATTCTCTTTTGGTTTTGATGATAACAAAGTATTAAAATAAAAATGGTTTATTTGATGTGTGTTTTATTTATGTAGGTTCTCATCTTTATACATAAATAATCAGAATTCGTATTACATGAACACACTTAAGGGTTGCCTCATTGTTAGCTTCTGGTGGCAGAGTTTAAAAAATAATTGTTAGTATGGCTTGGCGAAGACTCTGAGCTAAAGGCGTCAATGTTCAGACGATTTACTACACTTGGTAACTGCATATCAGCATCTGGTACCATTCAGAGTTGGTGATAAAGTTGTGGATTATCCATACTGCAGAAAGCAAGTTGTATTCTCTTATCAATTTGTCAGCTAGAGTCTACAAGATTGAAAGGCTCAAGAAAGGTTGGCATGCTATACTAATATTTACTCTCAAAGTCTCTATTAGTACAGAATCTCTTGAAGACTCAAAGGCTAAACATGTTACACACTGGATTCAGAGTCTGCTATGCATCCATCTTCAACGTCTCTTGTATTATGGGGTAAAAGCAAAGTCACTTGATCAAGTTACCTCCTCAACGGCATTTCTACAAAGGCTATAAATATGGCTAAGGATTCAAGTTTTAATTTTTATCTTACCGGATAAGAAAGGGATCAACAGCCAGCAACATGTCGTAAGCTCCTAATTTGCCGGTGGTGGAGAAGAGGGGGGTGTGTCTGCAAGGTACTCTGATGCCAAAGTAAGAGATGGATTAGAAAGAGCAAGTATATAAAAAGTTTGTAAAAAGTAGTATACCTGACCCTCTAGTGAAATAGGGTATTTATAGTGTGCCTCCAGCACTGGGCCAACGGTTACTTTGCACTGAGTTGGGTTGCAAGGTCCAATACGAGTAACTGTCAGGGCTTACAGGGCATAGGGAAGAACAAAACATAGTCTTCGCCCTGGGTCAACTACCTCATGATCTTCGGAAGGTGGATGGTTGCCTTCTGATGAGTCCCCGGGTGGGATACACGTGGAGACCGCGAGGGAGACGTGCGAGAGCTCCCCGTGGTAGTTGATGGATTGGGTCTTCATTGGGTTCTCCACAACGGTGGACCAGCCTCTAGCCCAGTCTAGAATAGGAGCCCCCCAAGTCAATGCTCCGCAGTGGAGGAGTAATGACTTAAGAGTTAGTTCAAATGTCGAGGACCTATCTAGGGGGGAGCGTTATGCGTATCCGAAACAATGAACTTAGGGACGAAGCGCGTGGCTAGGTAAAGGAACTACTCGACGAGACAGAGCTCATGGAGAGGCCTGTCCGTCAGATGTAGTCTTGGCTTTTTTCCTACTTCCTTGGGAATATGTCCTCTGCATGTGATGTAGGCGATGATGTGACGAAAGCGGAAGGAAACGGGAAGCTCTAGTCACAAGCAGGAAAGGGAATTGAAAGAACATGTGTGGTGTCTTCTAGGGCCACATTTCAAGAGTAATAAATGCGTATGGCGACTACAAGTAGGGGTACTTGAGCGCCTAGTGATACCTCGCTTCCCGTGCTAGGGTTATAAATAGGGGAGGAAGTCTGCTTCATTTGCATGCTCCCCTTCATTTCGCTTAGGAATTTTCCCCAAGTCTCTCAAAGCTCTCTCTGCTATCTGAAGAACGCCCACCATTACAGCCACCGTCAGCCTTCCTCCGTCGTCTAGAATCTATCCGTCAAGTAAGTATCTGGCTTTTTCTTCAGATTTTATGAATTTTCCGGCCATGTCTGCATTTCACAGCAGTTTCTCCAGGGAGCTCATGAAGTTACTGGGGAACGCATGAATTTTCCGGCGACTTTCTTGAAGTTTCTGGTGAACTCGTGAAGTTTTCAATGAAAATGTCAGGAAGTTCATGAGGATTCTGGGAAACTCCATGAATTTTCCGATGAAGGCTTCGGGGACCTATGATGGAGGTCTCGGGGAGCCCTGCTTCCTTTGAATGTGTGAGCATTGCGAGGAAGTCTCTTGTCGAGGAGGCTCCCCGCGTTCGACTGGAGAGATCTTACACGCCGATGAGCCTTTTCATCGAGAAGGGAGGCTCGTCGTCTCGTGTCGAGGAGAGTCTCCTCACGGATGAGCCTTTTTATCGAGGAGGGAGGCTCGTTGTCTCGCACCGAGGAAAGTCTCCTCATAGACGAGCCTTTCTGTCGAGGAAGGAGGCTCGCTGCTCTGCTTCGAGGAGAGTTTGTCGAGCAGCTCCTCGCCCCTCTCTTTGCCCTTTGACTTGATTTACGTTGAAAGGGTGGATTTGATCTTAGATGTAGAATCCACCGTTTTCCTTTTCTTTTCAAGTAAAATGGCCGCAAGGATTGAGAGTGTTATTGTGATCGATGACGAATACGAGTCTGATACTCCCATCGAGCAAGTTGGAGTTGAGCGAGCTCGCACGCCCGATGATTGGACTGAGAAAGAACCCCTTAGTGTAACACCCTATTTAATTATTTAGTTGTTTTATGATTTAGTGTGTGTTGGTTGTGATTTTATTGACTTAATTAGGGGTAAGTGTGTAGGGTGGGTGTGAGAGCTTAGTAATAGGACTTAATCAGAATTAACAACATGGTCATAATAATATAATAAGGAGACATTTTATTAATGTTAATGTTATTTGTATTAATATTAATATTATTACTATTGTAATTATTAATATTAGTATTATTATAATTATTAACATTATTATTTTTATTGGGATTATTATTATTTGGATTATTATTATTATTATTATTAAGATAATTATCAAAATATAATTAGAAGGATTAGTGGAGAGGTTAGCAAAAATCATAGCAATTTACGTGAAAAGAGAACTAGGGCAAGGAAGAACTAGGGCAAGGAGGAAGATTCCACCATTGTTGAAGGACTTGAAGCTCATATTCAAGTAAGGGGGAGAATAGGGTCAATGATGGTGTTAATAACATGAGAGGGTAATGAAGGCTTCTTTCCCTCTCAAGATTCTGTATATTTTTCGTCTTCTTGATTTGTTATGTGATTATGTTATTACTGCTGTAAATCTATGTTTTGAGTAATGTCAGGTGTGAATACATGTATGTGTGAATTTGTATTGTATATTAAAGTCGAACAGTAAAATTTGTGCATATTAATTATGTGTTGTCGAGTTCTGATATAGAACATATATGAAATTTAGGATTTTTGGGATTAACAAAAATTAGGTTGTTAACACATAAGATGTTGATAAGAATGAGGAAACTATGAAGTAGAGTTAGAACTTTGGGATTAGACTGAAGAAAGGATGATTTTGGATCTAATTAGGTACTGGAATGAGAGATCAAAGGGTGGAAATTCGTAAGAAATGCAGAAAACTGAACTTTTGTGCAGGCACTGGCTATACGCGTAACAAGTAAGGCATTAAGCATATGGCAGGGAACCCTCGGAGCATTATGGGTATGATATGCACCCTGTCCCAAGGCCAGTACGGCTCTTTACCAATATGCGTAAGGTACACGTTAGGGGAACTGGGCATTACACGTATTGAAGGGTATTACACGTAAGGGGATCTGAAAATGGACTTTTAGGGGGAAAAATGTCTCTGGTCATACACGTAAGGCACTGGGCAATACGCGTATGAACCTGGGCATTCTGGGGCCTTACGCGTGTAGTACGCAACAAGGTGGGTGAGCCAGCAAGGCATTACGCGTACGGCCAAGGGCAATACGCGTATGGGCAAGGCTATAGTGCAATTTCCCATTTTCGTAGTTTTTGTCCCTATTTCACGTGCGATGCAATTTCCCTTGATCCGTAAGACTAAGATGGTATAGTTGGACATAAGAGAAACAAGTGATAACATTAAGTAGAATAAAACATGGGATTTTGTGAGAATGTCTAGTCGATACGTGTTGGATGTGTGGGCCAAGGTTGTCGTGTGTGGATGGTCTTGTGCTGTGGTGGTAATTCCGAAGAGAATTACGGGGAGTATGTGGCTCGTGTGTGATCATTGAGGATCATGAAATTATGCTTGAATAATTATTATGTTGTACATAATTTGTGTCATGCATTCATGTCATGTTATGTGGAGACGAGCTAGGTGGGAATTCATGATGGGTGCCTAGTCTTGTCCGGACTCTATGTGGAAATTGTGTGGAGATAAGTTGTAGTTCAGAGGAACATATACGACTTACCTGGATTTTGATAGAAATTGGGTTTTAGGGTGAATCGTACATGATTGTGATGGTACCGCATGCACTGTGTCGTGTCAGTGAGTCGCATTGTATATTTATATATGATTGAATGTGGGTTGTTTATGCTAAATGATGATGTGGCAGTTGTATGTGCGTGATAATTGTGTGATTGTGTGCTAACTACTCTTAGCATGTGTTTTTCACCATGTACTTATTTAATATAGTTCTCACCCCTTTTCTGTTTGTTGCGTTTGTGCTCCTTAGAGAGTACAAATGATTAGGTACCTGAGTAGTGCTTGGAGCATTGTGTTTCTATTTGATCGAGTCTTAGGAGTCACTCTGATACGTAAAATGGGAAGGATGGGGATTTCATTATGTTTTCATGTAATTTGACTTTGTATTTGTTACGTATCTGGTTTAGATTTAAATAGTTATCAAACCATGTATTAATGGGGAGTTGGTGTATTTGGTGTTTACATGTTAAACATTTATTGATTTTATTCTACTGATTATTCACACTACTTATATTTATGAAATAAATAAAATGTGAAGTGCATTGATACTTCACTTTGACTTTGTATTTGGATATGTGACATCCTACGGGTATTAAATCTTATTTATTTCCGCATTTATTATCATATTTTAAATTTTATAGAATGGGTAAAGTAGGGTGTTACAATTGGTATCATAGCAGGTCGGTCCGTCCGGTCAGTGTAGTAGTAGAATCTGAATATAGAGTGTGTATAATTGTGTGCTTCTTATAACCTGTGTTTCCTTTGGTGTTGAGCAGTATGGCTTGTAAGAATGATGCTGCGATTACTTTTGTGTTACAAGTTGTTGCACATGCGGTGCAAGGCATCACTCAGAAAGATGGGGACGTCGAGTTCTACAATTTGGAAAAGTTCTAGAACAACAAGCCACTTAAGTTCGAGGGTAAACATGAACTGGATGTGGGCAGAAGTGGTTGAAGGATATTGAGAAAATATTCAGAGCCATGGGATGCAATGAAGCCCAAAAGGTGCAATTTGGCACGCGCATGCTGGATGGAGAAGCTGAAGACTGGTGGGATAACACCAGTCAAAGGCTAGAAGCTGCAATTGGTCCTATTACTTGGACGACGTTTAAGAATGAGTTTCTAGAGAATTATTTTCTAGAAGATGTTCATGGTAAGAAAGAGGTTGAATTCTTGGAATTGAAGCAACAAAATCTGACAGTTGCAGAATATATGGTTCAATTCGAGGAACTGGTGAAGTATTATCCTCATTACAATACTGATGCTGCTATGAGTTCGGAGTTTATCAAATTTGAGAATGGGTTGCGTCCCGAGATCAAACAAGGTATCAGTTATCAGAAGATCAAATGATTTCCTGAGTTGGTGAACAGGTGTCGGATTTATGATGAAAACAACAGGGCTCAAGTTGCCCACTACAAGGCCTTGAGTGACAAAAGGGATAAGCAGAGACATGGGAGAACATCTTACAGTGCTCCGGCTGATAAAGGAAAGTAGAAAGCAGTTGCTGCAAGAAGCCAAGTGGGGGAGGATATCCTTCCAACCCTATCAACTGTTTCAGATGTGGTGGCGCGGGTCACCATGCTAACGAATGTCATAATGAAGTGAAGAAATGTTTCAAATGCGGAAAGCCAGGTCATGTTATGGCATATTGTAGGACCAATATACCTACCTGTTACAACTGTGGTGAACAGGGTCATATCAGCACCCATTGTCAGAAGCTAAAGAAGTCGCAGACCGGTGGGAAGGTATTTCCATTGGTGGGGGCTCAACCTACCAATGAGGATCGTTTGGTCAGAGGTACTTGTTACATTCATAACACTCCTTTGATTGCTATCATTGATACGGGTGTAACCCACTCGTTTATTTCTGTTGATTGTGTGAAGAAACTAGGACTTGTGTCGTCCACCTTGAGTAAAGGAATGGTGATTGATACCTTATCTATTGGGTCGATCACTACATCTTTAGTGTGCTTGAATTTTCATGTGTCGATCTTTGGTAAAGATTTTGGAATGGATTTGATTTTCTTACCAATCAATGATCTGGATGTTATTTTGGGGATGAATTGGCTAGAGAGCAATTATGTTTACATTAACTGTTATCAGAAGAGGTTGCTATTTCTTACTCCAGAGGAGGAATAGTTGGCTAATTTTATATCTACGAAGGAATTGAGAGTCTTGTTGGAGGATGAAGCTAAAATGGTGATATTTCAGAGTTGCCTCCAAAGAGAGAGGTGGAATTTGCAATTGATCTTGTTCCTGGTACCAGACCTATATTTATGGCACCATACATAATGTTTGTGTCAGAATTGTCGGAGTTAAAATCTCAACTCGGAGAATTACTTGATAAGAAGTTTATTAGACCCAGTGTGTCACCATGGGGTGCTCCAGTGTTTTTGGTTAAAAAGAAGGACGGTAGTATACAGTTGTGTATTAATTATCGTCAAATGAATAAAGTTACCATCAAGAACAAATATCCGCTTCTAAGAATTGATAATCCGATGGATCAAATCATGGGAGCTCACGTTTTCAGTAAGATTGATTTGAGATTTGGTTATCATCAGATTCGGATGAAAGAAGATGATATTTAGAAAATGGCTTTCCAAACTAATATGGACATTACGAATATGTGGTGATGCTGTTTGGAGTGTCCAATGCGCCAGGCGTATTTATGGAGTATATGAATCGTATCTTTCATGCTTATTTGGATCAGTTTGTGGTAGTTTTTATTGATTACATTTTTATTTATTCCAAATCGGAAAGAGATCATGTAGAGCATCTGAGGATTGTATTGCAAGTGTTGAAAGATAATAAGTTGTTTGCAAAACTTTCAAAATATGAGTTTTGGTTGCATGAGGTGAGTTTTCTGAGACATTTTATTTCTGGTGATGGCATCGCAGTGGACCCGTCCAAAGTGTTGTACTTCAGTGGGAACCTCCGAAATCAGTGATAGAGATTAGGAGTTTCTTGGGTTTGGCAGTTTATTATCGCAGGTTTATCGAAGGGTTTTCTAATTTGGACCTTCCTCTGACTCATTTGACTAGAAAGGGACAGGCCTTAGTGTGGGATATCTTGTGTGAAGAGAGTTTCGGAGAATTGAAGAAACGATTGACTACAACACCGGTGTTGATTCTACCAAAGCCAGATGAACCATTTGTAGTATATTGTGATGCGTCTAAAATGGGATTAGGCGGATTATTGATGCAAGGTGGCAAAGCCATGGCTTATGCTTCACGATAATTGAGGGTACATGAAAGGAGTTATCCTACTCATGATCTTAAGTTAGCTGCAGTGGTTTTTGTGTTGAAAATTTGGAGGCATTACTTGTATGGGTCGAGGTTTGAAGTGTTTAGTGATCATAAAAGTTTAAAATATTTATTTGACCAAAAAGAGATGAATATGATACAAAGAAGATGGTTGTAATTCTTGAAGGACTACGACTTTAGCTTGAGTTACCACAATGGTAAAGCTAACGTCGTGGCAGATGCTTTGAGTCGGAAGACAATCCATATGTCAACATTGATGATTAGAGAGTTGGATTTAATTGAGCAATTTAGAGACTTGAGCATGGTTTATGAAATGACTCCTGAGAGTGTGATGTTGGGTATGCTGAAGGTTAATAATGAGTTCCTTAGTGAGATTAGAGAGAGTCAAAAACTTGATTTGAAGCTGATGAATTTGATGACCGCGAGAGGGTCAAATGTAGAAGGTGACTTTAAAGTGGATGATTTTGGTGTGTTGAGATTTAGAGGAAGAATTTGTGTGCCATATAATTCTGAATTGAGAAAATGATCTTAAAGGAAAGCCACAGAGTAGCTTGAGTATTCACCTAGGAGCTACGAATATGTATCAGGATCTTAAGAAATTTTTTTGGTGGTCGGGTATGAAGAAAGACATAGCTAGATTTGTGTATGCGTGTTTGACTTTCCAGAAGTCAAAAGTGGAACATCAGAAACCTTCCAGTCTAATGCAACCAATGGAAATACCAAAGTGGAAGTGGGATAGTATTGTGATGGATTTTGTGACTGGGTTACCGAATACGGCGATAGGCTTTGATGCTATTTGGGTAATTGTGGATATACTGACAAAATCGGCACATTTTATACCGATTAACATCAGCTTTCCTTTGGCAAAGTTAGCAAATATTTATATAAGGATAATAGTGAAGTTGCATGGATTTCTTTCGAGAATTGTATCTGTTAGAGACCCTAGGTTTACTTCCGAATTTTGGAAGAGCTTGCTAGAAGCTTTGTGTTTGAGTTTGAAGTTGAGTTCTATTTATCATCCGCAGACAGATGCACTGTCTAAGAGGACTATTCAGTCGTTGGAAGACTTGTTGAGAGCTTGTATACTCGAGCAGGGAGGTGCTTGGGATACTCATTTGCTGCTGATTGAATTTACTTACAATAACAATTACCATTCTAGTACCGAAATGGCGCCTTTTGAAGCATTGTATGGTAAGAGGTGTAGGTGCCTCTAAGTTGGTATGAGTCGGGCGAGAGTACTGTACTCGGACCCGAGATTGTGCAATAGACTACTGAGATAATTCAGATGATTAAAGAGAAGATGAAGGCATCCCAGAGTAGGCAGAAAAGCTATCATGATAATAGGAGAAAAGAATTGGAATTCAACAAGGGCGACCATATGTTTCTGAGGGTCAATCCTGTGACTGGTGTTGGTCATGCGCTAAAATCGAAGAAGTTAAATCCTAAGTTCATTGGACAATATTGGATTTTGCAGAGAGTTGGGGTTGTTGCTTATTGAGTGGCGCTGTCACCCGAACTTTCAAATTTCCATGATGTGTTTCATGTGCTTCAGAGGGATGGAGTACAGATTTAGAAAAATATTACAGTGGAGGCGATGCCGATAAGGATCGAGGATCGCAAGATGAAACAGCTAAGGGGCAAAGATATTCCTTTGGTGAGAGTAGCTTGAGGAGGAGCTACTGGAGGAAGTGTGACCTGTGAATTAGAGAACAAGATGCGAGATTCGTATCCGGGATTGTTCTCATCAGGTACATTTTCGAGGACAGAAATATTTTAAGTGGGGGAGAGTTGTAACACACCATTTAATTATTTATTCATTTTATAATTTATTGTGTGTTGTTTGTGATTTTATTAACTTAGGGGTAAGTGTGTAAGGCGGTTGTGAGAGCTTAGTAAGAGGACTTAATTGAAATTAAAGGTTAGGACATCATGGTGATAATAATATAATAAGGAGACATTTCATTAATGTTATTACTACTGTAATTATTAATATTAGTATTATTATAATTATTGTAATTATTATTATTATTGGGATTATTATTATTATTATTAAAATATAATTAAAGGGACTAATGGAGAGGTTAGCAAAAATCATAGCAGTTTACGTGAAAAGAGAAGGAAAAGAGAACAAGGGAGAACTAAGGTAAGAAGGGAGATTCCACCACTGTTGAAGGACTTGAAGCTCAAATTCAGGTAAGGGGGGAGAATGTGGTCAATAACGGTGTTAATAACAGGATAGGGTAGTGACGGCTCCTTTCCCTCTCAGGATTCTGTATATTTTTCGTCTCTTGATTTGTTACGAGATTGTGTTATTGCTGCTGTAAATCCGTGTTTTGAGTAATATCAGGTGTGAATGCATGTATGTGTGAATCTGTATTGTGTATTGAATCAAACAGCAAAATTTGTGCATATTGATTATGTGTTGCTGAGTTCTGATATAGAACATATCTAGAATTTGGATTTTATGGGATTAACAAAAATTAGGTTTTTAACACATAAGATGTAAATAAGAATGAGGAAACCATGAAGTAGAGTTAGAACTTTGGGATTAAACTGAAGAAAAGATGATTTTGGATCTGATTTAGGTACTGGAATGAGGGATCAAAGGGTGGAAATTCGTAAGAATTGTAGAAAACTGAATTTTTGTGCAGGCACTGACCATACGCGTAACAAGTGAGGCATTACGCGTATGGCAGGGAACCCCCAGAGCATTACGCGTATGATATGTACCCTATCTCAAGGCTAGCACGGCCCTTTGCCAATACGTGTAAGGTACGCGTAAGGGGAAATGGGAATTATGCCTATGGAAGGGTATTACGCGTAAGCGAATCTAAAAATGGACTTTTGGGGGGAAAACGTCTCTGGTCATACGCGTAAGGCACTAGGCAATACGCGTATAGACCTGGGTAGTATGGGGCCTTACGCTTGTGGTACGCAACAAGGTGGGCGAGCGCGCAAGGCATTACGCATATGGCCAAGGGAAATACGCGTATGGGCAGGGCTAAAGTGCAATTTCCCATTTTCGCGATTTTTGTCCCGATTTCGTATGCGATGCAATTTCCTTTGATCCATAAGACTAAGATGGTATAGTTGGACATAAGAGAAACTAGTGATAACATTAAGTAGAATAAAATGTAGGATTTTGTGAGAATTTCTAGTCGAGACGTCTTGGATGTGTGGGCCAAGGTTGTCGTGCATGGACGGTCTTGTGTTATGGTGGTAATTCCAAAGAGAATTACGATGAGCATGTGGCTCGTGTGTGATCATTGAGGATTGTGAAATTATGCTTGAATAATTATTATGTTGTGCATAATTTGTGTCATGCATTCATGTCATGTTATATGGACACAAGCTAGGTGGGAATTCATGATGGGTGCCTAGTCTTGTCCAGACTCTATGTGGGAATCGTGTGGAGATAAGTTGTAATTCAGAGGAACGTATACAATTTATCCAGATTCTGATGAGATTCGGATTCTAGGGTGAACCATACATGATTGTGATGGTACCACATGCATCTTCTCGTGTTAGTGAGTCGCATTGCATACTGATATATGATTGAATGTGGGTTGTTTATGCTAAATGATGATGTGGTACTTGTATGTGCGTGATAATTGTGTGATTAGTGTGCTAACTACTCTTAGCATATGTTTTCACCGTGTATTTATTAAATGTATTTCTCACCCCTTTTCTATTTGTTGTATCTGTGCTCCTTGGGGAGTACAAATGATCAGGTACCTGAGTAGTGCTTGAAGCATTGTGTTTCTATTTGATCGAGTCATAGGAGTCGCTCGTATACGTAATACGAGAAGGATAGGGATTTCATTATATTTTCATGTTATTTGACTTTGTATTTGTTACATGTCTGGTTTAGATTTAAATTGTTGTCGAACCACGTATTATATGGGGAGTTGATGTATTTGGTGTTTACATGTTAAACCTTTATTGATTTAATTCCGTTGATTATTCACACTACTTATTTTTATGAAATAAATAAAATGTGAAGCACATTGATACTTCACTTTGACTTTGTATTTGGATATGTGACATCCTACGGGTATTAACTCTAATTTATTTCCGCACTTATTATCGTATTTTAAATTTTATACGAATGGGTAGAGTAGGGTGTTACACTTGGCATCGCATCGCGCTTTGCCGTTGACGACACAGACGCCTTTGCCACTATCGAGGATTGCGCTGAGGGCTCCCCTCCGAGTTGTATGGTTTATAAGCCCAAAGAGAAGCATCACATCTACTTGAATTTCAAAGGGATGAGGTTCCCCATGTAAGAGTTTGTGTCTCGGGAAGCAGGGCTTCGTCTTCCCTTCAACAACTTCCAAAAATGTGTAATCCAGTGGCTACACCTGGCGCCTTCACGACTCCACCCCAACGCAATTGCGTTCACGTCGATGGTCTAAGTGGGATTCTCAATACTCGGTCTAGAGAGCACTTCTTAGATGACGGACTTGTTCCCGCCTTTCTTAGTGCTTTCCAACTTCGAGAGGATGTCTGCCCGAGTGTTGTGTTCTCGAGGAACGTGTTTCACTTATGCAGAGTCAAATTTTTTCATCCTCTCTTTGACCAGGGAGAGGTACTCGGCAAGGTTTTCGTTCTTATCCATGTATTCTCCCCGTTCTTGATAGGCTACGAGCTGAGAGTCAGTAAACATCTTTACCTCCTTCACGCCAAGGTCCTCCGCCAAGCGAAGCCCTACGAGGAAGGCCTCGTACTCGGCTTGGTTGTTTGATGTCATGAAGGCTAGGGCAAGGGAGACTTCTATTAAGATACCCTCTTCATTCTCTAGGATGATGCCTTTTCCACTTCCTGTCGAGTTGGAGGCCTCGTCGACAAAGATGTTCCACTTATGGGCTCCTATTGTCGGGGAAAACGTGGCAGTCATATCTGCGACAAAGTCGGCAGAACTTGAGCCTTAAGGGCCTTTCTAATATTGTACTGAATGTCAAACTCTAAGAGTTCGAGCGACCATTTAAGCATCATGCCTGCCATGTCGGGGTGCCCGAGTAGCAATTTTATAGGCTAATTTGTCCTGACCACGATTGTGTAGGCTAGGAAGTAGTGTTGTAGCCTTCTGGACGCGTTGATGTGGCCAGAGCCACCATCTCAATCTGCTGGTATCTGAGCTCATGGTCCTGTAGGGCTTTTCTGGTGAAGTTGGTTGGGTTCTTCCCCTTGGGGGTTTCGCAGATGAGGGTCGTGCTGATAGCTTCAGCTGCAATGACGAGGTACAAATAGAGAGTCTCCATATCCTCAAGTTGCGACAGAACTTAGGGTTCTGGGAGGGCTTGTTTGAGGTGGAGGAAGGCTTGTTCGCACTCCTCGGTCCACTCAAACATGGCCTCCTTGCGCAGAGGCTTGAAAAACGGAAGAGTGTGTTGGGCAGACTTGGCCGCGAAGCGGGAAAGTGAGGCGAGCATCCCGTTGAGGGATTGGATCGAATTCTTCGAGATCGGCATTGGGAGCTCGGAGAAAGCTCTGCACTTGTCGGGGTTTTCCTCTATTCCTCGCTCCGTCAATTAGAAGCCGAGGAACTTGCCTGCTCGAACATCAAAGGTGCACTTCTCCAGGTTGAATCTCATTCTGCATCTCCTCGTTGTATCGAAGACCCTTATTAGATGGGAAGTATGGTCGATTTCTTCTCGTGATTTCACGATTATGTCGTCCATTTAACGTCGAGTTTGTCTTCGATCTCGTTCTGGAATACTTTATTCATCATTCGTTAATAGGTCGCGTCGAGGTTTTTCAGACCGAAAGGCATGACGTTGTAGTAATAATTGCCTGACTCGGTCATGAAAGTTGTGTGTTGTTTGACGGCCTTCGCCATGGGGATTTGGTTGTACCCTGAGTAGGCGTCCATGAATGATGGTAGTTTAAAACTTGCAGAATTGTCGACAAGTTTGTCAATTTTAGGTAATGGATATGCATCTTTGGGACATGCCCAATTAAGATCGTTATAATCAACGCACACTCTCCATTTTCCATTAGACTTTTTAATTAATACAACGTTAGACAGCCAGGTTGTGTACCAGACTTTTGAAATAAAATTTTCCTCTAAGAGGTCTTTTACAGCTTTTTCAACAGCCTCCGCTTTCTCGAGAGACTGCCTACTATCGCTACTGCGAAAAAGGAGCCGGCGAAAGACAGAAGAGTTGCCACCGTTCGTTATTTATCCCAAAGAGAGGGAAAGGAAACGATCAGAGAAAACCTACGAAAAAGGGAAAAGACAAGGTCATCGCAACCAAATCTCGGGTTCGGGAGTCGGTTACGCAAGGGGATGGTATGAGCACCCCTCACATCCGTCATACTCGACGGGATCCACGCTTGTTGTCTATCTAAAAAGGGGTTAATCTATAAGGCTGGCCATATGGACAAAAGAATAATAAAAGAGACTCGATAGAGCATCGCCACTCTATGCCTACGTACTCCCTCGTGCAATGGGAAAGTCAGAGTTAACGTAGTTCGGAAAACTACGAGTGAAAGGTGGGAAAGGTTGCTCGCCAAGACATCACCGTCTTGTGCCTATGTATCCTCGTCTGGTACGAGAAATTAGAGCAAACATAGTTCGGGCTGACACGACCACAAATTGGTTCAAGTGTTTTACCCGAGTAGGGTTAAACCTTAGTTCTAGCAGTTAGGTGTATCGCTGCTCGACCATTGGAGACTTAGGCGTTACCTGTTTACAGTAGAACCAAGAGTTAACAACACTCTTTTTATGAAAATGATTTTCTAAACAATCCTGAAGGATAAAAAAGGTTTGATATTTGTTGTTGAGTCTTTTATGAGGAAAAAGTGAATTGAATTGTGTTTGTAATTCATGTTGCACTAAAGACTATGACTTCAGAGCGAATGCGCCGGATATCGCGCAAAGGGCAGGCGCTAAACACTCTAGAAAATTGAGAGGAGGCCTCACAATCATCATTTCCCAAATGCTTAAGGCTCTTAGAGTACAACACTCATTATCCTTTATTACATGTTTTAAAGAAGTTTTGAGATGAGAAGAGAGAAGACACAACTAAGGGGAAACTAATTCAACCCTAATGTTATCATGCAATGTGCTCCTAAGATTGAGATTAAGAGGGTAAAGGTCTACTCTAATGTTATCATGCTTGGATTGAACACTTAATGTCTCTCCTACTCCCGCCTTAAACAAATGGGACTAGGAATCCTAAGGGATCATGGCAAACAAAACCACGTAAACACAAGATAAAATCAATCACAAGTGAGATGAAAGAAAGAGATGAAGATGACTTACACAAGTCAAGAGAAGATGCAAAATGATATGCAAGATGCAAGAGATGCAAAATAAATAAAATATGCAAAGGAAATGACTTAAACAAGTCAAGAAGAAAGTGAGATGAAATGGGATAAGTTACAACTCCTACAATCATTCATACATAAAACACTAATCTCAAAAGGATGCAAATAAGCAAAAGAAGAAGCCATAATCAAGATGAGGATGGGAGAATAGGCTCGGGCAGCAAGCAACATGAGAAGTATCTCAACCAAAAGCGTCACATTGATCATGCAAAAAGAAAGCACAAACAAGTTTCTCAAAGTGGCCCACCATTCAAAGTAAACTCAAAGTATGATCAATCAAACCAAATCACGTTTAATGAGTTCCAAAGTCCAAGGGACAAAAGTGATAACAAGAGGAGAATGCTCACAAACAAGAGAATAAACAAAGCCAAGGCAAGTCACAAGTTAGGACAAGGGAAAGAACCAAAGTTCAAACCACTTTCAACATTCAAACATGAATGCAAAGCCCAACTTTAAAGTGACTTGTAACACAAACCAAACAAGTGTATGACCTATAAAATTGAAACCAGCATCCTAAACATGTTAAGAATGTGAATCAAGAAGCATAGGATGCAAATGGGATCCACAAAGGTCATCTCCCGAAGGAACTAGGTCAACTAGTTTGTATGAACCTCAATTAGGGTGACTTGACTTGAAAGGTTCACCAAAAATAGGATAAGTGTTCCATAAATCTCAAATAAAATACACAAAGCTCTCAAACAAGTTGGCAACCAGAGGCCAAAACATCCAAACCAAATTCCATTCAAGGCATCACTAAATGATTTGATCAACTACGGTGCTCCACCTTATGGAATTATTATCGAGGGTCAAACAAAAGCAACACAAAGTCAAACAAAAATCAATAAAACATGGACCAAAATCAGCCTCAAAGGTACCTCAATCCATCATAAAAGTGGAGAAGAAACCTCACTCATTAGTGATTGCAAATGGTCCACAAAGCAAGCATGAACAAAGAAGAACCATATTAAAAACACTTCCAATCACAAAATTCAAATTAAATTGAAAAATAAAAGAAAATAAAAATTAAAAAATATGAAAAATTAATTAAGACTTTAAAGTGTTGGAAAATATTTTTTCTTGAATTTTATGATATTTGGAAGCATTTTTAATAATTAAAAAGCAAAACAGAAAATAAAAAAAGAAAATAAAATGCCAAAACCAAGGGAGGTGTGAAAGTAATTCCAGAAACAAAGCAAGCACGTTGAAACGCGTTGAGCTCATAAACTGGGGGGTGGAAATATCAAAAGAGGCCCAACCGATCCAAACACATCTGATTAAATGAAACGCATCGTTTCATTTAATCCATGTGGAGTCAAAATGCCAAATGCGCAAGGTCAAGCCAATAACAAGAAAACACACGCACGGTCAAACATTTAAACAAGTGCCAACTTAGATCTGATGTCAAATGAACTAGACGTCGATGCCCTAGCTCGGGTCGTCTTCTCCAGCAAGGTGGCCAGAGTACAGGTCATCAAACCTCAACCAAACTTCACAAAAGTTATACCAAATTAAAGCTGAACTCACATAGGTCATGAATCCAAGATCCAATCATCCCAAACCTTCACAAATTAAGAGAATCGAACGCATCAAGTTTAAGATGCACAACTGAAAACTTCATCAAACATGAACAATAATGGATCAAACATGGCCTACACGAGGTAGGGCTTCAGATGCAACCAGTATGAACCTAGATCATGGCCTAGAATGAGAGAAAAGTTGATTGGAAACTTATTGAACAGAGACACTCTGTTGGTGCTTCTCAGACGTGTAAGCTTGCTTCAAATGATCCAGATGCACTCCAAATACTTCAAGGAAGATGAATTATCTTCAATTTGCCTTGATTTGTAGAGAAAAGTGAAACACGATTTTGAATTTTTCTTGAGAATTTGAAAACTTAAAATGCTCTCTCTTGTTCCAATTTTCACTTCTGAGCTCTCAAGACGCGTTTTGAACTTATATACAATTGATTTGAAATCATTTTTGAGGCCCATGAAGCCTTAATTTGCTGAATTTGAAAAATGCCCAAAAATGGCAAGCCCTTCATGCACACGTGAATTGCTTGCATACACACATGAAAACCACTCCAATCTACAGCATGTGGACTTAATTTGACATGAGAAATGGTTTGGGCCTTTGATTTGATCCAATTAACAAGTTTGAAAGTGAAACTTCTTTGTGAAGAAATGTGGAATCTCACGTGTTTTTGCTTACTTGAACCAAAACCAAATTGTACAATTTTCTCATGAGTGTGTCTTGAAGTGAATTGCACCAAAATAAGACATAACCATGACCTATAATTTATTAAATTCATATCATACTTCAAAGTTCAATTTTCACTTGAAAATCTCACCACATGTCCATAATCAATAATAATTCACATGATCCTTGGATTTGTAGATGTGAATGGTGTCTTTAGTAGCAACTTTCATGTTGGTTGAAAGTTCATTTGAAGTACACAAGTGCATGAAAATGACCCATGTAACAAATGACCTATAATCAAACTTTCCCAAAATACCCTTGTCTTGTAAGGTCCATAAATTGAGTTCCACAAATGATATCAAGGACTTATAGGACTTTTTGGAAAGCTAAGATCATGAGGAAAAACTTTCATGTTCACTTCAAGTTCAGGAGAAACTTGACTCTAAGTCAAAAGTGCCTTGGAAGTGAGTTGACTTTTAGTTGACCAAAAATATGTTCATCTGAGAGCTCTAACTTGTTGGGATCATAACTTGAGTTCCACAAACCCAATGGATGAGTTCTAGTACTCAAATGAAAGCTAAGAACATGCCCTAAAAGTTTCATGTTTGGATGAAAGTGAGATTGAACTTGAATCATGAAGTAAATTGTTCTTGAAGTTAGGCACTAAAGAAGGGGATTTTACACTGAAACCCTAATTTAGTAACTTCTTGAACTCTTGATTCTTCCTTGTTTGAACTTGAAATGACATCCTAGATGTATCAGCATAACTCCCCATAGCTCCAATGACTTAAAACCAAGTCTCACACTCCTTCAAGTCCACAGTTGACCTTGAGCTGACCAAATGAAACCCTAGGTGCACAACCTTTGACTGTGACCTCTTGCAAGTGAAATAAATGTTTAGATGAGCTCCACAATGGCTTCCAGAGCACTCAATGAGCTTCTCAAATACCTCTTATCTATAAACATGATCTTATGAACCCCTGATGATCCCCAGTTGACCTCCAAGATAGGAGATAAGCAGCATACATCCATCTTCTCTCTCAAAGAGCCATAACCACTTCCTGATGATTATAAGCACTTGATGACTTGAATAAACACTCTTGCTTGAGTTTGAAACCCTGTGAGACTCTTCTCTTGAATGGAACACCTCTCTTGATCCCCTGTAATGGACAAAGCTATGCAAATGCAAATGCTAAAATGAAAAGAAACATAAGCTAAGTAAAGAAAAAGGTTGGTCAAATTTGGGGGTACAACACCTACGCCTACATTGTATTATGGCCCGAACGATCGGATCTATAGAGAGCTGGTGGCAGGCTACATAGGGGTCAAGCACAGGAATCTTTGCAGCACTCCATGCGAACAGGTCAACATTCTCCCTGAGGAAGGCCTTCAGTTGCTTCCTCGTCAGGTCAAGGATCCCAGTTCCAATCTTCACGCTCTTGTCAGGGTCGTCACCAAGCATAATGAGCTCAAACTCGTCATCTGGAAAGGGGCGTATTGGATCGGGTGGCTGCCTATTGTTTGCTGGAGCCACGTCTTCCGGTACTTTGGTCTGCTCCTGCTTGCTGGGGAAGTGGTTTTCGAGGTCGATGGAGTTGACGTGGGGGAGTGGTTCTTTTCCTTAGTTTGGGCTGGCTTGTCGGTATTCTTAGGCATGATGTTGATCGATTTGAGCCCTTTGATGGCCGCTTCAAAACATCTTCTAGCCACTTTGATGTTTCTGCGGAAGGTGACTACTCGAGCTCTGGTTGTGTAGTAATTCATCTTTAGGTGCACTATGGACGACACCACAATCAGCTCGACTAGGGTTGACCTCCCCAAAATACATTGATATAAGGAGGGACATTTTATCACCAAGAAGTAGACTTTGACCTTTCTCATAGTCTCTTTGGATCCAAAGGTGACGAGGAACTCCACGTACCCCCATGGCCTCATGGTGGTAGCATTGAAGCCCTGCAGGCCAGAGACGACATACAACGTTAGATAGCTCTCGTCGAGCTGGAGAGTGGTGAAAAGTGGGCGTACATTATGTTAACCGAGCTTCCTTGGTCGACGAGACTGCGGAGGACGTCAAAGTTCGCCATCTGAGCCCTGATCAAAAGAGGGATGCTGGAGTTAGGGGTGTCGTCGGGCAGTTCCTCGAGGTAGAAGTTGATCAGGTTCAAGTTTCCCTTGAACTTATCGAGGGCGGCGCTCTGCTTTAAATTCTTGTCGATCAGCTCCTAAAATTTCCTCTTGAACAACCCCCACCGAAAGCTTGATAGGGGTCCGCCGGATATGACCATCGCGACTAGGAAGTTCTCCCAAGGGCTGCAAGCAGACAACATTGTGTTGGCCTTGTATGGGAGGTAGAAGTCCTCTAACTGGGAGATGCACAAGGCGACTTGCAGCCCGATCTCGTCGGAGGGTGGTGGCACCTCCTTGACTCTCCTTGCCACGTGAGTTTCTTATCAAAGAACCTCGCTCCTTCGAGTGTACTGTTTCAGGTACCCCTCAATGATTAGGATTTCGATGGCATCTTTAAGGTGGATGCAATCTTCTATGACTTATCGACATTGGGCTTAGCGGGTGTTGGCTTCGGGAAACGGACACCACCTCTTTGGAACTCTAAGTTTATGCACTCGGCCAGAATGCGCTTGTGGGGAGCTGTGAGTAGTGTATACTTGGTGAATCGGCCCATTGGTCCCCTTTGCTCCCGGGAGTCTCGGGGTCGATCTTCTCTTCTTCTCTCCCCTCTTTGTTGGGGAGCGGCAGAGTCTTCATGCCTGAAATTTCTGGCACACTCCTGGTTCCGCGAGTCGCGAGCGTAGTTGGCGACCTCCTTCTCCTCGTACTGGATGTAGGCTTGGACCTTGTGAAGGTGTGTGTCTATCGTGTTAGGCCTTTTGATGCCACGACCTTGGCGAACTCAGGTCGAGGTCACAGTCCTTGTTTTATCAGATATCTCTTCATGTCATCTGAGGTAGCTACTTGTACAGCTTCTCAATTGAATCTCTCTATGTAGTCTCAGAGATATTCTTCCTTCCCTAGATGATGGCTTCCATGGATGCTTCTGTATTTGGGTGTCGCCGAGAAGCGTTGAAGTGTCTGGAGAACTGTCTTTTCAGCTCTCTCTAGAAGGTGATGAATTCAGTCTCGAGGCTCTTATACCATGCCATCGTGTCTTTCCTCAATGTAGTGGGAAAGATCCTGCACTTGATGGCTCCCCAGACATTCCTGTAGTCGAGCATCGTGTTGATGCTTTCAATATGGTCGTCCGGGTCGGTCGTACCATTGCAGGTGGCCAGTACTGGGGGTTTCTCCATCTCGACGGGGAGACGAGTTTCTCTGATGGCCCTGGATAGATGAGTACGGGAGTCTTCCTCGTCCCTTCTAATGGGTGATTACAAGGGGTAAGGTTGTACTGAGGGCTCCTACCGTGGCGTGGAGGGCTCCTCGTATGACTCTTCAGTTTCCTAGTCTATCTGTCGACTCTGCTTCACTTTGGAGCCGAGGAGCGTCACTCTTTCCAGGGAGGAGAGTGGTCACACTTCCGAACAGCCATAGGATGAGGCCTTTCAGTTGCGGACGATGCCCAAGTTATCGTGAAGAGGGACTCTGAGACTTATTAAGTTACAGCCTCCGCGAGGGAGGGGAAGGACGAGCTTTTCGTCATCACAGGGACGGGCTTCAAGAAACCGAGCAACAATGTCTCCGTGGGGGAGAGTGTGATTGTCGGCCCTTTTCAACATTCTAATCTGCTCATTCTGTTCAAAGATCATTAAGTTTGTCTGATTGATTTCCGCAAACAAAGCCATTATGGTCAGGTCGGTGTTGGGCAGCATAGGGATTGGTTAGAAGATAGTCGGGTTATCAAAGCATTGGGTGGCGTTGAAGGCCGCATCATCGGGGGAGGGGGAGGCGGTGTGATCGTTCTTGGCATAGCCTTCCTCGACATGAACGGTCATGTTGGAATTGTGATCGTCGTGGTTGGTGAATAGGGTGAAGGTCGTTGTAGTCATTGTGTGGGCTGGCCATGATCAACGAAGGTTGAGGTATGCTTTGGTTCTTGGGTTTCTTTGTAAGTAAGAATAGGGAAGCAAGATTCCCACAGAAGGCGCCACAAATCTTATCAGATCAGAAAGGGACCAGCAACCAGCGACACATCGTGAGCTTCTAATTCACCGGTGGTGTAAAAGAGGAGAGGGTGTACATGCAAGATAATCTGATGCCAAAGTAAGAGACGGAGTAGAAAGAACAAGTATAGAAAAAGTGTGTAGAGAATATAATACATGACCCTCTAGTGAAAGAGGGTATTTATAGCGTGCCCCCAACACTGGGCCAACGGTTACTTTGCACTAGGTTGGGTTACAAGGTCCAATACAAGTAAATGTCAGGGCTTACATGGCGTAGAGAAGATCAGCACGTGGTCTTCGCCCTGGGTCAACTGCGCCATAATCTTTGGAAGGTGGGTAGTTGCCTGATGACGTGTCCCTGGGTGGGGGACACGTGGAGTCCATAGGGGAGACGTGTTAAAACTCCCCGTGTGTGTTTATGGATTGGGCCTTCAGTGGGCCCTTCCTGACGAGAAGCTGGCTTGGGCCTTGCTCGATGGTGGGCCATCCTCTAGCCCAGTCAAGAACAAATTTCTTACTATTGAATATCTTTAGAAATCTTAAGAGCTTTAGGTATTTTTATGGTAATTTCTCGTACCTTTAATACTTGTATCATGTACACCTTGTTATCTATTCTACTGAGCCTTCAGTAGTTTAGATCAAGTCTCTTTTTATGTGCTTGAGCAAAAGTTTTGTCTCATTGGGATTCAAGCAACAAGTCTTAAGCTAAGATGCTTAAGCCACGTAAGTCTTATTGCTTAAGTGCTTGAGTTGTAAGAGTCTTATTCAGCTAGTCTGATTGAGCAAGGGGAAGTCTCCGTCTAAGCGGCATAAGCAAGAAGTTTATAGTGCAACTTGAGTAAGGGAAGTCTCAATCTGGATGGCTAGAAGAGCATGTGGCTCGGCCAGAGGATGTGAGCAAGAAGTCTTAGACATGTGCTCTAACAAAGGGGAAGTCTCAACCAGAAGACCTTTAGAGCAAGTTGCTCAGTTAGATGGTGTGAGCAAGTGAAGTCTTAGATATGTGCTCTAAGCAGTTGTAAAAGACTTATGCAGAAGCATACGCGATTGTAATCATGAAGTGGTTATAATGAAAATCTCTTGTGACGCAAGGGAACTAGACTACTCTCAGTTAAGGGAGGAACCAATATAAATCTTTTGTGTCTTCTGCTGTTATTTTATTTACTTCAGTTATATCCGCTACCAATGAATTAAAATAGAATCTAAATATCAGTTCTAATTCTAAAACTCTGATCAAAATTAAATTAAAAGAAAATGCGAAACAAAATTCAACCCCCCCTCTTGTGTACTTTTCACACCTTCAACCTTAGTACACCTTGCTCATCTACTTTAAAGTCACCATCCTCAGTCTGATTACTTTCAACCATCAAGTCCACCATATTCACATCCAACTTTTGACTCTCTTTGATATTATTAAGAAAATCATTGTTGAACTTCAACATTGCCAACATAACACTCTCCGGTGTCAGCTCAAAAACCAAACTTTGGTCTCTGAACTTCTCAATCAATTCCAACTCTCTAACCAACCTAGCATACATATGCAAAGACTTTTGACTCAAAGCATCAACCATGACATTAGCTTTATCGGGATTATAGTTCAAGCCAGATTCATAATCTTTTAAAAATTCCATACATCTTCTCTGACTCATATTCAACTCTTTCTGATCAAACAGATACTTCTGAAGGTGAGAAAAACACTTAGAAGGGGGGGGGGGGGGGGGATGAATAAGAGTTTTAAGAAATATGGCAATAAAAACAACTCAAGATTTTTATCCTGGTTCGTTGAACTCAACTACTCCAGTCCACCTTATCAAAGATGATTTTCCTTTCTCCACAAGGACTTAATCCACTATTAATCAACTGATTACAATAGTAAGCACTAAGAACAGATGTCTTAGTCTTCTCAAGAACTACTGACCACACCTTGGTCTTCTTAAGGAACTTCTTACAAATTAATGTAAACTAACAAGTGTTTGAATGCTTCTAATAAGTTGTATCACAACTGTGATATTTACACTTAAGATTAAGTACAACAAAAACTATACAGTTTTAAGAAAGATCAAATGAGTAAGATCTTTTTGAGATTCTCTTTGGTGAATCAAGCGTGTATCAGAGTTTCTTTCTGAGTGAACTACCAATGAGCAAGTGATGAGCAGGAAATTAGCAACTTCAAAATGTTGTAGAAGTTCTCCTTTTATAGCTTTTCCAAATGCTTTGAGTGATGTGCAGCTGTATATAATATTAGAATATAAGACTTTTCATTACCAAAAAGTATGGGCAGAGATATGCTTTCTGCAGGAAAGGTATGGTTGTAGAAGCCTTGGGATTTGCACCACGTCACTTCTTTGGACAAAATAGACGTTGGTTACTTTGGAAGTAGCACCACGTCCAATCAAGTTTACATCTTCTTCAACAAGCTTCCTTCAGGGTGAAGTCTTCATAATCTGCACTTTAGAACTTGTAGCAAGCTTAAAGGTATGAAATACTTTAAGATGATCAGAGCTAACATGATTGAGATGTTCAGAGCCTTGATAGATGATCAGATCTTTAATGTATCAGAGTCTCAATCTTGATCAGAGTCTTCATCAGAGTATGCAGCAGTATGTGCTAGAGCGTGACTATTAATGATAAGAGTCTGATTATCAAAGCCTCTGATCTTGCAGTGAAAAGAACTTCAGAGTCTGATTAGATCAAAACTTTCAACTCTTTGTATACTTCTTTCATTAACACTTCAGATAATTCTGTAGCTTCTGCTTCATATCCTTCTGGAAGCGCTTCCGAATCTTCTGATAGTCTTGCATCTGATGCTTTAGAGCTTTGCATAGTTTCTTGTACTTATGTATTTTGTTTCTTTAAGAGTATTTAATTTTATACTTGAAACAATAATACTAGAACAAATTTTAGAGTATATATTTTCTTAATACAAAATTCCATAAAAGTTATCATCAAAACATAGAGATATAAGAAACACCAATCTGTGTTCTAACAATCTCCCCCTTTTTGATGATGACAAAACATAGGGAATTTTGTTCAATAAAGAGAAATAAAAAATATATAACTCCCCCTGAGATTAAGAATCTCCCCCTGAAATGAATACTCTAATAGAAGAGAACACTTCCCTTTTTGCTTGAGTAACTTTCAGAACCTGGTAGAAATCCTTTTTATGCTTTCCAGAATCAGAGTCTGATGATTTCTTTCAAATGAGGAGTTCTGGTATATCTACCAGAATCAGAGTCAAATATGCTTTAAGGATCAGAGCCTGGTTGGGTAATTCTCAGGGTAACTTCAGATCATTTTTGTCAGATGAAATAATAAGATCTGAAAGTCTTAAGATTCAATGTTAGATTAATACAATGTCTGAATTTCATTTTAGTATTGCTTATGGATTGAACAATCAAATTCTCTTTCTCCCCCTTTTTGTCATAATAAAAAAGAATTGTAAAGACAGAAAAGATAATAGAAGAAGAGAAAAACACAACACATAAATGAAAAACATAACAGCCTGATTCATTCAGATCAAAATAGCACAAAAGGATAGGATGTTCATACAGCAGATGACAGAAAATAGAACAACAGAAAACAAATGCAAAACAAGAATGCAAAAACATGAAAAAGAAAACTAGGGCTGGCGAGAAGCAATCAAGGTCAGAAGATCAGTAATCTTAGCAGTGGACTCTTCTTGCTTGGCCATCCAAGTCTTGATCTCTTCAGTAGTCTGTTCCTGTTTTATCATCCATGATCTGATTTCCTTGACTTCTTGGATAACATCTGGAGTCTCAGTCTTCATCTCAGATGCAGAGGGTTCAGAAGCAGATGCAGTTGCCATAGGATGATCAATCTTCATGTCAGATGCAGGAGTATCTTCTATCATTGCAGAATCTTCAGCAGGAGCATCTTCCAGAAGAAGCACTGGGGTTGTGATAATGCTTAGCAGAGTCTGTCTGACCATTTCAGCAAACTTTGCCTTTGCATCATCAGCACAAAGTGTTATGAGATCAGATGCAGCAGAGTTGAACTTAGAGATGAATCTGTTCCAAGAGGCTTCAGATTTAGTAGGATCCATACTAGCCATGCACTCTTTCTTCACAGAAGCAATCCCCATACGTATTTCCTTCTTGAAATTTTTGAATAGAGTAGAAACATCTGATATGGGTTTGGGGTTCAGAAAGTCTTCTATGGTGACTTTTTGTGATGGTTCAGGAGGTGTTTAGTTTTGTTCAGGAGGTGGGTGGTCAGATGATGGTTGTTCAGATGGTGGTTCTTCAGATGGTGGTTGTTCAGATGGTTGTGGTATGGATGTTTGTGGTTCAGATGGTTGTGGTATGGATGTTTGTGGTATGGTGAGTTGAGGAGTAGAGGTGTCACCATCAGATGGTGTTGATATTACAACATCAGATGAGGGTGTTATAAAATCTGTGAAGTTGAAATTGAAGCGAAGAGGGTGGTCAGAAGCAGGTAGGTCAGATGGTAGTGGTTTATAAGGATCAGGAATTTGTAAGCTAGTTGGTGAGGGGACTTCAGATTCATCAGAATCAAATGATTCAGTTGAATGACATGACGTTGAAGAGAGGACATACATGGTTGCAATGGGTTGCACATCCAGAATGTCTTCAGATGATTGTTGGACAGATGGTTCAGGATTTAGGATGGTTGATTCTTCTGGTGGTTGAGTAGAAGAGAGTGGTTCAGATTGTTTTTGTGGTTTAGAAGATGGTTGTTGTTGTGGTTCAGATTGTGTTTGTTGAGGGGGTTGTTGTTCAGAAGATTTTTGTTGAGGGGGTTCAGATGGTTGTTGAACAGAGGATGGTTGAGAATGTGTATGAGAAGATGAAGTGGGTTCAGATGATTGAGGTTCAGATGGTTGAGGAGGAGATGGTGGAGGTGAATGTGAGGGTGAAGGGGCAGATGGTTTGGGATCAGATGTTAATACCTGTTGAATTGTTTCTCTTATTTCCTCCAAGCTAGCTTCTGGAGGATTTTCCTTCTACTTCTTGTCCTTTTCTGGTTCGTCAGCAGCATCAGAGGCTTTCCTCTTAGGTTGTGCAACAGATCCTTCCTCAGCTTTCCTCTTCTTGCGCCTTTCTCTCAGAAGATTTGGCAGAACTTCTCCTTTCTTCTGAGCTATGTTAGCAGGCAGAGGGATACCATTCTTCAAACAATCAGCAATGAATGTCAGAATGATGTTCCTAGGTTCACCAGCACTGAACATAGGAAAGTCTGCTAAAGGAATTCTCCTTCTGCTGACTTCTTCAGAGTTAAATTTCTTGGGTTTTCCAGCAAGCTCTGAAATGACCTTCATTCTTTTCAGAGTGTTCCCATTGATGACAGATCCTACAACATAAGACATATCATCTGTCACTCCAGCATCAGTCAGATGCTTCACAAGACCATTCTCTGTTAGAATGTCTGATTTCAGTCTTCCCATAGGGATCCAATTTTTGATCTTTCCAGCTTTAACCCTTACTTCTTCTCTTGTTTCCTTGATATGGTTCAGAAGATGACTGAACAGAAGATTAGGCAGATCCACCTTCTTGCCTTTACTCATACAAAACATGAAGTACATTTGTTCTGAGTTGACATAATTTGGTGAGTTAGAAGATTTCCTATGAAAGATAGAACTCATGAAAATCTTAGCCCAGATTCTGTAAACATGCTTCAAATCTCTGACCTTGTTGAATGGTTCCCCAAAAACACAAACTTCTTGAAAAATGTCAGCCAGGTCCACACGAGCAGTAGTCATACTTGTGATTCCATCAGTTTCCTTATACTCAAGTAGTTGTTTGATTAACTTCTCAGCAATAACAATTTCCTTCCCAAGAACAGAAGAATGAATGAACTTAGGGAAAACTTGAGCGTGTATCCATAATTCCTTCACGAAGGTTGGATAAACAGGACCCATCATCCTGTCAAAATACTTTTCCCAATTCTGAGTTTTGATGGTTGGGTAGAGATCAAAACCATTTTCTTTAATGGATTCAAAATCCACAAAGTTCTCACACAGAACCTCAAGATCATTGATTGGAGTGAGAAGAGTTCTCACAGGTGCCTTGTACACAACAACAGTTTGAGATGAAGCAGCAGCATTTGGAGAAGATGCAGCAGCAGTTGAGGTTTGCATCTGAGCAGATGTTGAAGATGATGAAGCCATTGATGTTCTTGAGAAACGTCTGGGTTTACGAGAGGTTTTGGGTTTTGAAATGAGATGGAAACAATAGAGAAGACAAAAATGCATATGAGAAGTGAAAAGAGTGTAAAGTGTGATTTGTGAAGTGTTGTTAGAATTTATAGAGCAATTTAGGGCATGCAAAAAGACACAAGATCTCACGCGTACACATAAGCATTGAATGAAGTGAAACATAATCATATCAAGCAATTAATGCAAAGAATAAAATCATATCAAGCATTTAAGATTCTGACAAAAGGGGGAAAATCAAGAGATTTTGGATTTTCAAAGCAATACCTCAAATGTCAATTCTGTATGGTGCACTCTACCTTTCCAGATTCTGAGCTACACGTGTTTGCTTGCATATGCCTCTGAAACTCTTTGAGAAATGAAATGTTAGGAAACGTTCAGATCCTCTGAGCCTTGTTAGTTCAGATTTACACACAAATAAATAAACACAGAATTGAAATGAAGAAATACTTCAGAGTTTAGACATTTATCATCTAGAAAAAAATTCATCTGATGAATATTTTATTCTGGACAGAAGTCCATATTATATTTTTCAGAATAAATTTAAATCTATCTTCAGCAAGGAGTTTTGTAAAGATATCAGTCCACTGATGATCTGTATCTACAAAGTTTAAATTGATAATTCCCTTATGAACATAGTCTCTGATGAAATGATGTTTAATCTCTATATGCTTAGCTTTAGAGTGTAAAATGGGGTTTTTAGATAAGCATATAGCAGAAGTATTATCACAGAAGATAGAAATGTTACTCTCAAAAATCTGATAATCTTCCAGTTGACTTTTCATCCAGAGCATCTGGGTGCTACAACTAGCAGCAGCAATATATTCTGCCTCTGTTGTTGAAAGTGCAATTGTGGGTTACTTCTTGGTGAACCAAGAGATCAGATGACTTCCAAGAAATTGACAGCTTCCAGAAGTACTTTTACATTCTACTCTGTCTCCAGCATAGTCAGCATCACAGAATCCAACTAATTTATACTCATCAGATCTTCTGTAACATAGACCCACATTAGTAGTACCTTTCAGATACCTTAGAATCCTCTTAACAGCTATTAAGTGAGATTCTCTAGGATCTGATTAGAATCTAGCACACAGACAAACACTGAATAAAATATCAGGTCTTGAAGCAGTCAAATATAAGAGAGATCCAATCATACCTCTGTAAAGTTTTTGATCAACTTTCTTCCTTACCTCTTCCTTACCAAGTGTGCTTGTAGGATGCATTGGAGTCTTTGCCAATTTGCTTTCATTCAGATTGAATTTCTTCAGAAGCTCTTTGACATATTTAGTCTGGTGGATGTATGTGCATTCTGGAGTTTGATTTACTTGGATTCCCAAAAAGAATCTAAGTTCTCCCATCATGCTCATTTCAAATTTAGCCTACATAGACAAAGCAAACTCCTTTCCCAGCATAATATTGGTAGATCCAAAAATAATATCATCCACATAAATTTGACACACTAGTAAATCTTTCTTAAATGTTTTACAAAAAAGAGTTATGTCCACTTTGCCTCTGATAAAGTTCTTTTCCAGAAGAAAATTACTTAATCTTTCATACCAAGCTCTGGGAGCTTGTTTCAAACCGTAAAGAGATTTTTTGAGTTTGAAAACATGATCTGGAAATTTATCACTTTCAAAACCAGGAGGTTGATGGACATAAACTTCTTCTTTTATAATACCATTTAAGAAGGCACTTTTAACATCCATCTGATATAGAGTGATGTTATGTTATGCAGCAAATGAAATAAGAAGGCGTATAGATTCTAACCTTGCCACTGGAGCATAAGTTTCAGTGTAATCAATTCCTTCTTGTTGACTGTAACCTTGAGCTACTAACCTTGCTTTGTTCCTAACTCTCCTTGCTCATTTAGTTTATTTCTGAATACCCACTTTGTTCCAATAATGTTGAAACCTTTTGGTCTAGGAACCAGATCCCACACATCATTTCTTGTAAATTGATTCAGCTCATCTTGCATTGCAAGTATCTAATCATTATCACTCAGAGCCTCATCCACAGATGTTGGTTCAATAATAGACACCAACCCAAGAAGTGATGTTCCAGATGATCTGATAAATGACCTTGTTCTTATAGGGTCATCTTTCTTCCCAATAATCATTTCTTCTGGATGAGAAGCTTTGATTCTGGATGATCCTTTAACTGTTGGTTCTTCAGAAATATTCATGTTATTCATCTGAGCAGCCAATGGAGTTGCATCTGGCGTAGCTTCTTCTTGAGCTTTCTCTACCTCTGGTTTCTCAGATTCTGTGAGAATAACTTCTCCATCTGCAGAGTTTTCAAGCTGCTTTAGCTTTTGATTGCCAAGCTTATCATCAAATCTAACATGTATAGATTCCTCCACAATCTGTGTCTCAGTATTGTATACTCTGTAGCCTTTAGAGCGTTAAGAATATCCAAGCATGAAACACTTTTGTGCTTTAGAATCAAACTTGTTAAGATTCTCTTTAGTGTTCAGCATAAAACAAATACATCCAAAAGGATGGAAATAAGAAATGTTTGGCTTTCTATTCCTTCACAATTCATAAGGAGTCTTTTCCAGAAGAGGTCTAATAGACACTCTGTTCTGAATGTAACATGTTGTGTTAATTGCTTCTGCCCAAAAATGTTTTGCCATGTTAGTCTCATTGATCATGGTTCTGGCCATCTCTTGCAATGTTCTATTTTTCCTCTCTACAACTCCATTCTGTTGTGGAGTTCTAGGACAGGAGAAATCATGAGCAATGCCATTTTCATTAAAATATTTTTCAAAATGTTTGTTTTCAAATTCTCCACCATGATCACTTCTGACTTTAACAATTTTGAAATCTTTTTCAGTTTGGACTTGTTTGCAGAAGTCAAAGAACACAGAATGTGACTCATCCTTCTGTTTTAGGAATTTTACCCATGTCCATCTAATGTAGTCATCAACAATGACTAATCCATACTTCTTGCCTCTGATGGATGCAGTTTTCACTGGTCCAAACAGATCAATGTGAAGTAACTCTAATGGTTTTGAAGTTGAAACAACATTTTTGGATTTGAAAGATGATTTTGAAAATTTTCCTTTCTGACATGCTTCACAAAGGGCATCTGAGTTGAACTTCAGATTAGGAAGACCTCTGACCAGATTAAGCTTATTAATCTGAGATATACGTATCATATTAATATGACCCAATCTTCTGTGCCAGAACCATTTCTCCTCATTTACAAACATAAGGCATTTAACATTCTGAACCTTAAGTTCTGAAAGACTAATTTTATAAATGTTGTTTTTCCTTTTACCATTAAAGAAGATTGAGCCATCCTTTTGACTAACAGCTTTGCAACACTTTTGATTAAAGATTATGTCATAACCATTGTCACTTAATTGACTTATGGACAATAGATTATGAGTTAATCCTTCAACAAGCAAGACATTAGTTATGGAAGGAAGTTTACCATTGCCTATGTTTCCAGAGCCAATTATCTTGCCCTTCTGATTCCCTCCAAACTTGACATCTCCTCCAGATCTAAGCTCCAGACTTTGGAACATAGACCTTTTTCCCGTCATATGCCGTGAGCATCCAGAGTCCAGGTACCATGACTGGAGTCTTGACTTTGCTGCTAAGGATGTCTGCAACATAGATTATCTTATCCTTAGGTACCAAGACTTTCTTGGGTCCTTTTTGGTTAGTTGCCTTAAAGCTTTTTCTGAACTTCTGTCTTTCAACATAAGACTTGTTCTGATTAGCTTTAGATTTATTAAACACAGGTTTGTTCTGATTAGAACTTGTGTGTTTAATATCATTTAAGTGACCAAAAGTAAACTGAGAATATAAAGGAGGATACTTGATATCCAGTTTATCTACAGATTTTGGATTTGAATCTTCATAGCAGAAAGATTTATATCCAACACCTTTTCTATAGTTTTTGCTAATACCATAGATCATTGAAGCCATTTTGCTTCTATCTAGGCTTTTAGTTAGAAACTTCCTGAAACTATAGTCATACTCTTGTAAAATATTTTTAGAGCATGGTTCAAATTTTGAATCAGAGTTTAGTTGAGCAGATTCTAAATTATTTTTCAATTGAAGATTTTCAGCTTTTAGTTCAGCTATTTCTGATTCAAACTTGTTACTCTCAAATTCAATATGCTTTAGAAGCGTTTTGTATTTGAGTTTAACTTTGCTATAGTTTTCAAGAATATCAGATAGACTTTCAACAAGTTCTTGTCTAGAAAGTTCAGCAAATACCTCCTCAGAATTAGATTCAGATTCTGATCCAGATGATTTAGCATTGTCTTCAATGTCAGCCATGAATGCTACATTTGCACTTTCCTCTTCTGACTCTGATGACGAATCAGATGCATCTGAGTCATCCCAGGTAGCCATCAGAACTTTCTTTTTGTGATCTGACTTTCTTTTTGGGTTCTCCTTCTGAAGCTTTGGACATTCACTCTTCTAGTGCCCAGGTTCTTTGCATTCCTAGCAAACAACCTCTCTTTTTCCAGATCGTTTGTGTCCAGAGGATTCTCCAGATCTTCTGTATTCAGGGTGTTCTCCAGATCTTCTGTGTCCAGAAGATTCTTTGTGTTGATCTGGTTTTCTAAAGTTCTTGAACTTCCTTTGCTTATTCTTCTAGAGTTTGTTGATTCTTCTGGGCAACAAGGATAGTTCTTCTTCATCTTCAGAAGCAGACTCTTCAGAACTTTCTTCTAGTACCTGCAATGCTTTAACAGATTTATTAGATTTTAAAGCAATTGACTTACCTTTCTTTAGAGGCTCATCTTCCTCTAGTTCAATCTCATGACTCCTTAGAGAACTGATTAGTTCCTCCAGCGTAATCTTGTTCAGATCCTTTGCCAGCTTCAGAGCAGTGACCATGGGTCTCCATCTGGTTGGCAAGCTTCTGATTATTTTCTTGACATGATCTGCTGTAGAGTAACCCTTGTCCAGAACCTTTAGGCCAGCAGTGAGAATCTGGAATCTGGAAAACATGGCTTCAATAGATTCAGATTCTTCCATCTTGAAAGCTTCATACTTCTAGATCAACGCCAGAGCCTTGGTTTCTTTAACTTGAGAGTTCCCTTCATGAGTCATCTTCAGGGATTCAAATATATCAAAGGCAGTTTCTCTGTTGGTTATTTTCTCATACTCAGTATTGGATATATCATTTAGCAAGATAGTTCTAGCCTTGTGGTGATTTCTGAATTCCTTCTTTTGCGCCTCAGTCATTGATTTTCTGTCAACTTTCTTGCCATTCCCATCAGTGGGATGAACATATCCATCAATAACTAAGTCCCAAAGATCAACATCAAATCCTAGAAAGAAACTTTCTAGTCTATCTTTCCAATAGTCAAATTTTTCTCCATCAAACATGGGAGGATTTGTGCTGACTCTTTCTTCATATTTGTTGTTGTTGGGTGTTGAAGTTTCAGCAGCCATAATGTATATCAACCAAGAATATCAAGAGTTTTGGCCACTGGATCTTTTCTGGTCACGGTTAAGTGATAGCACAAACAGAACCGGATCTCTGATGCCAACTGAAGGTGAGAAAAACACTTAGAGGGGGAGGGGTTGAATAAGAGTTTTAAGAAATATGGCAATAAAAACAACTCTAGATTTTTATCCTGGTTTGTTGAACTCAACTACTCCAGTCCACCTTATCAAAGATGATTTGTCTTTCTCCACAAGGACTTAATCCACTATTAATCAACTGATTACAATAGTAAGCACTAAGAACAGTTGTCTTAGTCTTCTCAAGAACTACTGACCACACCTTGGTCTTCTTAAGGAACTTCTTACAAATTAATGTAAACTAAGTGTTTGAATGCTTCTAATAAGCTATATCACAACTGTGATATTTACACTTAAGATTAAGTACAACAAAAACTATACAGTTTTAAGAAATATCAAATGAGTAAGATCTTTGTGAGATTCTCTTTGGTGAATCAAGCGTGTATGAGAATTTCTTTCTGAGTGAACTAGCAATGAGCAAGTGATGAGCAGGAAATTAGCAACTTCAAAATGTTGTATAAGTTCTCCTTTTATAGCTTTTCCAAATGCTTTGAGTGATGCGCAACTGTATATAATATTAGAATATAAGACTTTTCATTACCAAAAAGTATGGGCAGAGATATGCTTTCTGCAGGAAAGGTATGGTTGTAGAAGCCTTGGAATTTGCACCACGTCACTTCTTTGGACAAAATAGACGTTGGTTACTTTGGAAGTAGCACCACGTCCAATCAAGTTTACAGCTTCTTCAACAAGCTTCCTTCAGGGTGAAGTCTTCATAATCTGCACTTCAGAACTTGTAGCAGCTTCTTTACCTTTGCAAGTCAACTGAGTCAAAGGAAGTGCTAAGTTAGAAAAGCCTTCAATAAACATGCGATAATAACCATCCAAGCCCAAAAATATTCTAATCTCTGTAACTTACTTCAAAGCCTCCCATTGTAGAACTGCATCTACTTTGGATGGATCCACAATAATACCATCACCTAAAATAACATGACCAAGAAACTTCACCTCTTTCAACCAGAACTCACACTTCAACAATTTAGCATAAAGCTTCTTCTTTTTCAATACTTGCAATACAATCTATAAATGCCCAACATGCTCTTCTTCTGACTTAGAATAAATCAGAATGTTATCAATAAAAACCATCACAAACTAATTAGATAAGTGGGAAAGATTCGGTTCATATATTCCATAAACACACCAGGTTCATTAGAAATGCCAAACGATATTACCAAATACTCATAATGTCCATACCGAGTTATGAAAGCCATCTTCTGAATATCTTCATCCTTTACTCGAATCTGGTAATAATTCGGCCTCAAGTCAATTTTACTAAACACACGTGCACCCACCAACTGATCCATCAAGTCCTCTATTCTTAGAAGAGGATAAGAGGATACTTGTTCTTAATCATTACTTTATTAAATTTCCTTAATCCACACACAACCTCATACTGCCGTCTTTCTTCTTTACCAACAACACCGGAGCTCCCCAAGGCGATACACTTGGTCTTACAAATTTCTTTTCCAACAACTCTTTTAATTGCTTCTTCAACTCTACTAACTCTGATGCTGACGTCCTATATGGTGTCATGGAAACAGGTCTGGTACCAGGGACATGATCAATAGCAAAATCTACCTCTCTCTCTCTCTCTAGAGGCACATCTGAAATATCATCTGGAAACACATATGGAAATTCATGCACCACTTGCAACTCATCAATCACCACTTGACTCTCCATAGATAAGGATGCAAAAAACTCAAGCACTTGAGTTTCCTCTTCCAAAAGCTCCTTCAACTCTCTAGCAGACAGAAAACCAGTTTCCTTCTCATCATCAGATGCAAGAAACTGCACTGACTTGTTATAATAGTTGATATGAACGTGATTGAACCCCGACTTGTTCATTCTCAAGATAACATCAAGATTTCCTAATGACAAGAAAATAAGATCAACACCAAAATCTATATCAAAGACTGACATAGGACAATTCAAACACACCAGAGAAGTAGTCATTGATCCCTTAGCATGAGTTTTGGTAGCCATTTCTCCCTTCATAGAAGAAACAACAAGGCCAAGCCTTTTCATACAATCAGCAGCAATAAAATAATGAGTAGAATCAGTATCAATAATAACAATCAAAGGCATATTATTAAAATAACATATACCTATGATCAACTTGTCATCACTGGAAGTCTGGGTTCCTGACAGAGCATACACATTTCCTTTAGTTAAAGCTTGCTTCGGCTTCTAGCAATGGGTACTGATATGTCCAGGTTCTCCATAGTTGTAGCAAGTCACCACATTAACTTTGCAGTCAACAATCAAATGTCCAAACTGCCCATAGTTGCAACACTTATTCACATCACTCTTGCACTCACTGACACGATAACCTAATTCGCCAAATTTGTAGCACTTAAGAGGAGTGGAAGCACCTCCCCCACTTGGCCTCTTACCATCAACAACTCTCAATTTACCTTTATCAACTGGAGCACTATCAGGCTTTCCATGGTTCACATTATGCTTTCCCCTCTTCTCACTCAGACTCTTATAATGAGCTAACCGAGCTTTGCTACCCTCCTCATTAATTATACAACTATCCACGAACTCTAGAAACCTCCTGATATGTCGATATCCAACCGTCTGCTTGATCTCAGGACGCGGACCATTCTCAAACTTGACACACTTTGAAAATTCAGCAGTCGCCTCACTATAATGCGGATAGAACTTAGTAAGTTCCACAAATTTGGCAGCATACTCAATAATAGTTAGATTACCCTACTTCAGCTCTAGAAAATCAATCTCTTTCTTACCATGAACATCCTTAGGAACTCCCTATGAAACACAGCCCAGGTAACAACTTCATTTGACGCCCCCAACACCTAAGGAGTATTGACCCATCAATCATCAATCTCCTCAGCTAGCATATGAGTACCAAACTGTACCTTCTTCTCTTCAAAACAATTCATCACTTGAAAGATCCTTTCCATCTTCTTGAGCCACGCCTACGCTCCATCTGGATCATACATACCCTTGAAAATAGGCGGATTATTCTTCTAGAACTTTCCCAAGTGACGAAACTCATCATTCTCACCAGCATTAGGCTGATTTTCAATAGCATGAGCATTATCCTACAAAGCAGCAACAATAGTAGCATCATTCCTTCCATCTATTTTTGTTTTTTCCACCATAAACAACAACTATGGTTAGAAGACAACAAAGACAACATTAAACTATTACAACACTACGACTCAACAACTTGGTTGGACATACCAACCTACTTTGATACCACTAATGTAACACCCAAAATATACCCCCCTGCGCAATTTAAATATAAATCAGAGTATTTTCATCAAAACATATTCAGGATGTCACACAATTCATACTATAACTGCTCATATAACTAGATATGTAACACATGCAATTTATTTAAAAATTATTTATAATAATTATAACAACTCAACATGTCTGAAATCTCAAAACTTTATTGGAACAGTGGAAGCGTCAATTTAAACAATCATTCATGGCATAATTATTTCATCAAAACAACATAAACAATTAATATTCTAGTGAAATCCAAAAAGCTCTATCAAACACATCAAAACACAACACTCTCTGACCCCAGTGTTACACATCAGAGCAGACGCCGACACTAAAAGGAAAATAGAAGACTTCATCTTCTACTCACTTTAACTCCTCTACTGTGAGTTATCTGCACGATGCTTGTGTAAATGCAACATTCAAACAGAAGGGGTGAGATATCATAATTAGATAAATGAAAGTATGATAATTAAGCAAGCATTAGATTATTCATGTACAAACACCCATTCCACAACATACAACTATACAACAGAAGTTACAACCAACATGTCAACAAATCCAACACAACAACAAACATAACAAAAATACAATGCATTATGACTCAAAACTTAACTCAATACATGCGGTACCATCAGTTCCTATTTCAGAACCCGATCCCTATTTCAGGATCATAATTCCCGTCAAAATTTCCATAATGTTTCTCACACCCCACATGGGCACACGACTTATGTGATTGCTCACATCCCACATGGGCACACAATCACCTCAATAACAACAATAATGACAACAGTAACAACAACAACAACAACAATGATAAAATTCCATAATTAGAATCCGGATAAGACGTTCACACCCACATGGGTACACAGTTTATCTTACAACTCATGAAACCGTTAAATGCATGATAAAAACCATCTAACAATGCAACATGTCACTACAGGCCAGCAACAACGAAATGTCATACAGTCCAGCAACAACGACATACAACATAGCAAGCATCCACAAGACATTTAGAATCATATCACACCACAAAATAATGATAATAACGAGTTTAATACAACCAACCATAGAATTATTCAAGTTTTATCATAGAAACTATATTTAGAATAAAGTTCGACACGCCAGCTTCCCGACGCTTTGAACGGCACTCGAATTGGACTCCCAAAACAAAAGTTATGAATTTTAGAAGATTTTTCAAAAAAAAAACAGCATCGTAACCGGTTACACCTGCGTAACCAGCCACTGCCAGTGGCATAATCGATTACCATAAACACCGTAATCGATTACGCCTTCGAAAAGGCTAAAAATGTAGTTTTTAGGCAATGTAACCGATTACGCCCATTACGGTAATCGATTACACTACGTCGATAATCACTTTTTATGCAACTTATTATACGAAAATCATTTCTGAACCCTCTCAAAATTATATTTTTCTTATAAATCATTTGAAACATATTTTAACACGAAAAATCACTTTTGTAAAGTCTTAAACCCAAAATCCTTTTTATCAAAAAATTCCTCACAACCTTATTCCGACTCTGACTCGTGACCACATACCACAAACAACATCAACAACCATTCACAATTCATCAAGAACTTCATCAAACACACAATATCGATTCATCACAATCATGAATAGAGAAAGAAACACAAAACCTACATGCCATATGTCGTACCTCGAAAAATACGATCCTCGCGATGGACGCGGAAAAAACGTTTGAAAAGAGGCCCTACCGAACTTTATTCATTCCAAGGAAGGAATAGGAAAATATCGATAAAACCTTTAAAGAGATAATAACATGGTCATCACAACCAAATTCTAGGTTCGGGAATCGATTATGCAAAGGGAAGGTATTAGCACCCTTTACGTCCGTTGTACTCAACGAGAACCTCTTGATTTGGTTCGAGAGTAAAGTTAGCTAGGTTGTTTGTTTTCTTCTAAGGTTTCGCTTCTAAGGGGGAAAAGGGTGGTTATTAGATACGGTGCTTGCCAAGGATTGGGGCCCTTGTGCCTACGTACTCCCTTGTGCAATGGAAAAGTTAGAGCATCATAGTTCGTGGAACTACGGGTAAAGGAGGGAATTATGGAATTATGGAATTGTGCTCACCAAGATCATCGCAATCTTGTGCCTACGTATCTTACATTCAGAAGAGAATGAAGAATCAGAGGTCCGTAGTTCGGACAACTACGGTAAAAGGTTTGTAAACGAACGAGTGTTTAGGTCGCATTCTAACTACTAAACATTGGCTTGTCTGCTCGCTAGGGGAGGATGACGTACGAGTTCATATGCGTGGGAGAAAGGACTAAACAATGTTCTTGGCATCGGTTTGAGTCGAACGAGAGTTTAGGTCGCATTCTAACGGCTAAACATTGGCTTGTCTGCTCGCTAGGGTAGGCTGAAGCACGAGTTTGTTATGCGCAGAAGAAAGGACTAAACAATGTTTTTTGAGAAGAGTTGTTTGAGTCGAACGAGAGTTTAAGTCGCATTCTAACTGCTAAACATTAGCTTGTCTGCTTGCTAGGGGAGGCCGAAGCACAAGTTTGTATGCGCGGAAGAAGGGACTAAACAATGTTCTTCGGAACAGGTATGTTTTAGTCGAACGAGAGTTTAGGTCGCATTCTAATTACTAAACATTGGCTTGTCTGCTCGCTAGGGGAGGCTGAACCACGAGTTCATATGAGAGGAAGAAGGGACTAATTAATGTTCTTTGGAGAAAGTTGTTTGAGTTGTAGATCGCACGGGGGCGAGGAATTTAGTGTTTGAAAAGTTTCAATTGCACGGGGGCGAGAAGAAGAGAATTCGGCTAGATATTTTGAGAGAGAATGAAGACTATTCGATAATCGAGATGTCAACCTCGCAATCAATTAATCGGGATATCACTGGAATGCAAGATCCCAACGATATCTTTTTCATTCCATTAATCATGAAATATGTTTGTTGGACAGTGAATGTACTTGTCCAAATAATTAGGGGAAGTGTTTTAGGAACGAAAGTTCGAATGACACGCTAACCAAGGAGTACGCCTCAATCGTCGTCACTCAAGAATTCAAGGAATGCGAGACTCCAAGAACTCAATTCTTTCGTAGTTTAATTAAGAAAATAATAATGGATTAACATATTTGGTTTAGGCGCACTGGGGTTTCTAGAAATGCAAGATCATAAGTATCACAACTCAAGGCCTGCACCTTGAGAGCAATCCTTCGAGAACCCAAGAAGTGCTAGATCTCAAGAGCTTGATATCTACATTGCTTAATCGAAAAGAATAGTTGATTTTGAAGAAAAATACTCGAGGTGAGTCGAGGTTTGAATTTGAGTTTTAAGCGTGTACATTAGCAAAGTGGGCTAGTCTTCTAAGTGACCAACTCGAAATAATTGATCAAATAGGTGTCACTGTAAGGAAGCCCAGGATTAAGCTTTAAATATTGTGTATGGTGATCAAAGGTTGACGGTGAGGCTTTGAAAGCACTCGACTTACAAGGTAGAAAGTGGCTCGACAAATCGAGAATTATTTTTTTTAATGGTTTTAAAGTATTAAAGCATAAATGAAACAAAAGCGATAAAAAATTTTACATTTTGTGGGAGTTGGGATACATTTGTTCAAATGGGGATGAAATATAATGAAACAGAATGTATACGAATAAAAGCAACTTGAGTCTTAGGATCCCTTAATCTTGACCCGATTTTATTTAACAAACTTAAATAGTCAAAGTTTATTAAATCATTTAATTATATTAATCCAAATTAATTATTAAAATTATTCGATTAAAGCAAATAATTAAATTAATTAAAACTGATTAATAAAGTTAAATAATTAAAATTAAATTAATCAATTAATTAGGCTAGTTAAATTTAATTATCAAAATTATCCAACTAAACTGAATAATCAAGTTACTTAAAAATAATTATAAAAATTAATTAATAAAAAATTCAAGTTAATCAATCAATCTTCATTAAAACTAATTTCAAGACAGAGCCAATTTTAAAACACATGCCTACAGTTTCAATAAGAACCGAGAATTAGCTATATGGACAACATGATCTTAATCAGGAATTCGTCATCAGGATGTTACCTATATATTGCTTGTATTTATAATAGAATCTAACGACATCGCGGCCAACACGTAATCGGTTCCAAATCTTGAGTTTAGACTTTAAAATTTGCACATAATAGACGACAATCCAAGCGAACACAGAATACAAACTTCACAAATTCGAAATTGACAAAACAGAGGTCGATAACCTTATGTACTTTTTGTCAATATCACTCAAATCATGATTCAGAGTTAAAATTCAACAACAACAAGCATATAAAATCAAATGCTTAGAAATACAATTGATATAGGTTGGCTATAACTTATACTAAGATCATCACGGCGATAAATCACGGGAAAAATGGTGGGAGCAACAACAACAATATTATTTAACCATACATTAAGACCAAACTATTGCCAGACTCAACACAACATATTCATCGAATTAAGAACCAAACTTCAGTCAACCCACGCATGAACATATGCAGAATTTACGATACTACACAAGCGACAAACGAATTGATTTTGAATCAAAAAAACTGGGAAACAATCAGTATACAATGAAACAAGTTTTCGAATCGTTACCGTCGGCGAACCGTTGTTGGTATCCAGCTGGACTTGCAGTTGAGAACAAAAATGACGGCGAGAATGACCCGAGCCTAGACACACGGAAAAATCTTCTGCTATGTTTGACGAGACAGATTCAAATTGTGCTTGTTGGAGTTTTGATGAAACGGCGGTGCGCAACCGAGCGAGAACGTATCGAAGTTGGAGTACTGTTGAGAGAAATGAAGAAGAAATAACAGAGGTAGCATCTAGCTCGAAACTTAGCAGAAGGTTAGCGGAAAGGAGAAGAACCCTTAGCAGAAGATTCTTGTGACTGTTTGGTTGCGTTTTTTTGTGTCGAAAGCTGAAACTAGCGGAATTTCGTCATTACGTAGCCGAAACTTGGTGACTTCACAACCTCTACGAGAACCTTCACCATTACTGTTATGTTGTTGTTAACTCTATTGTGGTTGTCGTCAAATAGTGAGAGACGGAGCTCAAAGATGCAAGATGGTTGGTTAATGGGGTTTGGATTTATGTTGAAGGAGAAGAGGAAAAGGTTTCGTGAGGGGCGGCGAAAAGCTGAGGAGAGAGGTGGGTTTCGTGTGAAGCAAAATGGGTCTGTTGATAAAGGGTGATGGTGAGCTGAATCGAAATGGAGGGTTTGTGTTGGTCGTAAAGGAGAAAAGAAGAGGGTTTCGATGGAGATAGTGAAGAAGACGAAGGAAAGGAATGGTTTGGTTTGAAGAATGGCAGCTGGTTTTGGGGATTTGATTTTTTAGGGTTTTCCCTTCTCCAAGAGAGTGAACAGTGATGGATCCTTTTTATACCAAAATTTCAACCCTAATCCCCAATTCTCAGCCCTTCTCACCGTGTTTTTCAATTTTCACTTCTTTTGTTTTTTTAATTTTTGTTTTAATTTTTTTAATTAATTCATTTCCTATTCTAATTAATTAATCTAAATCTAATCAACTCTAATATAATTAATAAATCCTAAATCCATTTTAATTCTAATTAATTAATCAATTAAAAAATCTAATTCTATCTTCTAAATAAAATTCTAATTAAGTTTATATTTAAATTAAAAAAACTAATTCTATATTCTAATTCTAATTAAAATTCTAACTTAAATTCTAAATTAAATCTAATTTAAATTCTATTCTAATTAATTAATATTAAAATTATATTACATTAAGATTATCTAAAAATAAAATGTTAAAACATAAATAATGATAAATAATAAAAAAGAAAGCCACATGTCGCAAATTTATTGGGCAAATAGGTTAAAAAGTTTATTTTTTTTTTCTGAAAAATATGCTACGCTGTACAAGCGAGGTTGTTAGTTCCATGGTTCTATGATATAGAATTGTCCATGGTTCTATGACTGACTAAATTATGGTAAAACATGACTATGCACTAATGTTAAGCAGGATGTCTTTACCATAGTTATGACATCACTAAAGGAGCAAGCAGGAGCTGGTGAAAGAACTGTTATGGAGTGGTTTAATGTGAATGTCATGGTGAATGTCGTGACTTCCATCAGGACATCCATCTCTGCTGTCATGACAGAACTACTGTCATGTGAGAGAAACAGCAGGAGTAGTGGTGCAGCAGGAGCTATGTGCAGCAGGAGCTAACAAGAGCAGATGACAGAACTGCTGTCATGGATGCAGAAGGAGTTGATGACAGAACTGCTATCATGAATGTCATCTGAATGTCATGACATTGATCGTAAGACATCCTGTCTGGTACAAGAGGGGCTGCTATGTTATATCTCTTGACAGAAGTGTTTTGGTCCTGTTGGATAGTCCACATCAGTATGTACAGGCCAAAGAGATTTGTTAGAAACAAAGTGCAGATTTAATGGGTGTTCATAAAAAGGGTCATTGATACGTTTTAAGGAACTATAAAGCATTTTTTTCTAATGTCATGAAGAAGATTCAGCAGAGGTGTGCAGCCACAACTGTTGGAGTTGTGTTGAAGCTCCTCATAGGCAGTGTGAGGTGTGCAGCCACAACAATGTGAGTTGTGGTGAGTGAAGTGTGTTGTCTTGTGTTTTAAGTAAGTCATAGCTGCATGACAACAGAAGGAGCTTCCAGTGTATATCTCTTCATAGAATTGGGTTGGATTGATGAGACCATGTTGAAAATACCTCATCAGTAAATATGTCAAGGAGATGGATTAGGAACAAGAACAGATTGTATTGGTATTCATAAAAGGATCTTGGAGACCTTTTAGGAAACTTGAATATACTTGTTTCTAATATTATTCTGCAGAAGATTGGAGAAACCAGGACTGTCATGATGAAGATTCTGCAGAAGTGTTCAGCAGGGCAAGCTGGTCAACTAAGAGTAAGTGAAGCTGAATGTCATGACCAATGTTATGACATTGATCGTATGACATCAGACGGGCTGAGTTTGTTTTTCTGTTATGATACCTGATATATCTCTGGCTAAATATCGGGAAGCATGTTATGACTCCTGAGTTATATCAGGAGAGATTCAAGGCAATTCTGACCATGCCATGACCTAATTGGAAAGCACCTTCAATTGCGGAAATTAGCTTTATTGTGTTAAAACTAGTATTTGTTACTTCTGGACAGCCCAAGCCCAGTATGCACGACTATAAAAGGAGGAGCAGAAGCAGAAGAAAGCAGGCACTCACATCAAGAAAAATCAGAGTGTAAAATAGAGGTCTAGGGTTGAGAGTCCCTTGTGTGTAAGTCACCCATTGTATCTTTTGATACAATGTGGTAGACATATTTGTAAGTGAAGAAGGCTAGTCTTCACTTGTAATGTCTATTTAGGAATACTTGTAATCCAAGCAATTGTCTGGAGGATGATTGTTTTGGTTAGGTATATTCTAGGTTGTGTCTCACTCGAATCTGTGAAGCAAGAGTGTGTGAGTTCCTTGATCAAAGCTGTGAAGCAAGATCAAGGTGTGTATGAAGTGTCTCTTCATACTGTTTTTGTAACTGTTTGAAATCACTGTTGTGTGATTGATGGGGAGTGAGTGGGTATACTCAGGTACTAGAGTGTCTCTAGGCTGAAATTGCATTGGGTAGAGATTAAGTGAGGAGTGTAAAATGGAGGTTTAACTCTAAATTAATTCTGCTAATAGTGGATTTCCTTCCTGGCTTGGTAGCCCCCAGATGTAGGTGTTGTTGATACCGAATTGGGTGAACAATTAATGTGTTATTTATCTTTCTGCATTTACAATTCTGTACTTTAAATGGTTAGATAAATAATATGACAGACTGCAGATGTCACAACAGAGGTCATGACATTGGGACAATTTAAAGAAATTTAAATTGGCCATGGTCTCTCCTCATCCTTGTTGAGCAGAGGTCATTGTTCTTGGAACACATGTGATCTGCATACCAGAATTTTAATTGGTATCAGAGCAGGCATCCTGTCTGTTCTGGATGAGATCTTGGGAGATACTTTCTGGTAGTTGAACAAGGAAAAGATGCAGCTGATTTGATGATCTTGCTGAATCTTTGAGCTACTGCTAATGGAGCTAAAGAGAAGCTCGTATTTGCTGTTGTGCCCTCTGATATAGGAGCTTCTATGACCTGGGGATTGTGTTACCAAAGAAGGAGTGGCTACTTCTGTTTGATGTCCTATAAGGGCATGTTGATGAAGTTCTCTTGGTGGTTCCACTGCATAATTTTCTGATGAAAGAACTCTGGTAGCCCTGGGAGAAGATTGGCCTATATTCAATTTGATGCATGGTTGTGGCAGCTGTGTAGATGATTGATGGATGGTGCTTGCAGCAGTGCTTGGGCGTATGCCTGGGCTGTTCGGTTGTGTTCTACAGTTTGTTGGAAGCTATGTAGAGAAGATAGTGGGAGATGTTTTATATTCACCACTCATGACTTGCAAGGATTCTATCAGCAGAAGAAGACATAGGCAGGTCAAGTCAATGGTGCTTCAGCCCTGGTATTCCTTAAGGTGAGTGTATTTAAGACCAATTGCTATTTGTGGACTACACACGTATTTAATTGGTTATCCATGAAGTTCAGAGAAGGATTCATTATAAGGATTTAAGATTCTTTGCTATTTGAGATATTCTCAAATATTAAATGAATTATCCTTAGTTGATGATTAAGTTGCCTCCTCAGTTGTTGCACAAACATCAGGCCCTGATATGCTTGGTTTATTCAAGGATCTGATGTTCAACTAGCTGTTGAGACATCCCATCAACAGAGATTGTGCAGAATCCTATTGATTCAAGGACTGAATCAATAAAATAAAGTTGGATCTGTCTTTATTCTAGTAAGGTTCTTGGCAATAATCTAAGGCTAGAATGAAGTGTTGATGGAAGTGGAGATGAAGACAGTCTCATGAATCAGCCTATTGGAGTTCAGTAGGTGTGAAAGTTTTCTGGCAAGAAACTTGTCTAGAAGATGGTGTTGGTGATAGCACTGCGTGGGTCAGTTTATTTCTGATCTAAGTGCATAGGAGCATATGACCCTGGTCATATTGGAGGTCAAGGATAAGTTGCAATTATCTCCAATTTTCTGAAGAAGTCTTTACTTAAGGAAAGCGGGAATCCTTTTGTAAAGACTTGTGTGATCCTTCCTCCCTAAAAGAATCAAGTCTTGGCACGTTTGGTTTTTCTAAAGAGGATTTTCATGAAGCAAATGCACTTCAAGGTAATTGTTGTGGTACAACAAAACAGGATTGAGGTTGTCTACTCCAACTGGATATCAAGCCCATGTACTCTTGCTCTAATTGAGTAAAGAGAATCTTCTAAGTGGAAGAATGAAAGCCTGAACTCTCCAGCTGAATGTCTTAACCAAAGTTGTGACATAAAGCAGAAACTTCAAGGCCTCAAGTGATGTTGTGGCACATCATTTGAAGATAAGTTGATCTTCTTAGGTATGAATGGAATTAATGCTTCATCTCATGCAGTTTGCGGGAGCTGTACGGAGGTGTAGATGCCTTGCTTTAGAGCAAGAAGAATTTAAAGATCAAAGTGGCCTGGTGGATTAGCAGATTTTCTAGAGCTCTGAAGGATGCTGAATAACAAAACAGTGGCAATTGGTTATTTAAGCAGTGTGCCTTTAGAGAACTATTCTTGTGCAGAAGGGTAGTTATTTGAAGACCACAGAAGGTTCTGGGACTGTTCATGCTTGGAACTAATTACTCTTGTGCAAAAGGATAATTGGTTGAAGGAGGATCTGTGTCTGTTCATATATTGGAGCTTGTGGTAGAAGCCCTAAGCTGTGTATAGAAGATTACCTACTGTAGGAGATACAGCTGATCAAGCTGATCAAAGCTGGTGTAGATGTGGAGATCTTCGGTTGGACTACTAGACAACAGTAAGTTCAGTATGGGCACATAAAGAACCATGGGATGGTGTGTCTGTGATATGAACCATCTGTGTTGTAAGGATCTCTTGTGGAACTTGTGATTCACTTCTTGGCTAAGAAGTACTCTATCTTGTCATCCAGGAGAATGATAAGGAAAAAGGATTGTGTTGGAGTATGATGTGAAGGTATTGAGTGCACTCTGATGTGATAAATTCCCTATGCGGTGTCTATCTTGTACTCAGGCTAAGGCTAGAATACTTGTGGAGAAGTGGTCTCTTCTGCTAAAAATAACTCTAGGAAGAGGTGAATCAGTTTGGTGCCTTCTCTTTGTATGAGCATAGAGTTAGTCATGAGAGGTAATGTGGTGATCTTGCGGAAGATGTTATGAAAGATAGGGGAGAGCTTCTATTTGATGGGTGTACTACTTACTTGTGGTTCAAGCAGTAAGTGAATGCGTTCAACATGTGTGTTGAACAGAGAATGAGTTCTTGAAGACATGAAGATATGTCTTATGTTTTCCATTCATGTGCACTGGTTACCATCGATATGGAAGAGTTATACTTCTATCCAGGATCTGTCGCTACAAGAGTGCAGTTATGTGTCAAGATTGTTTGTGGGTTCAAACAAATCTGGGACTTGATGAAGGCAGAATGTCAGACAAGATGTTGTGACATTGGGTTACTGCTCCAAGCTCATGGTGAAGATGACAGGGTAGTCCTGTTGGGTCTGTCATTAGGTGACAAGGGATCAAGTCAGGTATTTGGTCCTCTATCCAAGTACTATATGACTGGTGAAGATGAAGATCAAGACACCATCAACCTTGATCTTGTGCATATGAAACGATATTCACTCTGACATCTTGGAGATTTTCTGTCAAAGCTAAAATCTGAGAAATCTTCCAGATAGGAATCCTGCAACTGCCTATGCTATTTGCTCCAGTATGGGTTGTGAATCAATGGGTGTAAAGCTGCTTGAAGATGATGAAGTAATTCTTCATGTGTTTGGATTCTCTCTTTCAGGGGGAGCAATGTTTATGGTTACAGGGGATGATGTGTACCTGTCTGGTGTGTAGCTGCTGAAGTGGTGCAGCCTTTGGTAGAGGTCAATCAGCTTGTGTATGTCTTGGGAGATGGTGAGATGATTGTACAATTACACCATTTGTTGTAAAAGTTTTGACTAAACCAAGGGGTAGAAAAGAAAAACTACTGTTGCTGATGAGGAAAAGCATTGTTACTGCCATGCTGAATGTAACTATCAAGGGGGAGCATGATAGTTTGTGTATACTACTGCTGAATGTCCTGATAAGTGGTTTTAGCCAAAATTTGCCAAAGGGGGAGTTTGTTAGTTCTATGATTCTATGATATAGAATTGTCCATGGTTCTATGATTGGCTAAATTATGGTTAAACATGACTCTGCAATAATGTTAAGCAGGATGTCATTACCATAGTTACGACATCGCTAAAGGAGCAAGCAGGAGCTGGTGAAGGAACTGTTGTGGAGTGGTTTAATGTGAATGTCATTTTGAATGTCGTGACATCCATCTCTGTTGTCATGAAAGAACTACTGTCAGGTGTGAGAAACAGCAGAAGTATTGGTGCAACATGAGGTAACAAGAGCAGATGAAAGAAATGCTGTCATGGATGAACTGCTGTCATGGATGTAGAAGGAGTTGATGACATAACTGCTGTCATGAATGTCATACTGAATGTCATGACACTGATCGTATGACATCCTGTCTGGTACAATAGGGGTTGCTATGTTATATCTCTTGACAGAAGTGTTTTGGTCCTGTTGGATAGTCCACATCAGTATGTACAGGCCAAAGAGATTTGTTAGAAACAAAGTGCAGATTTAATGGGTGTTCACAAAAAGGATCATTGATACATTTTAAGGAACTACAAAGCATTTGTTTCTACTGTCATGAAGAAGATTCAGCAGAGGTGTGCAGCCACAACTGTTGGAGTTGTGTTGAAGCTCCTCACAGGAAATGTGAGGTGTGCAGCCACAACAATGTGAGTTGTGGTGAGTGAAGTGTGTTGTCTTGTGTTTTAAGCAAGTCATAGCTGCATGGCAACAGAAGGAGCTGCCAGTGTATATCTCTTCACTGAATTGGGTTGGATTGATGAGACCATGTTGAAAATACCTCATCAGTAAATATGTCAAGGAGATGGATTAGGAACAAGAACATATTGTATTGGTATTCATAAAAGGATCTTGGAGACCTTTTAGGAAACTTGAATATACTTGTTTCTAATATTATTCTGCAGAAGATTGGAGAAACCATGACTATCATGATGAAGATTCTGCAGAAGTGTTCAGCAGGGCAAGCTGGTCAACTAAGAGTAAGTGAAGCTGGATATCATGACCAATGTTATGACATTGATCGTATGACATCAGACAGAGTGAGTTTGTTTTTCTATTATGATACCTGATATATCTCAAGCTAAATATCAGGAAACATGTTATGACTCCTGAGTTATCTCAGGAGAGATTCAAGGCAATTCTGACCATGCCATGACCTAATTGGAAAGCACCTTCAATTGCGGAAATTAGCTTTATTGTGTTAAAACTAGTATTTGTTACTTCTGGACAACCCAAGCCAAGTATGCACGACTATAAAAGGAGGAGCAGAAGCAGAAGAAAGCAGGCACTCACATCAAGAAAAATCAGAGTGTAAAATAGAGGTCTAGGGTTGAGAGTCCCTTGTGTGTAAGTCACCCATTGTATCTTTTGATACATTGTGGTAGACATATTTGTAAGTGAAGAAGGCTAGTCTTCACTTGTAAAGTCTGTTTAAGAATACTTGTAATCCAAGCAATTGTCTGGAGGATCATTGTTTTGGTTAGGTAGATTCTAGGTTGTGTCTCACTCGAAGCTGTGAAGCAAGAGTGTGTGAGTTGCTTGATCAAAGCTGTGAAGCAAGATCAAGGTGTGTAAGAAGTGTCTCTTCATACTGTTTTTGTAACTGTTTGAAATCACTGTTGTGTGATTGATGGGGAGTGAGTGGGTATACTCAGGTACTAGAGTGTCTCTAGGATGAAATTGCATTGGGTGGATTTCCTTCATGGCTTGGTAGCCTCCAAATGTAGGTGTTGTTGATACCGAACTGGGTGAACAATTAATGTGTTATTTATCTTTCTGCATTTACAATTCTGTACTTTAAATGGTTAGATAAACAATATGACAGACTGCAGATGTCACAACAGAGGTCATGACTTTGGGACAATTTAAAGAAATTTAAATTGGCCATGGTCTATCCTCATCCTTGTTGAGCAGAGATCATTGTTCTTGGAACACATGTGATCTGCACACCAGAATTTTAATTGGTATCAGAGCAGGCATCCTGTCTGTTCTGGATGAGATCTTGGGAGATACTTTCTGGTAGTTGAACAAGGAAAAGCTGCAGCTGATTTGATGATCTTGTTGAATGTTTGAGGTACTGCTAATGGAGCTAAAGAGAAGCTCGTATTTGCTGTCGTGCCCTCTTATATAGGAGCTTCTATAACCTGGGGATTGTGTTACCAAAGAAGGAGTGGCTACTTCTGTTTGATGTCCTATAAGGGCATGTTGAAGAAGTTCTCTTGGTGGTTCCACTGCATAATTTTCTGATGAAAGAACTCTGGTAGCCCTGGGAGAAGATTGGCCTATATTCAGTCTGATGCATGGTTGTGGCAGTTGTGTAGATGATTGATGGATGGTGCTTGTAGCAGTGCTTGGGCGTATGCCTGGGCTATTCGGTTGTGTTCTACAGTTTGTTGGAAGCTATGTAGAGAAGATAGTGGGAGATGTTTTATATTCACCACTCATGACTTGCAAGGATTCTATCAGCAGAAGAAGACATAGGCAGGTCAAGTCAATGGTTCATCAGCCCTGGTATTCCTGAAGGTGTGTGGATTTAAGACCAGTTGCTATTTGTGGACTACACACGTATTTAATTGGTTATCCATGAAGTTCAGAGAAGGATTCATTATAAGGATTTAAGATTCTTTGCTATTTGAGATATTCTCAAACATTAAATGAATTATCCTTAGTTGATGATTAAGTTGCCTCCTCAGTTGTTGCACAAGCATCAGGCCCTGATATGCTTGGTTTATTCAAGGATCTGATGTTCAACCAGCTGTTGAGACATCCCATCAGCAGAGATTGTGCAGAATCCTGTTGATTCAAGGAGTGAATCAATAAAATAAAGTGGGATCTGTCTTTATTCTAGTGAGGTTCTTGGCAATAATCTAAGGCTAGAATGAAGTGCTGATGGAAGTGGAGATGAAGACAGTCTCTTGAATCAGCCTATTGGAGTTCAGCAGGTGTGAAAGTTTCCTGGCAAGAAACTTGTCTAGAAGATGGTGTTGGTGATAGCACTGCGTGGGTCAATTTATTTCTAATCTAAGTGCATAGGAGCATATGACCCTGGTCATATTGGAGGTCAAGGATAAGTTGCAGTTATCTCCGATTTTCTGAAGAAGTCTCTACTTAAGGAAAGCGGGAATCCTTTTGTAAAGACTTGTGTGATCCTTCCTCCCTAAAAGAATCAAGCCTTGGCACGTTTGGTTTTTCTAAAGAGGAGTTTCATGAAGAAAATGCACTTCAAGGTAATTGTTGTGGTACAACAAAACAGGATTGAGGTTGTCTACTCCAACTGGATATCAAGCCCATGTACTCTTGCTCTAATTGAGTAAAGAGAATCTTCTAAGTGGCAGAATGAAAGCCTGAACTCTCCAGCTGAATGTCTTAACCAAAGTTGTGACATAAAGTAGAAACTTCAAGGCCTCAAGTGATGTTATGGCACATCATTTGAAGATAAGTTGATCTTCTTAGGTATGAATGGAATTAATGCTTCATCTCATGCAATTTGCGGGAGTTGTGTGAAGGTGTAGATGCCTTGCTTTAGAGCAAGAAGAATTTAAAGATGAAAGTGGCTTGGTGGATTAGCAGATTTTCTAGAGCTCTGAAGGATGCTGAATAACCAAACAGTGGCAATTGGTTATTTAAGCAGTGTGCCTTTAGAGAACTATTATTATGCAGAAGGGTAGTTATTTGAAGACCACAGAAGGTTCTGGGACTGTTCATGCTTGGAACTAATTACTCTTGTGCAGAAGGGTAATTGGTTGAAGGACGATCTGTGTCTCTTCATATATTGGAGCTTGTGGTAGAAGCCCTAAGTTGTGTATAGAAGATTACCAACTGTAGGAGATACAGCTGATCAAGCTTATCAAAGCTGGTGTAGATGTGGAGATTTTCGGTTGGACTACTAGACAACAGTAAGTTCAGTATGGGCACATAAAGAACCATGGGATGGTGTGTATGTGATATGAACCATATGTGTTGTAAAGATCTCTTGTGGAACTTGTGATTCACTTCTTGGCTAAGAAGTACTCTATCTTGTCATACGGGAGAATGATAAGTAAAAAGGTCTGTCTTGGAGTATGATGTGAAGGTATTGAGTGCATTCTGATGTGGTAAAGTCCCTGTGCGGTGTCTATCTTGTACTAAGCCTAAGGCTACAATACTTGTGGAGAAGTGGTCTCTTCTACTACAAGTAACTCTAGGAAGAGGTGAATTAGTTTGGTGCCTTCTCTCTGTATGAGCATAGAGTTGGTCATGAGAGGTAATGTGGTGATCTTGCAGAAGCTGTTATCAAAGATAGGGGAGAGCTTCTATTTGATGGGTGTACTACTTGCTTGTGGTTCAAGCAGTAAGTGAATGCGTTCAACATGTGTGTTGAACAGAGAATGAGTTCTTGAAGACATGAAGATGCGTCTTATGTTTTCCATTCATGTACACTGGTTACCATTGATATGGGAGAGTTATACTTATATCCAGGATATGTCGTTATAAGAGTGCAGTTATGTGTCAAGATTGTTTGTGGGTTCAAACAAATCTGGGACTTGATGAAGGCAGAATGTCAGACAAGATGTTGTGACATTGGGTTACTGCTCCAAGCTCATGGTGAAGATGACAGGGTAGTCCTGTTGGGTCTGTCATTAGGTGACAAGGGATCAAGTCAGGTATTTGGGCCTCTATCCAAGTACTATATAACTAGTGAAGATGAAGATCAAGACACCATCAACCTTGATCTTGTGCATATGAAAGGATTTTCACTCTGACATCTTGGAGATTTTCTGTCAAAGCTAAAATCTGAGAAATCTTCCAGATAGGAATCCTGCAACTGCCTATGCTATTTGCTCCAGTATGGGTTGTGAATCAAGGGGTGTAAAGCTGCCTAAAGATGATGAAGTAATTCTTCATGTGCTTGGATTCTCTCTTTCAAGGGGAGCAATGTTTATGCTTACAGGGGATGATGTGTACCTGTCTGGTGTGTAGCTGCTGAAGTGGTGCAGCCTTTGGTAGAGGTCAATCAACTTGTGTATGTCTTGGGAGATGGTGATATGACGGTACAATTATACCATTTGTTGTAAATTTTTTGACTAAACCAAGGGGGTGAAAAGAAAAACTACTGCTGCTGATGAGGAAAAGCATTGTTACTGCCATGTTGAATGCAACTATCAAGGGGGAGCATGATAGTTTGTGCAGCCACAACAATGTGAGTTGTGATGAGTGAAGTGTGTTGCATGTATTTTAAGCAAGTAATAGCTGCATGACAACAGAAGGAGCTGCTAGTGTATATCTCTTCACAGAATTGGGTTGGATTGATGAGACCATGTTGAAAATACCTCATCAGTAAATATGTCAAGGAGATGGATTAGGAACAAGAACAGATTGTATTGGTATTCATAAAAGGATCTTGGAGACCTTTTAGGAAACTTGAATATACTTGTTTCGGTTATTATTCTGCAGAAGATTAGAGAAACCATGACTGTAATGATGAAGATTCTGCAGAAGTGTTCAGCAGGGCAAGCTGGTCAGCTAAGAGTAAAAGAAGCTGAATGTCATGACCAATGTTATGACATTGATCGTATGACATCAGACGGGCTGAGTTTGTTTTTCTGTTATGATACCTGATATATCTCAGGCTAAATATCAGGAAACATGTTATGACTCTTGAGTTATCTCAGGAGAGATTCAAGGCAATGTTGACCATGCCATGACCTAATTGGACAGCACCTTGAATTGTGGAAATTAGTTTTATTGTGTTAAAACTAATATTTGTTACTTTTGCATAGCCCAAGCCCAGTATGCATGACTATAAAAGGAGGAGCAGAAGCAGAAGAAAGCAAGCACTCACATCAAGAAAAACCAGAGTGTAAAATAGAGTTCTAGGGTTGAGAGTCCCTTGTGTGTAAGTCACACTTTGTATCTTTTGATACATTGTGGTAGACATATTTGTAAGTGAAGAAGGCTAGTCTTCACTTGTAAAGTCTATTTAGGAATACTTGTAATCCAAGCAATTGTCTGGAGGATGATTGTTTTGGTTAGGTAAATTCTAGGTTGTGTCTCACTCGAAGCTGTGAAGCAAGAGTGTGTGAGTTCCTTGATCAAAGTTGTGAAGAAAGATCAAGGTGTGTATGAAGTGTCTCTTCATACTGTTTTTGTAACTGTTTGAAATCACTGTTGTGTGATTGATGGGGAGTGAGTGGGTATACTCATGTACTAGAGTGTCCCTAGGCTGAAATTGTACTGGGTATAGATTAAGTGAGGAGTGTAAACTGGAGGTTTAACTCTAAATTAATTCTGCTAATAGTGGATTTCCCTCCTGGCTTGGTAGCCCCCAGATGTAGGTGTTGTTGATACCGAATTGGGTGAACAATTAATGTGTTATTTATCTTTCTACATTTACAATTCTGTACTTTAAATGGTTAGATAAATAATATGACAGACTGCAGATGTCACAACAGAGGTCATGACATTAGGACAATTTAAAGAAATTTAAATTGGCCATGGTCTGTCCTCATCCTTGTTGAGCAGAGATCATTGTTCTGGAACACATGTGATCTGCATACCAGAATTTCATAGGCGAATTGAAAAATAAAGTCGGGCGAATGAAAATTTGGAAAAGGTAGGACAAATTTGGGGTATGACAGATGCCCCTATCTAATTACCTTGAACCTGAGAGAATGAACTGCTGCATGACATTCATTTTAGGATGGAAGTCAATTAGATACAAGAAGACCTCGAAATTTGTCTTACAAGAAAGTGTAGATACGATGCGAGAAGATATAGAAATAATAGGAGGGGATAAGATCATAAGAAACTCTAAAAATAAAACTCTGCTTGGGGAGAGATCAGAGTATTAACTGCTGGGAATTATCATTATCAACTGCATGGTTGAAGAATGACTTGCGGGGGAATAAAAATTCCACAAGCATGTGTGGGGTATCAACTTTGTTCAGAGAAAAACTGCCAATTAATGGAGAACGACCAAGATGCCTGCAAATTGATCCTGGATCCTGCTATGTTGTTCCACTGGGGACAGAAATGCTATGCATTATGATGCACAAACATGCGACTAAAAATGCAACTACTAGGGAATGTAAGATGCGTATGCAAATGATATGCAATGCGCATGAGAATGCAACTGGGTAACGGGAATTTTGGTAAGGATTTATTTATGGTTTCCCATTAGGGATCTTTTTTGGGTATTAGATGAAACAAGGTGAAAAGATTCACGGGGTATATTGGTATATCAACTCGGGGGATGAGAAAAAAAATATACTATTGACTTGGGGGTCGAGGATAAATCAGAACAACATGTCAATTCGGGGGTTGAAGAAAGGTAAATATTGACTCAGGGGTCGAGAAAATAAAGACATATCAACTCGGGGGTTGAAGAAAGGTAAATATCGACTCAGGGGTCGAGAAAATAAAGACATATCAACTCGGGGGTTGAAGAAAGGTAAATATCGACTCAGGGGTCAAAAAAATAAAATATCAACGTGTGGCTTGAAGAAATAATAACATATCAACTCGGGGGTTGAAAAAGTCGTAAATATCGACTCGGGGGTCGAGAACAAATCAAAATATAAACGCGGGGTTTGAGGGAGGAAAAGGCGAATATCGACTCGGGGGTTGACGAAAAGGAAAATATTGACTCGGGGGTCGAGAACATAAAAACAATGACTCAGGGGTCAATATTTGTAATAAGATGTCAACTCGGGGGTTAAAAGAGGAAATGATTATACTATGTATGCATATGATACATGTTAATTATATGATGCATATACGAATGCAAGCAGAGGATCGGTTTTATGACAATGCCAACAAGGTGGACTTTGGTAGTTGCCAATATGGATTGGACTTTGAGGGGTGCCAAGCGGGGTTGGACTTTGGGTAGTTGCCAATATGGATTGGACTTTAGGAGAGGTGCCAAGCAGGGTTGGACTTTATTTGGTGAAAGTATTTGACTTTCCGACACTCGATATCTAACAGCTCCATAATTGGAGGATAGATATGGGTGCTCTTGGTGCCCCAAGTTGGATCCTTTGTAGAAGTTGTATGCTCATTCTGGTAAGAACCTCGACTTCTGGCTAATATGCCTTGATGGCTTACAAATGTTGAGCGTAGAGACACAACCAAAGCATGTTAAATATGCGAGCGTAGCGACTTAACCAATGCATGTTGATCGTGCTTTTGCTCTACCCCAAGGCTTTTGACCTTAAGAATTGTTAGCATCTGGCACAGTCTGCTTGACCAACTTGGAAAGTAAAGAGGAAAACTGCCCTTGTTCAACTAGTTTGCCCAAGTTTGCAGGGTATTTGAAGGATTTTCCCTTAAAAGGTTTATGGCATGACATAGTCTGAGATGACTTGCCCCATTGTTTGGATCTTGTAGCAGTATGCCCCTGTTTGAACCTCGGAAGGACTTGCCCTAGATTTATGAGGTAGTCTTGCTTTGCGCTAATACCAACGAATGTTCAAGTTCCTCTTTGATTTCACTTTGTTGGAATTTTCATAATGCCAAGTACTGGTTTGCAATGAAATTTGTTCATTCAAAAATGGTAATTTTAATGCAACATTCATGCAAGCTTTGAAAATATCACTTATTAGAATGATGCGAAAGTGTGTGACGAGTGGACTATTAGTCTAGACGTAGTGCTAATTTAGCTGGTTTGAGAGATATAACAAGCATATGACACCAATTTATAAGATTAGCAACTACGTAGGAGTCAGTTTACGCAACCTTGCTGTAGTATGTTTTTAGAATAAACCTCGCCTCAATTAGGTCTTTTGAGGGTTGTAACGCGGTCTGGTTCATGGTTATAGAAACAAAGGATATAAGGCTCAAAGTTTGATTTGTACCCACCCCTTCTTCTTAATGACCTCAAGTCCTACGTTCAGTTAATTCTACACACGCATTTAGAGCTTGATGGTGTGAGCTTGATGATCCAACGTTTGCTAGAAATGACAGTCACCCTTATTTTGCTTTTGTCGTGATGCCAGTGACCCTTTTGATTCTTGATATGGCGGTCACTGAATCTTATTTTGTTTTTGTTGAGGATTTGAAGGCCTCATTTGATTTTCATTTTGATCCTTAACTTTTGCATGGACTAGTTTTGCTATTCGAGTCCATCAGGATCGCCTTGATTTTTGCCTAAGTCTCCTTTTGAGGTGTTCGACTTAGCAGGCTTCTTATTATATATTTTTTGAAAGGTTTGTGACTGCCAAGTCATTGGTCACTGATGAACAACCGTCATGTCCTTGGATCTTGCTTTTTTATTCGAGTGCGGAACTTGGATTAACTGAACACTACCCATGCCCAGGTTAAGTGTAAGGGTTTAGTAATCCAAAAGAAACTCCTACTTCTAGGCTCGAAGTGGTTAACTAAGGACTAACTCCTTATCTCTCTAGTGTTTAGGGATTTGAAATAATTCTTGTACATCATTGTCGCTACTGCGAAAATAAGGTGCCAGCAAAACAGAAGAGTTGTCACCTTTCGTTATTTATCCCACAGAGAGGGAAAGGAAACGATCGGAAAAACCTGAAGAAAAAGTATAAGACAAGGTCATCGCAACCATGTCTGGGTTCGGGAGTCGGTTACGCAAGGGGAAGGTATTATCACCCCTCACGTCCATCGTACTCGATGGGATCCATGCTTGTTGTGTTTATCTGACAGGTTGATTTACTATCTGAAAAGAAAAGAAAATGACTCGCAGAACACAGCAGTTCTATGCCTACGTATTCCCGTCTGGAACGAGAAATCAGAGTCAACGTAGTTCGCCTAACTACGGGTAACGGGGAAGGTTGCTCACCGAGATATCGCATCTCATGCCTACGTACTTTCACACGGCATGAAAGATCAGAGCAAACGTAGTTCGGGCTAACAAGACCACAGGTTGGTTCGAAATGTTTTACCCGAGTAGGGTTAACAAACGGTTCTAGCAGTTGGTGTATGCAGCTCGACCTTTGGAGACTTAGGCGATCTTGTAAGCCACATTCTTCTTCAAAGATCCCATGCTAGCAAAACAGAGGGCAAGATTACCGGAACCAGGGGATAGTATATGCACCTGCAACACAGACACACGTTAATGACATGCACATGGGTATGCAAAAATGCAAGATGCAATCATGCAACAAGAGATCAAGATTGTGTTGTTGAGGAGATCAAGGCTCGGTTCCAACATAACCACAACACTGCTCTGACAACAAAACCCTGAAGAGGACCATAATTCTGCTCTGTCAAGAACAAACATATCTCTGATGATAAGAACCCTCTAAAACCAACAATACTGATTCACTGTCAAGAAAACCAGGTTGTCTGAAAGTTAAGTTTTCCTGCAATAACCCGACCCCACTCATAAGTATGGACCTAATCCACTGACACAGGTATGGCATCCTATGTGTTTCCCAGCGTCACAGACTTTCACAAAATGATGATACGTTGACCATTTTTGGTTTGGCATCATCACTCCCTGAAGAGGCCTCACTTAGCTGAGTCACAAATGATCGGTCCCCAGAGTCGAAAACCCTCCAAACCAACAACGCCTCAAGCCCAAAGGTCCAGAAAAGAAGTCAACCGGGAGAATCTCGTCTGAGCATGGATTTTACAGGACACTAGTACATGCAAAGCATGCACGCGCCCACTACTTTCCACAACTAATGCTAGGTATACACTCAAGCCTGGGTCTGGTTTATCACTCATCAGAGCCTCCCTCCCACAACAGCACAATAATGATATCATACTGAAAATAAAATGCAGAAAGTAAAATGCGATAAATAAATGCAAGCCCAACAGATAAACATGCAAGCGCTAGGATTGACTCGCATAGGGAACCAGCGTCCCCAGCAGAGTCGTCAGCTGTTGCTACCGCGAAAATAAGGTGTCGGAAAAACAAAAGAGTCGCCACCTTTTGTTATTTATCCCACAGAGAGGGAAAGGAAACGATCAGAAAAACTTGACGAAAAGGTATAAGACAAGGTCATCGCAACCATGTCTGGGTTCGGGAGTCGGTTACGCAAGGGGAAGGTATTAGTACCCCTCACATCCATCGTACTCGATGGGATCCATGCTTGTTGTTTTTATATGATGGGTTGATTTACTATCTACCTATCAAGGCTAGTCTAAAAAGAAAAGAAAATGACTTGGCAGAACACAGCAGTTCTATGCCTTTGTATTCCCGTTTGGAACGAGAAATCAGAGTCAACGTAGCTCGCCTAACTACGGGTAACGGGGAAGGTTGCTCGCCGAGATATCGCATCTCGTGCCTACGTACTTTCACACGGCATGAAAGATCAGAGCAAATGTAGTTCGGGCTAACAAGACCACAGGTTGGTTCGAAATGTTTTACCCGAGTAGGGTTAAAAAACGGTTCTAGCAGTTGGTGTATGCAGCTCGACCTTTGGAGATTTAGGTGTTTACCGTTTGCGGTAGAACCGAGAGTTAACAAAACTCTCCTTATGAAAATGATTTCCAAGGATTAAAGGTCCCAAAGGACAAAAAGAAGTTTGATCTTTGTTTTTGAAGTCTTTTAGAGAAGGAGTGTTTTGAGTTTTGTTTGTAACTCATGTTGCACTAAAGACTTGAACTTAAGAGTGAATGCGTCGCCTGTCAACCTAAGGGTACCACACTAAACACCCAAGCTATTGAAGAGAAACTCTCCAACAACCCTTTCTCAAGTTCTTAAGGCTCGTAGCGTACAACACGTGTTAATCTTTATTAGATGTTTTAGAAGATGTTTGAAGATGAGAAGAGAAAGGACGCACTAAGGGGAACTAATCCGATCCTAAAGTTGTCATGCAAAGTTGATCCTATGGTTGAGGTTAGGAGGGAGCTACCTACTGTTATCATGTGTGGTTAGAACCCTAACGTCTGTCATAACCTCTCTTGAACAAGAGAAGTTAGAGTCCCTAAGGGAACATGGCAAAGGGAAACGACAACAAAAGAAATAATTTGACAGAATAAAACTGTAAGTAAAATGCATGCAATGCAGAAATACAAGCAGAAGGAGACAAACTCAACTTCTAGAGCAAACAAGCAAAAGCAACACAATACACAGGCAAGGGAGACAGACTCAACCTTCAGCAAACAAGCAAAGCCAAACAGTAACAGACAAGCAGAGGGAGACAGACTCTACCTCTAATGCAAACAAGCAAAGGGAGGCAAGCTCAACCTTTCAATGCACTTAGGCCTAGAACCAACTATATGACAGCCTATTCTAATGCAACACACCAAATAAACAGTCACACACATACGGTCAATCAACAAGAATACAACAAACAAAACAACAAGTCATCAGCCCACCAACAAAGGAGTCTTCTAGCAGCAACGCAGCCCAACAGTCTGTAGTTGTCTTCATGTCAAAGTTATCCAGAGGAAAAAAGGGATAAGGCCTTCAACTTTAAGCTTCAACTTACTCCATCAATAGATGATATGAATCAACACAAAGATCATTGCATGATGAGGGGAAGCATGATGGAAACCAAGGGAATCCATCATGGCACTCAACCACTCATCTAAGATTGGTATCCTCAAAGGTTTTACCTTTTGTGGTAGGCCTTTAGTCCTTCCAAAGGAGGGACTAGGTTCCCACAAAGGAACCTTGCATCATTGGATAGGAAATGGAATGCAAACCAAAGCAAACCACAATTATGAAGAAGGAAGAAACTCCTAAAGGCTCTAAAAACCCTAATTCTACAAACTCTAAAAGAAACCTTTTAAAGGGAACTAATGCACCAAATTAAACCTTAAGATTAAGTCTACAGAAGAATCAACATGTCTACCAAACCACCAAAGTTATTTGGAAATTTATCATGGGCTAATGGTCACTTTTGGAGTTCAACTATGGTAAGTACTATGTTAGAGGCAACCTAAACACAGCCTAGATGTAAAATCTATCTAAAATAGTAAATCAACTCCTAAAAATCTGTAAAATATTTTAAGGGATTATAAAGGTATTGGAAACCTAGGGTAAAAAATCCAGAGCCTAAATCAATGTTTAAGGGCACTAATGAAATTCTAAACCAAAAGGTGTCAAGGGGAAGGCCAAAAGAGGAAGACTCTAAAAACCTAGTTCAAAACTATGCTTAGATTTATCTAAAAATTAGAATAAAATTCCTATAATCTCCTCAAGATGTCTAATACCAGCCAGCCAAATATCAAGTCTTAATTCTATATCAAAAAAGAATACAAAAATCAGCAAGTGACAAGGAGAAAATGCCAAATTAAAAGAATTAAAGAAAATGGAAAAATGGCAAATAAATTGGAAATAGCACAAAAATAAAATACAAGAGCATCAAAAAATCAGAAATAAATCAAGGATCATGCACATATTTTTTCCACATTTTTCTGACCAATATTCAATTTAATATGAATTAAAGAAAATAAAAGCAATTAAAGAAAATGAAAAACACAATTAAAGAAAATAAAAAGCCAGGAAATAACCACAGCTGTTGGATGAGATTACTAGTCTATCAATCTAATGATCGCGCGCGCCACCTCATAAATGAAACTACAGCGTTTTGATGAGGGTTTTGGTGTGGCTTAGTTGACTTAAGCGAAGGGTAGGTTATAATCTGAAGCGTTCAATGTAAAAGTATGAAGATCTAAGGGCCATCAGTGAGACACGCAGGCTGGTCAAGGGTCAAACTTCCAAGAGCGAATATCAAGCGCACGATCTTAAGACCTAGTCAAGCAAAAACCTAGATCTAACGACTCTCCTTCATCTTCCTCATTCAAATCTGAGAAAATGAGAGGGAACAAGGACGGTGGCCGGAGAAGACCTCCGGTTGTCTTCTCAAGCGAGGCAAACATTGCTACATCACGAAACCTAGCCAAAACGCATGGAACCGGTACCGTTCTTCTCGAAATTTCACAAGGATCATTGTTGCACCCCAAATGTTGACCCCTTAGATTCTCATTATCATTTTAGGAGCATACTCATGAATTATCTAACCTTAACCCAGTGCAAGTTTGTCTTTGTCAAGTTACAAATGAATCAGGGTTTTGTACAGTCAAACCGAAGCTTTAGGGTTTGCGATCAATCAAAGTTTTTGGCTAATTCAATCATGAAACAAGATCAAGGGTATCATATAATGTCAATTGACAATCCAATTCGAGGTTGTTACCCCAAAATCAAGAACAGTGTATTTTAGGGCACCAGATTAGGGTTTTTGACTAGTAAAAGTCAACTGTAGTTTGACTTTGATGTTGGAAGGTGTTTTAATGATGGGATTATGATTCATGAAGTTCATATAGCTTAATAAAGTTCATCCAAGATGTTTCAAAGTCTCAGGAGGTCCAGAGTATCAACAGACGACTCAGTAGTCACCGATCGATCGTACGGTTGACCAAACAGTCAACTCTTCAAATTTAAAGAGTTGGACTTCAAAATGTGAATAAAAAATGTTCCTTATATCATATTTCACTTTCCTATCAATTTTCATGACCATTGGATCAAGGATGAAGGAGTAATCGAAAAATCGGGAAATTAGGGTTTTGAAAGGGGCTAAACCATAACTCCTTAACCACATATCCAATTGAGTTGGTTCAAAGCTCATTTGGAAGCTCTTGACAAATCCTACAAAAGTCCCTAACTGGTCCATGAACAGAAAATGTATAGATTTGGAGTTATGATCAAATTGATTTCTAGAAAAGAAAAGACTTAGAGAAATTTCACTTTTAAGTTCATTTTCTAGCAAATTTGAGAGACTTTTTGACCAAGTTCCTTTGGGAAATTGAAACTCATGAAAACATGAATGTTTTAAAGCTATTTGGGGGCTTTCTAAAAAGTACTAGCACATCTCAAAAGGATTTGTGAGCTGAATGTTATGGTCATGGCAAGTTGGTGGTTTTTCATTTTAGTCCCACATTGTCAAAATTTCAAGAATCCATTCTTTCATCAATCTAACCAAAATCAGCCTTTGTATGTTCTTGTTTCTGATATGTAGAGAGTTTGAAGCATAGAAAACAAAGGAATTATGCAGAAGAGGTAGAAAAGCCTAGCTTGCAAGTTGCCTTGCAAGTGGCTTTGCAACTTGCATTCAAAAGTGAAAAAGTAAGCATGGGATGTAAAGAAATTCTACCATAGCCCTCACTACATATCAAGCCTGCAGTTAGCCACACTAATTCATCATTTTTCTTGACTATTGAGGCCTGCCTTGCAGCCAAGGAAACCCTCTTGTGGAGGTTTGATCTAAAAAGTGAAAAACCTTTCTTCAAAATGAAGAAATCTCCAAATCTGCCCATCTCCTCATTTGCCTATAAAAGGGAGCCCTCATCACTTAATTTTAAAAAACACATTATTAATTCTAAAAACCAGAGAAAACCCAAGCCCTTGCTATTTCCACTCCTTGCTTCAAGAATCACAAAGTCACTTTTTCACTAAAACACCAAAAATCTGTCTTGCTACCAAGCCTGCCAAATTCATTTGTCTACATTCAAACACCTCAACAATAATTCACATAATCTCTAAATATGATATAGAAGGTGTCCAAGACCTTAAACCATTCAAAAACCTCACCATTCAAAAAGTCAACTTCAACACCAAGCTACTTTGGCCAAAAGCCACAAAATCAGCCAAAACTTATTCTATGCATTTGCTTGGTATTTTAATCAATCAAACACCTCTCATATATCATTTCTCAACTGTCTAAAGTGTTAAGGATCATTGATGGAGTTTATTTCTCCAACTGTCACAACATTTGCATTTGGCTTCAAAAGACGAAAAATCTCAAAATAAGGAGGTAGTTGAAGTTCTCTGGGTTTCTCAGCTTAGTTTGCTTGTTCAAGTCTGTCTATAAAAGGTATGCATCATTGAATCTCATTTTATTCATTGCAATATCATGAAATTGCATCACCACTAAAAATACCCTGCTGTTGCCAATTGTGGAATTACTTTTGCATCAAAATGTCAAAATATTTCTATACTTGATATATGTTTATCTTGTAACCTCAGTCATCTTTAAAACCACATTTGTGATGTGTGTGAATGATTAGCATGAGTTGTTGGCATCTAATTTAATCCATTGCCCCAAAATGCATTTTCAATAAAATAAGCATCACTATGACATGTTGGGCATAACAGACTGTTCTAGGCTAATTTCATGTTTTGAATTCATTTGTCTTCATATATATGAATTGTGTGTGTGACATGTATGATCAAAAGAACTGAACATCCTGATTGCACTAGGCTAGCTGTTGTTTCTGTTTAAATGAAGCTGGCTGTTTTACAATTTGATACACCTGCACACCAGTTTTCACTACAGCCAGTTTTGAATTCCATTTGATGTTTAAACACACTCATCCTCATGCATATGACTTGTGTACATGACTTATTTGACTTATATGTCCATGAAATCAGAGCTGAACATCATTATGCATTCTGTTCATGATATTTGCAACTTGAGCACTATTGTCTCATAGCATTCTGTTTTAACCTGAATTTGTGTTTTGATTCACTCAAGAGCATCCACATGGTGTGTGCACATCTCTGTCTTGATGATTATACTTCATTGTTTTGAAAATCACACATAGCCCTGCTGTCACAAACATTTTGCCTAGCATCCAACATAACAAACTTTGCCCTGATGTCTTTGTGCCCAACTTTTTGTTGTAGGCATGTTTGGTTTCATATTTATGATGTGTAGGTGTAAGTTATATGGCCTGTTTTGCATCTGATACATATGTTCACATTCAAAATGCATTAGCCAATATGCCATGAAACCTACCAAAACCTGTTCTGTTTGGAACATGACCAAGTCTTGAGCATGAACACACTTACCTGGATGTATATGACTTATGTGTGCATTTAGTTTGGTCCAAACATGCTTAGAATCTGATTTGAGTATTCTCATGTATGTACAAAACACAGAACCACAACTTGTCTACAATTTTTCAAAACAGTCTGTTTTAAGTTGGCTCTTGAGCATGAACATATCTATTTTCATATGTGAAGTGTGCATGTATGATTAACTTGATGGAATTTTGTCTCAAAACTAAACTGACCAATCAGCTACATCATATCATGCTCTACTTTGCAATTGAAATGCCATTTCTCATGATAACTTGCTTTTAGTCTCAGCACCTGTTTGGATCCACTTAATGACATATTTATGGCATGTATGTATGTTTTGCTTGACTTGAAATTGCTTGGAACTCAAACTTGACCTTCTTGCACTTTCACAAACACAATTGCACATGAAACATCACATTTCACAACAGCTAGTTTTAAGCTATGAATCATGTTCAAACTCGTCTTATATCTTATATGCAGTGTGTGTGTGTAATTGAAATGACTTGAAACTGTCTTGAACTGAATTTGCACATGATCATGCCTCTCACAAAACACAAACCTATCACTTGAATCACCATATTTCATAACAGTTAGAATTGAACCCCACTCTGTGCTTTGATTCACCTAATGACATATACTTGATGTGTATGAGTGTTCATTTTGAAATGTGTTTTGAAACTGAACTGCCATGATTCATGCATATCATTCATGTAAACTTGCAGTTCACATAGAACTTTTTCATTTCGGCATGAATTAAGCTCTACCTTGTGCATGAATCCCTTCATTGTCATATATGTATTGTGTTTGCATGATTTATTGAACTTAAAGCTAGCTGGAATATGACATACACATCTAAATGCATTTTCAAACATCCAAAAGCACATGCTATCGGGTTTTAAAATGGGTAGGGATTTTCAAAAATCTAAAAGTGTCATTTTGTTCCTCATGAAATTCTACATCATTTAGACGTAAATTTCGTCAAAAAACATAAAGAAATGAGAAAGTTATGGCCAATTTGCAAAACTGATTTTGGTGCCTTAATTTTGCCCAACCTGGTTTTTGAATACGCCTCATATATTTATGGGGTGGCTTTCATCAATGGATGTATAGCCACCCCAGTGGTAAGACCATATGCCTAAACACGCCTTGCAAGCCTTGAACCTGGGTTCGACCCCTGAGGAGGGCAACCCTTTTATTTAATTTTGTCATTTTTCATACCAACTTCAAAAAATCATATCTCTCAATTTTAATCATTTTTCACCCATTCTTTTTGCAATGTGTTCATCTTTATGTCTAATTTCATGCCATATTTTTTATTTCCATGTTTGCTTAATTTTTCATCTCTTTTGACAATATGCAAGTTATGTACTGTTTGTGTTTGTGTTCACGTATGCAGATGAATTTTTCTTTGTTAAAACTTGTGTTTGTATGTGATACTTGCTTACATTCATATCCTTAAATGTTAGTTAACATGCTAGCATTTCCATTTTCATTATTTCCCATGTTCATTTAATGGTCGTCACCATGATCTTTATATTTATCATGTTGTTGCTTAATATTTTCCTTCCCCAAGTGATGAAGTTTGTTAACTCATCCCAGTTACCTCCTGTCCCCCTCCAAAGGAAAGGATCTTTCCATTTAACCTTCATGTCATGGATAGCTCATACACTTCTCTTGACTTTGTTAAGTCACTTTAAACTTAGTTTAGAAACCTTTAGACTTTGCTTTAAGTCTAAAAGGCCCACCTGTACTAGGAGTGCTCTTCAACTAGAACCCTAGGACATAGTTTTTCAACTCTATGTAAGAATCATCGTCATGATTTCTTACTTCCCCTTTTGAGTGTTACAATTTAGATTAGGGAGTTTTGTCAAACTCCACACAAACATTGTTATGTTTGTTCCCCTTTGAACCTTGCTATATTTGTGAATACTTGTAAAAATGTATATATGTGCCCTGTTGGATCTTGGGAACTTGGAATGGTGAGACAACACTACACCCGTGTTTGAGCATACTTATGATAGGATGGTGGTATATTCAAGGAGACTTATAGGGAGTTGATTCCTGACCAAGTTGACTTGAGGAAACCTCCGCTCAGTAGAGGCCCTTCTGAGAGTTAGTATTGTTGATCGAGTATTCGTGAAAACAATGCTACTTTCTACATGGGAGCCCGTGATAATGAGGACCTTTAGATTACCTTTTCCCCACCATGGCTTTATTAGGATGTAGTGCGATGACTATAAGGAAGTAATTCCAAAGTAGTTGATACGCGATACTACACATGGACGAGACTCTCTTGAGAATATTATCGACCACCAAGTATTTGGGAAATTTATAATATCTGCAAGATGGGTCGAGGACTCTGGGAACTCATTTAGAACCTTGCTCTACAATTTTGAAGGCCTTAGTACATACCTTTGGGGTGGGTAGACCTTGACTCCATACTCGTGTTCTCTAAACCAAAACCTTTATCTGTTTACCCTGTGTGTATATGTGAAATTTGTGCTTACCTGTGTTTGTGCATTCATGCGTTCATGAACATCATATCATAAAGGTTTCATGGAACTCAGATCTCTTGTTTGTAAATATTAGGATCATCATGGATAGTGGAAAAAAAGAAAACTATGAAGTACACTTACAAAAGTCCTAACTTGGATGACATAGAAAGGTTGAGCACTTTGATAACAGATCTAGAAGGATTCAAGAGCAGGTATGGGAACTTATTGTCATTATTGAGGGTAAAAAGGAAGATGGATCTGGGACTTCTCTCCACTCTTTTCCAGTTTTATGATCCACTCTATCATTGTTTCACTTTTCCTGATTATCAGTTGGTACCTACACTTGCTTGATTGGATTGCCTATTCTTGAAGACTCTCCTTTTCCAATCATGGAGAAGGACCCTAAGGAGGAAGAAATTGCTAAAGCTACACGTTTGGGATTGGTAGATATTCAGAAAAATATGGTTACTAAAGGAGGAGTATCTGGTTTGACTGTAGAGTTCTTGGTTGGGAAAGCACAATACTATGTTGATCTTTGAGTATGGATGCATTCGAAACTATCTTTGCCTTGCTCATTTATGGGATTTTATTGTTTCCAAGTTTTGATAATTTTGTGGATCTCAATGCCATTAAGATTTTCTTGAAGAAAAACCCTATGCCTACTTTACTAGTTGACGCCTATCATTCTGTTCACTTGAGGAATCTTCATAAAGGAGGAATGGTTACCTGTTGTGTCCCTTTACTATATAAGTGGTTTATTTCTCACTTACCTAAAGCTCATGCTTTTTGGAAGGAATGTTGGTGGTCTCATAAGGTTATGGCTCTTACTCACTTTGATATTGATTGGTACAGTCGTAATTACGATGGGATAAAGATCATTGACAATTGTGGGAGTTTTGGTAACGTACCTCTTCTAGGTACAAATGGAGGAATCAATTATAGCCATGTTCTCGCTCGCCGACAGCTTGGATACCCTTTGAAAGACAAACTGAATAGCGCTCATGTGGAGAATATTTTCTTTAAGGGAAGTTCATAATTGAAAGGAGAAATTCTAAAAGCTTGGGATCATGTACACAAGAAAGGGAAGGAAGAATTAGGGAAGCCTAATTGCGTCTCTCTCGAGCCTTATCTCCAATGGGTCCGAAACAGAGCTATTCAGCTGAAGATACCTTATCCTCAGCAGAAACCCATGGTTTTAGAGAAGGAACACACAATGATATTTATGTCTGAAGAGGAGAAGTTAAAAATTGCCTTGAGGAAATCACAACAAACTGAGGTAGCATGGAAATACAAGTACCAAGCGGCCATGGAAGAGAATGATGAACTACGTAGACAACTCCAGGCGAAGGATGAAGAAATGATTGCTTGTAAGAAGAGAAAGACACAGGAAAGTCTATCTTCTTCCAGCTCTCAGTCCACTCCATGGAAACTAGTCGTGGACAAACTCATTCTTGAGAAGACTCAGATGGAAGAAGAAATCAAGAAACTCAAAGCGAAAGAGGACTTTTATTTAGAATACTGTCAGCCTTAGGACTTTTGTAAAATGTACTAGATATTTTGTAATTCAAATCTTGAAAATCAATGAAATGAAATGATGTTTTGATCTGAGTTCCATGAAACCTTTGCATTTGCATTTTCATTAATTAATCATTCAAGGAAATAAATATTGTTTTGCAGATATTATAGGATGGATTCTGGAAAGAAAGCAGAAGCTGTGTTCCAAAGGCCAAAATTGGAGAACTTGAAGAAACTGGGAAGTTTAGTAGAAGACCCCGAGGCATTCAGAGAGAAGTATGGGAATATGCTGTCTTTGCTAGAAGTTCAAGTATATGAAGAGATGTTATCCGCACTCGTGCAGTTCTATGATTCAACCTATCACTGTTTCACCTTTCCAGACTATCAGTTGCTACCAACCTTGGAAGAATATCTCGCCCTGATGGGAGTATGCGTCACTCCTAGACCATTTTCTGGAAGAGAAGGGACTCCTAATGAAAGAGCAGTTGCAGAGGCCGTGTATTTGGAGGTGGACGAGGTACGATCTCAAATGATTGCTAAAGGAGGGTTGTATGGATTTCCAGCTATGTTCTTGTATGAAAAAGCTCAAAGCTATGCCTTGTCAAAGAATATTGAAGCATTTGAGACCATCTTGGTTTTACTAATTTACGGACTATTCTTGTTCCCGACTGCTAATGATTTTGTGGATGCAAATGCAATCAACCTTTTCTTAATCAAAAATCCTGTACCTACCTTGCTGGCTGATACGTACTTTACCATCCACCATAGGAACCGTTATGGAGTTGGACAGATTGAGTGTTGCACCGTTCTCCTGCACAAGTGGTTTATTTCGCACTTGCCAAAAATTCCAGCCCTCTGGGATAAGCAAAATGGGCTCTCATGGACAGAAAAGCTGTTACTGCTCAAACACTCAGATATTTAGTGGTATGAGCCTATGTATGGAGGGATTGCCATGATCCAAAGCTGTGGAGATTTCCCGAATGTACCGCTTATCAGCGTCAATGGTTGCATCAGCTATAATCCTATTCTGGCTCGTCGACAATTGGGGCACCCCATGGAGGATGAACCGGACCCCGACTTTTTGAGAAGATTTTACATTAAAGAGGGGAAGAATCCCGCTTACATGGCTCGAATTGTGTATGCTTGGCGTTATGTCCACACGAGGGGAGTAACTGCCCTAGGTTGCCACGACACTACTGTTTCAGAATCTTACTTATCATGGGTAAAAGAAGCAGCGTTGAAGATGTTCTATACTCGTTTTGAGCCTGACTCACCCAAACCTACTCTCGTAGAAGAATTGAAAGCTGCTTTGGCGAAAGCTGAAAAAGAAGGAAAGACTTGGAGAGATAAGTATTTCAAGGATATGCAAGAGAAGGAAGAACTTCAAGAGTTGATCCGTCAAGGTGGAAAGAGAAGTCAGCCAGAAGACGAAGGGCCATCCAACCAGAAGATCTAAAATCCTTTTGTTTTCTATTTTATTTCATCATGTATTTTGTATTGAAGACTTGTATTTCAGTTTCAGAATCGTTGTTGTAAAACTCTCAGTTATTAATCTATGAGGACTTTTGAATTTGCTTATTTCCCCATTGTTATAATTTTTGCAAATATTTCTTTGGATTCCTTGAATGATTAATTTTGCATTGTTGCATTTTGCGTTCATAAGCATCGCATGTGCATGTTCTTGTGTTGTGTCTCATCTCGTTGTCTTGTCTCCAGAAAGAATCACACTGAATCCTCAACACCGATACAACACCCAAGCCCAAGCTCGCCTAAGAATGGAAGGACATAATTTGGATGTGGACAGAATTGATAATGAATTTGGAGAGCTACGAGGAGGCATAGGGCAGATCATGGAAGCCCTACAAGTCATTCGTGCAAAGTTGGACACTCAAGCCACTGTTGTTTCTGAAATCACTGGCATAGCTATAGAGTCGATCCCAGCGGCAGTCACTGTTGCGAATGTTCCACCATATGGGTTGCCGCCTGGTTTTGTACCTCCACCAGTAGTCAATTAACAAGCAGTTCCTTTAGGGCCAGAAGTTCCTCAAGTTATTCCTACTTACACTCAGCCTTCTGTTCAGATTCAAGCACGCCCTGTTTTTCATAATCCTCCACAAGTGTACGAAGGTCTTGATGGGTATGAAGAAGAGAGCGGACGACATGATAAGTTGATAGAAAGTTTAGAAACTATCGGAAGGAGAGTCAGAGCAATGGAAGGGAATGCCTTCTTTGGTACTGATGCCAGAGATATGTGCTTAGTGTCTGGGTTGGTAATTCCGCCAAAATTCAAAGTTCCCAATTTTGATCAGTATTCTGGGGCTACTTGTCCTTGGACACATCTGATTATGTATTACCGAAGAATGGCCGCTCACGTGGAAGATGAAAAGTTGATGATTCACTATTTCCAAGATAGTTTGAAAGGAGCTCCTGCTAAATGGTATTTGGGCTTGGATCAGTCTCGTATTCATAGTTTCCAAGACTTGGCTGATGCTTTTGTGAAACATTACAAGTACAACATGGATTTAGCCCCTGATAGAAGACAGTTACTGAGTATGTCACAGAAGAGTTCGGAATCTTTCAAAGAGTATGCACAAAGGTGGAGGGAAATCGCCTCTCAGGTGGAACCTCCTTTGAGTGAAAAAGAGTTGACAGATTGGTTCGTCGATACAGTAAGACCGGAGTTTTATGAGAAGATGATCAGTAGTGTAACCGCCAATTTTTCTGATATAGTAGCAATGGGGGTGAGAGTGGAGTTAGGAATGAAGAATGGGAAAGTGGCTAGTGGTTCCAGCAGTTCTGGTAACAACAATGTCAAAAAGCTCAGCAGTAATTTCCATAAAAAGAAGGAAGGGGAGACGAATGCAGTAACTGTGGGAAGAAAGACTCGCACCTGGAGACCGCCTTACCAACAGTATCAGCAGAGTTATGTTCAACAACCTCAGCAAGGCTATGTTCAGCAGCCTCAAGCAAGTCATGTTCAGCGATCCCAGCAACAACGACCAATATATCTGTTGCAGTATGCCCAACAACCATATGTGGCAGCTGTAACTCCGGCTTTCAGTCATCCTGTTCCCAATGCAGCCAGCACCTGTATATCAGCCAATTTAACAAGGGTATCAATGAGCACCCAACGCTTCACCCTATCAACAACATCATCCGCTTAGAGCTCAAGCACCCAGACAGAACTACCAAAATCGAAGACCAACAACAAAACCTCCACTTCCTCAGATACCGATGACTTACACAGAGTTATACCCCTCCTTAGTGCAGCAGGGATTGGTAACAACACGACAATTAAATCCAGACACTACATCTCCTCACTATAATCCAAATTCTCATTGTGCCTTTCACGAAGGCGCTGCCGGTCATGATTTAGAAGGTTGTCTTGCTTTAAAACATCTTGTTAGGGAGTTGATGGAAAAGAAGATCTTGTCTTTTGATGATGTACCCCCAAATGTCAAAAGTAATCCATTGTCGAACCATGGAGGGGTCAATGTCGTAGAAGAAGTTTCAGACGAAAGGGTAGTCCAAAGCGTGTCAGAGATCAAAACCCCGCTGAGGTTACTTCACAAGAAATTACTGAGAGCAGGATTGATAGAGGATGCCCATAATGATTGTGAAAAATGTTCTGTTGACTCTAGAGGGTGTGATGAGGTACGAAGAGGTATACAAAGGTTGATTGATGAAGGAATATTACAAGTGTGTAGTAAGGCGAGGAAAGAAGAAGTTGCAGTAATTGAGCCTATTTTTAATTTACCGAAGAAAGGTGAGAAGGTTCCAGTGTTTAAAATGACCAACAAAGGTACGAAGCCTGTTTTCAACAAGTCAGCTATCGATCAACCTCGACCGGTTGTTATCCAGAAACCAAGACCGTTCCCTTTTGAAAGCACAAAAGCCATTCCATGGAAGTATGACATGACTGTGATAGATCGGGGGTATGGGAAGGTTAGTCAGAAAGAGACAGTAAGAGATGACCAAGTGGACGTGACAAACATTGCAGGTACAAGCAAAATGACCCGTAGGGGTCGCATCTATCAACCAAAAATGACAGTAGCCGCTCCGAAAGAGGTTACCCCTGCTACGACAAAAGAACAAGAGGTACCAGGTACTGAAGGAGACGACGAAGAATTCTTAAGGATTATTCGGAAAAGTGATTACAGGATTATTGATCAGCTCCACCAAACCCCATCAAAGATATCGATCTTGTCTCTCTTAATGAATTCTCCAGCTCACAGAGAAGCTCTGCAAAAGGTATTGAAGTAGGCACATGTGACAAAAGACATAACTCTCGGACAATTCGATTCAGTAATAGCCAACATTACAACCTGTAACACCCTGAGCTTTAGTGATGCAGAATTGCCGAACGAAGGACGCAATCACAACCGTGCATTGCACATATCTGTCAGGTGCCAAGAAGACACCATGGCACGAGTTTTAGTCGATACTGGATCCTCATTGAATGTATTGCCCGTCAGGTCGCTCGCAAGGTTAGCATATGCAGGGGCAGAAATGAAACCGACGTCTTTGATTGTAAAAGCTTTTGATGGTTCAAGAAGAACAGTTGTTGGAGAGGTAGAATTGCCTATCATGATAGGACCTCATGTGTTCAATATTACATTAAAAGTCATGGACATTAACCTAACTTATAGTTGTTTGTTGGGACGACCGTGGATTCACGCCGCTGGGGCAGTGACTTCCACATTGCATCAGAGAATGAAATTTGTTGTGAATGATAAGTTAGTGATTATACATGGTGAAGAAGACCTAATGGTGAGCAATTTGTCATCGTTCAAATATATCAAAGCAGATGAGGGCGCATTAGAAACTTCCTTTCAGGCACTCGAGATAGCTAATGCAGTGATGTTGGAGGAAACAATGGCTAAGAGTGGTCCGTCTTTTGCATCCGCTCGGAGCATCAAGTCTACACTGGAAGAAGGAACTCCTGCAGGTTGGGGAGAGATTATCGAAGTAAAACCAAACATGGATCGCCGAGGGTTGGGTTACAAACCAACTCATGATGAAGCACCGACACATGACAAAGGACGTCCAAAGAGTATGCAAGAAGTATTCATCAGTGGAGGTTTCCAAGTTACTGATGTGGAAGAAGATTTTAAAGATGAAGACTTGGAGCAGTTAGTGTATCATTGCAACATTACCTTGAGCAACTGGGAAGCTATTGAGATTCCTTTGGTTTTTCCTGAGTCAAAGTAATTTGTTTGTCTTTCTTTTCTTGTTGTTGTTTTGAATCTCCATAGCCATGCCCAAGGCTATAGGAATGTTTTGTAAGGGCCCCGAGCTTTCAAGAAAATCAATGAAAATGAACTATTTTGTTAATTTCCTTGTGTTATTTCCTTTACTGCTTTTGCTTTCATTTTAAACGAAAAATGGCAATCTTAAAAAACCAAAACAAATTTCTCTTTTGTGTGCTGCATTTGTCTTTGTGTGTTTTAATAAATTAAGCCATTCCAACGTGCAGTGATGTCCTAAAACCCATTGAATCCCATGACTTTGCATTCCCTCCTGACTTTGATTCACCAATATACCAAGCTGAAGATGAGGACGAAGATTTTGAAGTACCTGATGAAATGGTAAAGTTGGCACACCATGAGTATGCAGAGCTTCAACCCTACAAAGAACAGGTAGAAGTCATTAATCTTGGCACCGAAGAAGACAAGAAAGAAGTCAAGATTGGGGAAGCTCTAGGGGCAGAAGTCAAGCAGCAACTAGAAGAACTTTTGAAAGAATATGTGGATGTATTTGCTTGGTCGTACCAAGATATGTCGGGTTTAGACACTGACATAGTGGTTCACAAATTACCACTTCGACCAGAATGCCCACCGGTCAAGCAAAATCTCCGAAGAACAAGACCTGACATGGCTCTCAAGATTCGAGATGAGGTGAAGAAACAGATTGATGCGGGTTTCTTAGCAGTGTCCAAATACCCCGAATGGGTAGCCAATATTGTACCTGTGCCGAAAAAGGATGGGAAAGTCAGAATGTGTGTGGATTACAGGGATCTAAACAAGGCCAGTCCGAAGGACGATTTCCCTTTGCCACATATCGATACGTTGGTGGATAATACGGCTCGTTTTGCAGTTTTCTCATTTATGGATGGGTTCTCTGGTTACAATCAGATTAAGATGGATCCCGATGACATGGAAAAAACTAATTTTATTACTCCGTGGGGGACTTACTGTTACAAAGTCATGCCTTTCAGTCTGAAGAACGCAGGTGCTACTTATCAAAGGTCCATGGTAACTTTATTTCATGATATGATGCATAAGGAGATAGAGGTATGTGTTGATGACATGATAGCCAAATCTCAAAGCGAGGAGGACCATTTGGAACGTCTTTTGAAATTATTTAAGAGACTCAGAAAATATCAGTTGAGACTGAATCCAGCCATGTGTACCTTTGGAGTAAGATCTGGGAAGTTACTCGGTTTCATCGTCAGTCACCGAGGGATTGAAGTGGATCCAGATAAAGTCCGAGCCATTCAAGACATGCCAGCTCCACAAACAGAAAAGCAAGTCAGAGGTTTTCTTGGGAGACTGAACTACATATCCAGATTTATTTCCAATATGACGCCTACTTGCGAGCCCATCTTCAATTTATTACGCAAGGACCAGACGGTTGTTTGGAATTCAGATTGTCAGCAAGTGTTTGATAAGATCAAGGGTTACCTACAAGAACCTCCAATCTTAATACCTCCGGTCCCAGGAAGACCTCTCTTCATGTATTTGACAGTGCTTGAGAATTCAATGGGTTGTGTGTTAGGTTAGCAGGATGAGTCTGGACGAAAAGAACATGCTATCTATTATTTGAGTAAGAAGTTTACTGATTGTGAAAGCCGATATTCGCTTCTGAAGAAAACTTGTTGTGCTTTGGCATGTGCTTCCAGACGTTTGAGGCAGTACATGATTTGTCATACCACTTTATTAATTTCAAAAATGGATCCGATAAAGTATATTTTTGAAAAGCCTGCTCAGACTGGAAGGCTCGCCCGTTGGCATATGTTATTATCAGAATACGACATCCAATATGTAGCCCAGAAGTCTATCAAGGGTAGTGTTTTGTCAGAATATCTTGCAGATCAACCAGTGGAAGATTATGAGTCTCTCAAATTTGATTTCCCAGATGAAGACATTATGTTGGTAAAAGATTGTGAAGAGCCAAGGCTTGATGAGGGTCCGTAGGAAGGTCTTTGGTGGAAAATGATGTTTGATGGTTCCTCCAACTACAGTGGGCATGGCGTAGGCGCCGTCTTAATGAATCCGGAGGGTGGTTACACCCCATTCACAGTCAGGTTGGATTTTGACTGCACAAACAATATCGCCGAATATGAAGCATGCATTCTCGGCCTCGAGGCAACTATCAACCTCAAAATCAAACTTCTTGAAGTCAGTGGGGATTCAACTTTGGTTATTTATCAGGTTACTGGAGAATGGGAAACTAGACATAAGAATTTGATTCCTTATAGAGCCTACATCGTCAAGATGATGGAATATTTCGATGAAATCACTTTCAAACATATTTCGAGATCTGAGAATCACATCGCCGATGCCCTAGCCATGTTAGCCTCAATGTGGAAAGTCAGGGATGTCAATTATGCCACTCTCATTCGAATCGAACGCAAGACTGAGCCCGCCTACTATCATATGGTTGAAGAAGAAACTGATGACAAGCCATGGTTCCATGACATAAAGAATTACCTGTCCAAACAAGAGTATCCAACAGATGCTACATCACTTGACAAGAAAACTCTGAGACGATTAACTTCCAAGTTCTTTCTCAGCAATGATGTGCTTTACAAAAGAAATCATGATATGGTCCTGCTTAGATGTGTCGACAGACGAGAAGCAGAGTTGTTAATGCAAGATGTTCACGAAAGAATGTTTGGTACTCATGCCAATGGATATGCTATGTCTAAAACGATTTTGAGGGCTGGTTATTACTGGTTGACTTTGGAAACTGACTGTATTCAATATGCCAGGAAATGTCACAAGTGTCAGATTTATGCGGACAAGATGCACGTACCACCAACATTGCTAAATGTGTTGTCATCACCATGGCCTTTCTCTATGTGGGGCATCGATATGATTGGGGCAATTGAACCAAAAGCTTCTAACGGGCACCGATTTATTCTGGTTGGTACTGACTATTTCACAAAGTGGGTTGAAGCCGCATCCTACACTAATGTTACTCGGCAGGTGGTGGACTGTTTCATCAAAAAGGAGATTATTTGTCGTTATGGAATTTCGAGTCGAATCATAACGGACAATGGTACTAATTTGAACAACAAAGTCATGAAAGAGTTGTGCGATGACTTCAAAATTGAACATCACAATTCTTCTCCTTATCGTCCCAAGATGAATGGAGCTGTAGAAGCTGCAAATAAAAACATCAAAAAGATTTTGCAAAAGATGGTGAAAACTTACAAAGATTGGCATGAGATGCTGCCATTCGCCTTGCATGGGTAGAAAACATTTGTCCGCACTTCAACAGGAGCAACTCCTTTTTCTTTGGTATATGGAATGGATGCGGTACTTCCTATTGAGGTCGAGATACCTTCTTTGAGAGTCATAATGGAAACCAAGCTTGAAGAAGCAGAATGGGTGAGAGAAAGGTTCGATCAGTTGAATCTTATCGAAGAGAAGCGCATGTCTGCAATGTGTCATGGTCGGTTATATCAGAAAAGGATCAAGAGGGATTTTGACAAGAAAGATCGCGTCCGAGAGTTCCGAGAAGGGGAACTTGTACTCAAAAAGATTTTACCAGTTCACAAAGATGCACGGGGAAAATGGATGTCTAATTATGACGGCCCGTTTGTTGTGAAAACAGTCTTCTCAGGAAGCTCGTTGATTCTCACTACCATGGATGGGGAACAACTTACTCATCCAGTAAATTCTGATGCAGTACGGAAATATTACGCCTAAAAAGAACCCGATAAGTCGAAAACTCAAAAGAACGGCTAATGCAAAAGTTAGGGTTGAAGAAAAAGAAAAGAAAAGAGAAAAAAGAGAAAAAGAAAAAAATAAGAGCTCGCTAAGTTGAAAACCCGAAAGGGAGGCTTAGGCAAAAATGAGCGTCCCGGTGGATTGAAAACCCGAATGGGCGGTCCAGGAAAAAGTTAGGGACAAAGGCGTTTCACTGCATCAGATGAGTTGTCACTAACGCAGAAGGTCCTACAAGAATTCACTCCAACCGCTCTCGTCAGAAGCAAGGATTTTGGGGAATTTTAGTCCTTAGGGATAGTTTGGTCATGGGATTCGATGTAACCTTATCCATGTTGCCATTTTTTACTTGTAAAACTTCTATGGAATTTTGTCATTTGCGGGATTTCATTCTTGAATAAAATCAGTTTTGAGCCATTCTTTCCTTTGCAAATTTATCATTTCCTTTATTTTCTTTATTATGCAAAATATTGTTCGTTGATCAACGATAGTTTTGAAAGTATTAGGGTCAAGTTATTTGAATAAAACTTGAAAAGATTAACAAACGTAAAAACTTCAACTCATGGAAAAAGTCAAGGAAAATCATACTTCCCCGAAACCTCAGGGTAGCGGAAGCTTTGATATGCAATCCAATTACATTCCCCGATGAAGTGTAAGCAAGTCGAACTGTCGATTCTCCTTTGGTCATGTGTGGGTATCAAAACTTGAAGACTGTCTCTCAAAGAACTTCTTATGATGATGTGAAGACTCGTCCCGGTAAAAGATATCTGAGCACTTGAACTTACTTTGTCATCTCTGAATAGCTTGTTTAAAGCTCCGTTCCCCTATTGAGAGTGGATCTATTTTTCAAGACTACATACACCTTTCAGCCAGGGTTCAGGGTGATTCATTTTGCCTCTCGAGTTCGGTGTGCTATCTGTCGATTCCCCGTGAATGACCGATCACTACTAGTGAACCTCCGCCTAAAGTCCAGTCTTAACTGGCATTGTTTTAGAAGCCAATCATTATTGGTAGTTTGTTGGTCGTCACCATATTTCGTGTTAAGACCAGTCGTAACTGGCATTGCCTTAAAATCCACTCATTGGTATCTTTTGATTCGGTCGTCACCACCTTCACCAATTCCCCAGTCGTAACTGGTAGAGTTCGAGATACAATCGTTATTGGTTTTCTTTTGATCATCACCATACTTTCCTTTGAAGTCCAGTTTTAACTAGCGTTGTCTTAACTCCACTCGTTATTACCTTTTGGTTCGGTTGTTACCAACCTTTTCCCTCTGAAGTCTAGTCGTCACTAGCAAATCCCCTGTGAAGTACTACCGACATCAATATCGTGTTGGTCGTTACCAACTGTCCCCATGGAAGTCCAATCATAACTGGAGTCACTCGGAATCCAATCGTTATTGGTATCTTCTAGTTTGGTCATTACCAACCTCCCCAGCTAGAGCCTAGTAGCTTGCTAGCATTCTCGTAACCACATGTGTTGGTATACCCTGAATTAGTCATCACCATGTTTTCTTTCAAAGTCCAGTCGTAACTGGCATTACTTGAAACCCAATCGTCATTGGTACCCGGACTTGGTCGTTATTAATCCCCTTTAAAGTCCAGTAGTTACTGGCACTGCTTGAAATTTTGTCATCACCAATTTCCCCAGTCGAAATCTTACGTGTTATCGACTGGATTTGAGAAATCTCATTTGTTATTACCCCAGGTTGGTCGTCACCATTACCTACGGAAAGTCTAGTGGTTGCTAGCACTGCCTGAGCCATTTGTTAAAACTGGGTGACATCATTATCCCCAATGAGACCTTTTTTTTCCAGACAAGTCTCGGAGATCTAGTCATCACTAGTATCCCCAATATGTTTTGTCTTTGTTTCTTGTCCATTCCTGAAGATCCCGTTTGAACTCTTCACTATAGGAAGCTCCTCATCTGATCAACCCCAGTGAGGTTCGTGTTTTAATTTCCCCAGTAAAAAGTCGCTCTTTTCCCCAGTGAAAGTATATCCCTCTCCCCAGTAGGATGTTTGCTCTTCCCCAGTGAGATTGTCATCTTAATTGGACTTTGTACATCCTCATGTGAAATTTTCCTCTCAGTTATCACTGGTTATGATTTGAACTATTGATTGTTATATCTCGGTTTTCCCCAGTGTCGGATCCACAAAACCTGGTCCCCATGAGTAATTACTTGTGGTTTATTTTTCTGTCCTCTGCATATGTCTTGCATCCAGGCATCATGAAGCATCATTTAGAATTCATGGCATATCATGGCCTGTCCTTTTGCATATCATCGGATCCAAGGGACAAAGTTTTCGGTTTTTCTATATTTAAATACCTTTCACTGCGATTCTACAAGGATTGTCATCTCTCGGTTCCATCTAGTGAAGATATTTAAATAGGGGCAACTGTTGCACCCCAAATTTTGACCCCTTAGATTCTCATTATCATTTTAGGAGCATACTCATGAATTATCTAACCTTAACCCAGTGCAAGTTTGTCTTTGTCAAGTTACAGATGAATCAGGGTTTTGTACAGTCAAACCGAAGCTTCAGGGTTTGCGATCAATCAAAGTTTTGGGCTAATTCAATCATGAAACAAGATCAAGGGTATCATATAATGTCAATTGAGAATCCAATTCGAGGTTGTTACCCCAGAATCAAGAAAAGTGTATTTCAGGGCACCCGATTAGGGTTTTTGACTAGTAAAAGTCAACTATACTTTGACTTTGATGTTGGAAGGTGTTTTAATGATGGGATTATGATTCATGAAGTTCATATAGCTTAATAAAGTTCATCCAAGAAATTTCAAAGTCTCAGGAGGTCTAGAGTATCAATAGACGACTCAGTAGTCACCGATCGATCGTACGGTTGACCAAACAGTCAACTCTTCAAATTTAAAGAGTTGGACTTCAAAATGTGAATAAAAAATGTTCCTTATATCATATTGCACTTGCCTATCAATTTTCATGACCATTGGATCAAGGATGAAGGAGTAATCGAAAAATCGGGAAATTAGGGTTTTGAAAGGGGCTAAACCATAACTCCTTAACCACATATCCAATTGAGTTGGTTCAAAGCTCATTTGGAATCTCTTGACAAATCCTACAAAAGTCCCTAAGTGGTCCATGAACAGAAAATGTATAGATTTGGAGTTATGATCAAATTGATTTCTAGAAAAGAAAAGACTTAGAGAAATTTCACTTTTAAGTTCATTTTCTAGCAACTTTGAGAGACTTTTTGACCAAGTTCCTTTGGGAAATTGAAACACATGAACGCATGAAGGTTTTAGATCTATTTAAGGGCTTTCTAAAAATTACTAGCACATCTCAAAAGGATTTGTGAGCTGAAAGTTATGGTCATGGCAAGTTGGTGGTTTTTCACTTTAGTCCCACATTGTCAAAATTTCAAGAATCCATTCTTTCATCAATCTAACCAAAATCAGCCTTTGGATGTTGTTTTTTCTGATATATAGAGAGTTTGAAGCATAGAAAACAAAGGAATTATGCAGAAGAGGTAGAAAAGCCTAGCTTGCAAGTTGCCTTGCAAGTGGCTTTGCAACTTGCATTCAAAAGTGAAAAAGTAAGCATGAGGTGTAAAGCATTTCTGCCACAGCCCTCAAGCTACATCTCTAGCCTGCAGTTAGCCACACTAATTCATAATTTTTCTTGACTATTGAGGCCTGCCTTGCAGCCAAGGAAACCCTCTGTGGAGGTTTGATCTAAAAAGTGAAAAACCTTTCTTCAAAATGAAGAAATCTCCAAATCTGCCCCTCTCCTCATTTGCCTATAAAAGGGAGCCCTCACCACTTCATTTTAAAAAACACATTATTAATTCTAAAAACCAGAGAAAACCCAAGCCCTTGCTATTTCCACTCCTTGCTTCAAGAATCACAAAGTCACTTTTTCACTAAAACACCAAAAATCTGTCTTGCTACCAAGGCTGCCAAATTCATTTCACTACATTCAAACACCTCAAAAATCATCCACACAATCTCTAAATATGATATATAAGGTGTCCAAGACCTTAAACCATTCAAAAACCTCACCATTCAAAAAGTCAACTTCCACACCAAGTTACTTTGACCAAAACCCACAAAATCAGCCAAAACTTATTCTATGCATTTGCTTGGTATTTTAATCAATCAAACACCTCTCATATATCATTTCTCAACTGTCTAAAGTGTTAAGGATCATTGGTGGAGTTTATTTCTCCAACTGTCACAACATTTGCATTTGGCTTCAAAAGAAGGAAAATCTCAAAATAAGGAGGTAGTTGAAGTTCTCTGGGTTTCTCAGCTTAGTTTGCTTGTTCAAGTCTGTCTACAAAAGGTATGCATCATTGAATCTCCTTTTATTCATTGCAATATCATGAAATTGCATCACCACTAAAAATACCCTGCTGTTGCCAATTGTGGAATTGCTTTTGCATCAAAATGTCAAAATATTGCTATACTTGATATGTGTTTATCTTGTAAGCTCAATCATCTTTAAAACCACATTTGTGATGTGTGTGAGTGATTAGCATGAGTTGTTGGCATCTAATTTAATCCATTGCCCCAAAATGCATTTTCAATAAAATAAGCATCACTATGACATGTTGGGCATAACAGACTGTTCTAGGCTAATTTCATGTTTTGAATTCATTTGTCTTCATATATATGAATTGTGTGTGTGACATATATGATCAAAAGAACTGAACATCCTGATTGCACTAGGCTAGCTGTTGTTTCTGTTTAAATGAAGCTGGCTGTTTTACAATTTGATACACCTGCACACCAGTTTTCACTACAGCCAGTTTTGAATTCCATTTGATGTTTAAACACACTCATCCTCATGCATATGACTTGTGTACATGACTTATTTGACTTATATGTCCATGAAATCAGAACTGAACATCATTATGCATTCTGTTCATGATATTTGCAACTTGAGCACTATTGTCTCATAACATTCTGTTTTAACCGGAATTTGTGTTTTGATTCACTCAAGAGCATCCACATGGTGTGTGCACATCTCTGTCTTGATGATTAGACTTCATTGTTTTGAAAATCACACATAGCCCTGCTGTCACAAACATTTTGCCTAGCATCCAACATATCAAACTTTTCCCTGATGTCTTTGTTCCCAACCTTTTGGTGTAGGCATGTTTGGTTTCATATTTATGATGTGTAGGTGTAAGTTATATGGCCTGTTTTGCATCTGATACATATGTTCACATTCAAAATGCATTAGCCAATATGCCATGAAACCTACCAAAACCTGTTCTATTTGGAACATGACCAAGTCTTGAGCATGAACACACTTACCTGCATGTATATGACTTATGTGTGCATTTAGTTTGGTCCAGACATGCTTAGAATCTGATTTGAGTATTCTAATGTATGTACAAAACACAGAACCACAACTTGTCTGCAATTTTTCAAAACAGTCTGTTTTAAGTTGGCTCTTGAGCATGAACATATCTATTTTCATATGTGAAGTGTGCATGTATGATTAACTTGATGGGATTTTGTCTCAAAACTGAACTGACCAATCAGCTGCATCATATCATGCTCTACTTTGCAATTGAAATGCCATTTCTCATGATAACTTGCTTTTAGTCTCAGCACCTGTTTGGATCCACTTAATGACATATTTATGGCATGTATGTATGTTTTGCTTGACTTGAAATTGCTTGGAACTCAAACTTGACCTTGTTGCACTTTCACAAACACAATTGCACATGAAACATCACATTTCACAACAGCTAGTTTTAAGCTATGAATCATGTTCAAACTCATCTTATATCTTATATGCAGTGCGTGTGTAATTGAAATGACTTGAAACTATCTTGAACTGAATTTGCACATGATCGTGCGTCTCACAAAACACAAACCTATTACTTGAATCACCATATTTCATAACAGTTAGAATTGAACCCCCACTATGTGCTTTGATTCACGTAATGACATATACTTGATGTGTATGAGTGTTCATTTTGATCAAAATGTGTTTTGAAACTGAACTTCCATGATTCATGCATATCATTCATGTAAACTTGCAGTTCACATAGCACTTTTTCATTTCAGCATGAATTAAGCTCTACCTTGTGCATGAATCCCTTCATTGTCATATATGTATTGTGTTTGCATGATTTATTGAACTTAAAGCTAGCTGGAATATGACATACACATCTAAATGCATTTTCAAACATCCAAAAGCACATGCTATCGGGTTTTAAAATGGGTAGGTATTTTCAAAAATCTAAAAGTGTCATTTTGTTCCTCATGAAATTCTACATCATTTAGACCTAAATTTCGTCAAAAAACATAAAGAAATGAGAAAGTTATGGCCAATTTGCAAAATTGATTTTGGTGCCTTAATTTTGCCCAACCTGGTTTTTGAATACGCCTCATATATTTATGGGGTGGCTTTCATCAATGGATGTATAGCCACCCCAGTGGTAAGACCATATGCCGAAACACGCCTTGCAAGCCTTGAACCTGGGTTCGACCCCTGAGGAGGGCAACCCTTTTATTTAATTTTGTCATTTTTCATACCAACTTCAAAAAATCATATCTCTCAATTTTAATCATTTTTCACCCATTCATTTTGCAATGTGTTCATCTTTATGTCTACTTTCATGCCATATTTTTTATTTCCATGTTTGCTTAATTTTTCATCTCTTTTGACTATGTGCAAGTTATGTACTGTTTGTGTTTGTTTTCACGTATGCAGATGAATTTTTCTTTGTTAAAACTTGTGTTTGTATGTGATACTTGCTTACATTCATATCCTTAAATGTTAGTTAACATGCTAGGATTTTCATCTTTGGTTATTACCATGTTCATCTTACTTCATCTGTTAATTTCACTAAAGCTTGATCTGTTGTCACACTTCCTGCTTAAACAACTGCTTTGATTGTCATCAATGCATTTCCATTTTCATTATTTCCCATGTTCATTTAATGGTTGTCACCATGATCTTTATATTTATCATGTTGTTGCTTAATATTTTCCTTCCCCAAGTGATGAAGTTTGTTAACTCATCCCTGTTACCTCCTGTCCCCCTCCAAAGGAAAGGATCTTCCCATTTGACCTTCATGTCATGGATAGCTCATACACTTCTCTTGACTTTGTTAAGTTACTTTAAACTTAGTTTAGAAACCTTTAGACTTTGCTTTAAGTCTAAAAGGCCCACCTGTACTAGGAGTGGTCTTCAACTAGAACCCTAGGACAGAGTTTTTCAACTCTATGTAAGAATCATCGTCATGATTTTTTACTTCCCCTTTTGAGTGTTACAATTTAGATTAGGGAGTTTTGTCAAACTCCACACAAACATTGTTATGTTTGTTCCCCTTTGAACCTTGATCATAATCAAGTGTTCTTCATCCCTTGTGAGGTGAACTACGATTGCTCTGATTCTATCCTAGTTAGGATATGTAGGCAGAAGACGCGACGTCTTTGCGAGCAAACTTAGTGTATATAACTTTAGGTTTCAACTCATATCTTTTCCCAATCCATAGTACCTTTTCAAAAACTTAGCAAGCAATCAAACAAAAGGTTCCTGTAGAGTACTACAGATGCTTAGGATGCTAACACCTTCCCTAGGTATAACCAACCCCCGATCCCCGAATCTCTTAAGCGTTGTCATTACATCGCGAAAAAGGTTTTTCTTTCTTTAGACCTTTCCTTTGGATAAAATAAAGTTCGGTTGTAAAAATAATTAAGATTCAAGTTAATTTAATAGCTTGATATCCAATTTTCACCGCAACAATCATGAATCTACTTCCGATTTCCTCTAATTCTCCATGAAAGATCAGTTTCGAAGCTTAACAGAATTTGCGCCATGACCTAAATTGTCACTAAACTTCAAGATTAGGATCCTAAATCCATCTATGTTCCTCTTATAACTTAACCACATGTTCAATTCATGCTAAAACAGACTAGAACTAGAGCAATTTTGAAGAATGCAAACCTGGAAAAAAGCTTGCTATTGAGGTAGTTGCAGTGTGAATCTTGCTTCTAACTCGTGCAAAAATCTTCAATGATGATCGCTGAAGCTAATAGGATCCACAATTGGCCTTGAAATCCTCTGGAAATGCAAACACGATTTTGAGTTTTGAAGCTTCAATCTCTAACAGCCACAACTGATTTCTTCACCAAAATGCTACCAAACCTGATCTGAAATGGACTATGAGTTTATATATGATGTGTTTGGACAGTTATCAGGCCCATTGGAAGCCCAATTTAAGATATCCAAAATTCAATTTTCCTTCCAAAATGTGATCCTGGCATCCACGAATTTGCTCTGTTTCTGCCTTCAAGAAGCTTCAAATACATTGCTTATTGCCTGTTGAGTATGAATGGCTCAGATTGCACCTTCAATTTCATCCCATGGTGGATCTTTGATGTGTGACTTTCTCATGAAGTAACAAAGAAGAATGCCATGAATTATGTGTCAAATTGAAATTCTAGCAATGTCATTGTGCTCAAAATGTTATTTCCAATCAAAATATGCACTCGCTTGTCATTTTTTGAACACTTGTGAATTATTTTGGATTTTTTCCTTTTTAATCCCTTTAAAAATCCCCTTTGTCGAATTTCCTTCAATCAACTCTTGTTCTAAGCTAAATCAAAGCATCCTTGATACTTGGTTTAACTTAAAATCCCATTTTGAGAAAGTTCCATTTTGAACAAAACTTCATTTGAGGTTCACAAGATAGTGAAAATGACCTATAATCCATAATGGCCTGTAATCTCACTTTCCCAAAATACCCCTAAGTTGTAAACCTCATAACTTGAGTTCTACAAATCTGATGAAATACTTCTAGTACGTTTTGGAAAGCTAAGACCAAGACCTACGACTTTCATGTTGGCCAAAAGTTGAGGAGAAACATCCTTCTAGGTCAAAAGTGCCTTAGAAGTTGGTGGACTTTCACAGATAAAATTCACATTCATCTGATGACATGTAAGTTGTCTGGATCATAACTTGAGTTCTATAAATCGAATCAAGGACTTCTAGTACTCAAATTAAAGATACGAACATGCTCTACAAGTTCAATGTTGGTCATAAGTTAAGATGAAACTTGTATCTTGAGATAAGTGGTATTGAAGTTAGGCACTAAATAAGGGATTTTACACTAAGAACCCTGAGTTAGCAACTCCTCACACTCTGGATTCTTCTTGAATTGATCTTGTAATAACACCTCATGTATCTCAACACAACCTTCCATGATCACAAAGACTTAGAAATGAGTCTTAATCTCCTTCAATTGTATAATTTACTTAAGGTTGACTAGATGAAAACCCTAATTGCAACACCTTCAACTGTGACTTTCCACACTTGGCATAAACACTTGAATGAACTCTACCATGACCCTCAAGGCCTCCAATGAGCTTCAATGATAATCTCCACTCCTAACCATGGGCTTATGCTCCCCAGATGATCCTCAGATAGGCTCTTAGACAGGAGATGAACCACATTCACTTGCTTGCTTCTGCTGACAATAAGTACTGGATGACTTTGAATATAATCTCTTGATTAGGCCTTGAACCTTTGATAAACTATATTGGCTAGGCACACCTTTCCTGATCCCCTGCAACATGACTATGCAATGTAAATGCTAGAACAATGATATGCTAATGCAATGAAACATAAACCAAGTAAGAAAAAGGTTAGGCAAATTTTGGGGTACAACAACTGCCCCTATTCAAGCGACTTAGACCTGACTGGATGAAAAGCGAACGACTTTCAGACAATCAAGGTAAAAGACGGTTGAATACCAAAGAACCCGGAAATTTGCTAACCAAAGAAATAAACTGCAACGATCGCTTGGGGGAAGAATATCTAGAAAATTGAATCCAGTTGTCACGACAACAAACTGATCAATCATCTGATACAGAACCTGATTTTACCATCAACCACCTGTATGAAACCACAGGCCTCGGATCCACATACTAGATCAATAACAATCAATCTTCAAATATACGCTACAATAAGCGGGCACCGAGCCATAAGACCATATCAAAATATTATCCTTGACCTTCCATTTCCGAAGAAATGAGCAAAGCACTACGTAAAACGCGTCATCAATGTACTGTCCTTGATCTTCCATTTCCGAAGAAACGAGCATCGCACTAAATAAAAGCGCGGACCGTCAATGTACTATCCTTGACCTTCCATTTCCGATGAAATGAGCATCGCACTAAATAAAAGCGCAGACTGTCAATATACTATCATTGATCTTCCATTTCCAAAAAAACGAGCATCGCACTAAATAAAAGCGCAGACCGTCAATATACTATCCTTGACCTTCCATTCCCGAAGGAACGAGCATCGCACTAAATAAAAGTGCGGACCGTCAATGTACTATCCTTGACCTTCCATTCCCGAAGAAACGAGCATCGCACTAAATAAAAGCGCAGACCGTAAATATACTATCCTTGACCTTCCATTTCCAAAGAAAGGAGCATCGCACTAAATAAAAGCGCGTCATCAATGTACTATCCTTAATCTTCCATTTTCGAAGAAACGAGCATCGCACTAAATAAAAGCGCGGACCATCAATGTACTATCCTTGACCTTCCATTTCCGAAAAAACGGGCATCGCACTAAATAAAAGCGCGGACCGTCAATGTACTATCCTTGACCTTCAATTTCCGAAGAAGCGGGCAGGCACTATGTAAAGCGCGTATCGGGCATCCGAAGACTTAAACAAGCAACTCTGTGGGGAAATTCTGACGTCAATTGCCAGACATCTATCTTAAACAAAAATGGGCAACAACTCGAAGGGGCTAAATCATGAAGTCTTTTAATGCTGACACCACAGCAATCTAAGGAAAAACTCCGCTGGGGAAGAAGAGAAATTCAATCAAGCAACTCTGATGAGGTACACATGATAGGACGAACGTTATCATCACATCTCATGCCAAGAATTTGAATATCTGAAAACCATCCTGAACAAGAATTCCAATCACCTGCAAGAAATAACACCTGAAAACAAAGAGGTAACCAACCTGTCTTATGTTTCAAAATGCATATGTTTGAAAAATGGTGTAATGCTCCATACGGAATGGAAATGCTACGCGTTTGGGGTAGATGCTATGTGTTGCACCCCAAAATTTGCCCAACTTTTCTTTACCTAGCTTATGTTTCATTTCATGCACATTAGCATTATCATTTGCATTTCATTGACATGTATGCAGGAGATCAAGAGTTATGATTACCAACCAAGAACTACAAGCTTATGAAGCTAGATAATAAGGTTATTCAAGCACTCAAGGGTTGATATCCTTGTCAGAGAAGTTAAAAGATCCTCAGAGAGAGTGGTTGGAACCAAGAGGGTGTGTCTCCTAACTTGAGAGTTGTGGGAAGTCATCAGATGATTCTGAAGCCATGAAGTTATACTTGAGGTCTTGAGAGATCTCATGAGAAGGGTTGAAGATCACTTTGAGGCCTAGACAGGTCATTATGCAAGGATCAGAAGCCTTAGCCATGATTGGTGCACCTAGGTTTGACTGGGTCAACCCTGAGTCAACTGATGATTTGAAGAAGGTTGATACCTATTCCCAGAGCCATGTGATCATGGATTGATGCATTGATATGTTCTAAGGATGATTCCAAGGTCAACTCATCATGATTGTAGAGGTTGAGAAGTTTCAAGCTAGGGTTTCTAAGGCTTGACAGTGTAGAATCCCCTAGTTTGACCCCTATCTTCAAAGCAATTTAGCTCAAGATTTGATTGTCATCTCATCTTGCCCCCAACATGAATGTTGTAGAGCATGATCTTAGCTTTAGTTTGAGTGCTAGAAGTCCTTGATAGGATTTGTATAACTCAAGTTATGACTTTGACAAGTTATAGGTCATCTGAGGTATGTGAATTTGGAGCTTGAAAGTTGTCCAACTTGCATGAAACCTTTTCCCTAGAAGGATGATTCCCATGAACTTTTGGTCAAAATGAATGTTGTTCCTTATCCTCTTAGATTTCTAGAGAGTACTAGAATTCCTTGATAGGATTTGTAGAACTCAAGTTATGGCTTTGACAAGTCAAGGGTATTTTGGTCATTTGAAGATTATAGGTCATTTCAATCATAAGGCCATAACTCCTATTTGCAAGCTTCAAATGGGAAAATTTTCAACATCAAACTTGTTCAAAATGATGTTTTAAGGCTAACCAAGAGGTCATGAGAGGTTGGAATAGCTTGCTTCACAAAATCACAAAAATGGCCTAAAATAAGGGTGAATTTCAAATGAACCAAAGATGGAAATTGGGATTTTTTGATCTACATGTCCAAACCAAGCCATATGACATACCAATTTGATTGTAAAACATACTTTAAGAACATTGACATTGCCACAATTTTGAATTAAGGGTTAATTTGAGGACTTGCTTTGAAAAGTGGTTACTTACATCATAAGTAACAATTGCCAAACCAATATGCAAGGCATAACCAAGGTTCCTTTCAATACAAACACTTTGATAATCTCATTTGGAGAGAATTTGGGTGGAAAGCATAATGAATACAAGCTGATGCAAGGACTGTTTTGAGTATACCATGAGATTGGATTTTCAAGTGAAGTGAGATATTGAATTTCTCATTAGAGTGATCTAGAACTTTCTAGATCATTCATCCTTGTTCTATATATGATTTAGAAGTGGTTCAGAGTGAAGGTTGGTGAGAATTGAGAGAGGAGAGTGAGATTGCACTTTGAAACTTCTCATTGCAAATCAAAATCTGTTACAAGGTTAGAGGCCATTTCAGTCCAAGAAATTGATCTCAATAGCTTGCTCTGAGGTTGGTGATTGATCCCAGATCAAATTCGAGGCCAAGTGGTGGAGGAATCGTGAGCTAGCCATTGGAGTTGGAAGCTTGCAACTCAGAATCCGTTTCAAGAATTCAGGGCGTTTTAATTCTTTTCTTTGCATACAGAAGGTTGATTAGAAGCTAGTGAAGGATTCTGCAAGTTCTTGAGGGTTGAGGTGAAGACTCAACCACTCTGTTTGCTCAATTTTACTAGGTATACAGTTCTTGTTCCATGGCTTAAATTAGGTAGAATCAATGGGAATTATTGTGTTAGATGCATTGTAGATTGATGTAGGAAGGTTTTTGGATCATCAATTGGGAGATTAGTGACCAATTAGGGTTGTTGCAATTTTCGGTTGAGAGTACGTTCTTGCGAATCTTGAGTTTCTAGAATGAGTTAATGGCATGAATGGATTCTTGAGGAAATTTTGGACAAGATTCATCAAGTAATCGTGGCCAATGGTGGATTCTATAAAGAGTTAGGGTTGTGGAAGGTTGATCGGAGAAGTGACCGGCGGTGACTCTAGCGCGCGCAGAGGGAGGAAACTCAGAAATTCAAAAGGTTGAAGATGACTGGATGGCCATTGGATTAGGCTGAGACCTTTGACCAGATGAGGATCCAACGGCCACGAATTGATTTCACTTTGTGAAGGAGGCTGAGTACTTGAAACGATGCGTTTCACTTAAATTTTGGTTTTGGGCTCAAACACAGATTGATATCCCCCCCCCCCTTATGGCCCAGTCTGGATAATGAACTGATTTTTCATGCTATTCACACCACGCGTTTGTCATTTTATTTTGATTTTCATTTTTATTTTTCATTTCATACATGGTTATTAGAAAATTCATAAATAATTGAAAAATAACTCAATTAATCCCATTCTTTTTGATATGGATTCATGATTGAATCTAGTTTTTTTTAGATAAAAAATATTAATAATCCATGCATTTTCTGATTTTATGTGCATTTTTACATTTTAATTGATATTAAAATAATCATGGTTGATGCTGGATTTTGTTGAATTTGGTGTGATCAATTGGTGATGATTCTTGAGCTAATTTTTTGTGTATGATTAGCATAAATATGCATGCTCCCCCTAGATTTTTCTCACATTTTTGTGATGAATACAAGTGGTAGATTTGAGTTTAAACTTTAAGAGCTCCATTTTTAGGGTTTATGGTTGATACCTTGTGGTTTAGATTTTATTTCTAGAACTTGGTGGATGATTCAACCCCTGATTTTTGTATGGTAGATTCATGATTGAATTAGGATCCCTTAGGAATTTTTGTAGGAATTTACAATGTAGTTTGCTATTTTTGTTTGATTTTAGTTTAGATGCTAACTTTAGATGATTCTAATGCACTAATTCAACTAGAATGACTTCTTTAGTTCCCTTAGATTAGGGTTTTGTCTCTCTTGTTCTTGGATGATGTTGAAGGCAAGTTGAAGATGCAATGGAAGGCTTGAAGAAGAAGGATAAGTTAACACTTGTGTTGATGTGTTGGAAGCTCAGAGCAGTTAGTTGATATCTGCTATTGGAGATGAAAGCCTTGAAGAGCAGTTGAAGACTAGGAACTGAACTGGTGTCAGAAGAGCTTTGTTGTGAAGCTGAGGAAGCTGTTGATTTGCTTTCTTTCCTGTCTGTTTGCCTTCTGTGCAAATGTATTGATGTGACTTGTTTGATTTGGTTGATGCATTAGAATAAGTTCATATCTAGATTCTCCTAAGCTAGGAGCATGATTGCACTAGAGGTTGAGTTGCTCCCTCTGCTTGTATTGTTATTGTATAGCTTTGCTTGCTGGTATTTGGTAGAGCCCAGCTCCCTTGCCTATGTGGTTTGTATTTTGCTTGATAGCATGTTATTTCTTCTGTATGATTACAGTTATTCATATTTGGCTTGAGGTTGAGATGAGCTTGTGGAGGCTGATGTCCCACACACATTTCCTCCCTCACTTGCATTGCATGCATTTTACTGTATATCTGTTTATTGTTTAAGCTGATGCTTTACCTGTTTCTGTTTGTCATTGACATGATCCCTTAGGAATCTCATCTCCTTTGATAAGGAAGTGATGATTAGAACTTTAGGTTGAAACCTATGCATGATAACTTCTAGGAGTTCCCTGTTTCAAACTTCAACAATAGGATGAATCCTTGGCATGAAAACATTAGGACTTGATAGTCTCCCTGTAGTTGAGCCTGTTCTCTCTTCTCATCTCAAAACAAATCAAAATACAGTAATAAAGGTTAACTGACGTCGTACGTTATGAGCCTTAAGCTATCTGAGAAAGGATTGTTGGAGAGTTTCTTTTCAACAGTCTGGATGTTTAGTATGGCACCCTTTGGGTGACATACGACGCATTCACTCTCAGGTCATAGTCTCTAGTGCGATATTAGTTACAAACAACCATAAAAAACAGCTCTTCCGTAAAAGACAGAAAACAAACTTCAAACCTTTTTGCCCCGTGGGCCCATAATTCAAAAGAGAGCTTTTCTGAAGAAAAGAGTGTCGTTAACTCTCAGTTCTACCGCAAACGGTAACGCCTAAGTCTCCAAGGGTCGAGCTGTGTACATCCAACTGCTGGAACTGTTTGTTGACCCTACTCAATAAAACAGATGAGTCTGAATTCCCGTAATCCGTATTATCCCGAACTACGTAAGCTCTGATCTCTCATGCCTGTTGAGAGTACGTAGGCACAATACTGATGTATTGGCGAGCCACCTCCCCCATCACCCGTAGTTAGCCGAACTACGTTGACTCTGATTTCTCATTCTCTGATGAGAATACGTAGGCATAAAGTGCGACGCTTTGCCGAGTCATTTTCTTTTCTTTTTCAGACCAGCCTTGATAGGTAGATAGTTAAATCAACCCGTCAGATAAACACAACAAGCGTGGATCCCATCGAGTACGATGGACGTGAGGGGTGCTAATACCTTCCCCTTGCGTAACCGACTCCCGAACCCAGACAATGGTTGCGATGACATTGTCTTATACCCTTTCGTCAGGTTTTTCCGATCGTTTCCTTTCCCGCTCTGAGGGATAAATAACGAAAGGTGGGGACTCTTCTGTTTTGCCGGCACCTTATTTTCGCAGTAGCGACAGCTGGCGACTCTGCTGGGGACTCTATAGTTTCCTGGGATCCAATGTCCCGTATGCGAGTCAATCTGGGGATCCAACGTCCCCTGCGAGAGTCAATCCTAGCGCTTGTATGATTACTTGTTGGGTTGTGTTTATTTATCGCATTTATTTCCCGCATTTTATTTTCAGTATGATATGATTATCTGTACTGTTGAGGGAGGGGCATTCTGATGAGTGAGAAGCCAGACCCAGGCTTGAGTGTACTTAGCATTAGTTGTGGAAATTAGTGGGCGTGTGCTTGCTTTGCAGGCACTAGTGTCTCATGAAATCCACACTCAGACGAGGTTCTCCCGGTTGACTTCTTTTTCAACCCTTTGGGTTGAGGGGGTTGTTGGTTTGGAGGATTGTCGACTCTAGGGACCGATCATTTGGAATTCATCTGAGTGAGGCCGCTTCAGGAGATGGTGATGCCACACCTTCTGGGTATCGTATCACCCCTCTTGAATGTCTGTGACGCTGATGACCGCATAGGATGCCGAACTTGTGTCAGTTTAGGTCCATACCTGTAAGCAGGGTCGGGTTTGTTGTAGGAAGCCTTAACCTTCAGACTACCTGGTTTTCTTGATAGTGAATCAGTTTTGTTGGTATCAGAGGTTCTCATCATCAGATGTGTATGTGTTCTTGACAGAACAAATCTATGGTCTTGTATCAGAGGTCCTCATCATCAGATATGTGTTTGTTCTTGACAGGGCAGATTTATGGTCCGATATCAGGGTTTTCTTCTCATCAGAGATAGGGTTGTTCTTGACAGAGCAGTATTATGGTTTTGTTGATACAGAATCTTCACCTTCATCTCCTTAACAGCACAGTCGTCTTGATCTCCTGCTGCATGATTGAATTTTGCATTGCTTTGCATATTCATTCGCATATCATTAACGTGTGTCAGTGTTGCAGGTACTGTTTCCCCCGATTCAGGTTTTTTTGCCTTCTATTGTGCTACTATGGGTGTTGCGGTGGAAATAGGATCACAAACTATTAATGAGTTTGAATCGCAATTCAATTCACAACCGCTCTTTGATTTATCCTAAGGAAAAGGTCAAAATAGGGAAAACCTATTTTTGCGTTATAAACACAACGCGGGGAGATTCTAGGATTCGGGGGTTGGTTAAGATTAGGGAAGGTATTAGCACCCTAAACTTCTGTAGTACTCTACAGGAACCTTTTGTTCAATGCTTACTATTTGCTTCATTTATTTGCTTAAGATATATGTACATAAGGATTAAAAGTGAGAAAAGAGACCTAAGGGGGTTAATTCTAAGTTTACTCGGCAAGACATCGCATCTTGTGCCTACGTATCCTTACGGGAGTGGAATCAGAGTAATCGTAGTTCCCCTCAAAAGGGAGGTTAGAGACTTCTTGACTGTGGTCAAGGTCTCAAGGGGAATAAACGCATCTTAAGGACACGCTTACGTGGAGTGTAGAAACTCCAAATCTCTACGTTGAATTGTTAAGTTGTAATTAGGGTTAAATTAGGTTAGGGATTCCACGGCGGGAAACCCTAAAATGAGCGCGGCGGCTCTTTGACCTAACGCTAGGGGTAACATGGTAATTTTGTCTGTGGCGAGACATGTATGAAAATTAGGGTTTGTAATTTTGTAGGGTTTGAAGTTTTGAGGACTATTGGCGCGGCGACCAAAAGCTAGACCTAACCTTCGGATGTATAGTGGGACAGAATAATTGATGAATGTGTGAGAAATTGAATCGTGCAAACAGAGATAAAACGCTAATTAAACTATGCAGGCAGAAATTTAAAGGCAGAAATTAAAGAGCGATTGTTAAGTTCGCGAAGTTACATGAGAGGAGCAAATACAATATAAAATTTAAATAGAACGATAATGAAATAAATAACAGTAAACGCAATAAACTGCAAAACGAACAAACAACGTCAGGGGGCAGAATTAAATGGATTATCAGATGGTGAAGAAAATGAAATTATGCATCTTTTTGTGGTTTTATTTTATGATATAAACTTTAAATTAAAAAAAATAGGATTTTTTAATATTAATTTACTCAAATCCTAAGAAACTATTTTAACCTAATTTTTATTAAAAAAGTGAATTTTAATACTATTTATAAAAAAGATTTTTTTTTGTCTATTATTATGAAAAAGGTTTTAATTTTATTTACTTTTTAAAAAACAGTTTTAAATACTTAATATAATATTAATTATAAAAACAAATAATAAAATAAAAAAAGAAAATGAAAAACTAAAAGGGGTTGCGCCGGTAATCACTTCCGGACCCAATCCGGTTGATGTAGTTGTAACAAAAGGATTTTAGGGTTTCATAACCCTAATATCTTCTCCGCGGCGCCGTTTCTTCTCCTTCATTGCCTTCATCTCTCGTATTCTTGTCTCTCCCTCGATATCTCCTCCTGAAATCAACACGAAATCCGTTAAACAATGATGATATAGTGTTATTTTTGCTTACGTTTTATCCCGTGGGTGGCTTTCGGTAAACAAACGAGGCGATGATGATGCAAATCTGAGCCTCAACGGATGTTTGCCCGTCGTTGAATGAAACGGCGCCGGCGGACCTCCTTCGGTGGGTTTGATCGATGACTGTTTGTGATGGCTTTGGGAGAAAACTCTTCTTCTTTCGATCTCGCGGTCGCTAGGGTTTCACGATTCGTCTTCTTCGCAGCTTTATTTTGGTGCTCTCCGCCGTTTCGTCTAGGGTTTTTACGAGGTGATATAATTCCCTTTTATAATTTCTCTTTGACTCTCTTTTGGGCCTCTGATTGTTGGATTGTGATTTATGACTTGATTTTTGTGGATTTGTGAATCTGATAATATTTTGATTCGATTGAGATTCTTTCCATTCTCGATATTGATTGGATTTCGTTTTACTGATTTCCTTATGCTTTGATTATCTGGGTTTCATTGGATTGCATTTGGATTGACTTGTCTTTCCGGATTTTTCAGATGTGGATATCCATCCTTGAGTTTCGATTTGCTTTGGATCCTAAAAACTGATACGAACTGGGCTTTCTTTTCGAACCGAACTGGACCGAGTTGTAATCATGAATTGCTCTACATCCTCGCGGATCGTAGCTTGCTTTGATTAATGGCATTTGTTGTGATCTTCATATGTCGCTGTTGGCTCTGACTCGCTGTGACGCTTGGACTGAATCGATGGATCCTAAACATGATCTTATTCAGTGATTCTGGGGCTATGATGTATGAACTGAGCCTTGATTCGAATTTCTGAACTTAGCCTCGTGGGCAGTCCCTAACTCGAGTAGTCTCTGAATTCTACAACTGTTTGTTTGATTGTAAAAATAACAAGGCTGGTTCAGTCTTATGTTTCTATTTAGTTTAGTTATCAGTCTTGGAGCATCAGCTTACTTTTCTTCTTCTTCTTTCAGGATGGGTGCTTTGAACTGATCCATGCCGCCGGAAGGGTTACGCAGTGATGATGACCTTAGGGTCTGAACTGCTATGGTGAGCTGACAGTCTGCACGAGATTACCGTATGCTGTAATTCGATGTTCGGTAGGGAGTTGGTAACGGCTTCGTCCGTGGCTCTCCCAGCCGCTCGAATGCTTATGCCCGATGATGGTTAGCTGAGGGCTGATATGACTTCGAATCTCTTTGTTGTTTCTATTGTTTTCATGCAGTTTTCTGACTTGATTGAATCAATTGGATGGCCTGGTATTTCACGCGTGATTGTGGCGTGAATCCTTGCTCTTGTCTTGTGATTAAACTCGCGGACTCATTTCGATGCTCAGTTTGGTGTGGTTATTCATGTCCTGCTGCTGATGATTCTTGGCCTCTTTGATATGGTTTGCAAATGTCTGTTTTTTCTATGGTGCTTATGAACTATCTTGGTGCCTTTATTCAAGTTTCCAGCAGTTGGGTCCTTCTGTGATATCTTGACAGTAGTATTGTTTTTGTGTTTTTTTCGCGATGCTTGATATTGAGATTGTGCTTAACCTCTCGTGGGACTTGCAGATATTGATGTTGTTGATGCGCTTCCATGATGGTTCATGAGCTGAGTTGATAGTTTGTGACGATATACCAGTCGCCTGATGCAATTTGATCCAGTTGTTTTGGATAGCTGATCCTGCCTTTTCATGATGCAAATCAGTAATAAATCCTACTTTTGGACGACTTGTTTTTTCCTGATGTATCTGTTCTTGGTACTTTCAGGTGCTGGAAAACCTTGAAGGTAAAGCGATTCAAACCCGCTGGCATCCGGGTCTGAATCCGGATTGGCTATGTTGTTTTACTCTCGTATCAGTTTGGAAAGTAAATAGGGATTTACTCGACGGTGGCATAAACCCTTTTCAGTTAATCATTTATCGGCCCGAACTTCTTTTACTTCTTCATCCCTCGGTTGTCCCTTAGATAAGAACAGATGTTACCCGATCTGACGCTAATGGCATGGATTGGTAACGGGGGTAGGACGCAACTTTGGTTTTGCCACTCCCGACACTCGATGATGACGATGTTCTGAGAGTGTCAAAGATAACTTCTAACATTTTCTTCTATTTTGCTTTGTTTTGTCTTTGTTTGTTTTTTTTCAGGTAATCAAGAAGTGTATGAAGAATTCACGGGAAAACCAAATGAAGACCAAAGAGTTTTTTAGGACTTAGGACCCTTTTTTAGAATAGATACTTATTGTAAATGCCATTCTCTTGTAATCATTTTGAATAGAATTCGAAAGTGTTCTTTCAATTCTACTGTACTTTAATATTTATGAAATAAAATCCAACAAATACTCATGTTTATTTTCTCAATTATAAACTTAAATATCCATGAATAATAATTCACAAATTATTTAAATCCACCTTTGAGTTGTAACTTATGAGTACTTATGGATAAAAGTCTCAAAAATATTTGCCTCGATTAATTTTATAACCAGTATCCCGCCACATGATTAACCACAATCCCTTTGATCACATGACTTCTCTGAACAACATTAACACTATCCACTTTCTTTTCAGCCCAAGCTCCTATCATTCAAAACAAACACCGAAACGGCCCTGAGTCCAACTACTTCTGACAAGAGTATCTCAATACCAGTCAAAACGTGCCGACACCTTGACATAATCAACCCATATAAATAAATGACTCAGGAATAAAACCTCATCTGGCCCAACATTACGAATTATGCTTCAAAATGACCAAAACTCCCCCAGGGGTAATTCCTGCAAAACAAATCGCGCTCAATGATTGGTTAGTGATTAACGGATGCAAAAAATGAAATGTCATGCGCCATGACTGACTAAATGTAAGGGTAAAATTTGGGGTATTACAGTTGCCCCTATTCAAATAGCTCCACCGGATGATTTGAGTGGCGGAGACTCGAGGACTCATGGTGGAGGGATTTAAATATAGATAACCGAAAATTTTACCCTTATATGTGGCGATATGCGATGCTATGGACAAAACAAAAGCAGACTAATGCAAGCAATGCCATGAATATGATATGACGCGTATGCTGGAATGATGAATGCGAAAATGCTGATGAATACGACGACACAGGGACAGACGCTACGAGAAGAACACACTGGGGAGAACGACGCGCTGGGACACGGTACAACACTGGGGAATTCTAAATGATGGTCAACTGGTGCGAACACGACCAATTGTCATTTTTAGAACGGGAACGAGATTCTCAAATGGAGATGGCACCTATGAGACGGCCTCCACTGGGGAATCTAAAAGTAAAACTGGATCATGTACGATTGCAAGATCGATCACAGAATGCATGGAGCATTGAGCAAAGAATAACATCCAAGCTTCTGTAACCTATCCCTCGTGACAGGATCAAATGGACTTTTCGGAAATCCGTAGCAAATATACAGGGTAAAAACCGGTTGTATGCCAAAATAAATGGACTTTGATATAAGATCTTCTCATATTTAAGGTCGGCGCCTGAAATACGATTCTGATTCTTCTTTTAAAGGATAAATGACCTTCTTCATACTTCAAGATCGTGCTCTCCTGAATATGACTCCGCTCCTTCTTTTACTAAAGGATAAACTGAACTTCCTCATACTTCAAGATCGTGCTCTCCTGAATATGATTCTGCTCCTTCTTTTACTAAAGGATAAACTGAACTTCCTCATACTTCAAGATCGTGCTCTCCTGAATATGATTTTGCTCCTTCTTTTACTAAAGGGTAAAATGAACTTCCTCATTTTCAAGGTTTGTTGCTCCCTGAATATGATTTGGTTCAAACCTCCCCATACTTCAAGACGACAAGGAAAATGGAAGCCCAGCTGCTCGATGGAGATGGCCATTTGCTGCGAGTCATAACGAAGATAGGATCAGTTTCTCAGGCGAGAAATGTCGCTTATTTGCAAGAGTGGCAATAATAAGCTTCTCATGTAAGAACTGCTTGTAGAGGTGATAACAGATAATGATGATAAGCTTCTCGGCGGAGAACTGTTGCATACCGTTGCTGAAGAATGTTATGATAAGCTTCTTAACCGAGAACTGTTGCTGATCGATTGTAAAATGTTGTGATAAGCTTCTCTTGGCGAGAACTGTTGCGTATCGATGTGATAAGTTTCTCTTGTGAGAACTGTTGCTGATCGATTGTAAAATGTTGTGATAAGCTTCTCTTGGCGAGAACTGTTGCGTATCGATTGTGATAAGCTTCTCTTGTGAGAACTGTTGCTGATCGATTGTAAAATGTTATGATAAGCTTCTCTTGGCGAGAACTGTTGCGTATCGATTGTGATAAGCTTCTCTTGTGAGAACTGTTGCTGATCGATTGTAAAATGTTGTGATAAGCTTCTCTTGGCGAGAACTGTTGCGTATCGATTGTGATAAGCTTCTCTTGTGAGAACTGTTGCTGATCGATTGTGATAAGCTTCTCTTGTGAGAACTGTTGCTGATCGATGATGGGCTTCTCAAGTGAGAACAGTCGCATACCGATGCTGTAAGATGTAGGATTGTTATGTCGATAGGCTTCTCAGGCGAGAACAGTTGCATACCGATGCTGTAATATGTACTGATAGATTTCCAGGCGTGAACTGGCGTGTATCTGTAAAGGATTGGGATTGATTTTCTTGAAAGATAGTGCAAAATAAATGCACATCTGGGTACAGTGATAAGCTTCTCGGGCGAGAACAGTCGCATATCTGCCAAGGTATGGTGAAAAATTTTTAGAAGGTGCAAAATAAATGCACGTCCGGTTGGGCTCAGCGACCGACAAGACCGAGATTCAATCTAGGATCGAGCTAGAAAGAAAAAAATGGCAATCAAGACTCCGTCGAGGGAATGAACTCGAAGGGTAGATATCTTATCCTGGCGAGGAAAGATAGCTGAAGCAACCGTCATCCACGAGGATCGAGCTCTGTGGGGAAACTGGAAACACATATGTATTTTATGCTTAGGGCTGACAATCTATTTGGAGAGAATGGACCAACCCAGTTACTCGGCGGTAACAACCAATGATGGCGAGACACAATGAACTTGTGAATGCTAACGCATATGTCATTGTGAATGTATGTTGATGTCTATGTTGTTAATCATGCAGGATGTAATGGAATGAATATGTAATGAGTATGTGAAATGAATATATGAAACAGGCATGTGATGCTTATGGCCTTGCGTATGCTGACGAAACATACTAGAGACGGAACGAGGGATGAAATAAACATCCCAACGGAGATACCCTGCGCTCTCTGCAACCAATACGTCAATCATAGGTGAGAAGGATCAATGCTAGAACCAAAACTGGTTTCAAAATTCTAAATTCTCTGGTGAGAAGGTAATCTGCTTGGATGCACAGTATCACGTCTTCACATGGGAAGAAGAAAACCTGAGGGACACTTTCGAGTTACCCCAGAAAAAGTTGTCAGCTTATAGTCTCGCTGGGGACTGTGTCAGAGCAACAGTTTAAAAGTGTTTCTGCAAAAATGAAATTTTTCGAGGAGTGAAGAGATCCTTCCGAAATTTCCACTAGTCAAAGTAATTTATTATATTTTCGATTGCGTTTTCGAAGAACAGTTTTTAAAAATTTCCAAAGCACCTTTCATTTTCAAAATTTTTAAGAATAAATGGCATTTTGCATAACAATAGAAACAAGAGTAATGCACCAAGGAAATTAAGTAACAAAATGGTATCTTTTATTAAAGGATGGCAGCTTGCTGAGGGCATAGCTCCACAGATGATTATGCTTTGAAATTGGCAAACATGGGAAAAGGTTACATTGAATCCAACGACACCTACTGACACTAATAACTAAGACTAATCCAGAATCTTGCTTTGGACGGGGATGAACGAACTGGAAAACGGCTCTCATGTGGAAAGTGTGTTCGCGATGACCGGTGTTTTCTGATGCAATGAAATGCCTTCGTCCCTAACTTTTGCCTGGACCGCCCTTTCGGGTTTTCAATCCACCGGGACGCTCCTTTTTGCCTAAGCCTCCCTTTCAGGTTTTCAACTTAGCGAGCTTTTTATTATTATTTCTTTTTCAACCCTTACTTTTGCCTAAGTCGCCTTTTGCGGGTTTTCGACTTAGCAAGGATTTAGGCATAATATTTTCGGACTGCATCAGAATTCACGGGATGTGCAAGCTCTTCACCATCCATTGTTGTAAGTATCAGAGACCCTCTGGAGAAAACAGTCTTTACAACAAATGGGCCTTCATAATTGGGCATCCACTTTCCACGCATATCTTTATGCAGTGGCAAGATCTTTTTGAGTACGAGCTCTCCTTGACGGAACTCACGGATACGAATCTTCTTATCAAATGCTCTTTTCATCCGTTTCTGATATAATTGCCCATGGCACATAGCTGTCATGCGTTTCTCGTCAATGAGATTCAACTGATCCAGTCTGTCTTGAACCCACTCAGCTTCTTCAAGTTCAGCTTCCATCAACACCCTTAAAGAAGGTATCTCTACTTCAATGGGGAGTACGGCGTCCATTCCATACACCAATGAGAAAGGTGTTTCCCCTGTCGATGTTCGCACTGAGGTTCTGTATCCATGCAAAGCAAACGGTAACATCTCATGCCAATCTTTGTAAGTCACGACCATCTTTTGCAGGATTTTCTTGATATTCTTATTCGCAGCTTCAACTGCCCCATTCATTTTAGGACGGTACGGAGAAGAATTGTGATGCGTGATCTTGAAACTGTCACACAGCTCTTTCATAGTCTTGTTATTCAGATTGGTGCCATTGTCAGTTATTATCCGACTTGGAATTCCATAACGGCAGAGAATTTCTTTCCTGATGAAGCGGGCAACCACTTGCTTAGTCACGTTGGTGTAGGAGGCAGCCTCTACCCACTTGGTGAAATAATCAATAGCAACAAGGATAAAACGATGACCATTAGAAGCCTTTGGCTCGATTTCCCCAATCATGTCAATGCCGCACATTGAGAACGACCATGGTGAAGACAAAACATTTAACGGTGATGGAGGCACATGCATTTTATCAGCGTAAATTTGGCACTTATGGCATTTTCTAGCGTATTGGATGCAATCAGCTTCCATAGTTAACCAATAATAACCAGCCCTTAACATCTTCTTAGACATAGTATAACCATTGGCATGAGTTCCGAAGGTCCCCTCGTGAATCTCTTGCAGTAACATGTCCGCTTCCCTTTTATCAACACATCTGAGCAAAACCATGTCGTAATTTCTTTTGTATAACACACCATTACTGATAAAGAATTTTGAAGCCAGTCTTCTCAATGTTTTCTTGTCCAGACCGGTAGCGCCATCAGGATACTCTTGCTTGACTAGATAGTTCTTAATGTCATGGAACCAAGGCTTTTCATCCACCTCATCCTCTTCAACTACTTGACAATAAGCGGGCTCAACTTTGCGTTCAATATGGATAAGAGGTGCTTCATTAACGAATTTAACTTTCCACATGGATGCTAACATGGCTAAAGCATCAACAACGTGATTCTCAGATCTAGGAACATGCTCGAACTCTATCTCGTCGAAATACTTAATCAATTCAACAATGTAGTCCTTGTACGGGATTAACTTCTCATTCTTCGTTTCCCATTTGCCTTGTACTTGGTAAATAACCAAGGCTGAGTCGCCACTTACTTTGAGAAGTTTGATTCGGAGGTGAATTGCTGCTTCAAGGCCGAGAATACATGCTTCATACTCCGCGACGTTATTAGTACACTCAAAGTCTAACCTGGCTGTAAACGGAGTGAATCCACCCTTTGGGTTCATCAGAACGGCGCCTATACCATGCCCATTGAAATTCGAGGAACCATCAAACATCATCCTCCACCAAAGACCTGGTTCTGGACCTTCGCTCGGATCTGGCTCTTCACAATCTCTCTTGATCAACAAAATATCCTCATCAGGAAAGTCAAACTTAAGAGGTTCATAATCTTCAACTGGCTAATCTGCAAGATAATCCGATAAAATACTACCCTTAATTGCCTTCTGGGGTACATACTGGATGTCATATTCGGATAACAACATGTGCCAACGGGCTAGCCTCCCGGTTTGAGCAGGTTTTTCAAGAATATACTTGATCGGATCCATTTTAGAAATCAACAATGTGGTATGACAGACCATATATTGCCGAAGGCGCCTAGCGGCCCATGCCAACGCACAACAAGTCTTCTCCAATGGTGAGTATCTGTTTTCACAGTCGGCAAACTTCTTGCTCAGATAATAAATCGCATGTTCCTTTCTTCCAGTCTCATCATGTTGCCCGAGCACACAACCCATAGACTTCTCAAGAACAGTAAGGTACATAAACAACGGTCTTCCGGGTACGGGAGGAATCAGAATAGGGGGGTCTTGCAAATAATTCTTAATTTTCTCAAACGCTTTCTGACAATCAGGGTTCCACTCAACCGTCTGCCCCTTACAAAGCAACTTGAATATCGGCTCACAAGTAGCGATCATGTTAGAGATAAACCTGGAAATGTAATTCAAACGCCCCAGAAAACCTCTAACTTGTGTCTCGGTTTGCGGAGCTGGCATATCTTGAATGGCTCGGACTTTGTCAGGATCTACCTCAATCCCTCGTTGACTAACAATAAAACCAAGCAATTTTCCAGATCTGACACCGAAGGTACATTTAGCAGGATTCAATTTCAACTGATATTTCCTGAGTCGTTCAAACAACTTCACCAAATGGTCTAGATGTTCCTCTTCACTCTGAGATTTGGCTATCATATCGTCCACATACACCTCAATCTCTTTGTGCATCATATCATGAAAAATAGTTGTCATAGCGCGTTGGTAAGTTGCCCCTGCGTTCTTCAAACCGAAGGGCATGACTTTGTAGCAAAAGGTCCCCCAAGGAGTAATGAAAGTAGTCTTCTCTCGATCATCGGGATCCATTTTGATCTGATTATAGCCAGAGAAACCATCCATGAATGAGAACAACGCAAAACTGGTTGTATTGTCTACAAGTGTATCAATATGTGGCAAAGGGAAGTCATCTTTCGGACTTGCTTTGTTCAGATCCCTGTAATCCACACACATCCTAACTTTACCGTCTTTCTTGGGCACTGGCACAATGTTGGCAACCCAATCTGGATATTTTGCAACTGCCAAGAAACCTGCATCTAACTGTTTTTTAACCTTATCTCGAATTTTCAAAGCCATGTCGGGTCTCGTTCTTCGGAGCTTTTGTTTGATAGGTGGACAATCCGGCTTAAGTGGCAACTTGTGAACAACAATATCTGTGTCCAGACCAGGCATATCTTGATACGACCATGCAAACACATCAATATATTCTTTTAACAACTCAATCAGCCTCTGCTTAACCTCTGTCCCAAGCATCGCACCAATCTTGACCTCTTTCTTGTTTTCATTTGTACTAAGATTAATTAAGTCCACCTGCTCTTTATGCAGTTGAAGCTCTGTGTACTCGTACTCGATCAATCTTGTCAGTTCAGCGGGTACTTCAAAATCTTCTTCACCCTCGTCTTCAGCTTGATTGATGGGTGCATCCCAGTTAGAAGTGTCAATAAAGTCATTGGATCCAACAAGGTTTGCGATGTCTCTGCATGATGGAAGGCTTACTTAATTAAAATGCTCGAAGATATGTAAGACAAGAAATGAAATGCTATTTTTTGTTTTATTTTTTTTGAAAAAAAGGATTGCCAACTTCATTTTTTAAAAGGTGGAAACGAAAAACGCAAATGAACCAAAGTGGAATTGAACAAAATGCCTTTATTAATATCCTTTTAAAAGTGAAAGGTGGCCCAACAAAAACGACCCTATAGCCTTGGGCAGAGCTACGAATTTTTTTTTTGCTTGAAAACATAAATGAAAAATGTTAAAATTACTTTGACAATGGAAAAATAACAGGGATCTCTACGGCCTCCCAGTTGTTCAAAGCTGCATCACCCTTAAACACCAGGTTGCTCAGATCTTCATCTTCCCCACAGTCACTGACGGCATTGACTTGGAAACCTCCGCTGACAAATACCTCTTGGATAACCTTCGGACGCCCTTCGACAGTTGTGGCAGCTCCATTCTGAGTTGGTTTGTAACCCAACCCAAAGCGATCAGTCTTGGTCTTGACGTCAATTACTTCTCCCCAACCTTCCGGAATACCCCTATTAATAGCTGATTTGGTACTCTTCAAAGATGCAAAAGATGGATTACCCTGACCCACTGTCTCTTCGACTTCTAATAGAACAACATTGGCGATCTCGAGTGCTTGAAAGGAGATTTCCAAAGCATTCTCATCGGCCTCGATGTAACGGAAAGAAGACAGGTTACTGACCATCAGATCCTCCTCACCGTGTATAATAACCAACTTTTCATCGATCACGAACTTCATCTTTTGATGTAACGTTGAGGTTACTTCCCCAGCGGCATGAATCCACGGCCTTCCAAGTAAGCAGCTGTAGTTGGGATTAATGTCCATGACTTGAAACGTGATATTAAAAACTTGCAGACCAATCAGGATAGGAAGCTCAACCTCCCCCATTACCGACCGGCGAGAACCATCGAAAGCCTTGACGATCAAAGGAGTAGGTTTCAACACAGTCTCTTTGAAAACCAACTTATCAAGAACCCTCTTGGGTAGAACATTCAAAGAAGAACCGGTGTCCACTAGCACTTTTGCTAAGTTGTCCTCCTGACATTTCACTGATATATGTAAAGCACGATTATGATTCGGACCCTCCTTTGGTAACTCTTCGTTGCTGAAACTAAGGGTGTTGCATGCGGTCAAATTGGCAATCACACTATCAAACCGACTGGTGCTGATATCTTGATCCACATGTGCTTGAGTCAAAACTTTCTGCAAGGCCATCCTATGAGCGGGTGAACTCATCAACAGAGATAAAATCGAAATCTTGGAAGGAGTTTGATGAAGTTGATCGATAACTTTATAGTCACTTTTCTTGATGATCCTCAAAAACTCAGCGTCTTCATCATTCGTAACGACTCCTTTACCTTTGTCTTTGGCAGGCACTGGGATACTAGTTGTTTCCTTAGGTGGGACCTCATTGAAACGGGGAGTATACACACGGCCACTGCGAGTCATCCTGCTTGCCTCTGCGATATTAGTCACAGTGTCCTTAACCTCTTCATTTGGAATAACCTTCCCAGACTCCTTGTCAATCATCGTCACGTCATATTTCCAAGGTACAGCTTTAGGATCATTAAAAGGAAACGGGCTTGGTTTTCGAATAATTATAGGCTTAGGCTGATTCGTCTCAGGGATAAACGACTTTGGTATATCGAACACGGGATTGGCAGAACTTGCCCCTGACAGATTAAACACTGGTACCTTACCTTTTGATTCAGGCTGATGGAAGACAGGCTCAACCACAGCGACTTCATCCTTCTTGGCTTGGCTTGTCACTTGTAAAACACCCTCATTAATCAACCTCTGAACATCATTCTGCACCAACACACAACCTTTAATACTGGCATCACAACCTGCGCATGCGACGTGGGAAGTATCTACTAGACCGGCTTTAAACAGTTCCGAATGGAATATCTTAAGAGGAGTTTTAACCTGAACAACATCAAGGACATAACTTTCCTCAGAATCAGCACTAATGGCATTAACACTTTCATGGTTAGGAAAAGGGTTCTTCTTAACATTCGGTTGAGGATCTTCAAATGACAAAATCTTCTTTTCCAACAGATCTCTGACAAGACTTTTGAGAGCATAACAGTTATCCAGATCGTGACCAGGCGCACCCTTATGAAATAAACAATGAGCAGCGGCGTTGTAATTGGCGGGCAGAGGATTAGGAGGCGGACCCAAAGCTCGAGTAGTGATTAGACCTTGCTTGACTAATGAGGGATACAACTCGGTGAAAGTCATTGGAATCGGCGGACAAGGTTTATACTGTCTCTTGTTAGGAACATTCTGGCGAGGAGCTGGATTCCTTGGCTGTTGATGGGCAGGAGCGTTGGGCGCCTGTTGATAGTTAGGAGGCGGATAAACAGGAGGTTGTTGCATAGGTTGATACATAGGAACCTGTTGATTGAAAGAAGGTGCAACAGCTGCCACATAGGGTTGTTGAGCATATTGAATCGGATACCCTTGAGGTTGAGCATAACCTTGCGGATATTGATAAAATTGGTCTCTTCGTCTACCAGAGGATATAGCATTAGTCTCACCTTCTTTCTTCTTCTGAGAGTTGTACGAAGGTTTCTTCGGCTGATCCTTTGAAACACCATGAGTATTTGTCATTTTACCGTTTTTCATACCCAACTCAATCTTGACACCCACAGCAACGATGTCAGAGAAATTTGAAGTCACACTACCCACCATCCTTTCGTAAAATTCTGGACGAACCGTGTCGACAAACCAATCAGCTAACTCTTTCTCGGTCAAAGGAGGTTCTACTTGTGAAGCAATCTCTCTCCACCTTTGAGCGTACTCTTTGAACGACTGAGAACTCTTTTGTGACATACTCAACAACTGTCTTCTGTCAGGAGCCAGATCCATATTGTACTTGTAGTGTTTGATGAAAGCGTCAGATAAATCCTGGATGTTCTTAATGCGAGATTGGTCCAAAGTTAAGTACCATTTGGAAGAGGCACCTTTCAAACTGTCTTGGAAGCAATGAATCATCAATTTATCATTCTCAACATGGGCAGCCATTTTGCGATAGTACATGATTAGATGACTCTTAGGACAAGTGGCACCTTCATAGCGATCGAAGTTCGGAGTTTTGAACTTCGGGGGAATAACCAAACCTGAGACCAAACAAACGTCCCTTGCAGCAGTCCCAAAAATTTGATCGCCCTCTACTTTTCTCAATCTCTGGACGATAGTGTCTACTTCCTCATGAAGCTTGTCATGTTTCTCATAACCTTCGACGTTCTCATCAAGATTATCAAAGATGGGCTCATTGAAATACGGTTGCACACGGGTGTGCACAACAGGTGGTGCAAAAATAGGAGCCCCTCTAGAAACTTCAGAAAATAAAGGAACGACTTGTTGAACAGGATGATTAATCGGAACAGTGGCTTGAGGAGGCATAAAACCGGGAGCAAGACCATAAGGTGGGTCCCTTGCTACGGTCACATTTGGTGGAGGGTCCACGGTAATGCCGGTAATCTCGGAAACAATAGTGGGCTGGGTATCCATCTTAGCATTCATGACATGTAACAATTCCATCATACGCCCCATACCCCCTCGCAGGTCTTCAAGTTCATTGCTAAGGCGATCAATCTCTTTTGTCTGATCCTCCATTCTCTTCCGAATTTGAGCTCTGGTGTTGTACTGGTGCCGAGGACTCAGGGTGACGAAACTGGAAGGCGAGAGAACCGAACATGAGAAAACGGAAGACACATGCAATGCAAGAAAGTATATGATGCTATGATGCGAATGCAAGTGAAGATTTTCATGGAATTCAAACATTTACGAATGTCGTGGGTACCAAGGAAATCTTTTTCTTGTTTTTTTTATTTTATTTTATTTTTTTTATTTACGGTATCCCATGATATGATGTTTGAATTCCACGAAATACAATGCAATGGGATGCTTTATGGATGCAATGCACATGAATACACAAAGTCCTAGGTTAGAGGACATGAATGGAGTTAAGGTCTACCCATCCCCAAAAGGAGTGTACTATAGGTTAATTGTACCTGCCGAACAAGGTTCTAAAAAGTGCCCAAAGTCATCAGCCCATCTTTCGGATATTATCAACCTTCCGATTGACTCGGGGGTTAATAATATTCTCAAGAGAACCTCTTTTGAGTGTAGTATCGCATAGCAACCGTTGTAGGATTACTCCCACATAGCTCCCGCACTACGTCCTAAATAAAGTCAAGGTGGTGTTAAGGTACTATGGTCCTCAATATCACAGACTCCAATCGACCATGGAAAAAGTTTTCACGATTGCTCGTTCAACCGAACCATTTTCGAAAAGGTCTCAACTGAGCGGTGATTCTCGAATCAACTTAGTTGGGATTCAACTCCCTATAAGCCTCATCGAATATATCCCCATCCTATAATAATGTCACTAGTCCGGGCGTAGGACTTATCTCACAGCACAAGGACCAGTCCTCAAATCAGAGCACAAATATATACATGCAAATGAATAATAACACAGATAGTAATAAAGATGAACAAGTTAGGGATAACCCTCAAAAGTTAAGACAATCCCCAGTGAAGTCGCCATTTTCTGTTGCGGTGGAAATAGGATCACAAACTATTAATGAGTTTGAATCGCAATTCAATTCACAACCGCTCTTTGATTTATCCGAAGGAAAAGGTCAAAAGAGGGAAAACCTATTTTTGTGTTATAAACACAACGCGGGGAGATTCTAGGATTCGGGGGTTGGTTAAGATTAGGGAAGGTATTAGCACCCTAAACTTCTGTAGTACTCTACAGGAACCTTTTGTTCAATGCTTACTATTTGCTTCATTTATTTGCTTAAGATATATGTACATAAGGATTAAAAGTGAGAAAAGAGACCTAAGGGGGTTAATTCTAAGTTTACTCGGCAAGACATCGCATCTTGTGCCTACGTATCCTTACGGGAGTGGAATCAGAGTAATCGTAGTTCCCCTCAAAAGGGAGGTTAGAGACTTCTTGACTGTGGTCAAGGTCTCAAGGGGAATAAACGCATCTTAAGGACACGCTTACGTGGAGTGTAGAAACTCCAAATCTCTACGTTGAATTGTTAAGTTGTAATTAGGGTTAAATTAGGTTAGGGATTCCACGGCGGGAAACCCTAAAATGAGCGCGGCGGCTCTTTGACCTAACGCTAGGGGTAACATGGTAATTTTGTCTGCGGCGAGACATGCATGAAAATTAGGGTTTGTAATTTTGTAGGGTTTGAAGTTTTGAGGACTATTGGTGCGGCGACCAAAAGCTAGACCTAACCTTCGGATGTATAGTGGGACAGAATAATTGATGAATGTGTGAGAAATTGAATCATGCAAACAGAGATAAAACGCTAATTAAACTATGCAGGCAGAAATTTAAAGGCAGAAATCAAAGAGCGATTGTTAAGTTCGCGAAGTTACATGAGAGGAGCAAATACAATATAAAATTTAAATAGAACGATAATGAAATAAATAACAGTAAACGCAATAAACTGCAAAACGAACAAACAACGTCAGGGGGCAGAATTAAATGGATTATCAGATGGTGAAGAAAATGAAATTATGCATCTTTTTGTGGTTTTATTTTATGATATAAACTTTAAATTAAAAAAAATAGGATTTTTTAATATTAATTTACTCAAATCCTAAGAAACTATTTTAACCTAATTTTTATTAAAAAAGTGAATTTTAATACTATTTATAAAAAAGATTTTTTTTTGTCTATTATTATGAAAAAGGTTTTAATTTTATTTACTTTTTAAAAAACAGTTTTAAATACTTAATATAATATTAATTATAAAAACAAATAATAAAATAAAAAAAGAAAATGAAAAACTAAAAGGGGTTGCGCCGGTAATCACTTCCGGACCCAATCCGGTTGATGTAGTTGTAACAAAAGGATTTTAGGGTTTCATAACCCTAATATCTTCTCCGCGGCGCCGTTTCTTCTCCTTCATTGCCTTCATCTCTCGTATTCTTGTCTCTCCCTCGATATCTCCTCCTGAAATCAACACGAAATCCGTTAAACAATGATGATATAGTGTTATTTTTGCTTACGTTTTATCCCGTGGGTGGCTTTCGGTAAACAAACGAGGCGATGATGATGCAAATCTGAGCCTCAACGGATGTTTGCCCGTCGTTGAATGAAACGGCGCCGGCGGACCTCCTTCGGTGGGTTTGATCGATGGCTGTTTGTGATGGCTTTGGGCGAAAACTCTTCTTCTTTCGATCTCGCGGTCGCTAGGGTTTCACGATTCGTCTTCTTCGCAGCTTTATTTTGGTGCTCTCCGCCGTTTCGTCTAGGGTTTTTACGAGGTGATATCGTTCCCTTTTATAATTTCTCTTTGACTCTCTTTTGGGCCTCTGATTGTTGGATTGTGATTTATGACTTGATTTTTGTGGATTTGTGAATCTGATAATATTTTGATTCGATTGAGATTCTTTCCATTCTCGATATTGATTGGATTTCGTTTTACTGATTTCCTTATGCTTTGATTATCTGGGTTTCATTGGATTGCATTTGGATTGACTTGTCTTTCCAGATTTTTCAGATGTGGATATCCATCCTTGAGTTTCGATTTGCTTTGGATCCTAAAAACTGATACGAACTGGGCTTGCTTTTCGAACCGAACTGGACCGAGTTGTAATCATGAATTGCTCTACATCCTCGCGGATCGTAGCTTGCTTTGATTAATGGCATTTGTTGTGATCTTCAGATGTCGCTGTTGGCTCTGACTCGCTGTGACGCTTGGACTGAATCGATGGATCCTGAACATGATCTTATTCAGTGAGTCTGGGGCTATGACGTATGAACTGAGCCTTGATTCGAATTTCTGAACTTAGCCTCGTGGGCAGTCCCTAACTCGAGTAGTCTCTGAATTCTACAACTGTTTGTTTGATTGTAAAAACAACAAGGCTGGTTCAGTCTTATGTTTCTATTCAGTTTAGTTATCAGTCTTGGAGCATCAGCTTACTTTTCTTCTTCTTCTTTCAGGATGGGTGCTTTGAACTGATCCATGCCGCCGGAAGGGTTACGCAGTGATGATGACCTTAGGGTCTGAACTGCTATGGTGAGCTGACAGTCTGCACGAGATTACCGTATGTTGTAATTCGATGTTCGGTAGGGAGTTGGTAACGGCTTCGGCCGTGGCTCTCCCAGCCGCTCGAATGCTTATGCCCGATGATGGTTAGTTGAGGGCTGATATGACTTCGAATCTCTTTGTTGTTTCTATTGTTTTCATGCAGTTTTCTGACTTGATTGAATCAATTGGATGGCCTGGTATTTCACGCGTGATTGTGGCGTGAATCCTTGCTCTTGTCTTGTGATTAAACTCGCGGACTCATTTCGATGCTCAGTTTGGTGTGGTTATTCATGTCCTGCTGCTGATGATTCTTGGCCTCTTTGATATGGTTTGCAAATGTCTGTTTTTTCTATGGTGCTTATGAACTATCTTGGTGCCTTGATTCAAGTTTCCAGCAGTTGAGTCCTTCTGTGATATCTTGACAGTAGTACTGTTTTTGTGTTTTTTTCGCGATGCTTGATATTGAGATTGCGCTTAACCTCTCGTGGGACTTGCAGATATTGATGTTGCTGATGCGCTTCCATGATGGTTCATGAGTTGAGTTGATAGTTTGTGACGATATACCAGTCGCCTGATGCAATTTGATCCAGTTGTTTTGGATAGCTGATCCTGCCTTTTCATGATGCAAATCAGTAATAAATCCTACTTTTGGACGACTTGTTTTTTTCCTGATGTATCTGTTCTTGGTACTTTCGGGTGCTGGAAAACCTTGAAGGCAAAGCGATTCAGACCCGCTGGCATCCGGGTCTGAATCCGGATTGGCTATGTTGTTTTACTCTCGTATCAGTTTGGAAAGTAAATAGGGATTTACTCGACGGTGGCATAAACCCTTTTCAGTTAATCATTTATCGGCCCGAACTTCTTTTACTTCTTCATCCCTCGGTTGTCCCTTAGATAAGAACAGATGTTACCCGATCTGACGCTAATGGCATGGATTGGTAACGGGGGTAGGACGCAACTTTGGTTGTGCCACTCCCGACACTCGATGATGACGATGTTCTGAGAGTGTCAAAGATAACTTCTAACATTTTCTTCTATTTTGCTTTGTTTTGTCTTTGTTTGTTTTTTTTCAGGTAATCAAGAAGTGTATGAAGAATTCATGGGAAAACCAAATGAAGACCAAAGAGTTTTTTAGGACTTAGGACCCTTTTTTAGAATAGATACTTATTGTAAATGCCATTCTCTTGTAATCATTTTGAATAGAATTCGAAAGTGTTCTTTCAGTTCTACTGTACTTTAACATTTATGAAATAAAATCCAACAAATACTCATGTTTATTTTCTCAATTATAAACTTAAATATCCATGAATAATAATTCACAAATTATTTAAATCCACCTTTGAGTTGTAACTTATGAGTACTTATGGATAAAAGTCTCAAAAATATTTGCCTCGATTAATTTTATAACCAGTATCCCGCGACATGATTAACCACAATCCCTTTGATCACATGACTTCTCTGAACAGCATTAACACTATCCACTTTCTTTTCAGCCCAAGCTCCTATCATTCAAAACAAACACCGAAACGGCCCTGAGTCCAACTACTTCTGACAAGAGTTTCTCAATACCAGTCAAAACGTGCCGACACCTTGACATAATCAACCCATATAAATAAATGACTCATGAATAAAACCTCATCTGGCCCAACATTACGAATTATGCTTCAAAATGACCAAAACGCCCCCAGGGGTAATTCCTGCAAAACAAATCGCGCTCAATGATTGGTTAGTGATTAACGTATGCAAAAAATGAAATGCCATGCGCCATGACTGACTAAATGTAAGGGTAAAATTTGGGGTATTACAATGGGTTTTCTAAGAAAGACTGTGGCTTACAAGCTCCCCACTCCCGATGTTGTTCAGCTGACTGGTTTGATTGCTTTGGCAGATGATTCTTTGAGAGATGAATTCAGAAAGTCTTACGGTAAACTGCTCAGCCTGGTTCGTAAACCCTCTGTGTTTGAGTTGAATGGGTTGCACGCCCTGTTGCAGTTCTACGATCCTCCGTTGAGATGCTTTACTTTCCAGGACTTTATTCTCGCGCCCACCCTGGAGGAATATGCTGATTTGTTAGGTGTGCCCATCAAGAGTCAGATGCCTTTTGTTCATATGGATGCTGAGCCTAACCTGGCTAGTCTAGCTCCTTCACTTCATCTGGATGCCTCCGAGTTGGTTTTGTCTAGTTGGAACAGGGTTCCCGGTTTCTCCTTGCAGTTCCCGGTTTCTCCAAAGACGGATGTTGGATCGTGTTCAACGCCATTCTTGCTCTGTGCATATATGGCATCATTCTGTTCCCCAATATGCCCGACTTTGTAGACTTCGACGCATTTCACATCTTTGCATCAGGGAATCCAGTCCCTACCTTGATAGGAGATGCCTATCATTTCGTCCACTACAAAAACGAGAACAGAAGGGGTAAGAATGTCTCGTGCTGCGCGCCCCTGCTCTATAGATGGCTTGATAGTCACCTACCCAAGAAGGGTCCCTTTGCTTCGTCTGCATCCACAACTGAGTGGTCCGAGCGTTTGATGAGTTTGTCAGTGGAGGATATTGCCTGGTTTGACAGAGATAGATTGGGTACTGAGATTATCTTCAGCTGCAGCGGGTTTCCGAATGTGCCTTTGATAGGCAGGAAAGGTTGTATCAACTATAATCCAGCTCTGCTGGTCCGACAGTTTGCTTATGCTTTGAGAGCTCCGCCGAAGGATGGGGAGGTGCATGAATCTCTGTACCTTACTGGACTTCTAGAGGGGGATATGTTATCTAAGTTTCAGCACGCTTGGAATGGTATCAGTAAGCGGGGAAAGCCGTTGCTGGGGAAAAGTAATAGCCAAGCCTACGCTCCATATGTAACCTGGATCAGAGCCAGAGCAGATGCTATAGGGATGCCGTTTCCACCTGCCCTGCCAGAAAGCCCTCCAGTGATTGAAGAGCCTACCACTGTGCCTATTCAGCAGCATAATCAGGTGTTAGCTGAGAGAGATGAGCTGAAAAAGGCAAATGAAGAACTTGAGAAAGAATTGGCTCAACTCAGAAGTGAGAAAAGCGAAGCCGTCCATTCCTTCAAAAGATAGACAGAGCTGGTGAACCAGTTGGGGACAGATTTGACTAAGCAGATAGCTGAGCATGAACGCTTGGGTCGAGACTTCAAAGCTGTCAATGATGTACTGGCCACCAAGAAGCAGCACTTGGATGAAGCGTACCGGAGAATATCCAAGTTTAATCAGCATTGGAAGGCCACCCTAGCCAACAGCAAGGAACGGGAGGATAAACTGAAACAACAGATCTCCAAGTTGAAAGCCCAGGTGAAGGCTAGTGAGAAGAGGATTGATGAAGAAACCGCTCACAGATATGCCGCTGAAAGCCAGCTCAACAAAGCTCTTGCTAACCTGAAGGAGCGCAAACTGATGTTTGAATCCAAGAAGCGGAAGTTAGAAGATTGTTTCGGCGAAGGAGCATGGGAAGATTCTGTTGAAGGTCTTCAGTACACCATTATGCAGAGAGAGTTACTCGTTGAAGGGTTGCTCACTCGGCCTGATCATCCAGAAACGAAGGGGTTGTTAGAAGAGTTCCGCGCCCGTGGCCGTGCTTGACTATATGTGTAATCCTTTTATGTTGATCATTATTGTATGCTGACCATCACCAGGCTTGTTGGTTGAGGTCATGCTATTAATTCAGCTTGTACTCAGTGACATTGTATGTCGCCTTGATGGGCTTTCTTTATATATGAGATGTTATTTCCATGACTGGACTCGGACTTCTTATTATCAGCACTGGCACTCAGGCACTAGGACCGGGGGATACCTCCCTAACACACAGACACACGTTTGCATTCGCATGAAGCATCTGCATAACGAGCACTTTGTCGTTTTTCCTAACCCTTTTGTGTATACAGGTTGTTTCAGGTTGTTCTAGGATTGATCAGAGACCTATCCACCGTTATCCGACCAGAGCAAATCAAGCCAGAGTTATGGAGCAAGTGCAGACTGACGTTCAAGAACTCCGAGAAAGGATGGACCGCTTCATGGAGCTCATGCAAGTAGTTGCCAACGGCCAAGACCAGCTCAGAACTTTGGTCCAGCCTCTGATTTCAAGGGTTGACAGCAATGGTGTACTCCATGGTGGGACTGTTCCAACCCCTCCACCTGTTGAAACTCCTCAGAACGGAGGCCCCGTGACTGGGGGGAACGGTAGTGCCAACGGTAATGTGATCACTAATATGGGACTCAATGGTAATACGACTGGCGTCGGTAATGGTAATTTCGAAGCCAATGTCAATGTTGGGCTGGGCAACGGCAACGCAGGTGTTGGAAATCTGTATGGGCCTCAGCCATGGTTAGAAGACCGTCAAGACGATGTGTTCTCACAGAGAGGTGCTAAAGGAGAGCTGACTGCTGAAGCACGTCTGAGGTTTAAGGCACTCGAGGACAAGATGAGGAATTTCGAGAACCAGAACACCATGGGTGTTGACATGTCCAAGTTGGGACTGATTGCTGGTTTCAAGGTGCCTCCCAAGTTCAAGGTACCCGACTTTGAAAAGTACAAGGGCACCACTTGCCCTCGTGTCCATCTGAGGTCATACTATCGGAAAATTTCCGCTTACTCTGAAGACGAGAAGCTGCTGATGCACTTCTTTCAGGACAACCTGTCAGGGCCATCCTTGGAATGGTACATGAGTCTGGAACCTACCAGTGTGCGCACATGGAAGGAACTTGCAGAAGCATTCGTGCACCACTATCAGTATAATAGTGATCTGGCCCCAAACCGAGTCCAACTGCAGAACTTGTCGCAGAGGAACAACGAAGGGTTCAAAGAATACGCCCAGCGGTGGCGTGAATTGGCAGCTAGGGTTCAGTCGCCGATGGTTGAACGAGAGCTTGTTGAAATGTTTGTAGCCACCCTCCCAGGGGTTTATTACGACAAATTGGTCAGCAGTATGTCCGGAAGCTTCTCAGATCTCATCATCACGGACGAGCACGTTGAAAATGGGATAAAATTGGGGAAAATTCAAGGTGATCTGTCCTCAGCTGGAGGAGGAAAGAAACCGTATGGTGGCAAAAGGCGGGAAGGAGAGACGAGCGTCGTGTCCAACGCTCGAAGGAAAGGCAAGGGCCAGCACCAGCAGGTGGCCAGCTTAACCATCCCCGTGGTCCGACAGCCACAACAGCAGCAACAATAACAACAGCCGAATCAACAAGGGTACAGAAAGTATCAGAACAGGGCACCTCTGTCGAGCCGTCACCTCGAGACGTCGCCCATGTCGTATGCTCAACTGTTACAGACTCTGCTTCAGTTACAGCTGATCCAGAAGAGAACCTTGGCTCCCTTGACAGGGGCACCTCCGCCAGGTTATGATGCGAACGCAACGTGTGAGTTTCACTCAGGGGCGCCAGGCCATACGATAGAAAACTGCAAAGCCTTCAAGCACAAGGTGCAGAATATGGTGGACGCTAAGATCATCAACTTCTCAGATAATGTGCCAAACGTCACGAAGAACCCTATGCCGAATCATAGGGGAGGTGGGGTGAATGCCATTATTGAAGACGAGAATTTGGATTTGTTGACTGATGTCAAGGATCTGAAGACACCGCTTAGCTTCGTTAAAGCTAAGCTGATGAAGAGAGGTTTCTTCCCAGGATGTGGAGAACTGTGTATGGGCTGTGCGACTAGTCTTGATGGATGCAAACAGCTGATAGAAGGGATTCAGAGTCTGATGACCGAAGGAATCTTGCAGTTTAGCCGAAGGGCCGAATATGGATCTGGAGAGGTAATGCTGAAGCAAGGTGATGAGGTTGCCACCATCACTATCCCTCACCGGACGATCACTATTTTTGCACCCAGACCGCCCACCATTACCATCACGAAGGCTGGGCGGATACCTTTCGAAAACACCAATGTTGTCCCATGGCATTATGGGGCAGACGTCTACTGCAACGGACAGAAGTTGGAACTAGAACCATCTAGGTCGTCTATGGATAACCTAGTGGGCGTTGGCGGAATTACTCGCAGCGGCAGAGTGTTCGCTCCACCTGAGGTTATAACGGACAAAGCGGACAAAGTAGATGTAACTGACAAGGGAAAAAGTAAAGTCGTTGAAGAAACCTCTCGTGGGGTAGAGAAGGACTTACTTGTTAAGGACGCTGAAGAGTTTATGAGGTTGATTAAGAAGAGTGACTACAAGATCGTGGATCATCTCCATCAAACACCCTCGAAAATTTCCATTCTGAATTTGTTGCTATGTTCTGAGGCGCATCGCAACGCGCTGCTGAAGGTGTTAAATGCCACGTATGTACCGCAGGAAATATCGGTCAACCAGTTAGAAGGGGTCGTAGCCCACGTGAATGCTGGAAACAGGTTAGGGTTCACTGACCTGGAGCTGACACCGAAGGGAAGAAACCACAACAGCGCCCTGCACATCTCGATAGAGTGTAGGGGCACGATTATGTCTCATGTGTTGGTGGACACAGGTTCGTCGCTAAATGTTCTTTCGAAGAAGGCATTGATGAAGTTAGATACTCGAGGATTGATTTGCACACCCAGTGACCTGGTTGTGAAGGCGTTCGATGGAACCAAACGTCATGTTTTTGGAGAGGTGACGTTGCCAATCCAAGTCGGGCCGGAAACTTTTGACGCAGTCTTTTACATCATGGACATCATGCTTGCCTACAGCTGTCTCTTAGGCCGGCCATGGATCCATTCTGTTGGCGCCGTGACCTCCACGTTGCACCAGAAGCTCAAGTATGCTGTCGGAGGCAGCATCGTGACTGTATGTGGCGAGGAAGACATAATGGTGAGCCATTTGTTGTCCTTCAAATATGTTGAGATGGATGGGGAAATCCAAGAAACCCTATGTTAGGCGTTCGAAGCTGTTAAAGTCAAGAACGTAGCTCCTGTAATCACTGAGAAACCAGAGATGACTCTCTCTTCCTTCAAGGAAGCCCGAGCCGTTGTTCAAGCCGGATCTACCCCAGGCTGGGGGCAAATTGTAGAGATACCTAACAAGCAAGACAAGTTTGGGTTAGGGTACTCTCCTGCGGCTGAAGCCTCCTCTTCTCACAGCGCGTCACGAGGTAAAGGGCCGATCCAGTTTACAAGCGGCAGGGTAATATTTAAAAGTGTCAACGCGGCGTCTGAAGATGGCAAAGACAGCGACTGCGATCTGGACTCTTGGATCCAGCCAAGCCAACCAAGCCAGAGCCTCAACAACTGGTCCATCATGGATATCATCCAAGTGACAGGCAAAGAGTAATGATTTGCTTTCTCCAATTGTTGTACAACCCTATGTCCTACCCGGGGCATAGTGGTTTCATTTTCAGGGCCATGTTTGATTATGTACATGCATTTTACCAATAAATCAAAAGGCGTTTTTCTTCGTATTCAAAGGTTGTGATCTCTGTTATTCCTGTTTTATATTTGTTTTGAAAAACAATAAAATGGCAATGGGGTTTGTGCTAACCTGCATATCCTTGTTTTAAGCTTAACCCTTGTTATTGCAGGATCCACATAGCAGATGACATAGACTCTGGACCTTCTACGACTCACGTTGACTTGATTGCTCGATCTATCAAGCCGAAGAAGAGATTGATGAAGACGAAGACCTTCCCGAAGAGTTGGCCCGCTTGTTGAAACAAGAGGAGAAAGTTATTCTGCCTCACGAGGAAGAGATTAAGATTGTGAATCTGGGTTCTGAAGAACTTGTCAGGAACATCAGGATAGGGGCTGCGTTGCAGAGTGATGTCAAGCAGAGATTGGTCGAGATGCTGAGAGAGTATAGTGACGTCTTTGCTTGGTCATACGAAGATATGCCCGGACTTGATACTGACATCGTGGTCCATCACTTGCCGCTGCGAGAAGATTGTCCTCCCGTCAAGCAGAAGCTTAGGAGGACGCGACCAGATATGGCCGTTAAGATCAAAGAAGAAGTGCAAAAGCAGCTCGATGCTGGCTTCTTAGCGGTCACTACTTACCCTCCGTGGGTCGCCAACATAGTGCTTGTACCGAAGAAGGATGGTAAGGTACGAATGTGCGTCGATTATCGGGATTTGAATAGGGCGAGCTCTAAAGATGATTTCCCGCTCCTTCATATTGATGTGTTGGTCGACAATACAACTCAGTTCTCCGTATTTTCGTTCATGGATGGCTTCTCCGGCTACAATCAGATCAAGATGGCGCCGGAGGACATGGAGAAAACTATGTTCATTACACCCTGGGGAACGTTTTGCTACAAGGTGATGCCTTTCGGTCTGAAGAACGCAGGGGCCACTTACCAACGAGCAATGGTTACTTTGTTTCATGACATGATTCATCATGAGATTGAAGTCTATGTTGATGACATGATTGCGAAGTCCCAAATGGAGGAGGGACACCTGGTCAATTTGCTGAAGCTTTTTGAGAGGCTTAGGAAGTTCAGGTTGAGGCTGAATCCTAACAAGTGTACTTTTGGAGTACGGTCTGGAAAACTACTGGGGTTTATCGTGAGCGAAAGAGGCATTGAGGTTGATCCTGCGAAGATAAAAGTAATACAAGAAATGCCAGCGCCAAAAACTGAAAAAGAAGTTCGTGGTTTTCTGGGCAGAATAAACTACATTGCAAGGTTTATTTCTCAGCTCACGGCCACGTGTGAACCGATGTTCAAGCTACTAAAGAAAGATCAGGCGATCATCTGGAACGAGGATTGCCATAAGGCATTTGATAAGATAAAACAGTATCTACAGGAACCTCCGATCTTGATACCCCCAGTGGCCGGAAGACCTCTAATCATGTACTTGACAGTTCTTGAGAATAGTATGGGGTGTGTTCTCGGTCAGCATGACGAGACGGGCAGAAAAAAGCATGCCATTTACTACTTGAGTAAAAAGTTCACAGACTGTGAATCTCGTTACTCGATGCTGGAGAAGACGTGTTGTGCACTAGCCTGGGCCGCTAAACGTTTACGACAGTACATGCTCAATCACACCACTATGCTAATTTCGAAGATGGATCCGATCAAGTACGTCTTCGAGAAGCAAGCACTTTCGGGCAGGATTGCCAGATGGCAAATGGTGTTGACGGAATATGACATTCAGTATGTTTCCCAGAAGGCCATCAAGGGAAGCGTATTGTATGAATACCTTACCGAACAGCCGATTAAGGATTATCAGCCGATGAAATTTGAATTCCCTGATGAGGATATTATGTTTCTTAAAGCAAAGGATTGCGACGAACCATTGCCCGGCGAGGGTCCAGATAGGAAATCCCAGTGGAAATTGATATTTGACGGGGCGGTTAATTCTTACGGAAGTGGCATTGGGGCGATCATCGCAACTCCCCAGGGATCCCACATCCCGTTTACCGCGAGACTGACGTTTCCGGTCACCAATAACGAAGTGGAGTACGAAGCATGCATCATGGGGCTAGAAGAAGCAATTGATTTGAGAATCAAGAACCTAGATGTATATGGTGACTCAGCACTTGTGATTAATCAGATTAAAGGGGAGTGGGAGACTCGCCAATCAAATTTGATGCCGTACATGAATTATGCCAGAAGGCTGCTACCGTTCTTTGATCGAGTGGAACTCCATCATGTGCCCAGGGCTGAAAACCAGATGGCTGACGCCTTAGCCACGTTGGCTTCGATGTATAAAGTCAATTTTTGGAATGAAGCTCCAAGGATTGTCCTTTCTCGTCTTGATAGACATGCATTCGTCTTTGCGATTGAGGAAGCCTCCGACGGCAAGCCATGGTTCCATGATATCCAGACCTTCCTTATGACTAAGGAGTATCCTGCGGGAGCGTCAACCCAGGATAAGAAGACTCTAAGGAGGCTGTCTGGAAATTTTTATCTCAATCTTGATGGAGTATTGTATAAGAGAAACCACGATCTCGTGCTACTCAAATGTGTAGATGAGAAATAAGCGAGTATGCTCATGGAAGAAGTCCATGAAGGCACATTCGGTACGCACGCCAGCTGGCACGCTATGACAAAAAAGATCCTGAGAGCAGGATACTACTGGATGACGATGGAGTCAGATTGCTTTAAATTCGCGAAGAGATGTCATAAATGCCAAATTTATGCTGATAAGATTCGTGTGCCGCCGTGCCCGTTAAATGTCATGTCCTCCCCGTGGCCGTTCTCCATGTGGGGCATCGACATGATAGGCAAGATCGAGCCCACTGCATCTAACGGTCATCGCTTCATTCTAGTAGCTATCGGCTACTTCACCAAGTGGGTGGAGGCAGCCTCATATGCTAATGTGACCAAGCAGGTGGTAGCTAAATTCATAAAGAGGGACATCATTTGTCATTACGGAATTCTTGAGCGGATCATTACTAATAATGGTTCGAATCTAAATAACAAGATGGTGAAGGAGCTGTGCCAGAGTTTCAAGATTGAACACCATAACTCATCTCCTTACCGACCGAAGATGAATGGCGCCGTTGAAGTGGCCAATAAGAACATCAAGAAGATTGTACAGAAGATGGTTGTGACCTATAAGGATTGGCACGAGATGTTGCCATTTGCATTGCACGGTTATCGTACGACGGTACGTACATCAACCGGGGCAACTCCTTTCTTATTGGTGTATGGTATGGAAGCGGTCCTACTGTTAGAAGTTGAGATCCCTTCTTTACGAGTTTTGATTGACGTGAAACTCGATGAGGCAGAATGGATTAAGATCCGACTAAACCAACTCAGCCTGATGGACGAGAAGAGGTTAGCATCAATTGCACATGGTCGTCTGTACCAGAGCCGAATGAAGAAAGCTTATGATAAGAAGGTGCGTCCTAGGAGCTTTCAGACGGGTGATCTCGTCCTGAAGAAGATTCTTCCCCCACACTCCGATCACCGGGGCAAGTGGACTCCCAATTACGAAGGTCCGTACATCGTCAGCAAGGTCTTCTCGGGAGGAGCCTTGTTGTTATCCACAATGGATGGCGAAGACTTTGCATCCCCAGTGAACGCGGACGCATTTAAAAAATACTTTGCTTAAAAAACGACCCGCTGGAAAGAAAAAGAATATCCAGGCAAAAATGGGGCATCCCGGCGAACCATAAAAAAGGAAAAAGGTTTGGGCAAAAATTAGGGATATAAAGAAAAGAATGTAGACCCGCGAAGTCGAAAATCCGGAAGGGCGACTTTGGCAAAAAAGGGTATCCCGGTGAATCGAAAACCCGAAAGGGCGATTCAGGAAAAAGTTAGGGATTTGAAAAGGCAAACGACTGCGTTCCACGTATGGACTCTCATTGTTTAGTGGTTTGGAAGACCTGAGGGCCGTTTATATGAATCAATCTCTTCTGAAGCTGAAGCGTCGGAGAAGTATCGAAGTCGAGTGGGTCATATAGGGATCAACTCGTGGTGTTCGTCTAGGCCTCATTGCCGACATTTGTGTATATACTGATGTATATTTATGTTGTATATTTGCATGGCTTCCTCATTCCAGGAGCTTGCATCTGTTGTAAAACATTTTCACCCATTCAGGGGTTCGTTATCAATAAAATGTATACTATTCAGCAATTCTGTTTGCTTGTTTAGCATTTATCTGTTTTGTTTGCGAAAAAGAACGCCGATGTTTTTGATAAAATGCGCATACATAAACTTACTGGCCCAGGCCACTGATTGTTGAAACAATGAACTACTTGAACATTGTCACAAGATGATAACCTTGATGGGTCCCTTTGAGAAGGATATCTTGTCTGTTTGTTTGTGTTGTTGCAGGTATAACACATCCCAGACGGTACACTGTATGCGTTCCCAAGCAGGATGATTCCTTCTTCTTCAGCAAGTTCAGAAGCATCTCCCTGTGGAGTTTGAACGTGAGATCGTAGGCATTGATATGTCTCCCCGAGAAGAGAAGATTCTCTCCCCAATTAGATGTGTCCTGAAGGATCGTCGTCCCCCCAGCTGAGTCATATACTGAAGTGTTCAGCCCTCGATAGCGTAGACTGAAGTCTCCAGCGGAATTGAGATTCCCCACAGAGTTGTACTCTCCCCAGTAAGCAGGATGATTCCTTCTTCCCCAACCGAGTTTGTAGTTCCCCAAGAGAGTCGAGTCCTTGGAAGCCGCTGAGGCCATGATTGGTTTTCCCCAGTAGAGTGTTGAATAGCTGAGGCTGTTTTTCCCCACCGGAGTCGTTATCTCCAGGAAAGTTTTAGCCGCGAAGGCCGTGCAGTTTATTTCTGCGATCGACATTGTTTTCCTCAGCAGTGGTGGTTTGAATACCCAGTTGAGCGGGTTCAGGTTCTCATAGAACTTTGTTCCCCTGCAGCAGTCGACTGATGTTCGTTCCCCCCAGGCGGGATCCAATTGAGATTGGGGTGACCGTTTCTCCTCGGCAAGATGAGTCCTTCCTCTACCAGAGTGGTTCTTTCTCCTTGACAGGAGGCTTTTCCCTTCAGCATCTATTTTGCTGATGGGGTCGTAACATTTTGCATGGTTGCATAGCATTTACCCTAAACGCGTAGCACTTCCACCGTGTGGAGCATTGCGCCATTGTCAAACATATGCATATGAAACATGAGCTAGGTCGTTACCATTCTTGTTTTGCAGGTGTTCCCCGGCAGGGTGTCTGCTCAGGATGATTCCTGAAATCTCAGAAGAGTTTGCGTGGCTCAGGATGATTCTTGAATTCCCCAGCAAAGTCGTTTGCTCAAGAGGATTCTTTAATTCCCCAGCAAAGTCGTTTGCCCAAGATGATTCTTGAAATTCTCCAGCGAAGTGGTTTGCTTTAGGTGGTTCTTAAAATCCCCGGTGAAGTCGCCAGAGAGGGTTGCTTAAGTTGATGATTAGAATTCCCGGCAGAGTATTTGATCAGGATGATTCCTGAAATCTCCAGCAGAGTTATTGGTTCAGGACGATTCTTGAAGTCGCTGGCAGAGTTATTTGTCCATGATGATTCTTGAAGTCCTCAACAGAGTTGATTCACCCAGAATGATTTATGGAGCCCCGAAGCAGAGTTACTTGATAGTTCTCTGGAACCCCAGCGGAGATGCGTCATCCCCAGCAGGTTTCTAAACAGTGAAGTTGAAACTTCCCTTGAAGACTTGATGATTGAAGTCTGGCAGCGGTGCCGAAACCCCAGACTTTCTGACGAAGTCCAACCGTGATGTCGAAGCCGTTATCTCAGCTGACGCAGAGTGCCTGATGGAAATGGTTTAGATATCCCTATTTGGTTCATGACTGACCGAGAATTCTATTCTCGACTTACTGACGAAGTCCGGCTGACGCCCAATGGCATGATTAACTTGATTGTTAAAAAGTTCCTAATGACCTGATGGGTCCCGAGGAATCCTTCTGCCGCAGTGTCGCAGAATGCCTGATGGCAATATCAGCTATGTATCGCCGGTTACCGAGTGACCAGTGATCCCTTGATGATTTGAGGAAGCAGCTGCAGCGAAATCTGATAATCATCCCGACGGAGATTTGAGAGTAGCCATTCACCAGTTACCGAATAACCGGTGATCCCTTATTGACTTACTGATGAAGTCCGACAAAGATGTTTTCGACGTTCCTAGTGACCTGATAAGTCCATATGCGACGATAAGGAATTCTTCTGCTATGACGCAGAATGCCTGACGGCATGATCGACCATTCATTACCAGTTACCGCGTAACCGGTGACCCCTAGATGACTTGAGGATGAATATCTACAGCAAAATCAGATGATCATCCTAACGGAGATTTGAGATTATACATTTCACCGGTTACCGTGTGACCAATTCTCTAGCTAGTTGTCGCGCAACTATTATTTAAGTTTCTGAAGATTTGTCCCCATCAGAGTACCGTGTACTTGTGCAGTTGGAAAATTTCCGGGTTTGTTGGTATTCAACCGTCTTTCACCTTGATTGTTTGAGAGCCGTTCGCTTCTCACCCAGTCAGGTCCAAGCCGTTTGAATAGGAGCAGCTGTTGCACCCCAAAATTTGCCCAACTTTTCTTTACCTAGCTTATGTTTCATTTCATGCACATTAGCATTATCATTTGCATTTCATTGACATGTATGCAGGAGATCAAGAGGTATGATTACCAACCAAGAACTACAAGCTTATGAAGCTAGCTAAGAAGTTTATTCAAGTGCTCAAGGGTTGATATCCTTGTCAGAGAAGTTAAAAGATCCTCAGAGAGAGTGGTTGGAACCAAGAGGGTGTGTCTCCTAACTTGAGAGTTGTGGGAAGTCATCAGATGATTCTGAAGCCATGAAGTTAGACTTGAGGTCTTGAGAGAGCTCATGAGAAGGGTTGAAGATCACTTTGAGGCCTAGACAGGTCATTGTGCAAGGATCAGAAGCCTTAGCCATGATTGGTGCAGCTAGGGTTTGACTAGGTCAACTGATGATTTGAAGAAGGTTGAGACCTAACCCTAAAGCCATGTGATCATGGATTGATGCACTGAGATGTTCTAAGGATGATTCCAAGGTCAACTCATCATGATTGAAGAGGTTGAGAAGTTTCAAGCTAGGGTTTCTAAGGCTTGACAGTGTAAAATCCCCTAGTTTGACCCCTATCTTCAAAGCAATTTAGCTCAAGATATGATTGTCATCTCATCTTGCCCCCAACATGAATGTTATAGAGCATGATCTTAGCTTTAGTTTGAGTGCTAGAAGTCCTTGATAGGATTTGTAGAACTCAAGTTATGACTTTGACAAGTTACAGGTCATCTGAGGTATGTGAATTTGGAGCTTGAAAGTTGTCCAACTTGCATGAAACCTTTGCCCAAGAAGGATGATTCCCATGAACTTTTGGTCAACATGAATGTTGTTCCTTATCCTCTTATCTATCTAGAGAGTACCATAAGTCCTTGATCAGATTTGTAGAACTCAAGTTATGGCTTTGACAAGTCAAGGGTATTTTGGTCATTTGAAGATTATAGGTCATTTCAATCATAAGGCCATAACTCCTATTTGCAAGCTTCAAATGGGAAAATGTTCAACATAAAACTTGTTCAAAATGATGTTTTAAGGCTATCCAAGAGGTCATGAGAGCTTGGAATAGCTTTCTTTAAAAAATCACAAAAATGGCCTAAAATAAGGGTGAATTTCAAATGAACCAAAGATGGAAATTGAGATTTTTTGATCTACATGTCCAAACCAAGCCATATGACATACCAATTTGATTGTAAAACACATTTTAAGAACATTGACATTGCCAAAATTTTGAATTAAGGGTTAATTTGAGGACTTGCTTTGAAAAGTGGTTACTTACATCATAAGTAACAATTGCCAAACCAATATGTAAGGCATAACCAAGGTTCCTTTCAATCTAAACACTTTGATAATCTCATTTGGAGAGAATTTGGGTGGAAAGCATAATGAATACAAGCTGATGCAAGGACTGTTTTGAGTATACCATGAGATTGGATTTTCAAGTGAAGTGAGATATTGAATTTCTCATTAGAGTGATCTAGAACTTTCTAGATCATTCATCCTTGTTCTATATTTGATTTAGAAGTGGTTCAGAGTGAAGGTTGGTGAGAATTGAGAGAGGAGAATGAGATTGCACTTTGAAACTTCTCATTGCAAATCAAAATCTGTTACAAGGTTAGAGGCCATTTCAGTCCAAGAAATTGATCTCAATAGCTTGCTCTGAGGTTGGTGATTGATCCCAGATCAAATTCGAGGCCAAGTGGTGGAGGAATCGTGAGCTAGCCATTGGAGTTGGAAGCTTGCAACTCAGATTCGGTTTCAAGAATTCAGGGCGTTTCAATTCTTTTCTTTGCATACAGAAGGTTGATTAGAAGCTAGTGAAGGATTCTGCAAGTTCTTGAGGGTTGAGGTGAAGATTCAACCACTATGTTTGCTCAAATTTACCAGGTATGCAGTTCTTGTTCCATGGATTAAATTAGGTAGAATCAATGGGAATTATTGTGTTAGATGCATTGTAGATTGATGTAGGAAGGTTTTTGGATCATCAATTGGGAGATTAGTGACCAATTATGGTTGTTGCAATTTTCGGTTGAGAGTGCGTTCTTGCGAATCTTGAGTTTCTAGAATGAATTAATGGCATGAATGGTGTCAGAAGAGCTTTGCTGTGAAGCTGGGGAAGCTGTTGATTTGCTTTCTTTCCTGTCTGTTTGCCTTCTGTGCAAATGTTATGATGTGACTTGTTTGATTTGGTTGATGCATTAGAATAAGTTCATATCTAGATTCTCCTAAGCTAGGAGCATGATTGCACTAGAGGTTGAGTTGCTCCCTCTGCTTGTATTGTTATTGTATAACTTTGCTTGCTGGTATTTGGTAGAGCCCAACTCCCTTGCCTATGTGGTTTGTATTTGGCTTGAGGTTGAGATGAGCTTGTGGAGGCTGATGTCCCACACACATTTCCTCCCTCACTTGCATTGCATGCATTTTACTGTATATCTGTTTATTGTTTAAGTTGATGCTTTACCTGTTTCTGTTTGTCATTTACATGATCCCTTAGGAATCTCATCTCCTTTGATAAGGAAGTGATGATTAGAACTTTAGGTTGAAACCTATGCATGATAACTTCTAGGAGTTCCCTGTTTCAAACTTCAACCATAGGATGAATCCTTGGCATGACAACATTAGGACTTGATAGTCTCCCTGTAGTTGAGCCTGTTCTCTCTTCTCATCTCAAAACAAATCAAAATACAGTAATAAAGGTTAACTGATGTCGTACGTTACGAGCCTTAAGCTATCTGAGAAAGGATTGTTGGAGAGTTTCTTTTCAACAGTCTGGATGTTTAGTATGGCACCCTTTGGGTGACATACGATGCATTCACTCTCAGGTCATAGTCTCTAGTGCGATATTAGTTGCAAACAACCATAAAAAAACAGTTCTTCCGTAAAAGACAGAAAACAAACTTCAAACATTTTTGCCCCGTGGGCCCATAATTCAAAGGAAAGCTTTTCTGAAGAAAAGAGTGTCGTTAACTCTCAGTTCTACCGCAAACGGTAACGCCTAAGTCTCCAAGGGTCGAGCTGCGTACATCCAACTGCTAGAACTGTTAGTTGACCCTACTCGATAAAACAGATGAATATGAATTCCCGTAATCCGTATTATCCCGAACTATGTAAGCTCTGATCTCTCATGCCTGTTGAGAGTACGTAGGCACACTACTGATGTATTGGCGAGCCACCTCCCCCATCACCCGTAGTTAGCCGAACTACGTTGACTCTGATTTCTCATTCTCTGATGAGAATACGTAGGCATAAAGTGTGACGTTTTACCGAGTCATTTTCTTTTTTTTTTCCAGACCAGCCTTGATAGGTAGATAGTTAAACCAACCCGTCAGATAAACACAACAAGCATGGATCCCATCGAGTACGATGGACGTGAGGGGTGCTAATACCTTCCCCTTGCGTAACCGACTCCCGAACCCAGACAATGGTTGCGATGACCTTGTCTTATACCCTTTCGTCAGGTTTTTTCGATCGTTTCCTTTCCCGCTCTGAGGGATAAATAACGAAAGGTGGCGACTCTTCTGTTTTGCCGGCACCTTATTTTCGCGGTAGCAACACTATGCACGATGCAAATGCAAAGAGGCGTTCCCGCAAAATAAATGCTGGAGGAATGAAGCCAAACTTTCGCTGGGGGAAGAAAAACAACCCTGCTGGGGATATCTCAAAATATCAGAAGTTACAAACTCTACTGAGGATGAACAACCTATTGGAGGAAAGACAACCTGCTGGAGAACAGAAAGGACAGTCCTGCGTGGGTAATAGCCTTTGAAACCACCGACAACCTGGTCGTACCCTGTGAGGACTTCACTAGGGACTAAAGGTGCACATGACCAACTGCTGGGAATGCACATACTTGGCTGACTACTTACTAGCCTGCATCTAACTCTTCCGGGGATAACATGCAAATTCCATCTGCTGGGGGAAATAAGTTTCACATAGAGCCTGCTCCTATGTTAAGGGACTCCGACTGGGGAAACACAATCCCTTAGTTGTTTGCTTCAAAGGTAACGACCCTGCAAATTATGAACAAAAACAAGACATTCTATACAAAAGGAACTATCTTGGTCAATATCCATGACAATTGTTCAGTTAATTAAAAGTTTTAACAATTATTGACTGAGGCCTGCAAGTTTATGCACGTGCAAGTTTATCAAAACATCGGCGTTTTCCACAAACAAAACAGTAAAAGTTAAAACAAGAAACAAACATCAAGTACTGAATAGTATGCGTTTATTGATAACGGGCCTGTAAATAGGCAAAGTTTTTGTTTTACAGTGGATGCAACTCCTGAAAAGAGGAAGCTACACAAAAACAAATACAGATATGTACATAGGTACAAAGAAATTTGTATACATGTTAGCAACGTGGTACAGACAAACACCATGAGCTAATCCTCCTATGACTCGCCTGACTCCGACGCTTTCCCGATGCTCCATCTTCGGAAGAGATTGACTTGGATAATCGACCCTCAGGTACTCCCAAACCACTGAGCGATGTAGTATTAAACTCGAACCGCAGTCATTTGCTTTTTCAATCCCTAACTTTTTCCTGAATCCCCCTTTCGGGTTTTCAATTCACCGGGATACCCTTTTTTGCTGAAGTCGCCTTTTCAGGTTTTCGACTTCGCGGGTGTACATCTTTTCAATTTTTATCCCTAATTTTTGCCTGAACCTTTTCTCTCTTTTTCTTTTTTGGTTCGCCGGGATGCCCCATTTTTGCCTGGACTTTCTTTTTTCGGTCCAGCGGGTCTCTTTAAGCAAAGTATTTTTTAACTGCATCCGAGTTCACAGGGGATGTAAAATCCTCGCCATCCATGGTGGATAACAATAAGGCTCCTCCAGAGAAGACCTTTCGAACAACATATGGACCTTCATAGTTGGGAGTCCATTTGCCCCTGTGATCTGGTTGTGGTGGGAGAATCTTCTTCAGTACAAGATCGCCCGTCTGAAAGCTTCAAGGGTGCACCTTCTAGTCAAAATATTTCTTCATCCGGCTCTGATATAACCGACCATATACGATAGATGCAAGTCTCTTCTCATCCATCAAGCTGAGATGATTCAGTCTATTCTTTATCCACTCTGCCTCATCAAGTTTGACATCAAGCAAAACTGTCAAAGAAGAAATCTCAACTTCCAATGGCAGGACAACTTCCATGCCATACACTAGTGAGAAAGGAGTTGCCCCGGTTGATGTGCGTACCGTCGTACGATAACCGTGTAAAGCGAAGGGCAATATCTTGTGCCAGTCTTTGTATGTTACGACCATCTTTTGCACTATCTTCTTGATGTTCTTGTTGGCCGCTCCGACAGCGCCATTCATCTTGGGCCGATTGGGAGATGAGTTGTGATGCTCAATCTTGAAATTTTGGCACAATTCCTTTATCATCTTATTATTCAAGTTCGAACCATTGTCAGTAATGATTCTTTCGGGAATTCTGTATCTGCAGATGATGTCCTTTTTGATAAACTAGACTACTACTTTCTTGGTCACGTTGGCGTACGAGGCTGCCTCCACCCACTTGGTGAAGTAGTCGATAGCTACCAAGATGAACTGGTGTCCGTTGGATGTGGTGGGCTCAATCTTGCCAATCATATCAATGCCCCACATGGAGAAAGGCCACGGGGATGCCATAACATTCAAAGGGCTCGGCGGCACATGAATCTTGTCTGCATAAATCTGGCATTTATGGCATTTCTTCGCAAAATTGAAACAATATATTTCCATCGTCATCCAATAATACCCTGCTCACAATAACTTTCGAGACATGGCATGTCCGCCGGCATGCGTGCCAAAAGTACCTTCGTGGACCTCTTCCATAAGCAGATTAGCTTCTTTCTCGTCCACACATTACAATAGCACCAAATCGTGGTTTCTCCTGTACAGAACACCATCTGGATTAAAGTAGAAATTGCCAGCGGATCTCCTAAGAGTCTTCTTATCGCGGCTGGATGCCCCAGTCGGATACTCTTGGTTCTTTAGGAAATTCTGGATATCAAAATACCACGGCTTGCCCTCGGAAGCTTCCTCAATGGCGAATATGAAAGCAGGCCTATCAAGGCGAGAAATAACTATTCTGGGAGCCTCATTCCAGAAGTTAACTTTGTACATCGAAGACAACGTCGCAAGGGCGTCTGCCATCTGATTTTCTGCCCGCGGCACATGGTGAAATTCTACCCTGTCAAAGAAAGGCAACAACCTCCTTGCATAATTCATGTACGGTATCAGATTAGGCTGACGAGTCTCCCATTCTCCCTTTATTTGGTTCACGACTAGCACGGAGTCTCCATACACATCAATATTTTTAATTCTCAAATCAATAGCCTCCTCGAGACCCATGATACACGCTTCATATTCAGCCTCATTGTTGGTAACTGGGAATTTTAATCTAGTAGTGAACAGGATGTGAGTCCCATGGGGAGTAGTAATGATTGCCCCAATTCCGCTTCCGTATGAATTAACAGCATCGTCAAATATTAATTGCCATTGGGAACTCCGCTCAGGACCTTCACCATGCAATGGCTCCTCGCAGTCTTTCATCTTTAGGTACAAAATATCCTCGTAAGGAAAATCAAACTTCATTGGCTGGTAATCATCGATTGGCTGCTCGACAAAGTACTCTGACAGAATGCTACCTTTGATAGCCTTTTGCGAAACATACTGAATGTCGTACTCTGTCAGTACCATCTGCCATCGGGCAATCCTTCCTGAAAGCGTCTGCTTTTCGAAGACATATTTGATCGGATCCATCTTCGAAATCAGCATGGTTGTATGATTTAGCATGTATTGTCTCAGACGTTTGGCAGCCCAAGCAGTGCACAACACGTCTTTTCGAGCATTGAGTAACGGGACTCACAATCGGTGAACTTTTTACTCAAATAATAGATCGCATGCTATTTTTGTCCAGTCTCATCATGTTGACCGAGAACACAACCCATGATGTTCTCAAGAACCGTCAAGTACATGATTAATGGTCTTCCGGCTACTGGGGGTATCAATATCAGAGGTTCCTGCAAGTATTCTTTTATTTTTTCAAACGCCTTTTGACAATTTTCATCCCAGACAATCGCCTGATCTTTTTTCAACAATTTAAACATTGGTTCACACGTGGTTGTGAGATGAGATATGAACCGAGCAATGTAGTTCAATCTCCCCAAAAAGCCACGAACCTCTTTCTCTATTTTTGGCGCTGGAATTTCTTGTATAGCTTTTATTTTTGCAGGATCAACCTCAGTTCCTTTTTCACTAACAATAAACCCCAATAGCTTTCCAGATCTCACCCCAAAGGCGCACTTATTAGGATTCAGCCTCAGCCTGGATTTCCTAAGCCTCTCAAACAATTTCAGAAGATTCACCAGATGCTTTTCCTCCGTCTGGGATTTGGCAATCATATCGTCAACATAGACCTCAATCTCTTTATGCATCATGTCATGAAAGAGCGTTATCATAGCACGCTGATATGTTGCCCTAACGTTCTTCAAACCAAAGGGCATCACTTTGTAACAGAACGTTCCCCACGGGGTAATGAAATTTGTTTTCTCCATATTCTCCAGTGCCATCTTAATCTGATTATAGCCCGAAAAGCCGTCCATGAAGGAAAACACAGAGAATTGAGCAGTATTGTCGACCAATACGTCAATATGAGGAAGCGGGAAGTCATCCTTAGGGCTCACCTTGTTCAAATCCCGATAGTCAATGCACATTCGTACCTTACCGTCTTTCTTCGGTACAGGTACTACATTGGCGACCCAAGGAGGGTAAGTTGTAACAGCGAGAAAACCAGCGTCCCACTGTTTCTATACTTCCTCTTTAATCTTTACGGCCATATCTGGTCTCGTTCTTCTGAGCTTTTGCTTGACCAACGGACATTCTTCACGCAGTGGCAAGCGGTGGACCACAATATCAGTGTCTAACCCAGGCATATCTTCATAAGACCAAGCAAAGATGTCACTATACTATCGAAGCATCTCGATCAGTCGTTGCTTGATATCGCTTTGCAGCGCAGCCCCTATCCGGACATTCCAAACAACTTCTTCGGAACCCAAATTAACGACCTCAATCTCCTCCTGAAGAAGCAGAATGATTTTCTCTTCTTGCCTTAAAAGTCGAGTCAGCTCTTCTGGTAAGTCGTCGTCCTCAACAATCTCTTCCTCAACTTGAAATATCGGATGCTCAAAGTCGAAGCAAGTCATAGGGAGTTCTTGATCGGTGTCATCTGAAATATGGATCCTACAAGGGACATGGTTAAATGCTTCAAATGATACGCAAACAAAGCACATAACCACGTTGCCATTTTATTGTTAAAACAAAAACAGAAAAACAAGGATCACAAAATTTGCATGAGAAAAACACCTTTATTTGATGGTTAAAGCAAAGCATACACATAAACAAGTAGGCCCTGAAATAAAACCACTATGCCCGGGGTAGGACATAGGGTTGTACAATAATCGAAAAACAAAGTATTACTGTTTCGTCGTCACTTGAATAAAGTCCTGAATAGACCAGTTGCATAGGCTTTGTCCTGGCACGCTGGGTTTGATCCATGAATCCAGGTCATAGTTGCTATCTTCATCTCCACTATCAGACACAACATTAATTCTTTCAAAATTGACTCCTCCTGGAGTAAACACAATCGGCCCCTTGAACCGTGGCACGCTCTGTGATGAAGATGACGACGACGGGCGATATCCCAAGCCAAACTTGTCCTGCTTAACAGGAATCTCCAGAACTTGACCCCAACCTTTAGTTTCCCCGGCTTGAACTACCGCTTGGGCTTCTCTGTACGAAGACATAGCCACTTCTGGCCTTTCGCTTATGACAGGAGACTTGTCTTTGATCTGCACCCCTTCAAAAGCTTGGCACAATGTTTCATGGATCTCGCCATCCACTTTGACATACTTGAATGATGACAGGTGACTTACCAAGATATCTTCTTCCCCACACACGGTGACAATGCTACCATCGACCATATACTTGAGCTTTTGGTGCAACGTAGACGTTACAGCCCCTGCAGAGTGAATCCAAGGTCATCCAAGCAAACAGCTATAAGCTGGCTGAATATCCATGATGTACAACACAATATCAAACACCTCTGGACCGACCTGGATTGGTAAATTCAATTCCCCAAACACAGACCTTCTAGTCCCGTCAAAAGCTCTCACCACCAAATCGCTTGGCGTGCATAATATGCCTCGGGTATCCAGCTTCAAAAGTGACTTCTTGGGCAAAACATTCAAGGACGAACCAGTGTCAACAAGGACATGAGACATAACCGTGCCCCGACACTTGACTGAGATATGCAACGCACTGTTGTGGTTGTGGCCCCTAGGCGTTAAATCAAAATCTGTAAATCCAAGGCCATGCCCCGCGTTCACGTGCGCAATCACTCCTTCGAGCTGATTGACGGATATCTCCTAGGGTACATAAGCAGTGTCAAGAACTTTCAGCAAAGTGTTCCGATGAGCTTCGAAACAAAGCAACAATGAGAAAATCGAGATTTTGGAAGGCGTCTGCTGCAGATGATCAACAATTTTATAATCACTCTTCCGGATTAGTCTCATAAATTCTTCCACATCTTTAGTCACTGCTTCTTTTTCCTTCTCTTGAGAAGATCCTCCTTCATTGACTTTACCCTTCCCTTTGGCGATTCTCTCAGCCTCTAAATCGGGTGCCGCAAAAATTCTACCGCTACAGGTTATGCCCCCGCTCCCACAAGGTTATCAACTGACCTTACCGGCGGGCACTCCAGGTTAATCTTTTCTCCATTGCAGTAGGCCTCCGCCCCATAATTCCAAGGGATGGCTTTAGTTCTTTCGTATGGAATGGGTCCAACTTTGGTTATGGTGATGGTCGGCCACTTGGGAGGCGCCAATATCGTGACAGTCTTGAACGGGATCGTAACTGTTGCAACTTCACCCTCCTTTTCAGCTATTGCCTCAACAGGCTTCCTTCAGCAGTACAGTCAAATTGCAACGTTCCTTTATTAATAAAACCTTGAATACCTCTTCTTAAACTATTGCATCCCTCAGGCCGGGCTAAACAGTTAACACAATCCGCATCACAACCAGGGAAAACTCCCCCTTTCAGCAACCTGCTTTTTACACAGCCCAGAGGCGTGTTCAGTTCATCTACATTCATGATCAAATTCAGACTGATATCTTCCAAGATAGCACCCACCTTTGCAGATCTGTGAGGCGGCATCAGATTTTTCTCGACATTGGGTGGACCATGATCAAAGTTTATGGCCATACTATCTATCAGGTCCTGCACTTTGTGCTTGAATGCATGACAATTCTCTATGCTATGACCAGGTGCCCCGGAGTGGAGCTCACAATGTGCATTGGCATCATAACCAAAAAGAGGCGTGCCCTTCGGCGGAGCTAACGTTCTTTTCTCAACAAGCTGCAGTTGTAATAAAGTTTGAAAAAGTTGAGCATACGGCATTGGAGGCACATCAAATACTCTTTTCACGGCCCTATCCCGACCTTGGAACCTTTGTGGAGCAGAATTCTGTTGTCTCTGTTGCTGCTGCGGCTATTGTTGTTGTTGTTGAGGTACGGGAATTGTCACACTGACAATCTGCTGCCTGCGGTAAGTCTGACTTATATCCCTTCTCCGAGCACTATATACCGAATTAGTGTCTCCCTGCTTTTTATTCCCAAATACCTTTTTTCCTCCTCCAGCTGAGGCTGATTCTCCTGCTTGAATCTTTCCGGTTTTGATGCCGTTCTCTATACGCTCTCCCAGGAGTATCATATCAAAAAAACTACCCATCGTACAACCGAGAAGCTTGTCAAAATACATACGAGAGAAAGTGCCCACAAAGAGATCCATCAACTCATGCTCTAGCATGGGTGGCTACACCCTAGCTGCAAGCTCACGCCACCTCTGGGCGTACTCTCTAAAACTCTCTCCATTCTTTAGAGAAAGATTCTGAAATTGGACCTTGTTTGGAGCAAGGTCGCTGTTATACTGATAATGTTTTACAAAGGCTTCTGCCAACTCTTTCCAGCTACCAATCTGAGTGGGCTCTAGCCCCATATACCACTCCAGTGACGGTCCCGACAAGCTATCCTGGAAAAAATGCATCAGCATCTTTTCATCACTCGAATAAGAAGACATTCTCCGATAATAAGACTGTACATGAACTCTTGGGCAGGTATCCCCCTTATACTTGTCGAAAGTAGGCGCTTTGAACTTGAGCGGCACCCTCAAGCCAGGAACCAACCCCATATTAGCCATGTCTAACCCCATGGAATTCTGATTGGCAAGACCTCTCACTTGTTCCTCCATATGCTTGAACCTTCGGTCATTTTCTGTGGGCATCTCGAGACCCATGCTCGACATAAAGAAAGCATCCTCTTGACGATCCTCGCCCCAATGAGGTTCCACATTATCATACCCAACGTAAGCGGTATTAGGACCGAAGCCATTCTGATTAAACTTGGGACCATACCCCATATTACCAAAGCCCTGATTAGCAACACCCGGCCCAAAACCAGCGTTGTAGGCACCCATCCCAACACCGTTGTTGCTTGCGTTGCCAAAACCTGCATTGCCAAAGCCCGTATTGCCATAGCCTACATTGGCACCACCAATACCTACACCAGTGTTTCCAGAACCAACACCAAAACCATCATTCCCAGCTCCAACGTTTCCATTGATCTCCACATGTCCGTTACCATTACCAGCTACATTCCCATTCCCAACTCCATTACCGTTCTCAGCAGCATTGAGAATGACCACCAGTACAGCATCACCCGCTCGAGGAGTCTCACAATGAGGAGGATTAGTAGCAACCCCACCATGTAGCACACCATTACCGTCCACTCGTGCAATCAGAGGTTGCACCAGAGTCTGAAGCTGCTCTTGGCCCTTGGCCACAGTTTCCATAACATGCATGAACTGCACCATCCTGTCGCGCATCTCCTGCATCTCAGCTTGCATTTGATCCATGGCTTTCTTGCAATTACTTCTCGTATAGTAACAATGAATTAGCTGATTGACAATCCTAAAACAACCTGCATCAACAGAGGGTTAGGAAAACAGCTCGAGGTACCTGTTATGCAAATGATTCATGCAAATGCAAACGTGTGTCTGTGTCTTAGGGAGATTTCTCCCCCGATTCTAGTGCCAGAGTGCCAGTGCTGATAATAAGAAGTTTGGATTCAGTCACGGAAATAACGTCTCATATATATATAAAGCCCAATGAGGCAGCATACAATGTCACTGAATACATGGAGAATCAATAGCATGACCTTGACCAACAAGTCTGGTGATGGTCAGCATACAGCAACGATCAGAAAATACAAGGATTAAAAAGTAGTCAAGTGTGACAACGGGCGCGAAACTCTTCTAGCAACTCCTTCATTTTGGGATGATCAGGCTAAGTGAGTAACCCTTCTACAAGTAACTCCCTCTGCATGACGGTATACTAGAGACCTTCAACGGAGTCTTCCCATGCTCCTTTGCCAAAACAGTCTTCTAACCTTCGCTTCTTAGACTCAAAAATCTGTTTGTGATCCTTCAGGTTCGCAATAGCCTTGTTTAACATGTCTTCAGCGACATACCTACGAGCAGTTTCATCATTGAACTTCTCCTCGCTGGCCTTTGTTGCTGGCTATAGTGGCATTCCACTACTGGTTGAATTTGGAGATTCTTCAGTATGCATCATCCAGGTTCTGCTTTTTGGTGGCAAGCACATCGTTGACAGCCTTGAAGTCCAAACCTAAACGCTTATGTTCAGCCATCTGTTTGGTCAAGTATGTGCCTAGCCGGTTCACCAGCTTTGTCTGTTTTTTGAAGGAATGGACGACTTCGTTTCTCTCGCTTCTAAGCTGTACAAGTTCTTTTTCCAAATCCTCGTTGTCTTCTTCAACTCTTCTTTCTCAGCCAATACCTGATTGTATTTCTGGATAGACACCGTAGTAGGTTCTTCAACCACTGGAGGGCACTCTTGCTTAGCAGGTGGAAAAGGCATCCCTACTGTTTCTGCCATGCTCTTAATCCAAGTCACATAAGGAGCATAAGCCTGGCTGTTGCTCTTACCTAGCAGTGTTTTCCCTCGTCTGCTGACGTTATTCCAAGCATGCTGGAGCTTGGCTAACATATACCCCTCTAGAGGCCTCGTGAGGTACAGAGATTCCTGCACCTCTTCGTCTTTCAGCGGACCTCTCAAGGCGTACGCAAACTGTCTGACAAGTAATGAGGGATTGTAGTTAATACATCCTTTTCTTCTGATCAAGGGTACATTAGGAAAACCACTACAGTTGTAGATGACTTCAGTACCCAGCATATCTCGATCAAACCAAACGATGCTCTCTGCCGATAAACCCATCAAGCGTTTAGACCACTCAGTTGTGGCTGCAGATGAAACAAAGAGACCCTTCTTGGGCATGTGGCTATCAAACCATCTGTAGAGTAAGGGCACACAACACGATACATTTTTACCCCTTCTATTTTCATTCCTGTAATGGACGGAATGATATACATCACCAATCAAGGTGGGAACTGGATTTCTCGATGCAAAGATATGGAAGGTGTCCAAATCTATAAAGTTCGGCATGTTAGGAAACAAGATGATGCCATAGATGTATAGGGCGAGAATAGAGTTGAATACAATCCAACAACCGTCTTTAGCGCACTGTTGAGCTTTCCCAACCAGAAACTGTAGAGAAAATCCAGGAACCCCATTCCAACTAGTCAGAAGCAACTCTGAAGCATCCAGGTGAAGAGCAACAGCTAGGTTAGCTAGATTAGGCTTAACATCCATGTGAACAAACGACACCTGATTCTTAACTGGTACGCCCAACAGCTCATCATACTCCTCTAAGGTAGGCGCAAGAATGAAGTCTGGAAAAGTGAAGCACCTCAATGGAGGGTCATGGAACTGTAGCAATGCATACAACCCGTTCAACTCATAGACTGAAGGTTTACGAACCAGACTGAGCAACTTCCCATAAGATTTCCTGAATTCACCTTTCACTGTGTCATCTGCCAAGGCAATCAAATGAAGCAACAGAGTAACATCTGGGGTAGGGAGCTTGTAAGCCACATTCTTCTTCAAAGATCCCATGCTGGCAAAACAGAGGGCAAGATTACCAGAACCGAGGGATAGTATATGCACTTGCAACATAGACACACGTTAATGACATGCACATGGGTATGCAAAAATACAAGATGCAATCATGCAACAGGAGATCAAGATTGTGCTGTTGAGGAGATCAAGGATATGTTCCAACATAACCACAACACTGCTCTGACAACAAAACCCTGAAGAGGACCATAATTCTGCTCTGTCAAGAACAAACATATCTCTGATGATAAGAACCCTCTAATACCAACAATACAGATTCACTGTCAAGAAAACCAGGTTGTCTGAAAGTTAAGGTTTCCTGCAATAACCCGACCCAGCTCATAGGTATGGACCTAATCCACTAACACAGGTATGGCATCCTATGCGTTTCCCAGCGTCACAGACTTTCACGAAATGATGATACGTTCACCATTTTTGGTTTGGCATCATCACTCCCTGAAGAGGCCTCACTTAGCTGAGTCACAAATGATCGGTCCCCAGATTTGACAACCCTCCAAACCAACAACCCCTCAAGCCCAAAGGGCCAGAAAAGAAGTCAACCGGGAGAATCTCGTCTGAGCGTGGATTTTACGGGACACTAGTACATGCAAAGCATGCACGCGCCCACTACTTTCCACAACTAATGCTAGGTATACACTCAAGTCTGGGTCTGGTTTATCACTCATCAGAGCCTCCCTCCCACAACAGCACAATAATGATATCATATTGAAAATAAAATGCGGAAAGGAAAATGCGATAAATAAATGCAAACCCAACAGATAAACACGCAAGCGCTAGGATTGACTCGCATAGGGAACCAGCGTCCCCAACAGAGTTGCCAGCTGTCGCTACCGCGAAAATAAGGTGTCGACAAAATAGAAGAGTCGCCACCTTTCGTTATTTATCCCACAGAGAGGGAAACAAAACGATCAGAAAAACCTGACGAAAAGGTATAAGACAAGGTCATCGCAACCATGTCTGGGTTCGGGAGTCGGTTACGCAAGGAAAAGGTATTAGCACCCCTCACGTCCGTCGTACTCGATGGGATCCATGCTTGTTGTGTTTATCTGATGGGTTGATTTACTATCTGCCTATCAAGGCTGGTCTGAAAAGAAAAGAAAATGACTTGGCAGAACACAGCAGTTCTATGCCTACGTATTCCCGTCTGGAACGAGAAATCAGAGTCAACGTAGTTCGCCTAACTACGGGTAACGGGGAAGGTTGTTCGCCGAGATATCGCATCTCGTGCCTACGTACTTTCACATGGCATGAAAGATTAGAGCAAACGTAGTTCAAGCTAACAAGACCACAGGTTGGTTCGAAATGTTTTACCCGAGTAGGGTTAACAAACAGTTCTAGCAGTTGGTGTATGCAGCTCGACCTTTGGAGACTTAGGCGTTTACCATTTGCGGTAGAACCGAGAGTTAACAAAACTCTCCTTATGAAAATGATTTCCAAGGATTAAAGGTCCCAAAGGACAAAAAGAAGTTTGATCTTTGTTTTTGAAGTCTTTTAGAGAAGGAGTGTTTTGAGTTTTGTTTGTAACTCATGTTGCACTAAAGACTTGGACTTAAGAGTGAATGCGTCGCCTGTCACCCAAAGGGTACCACGCTAAACACCCAAGCTATTGAAGAGAAACTCTCCAACAACCCTTTCTCAAGTGCTTAAGGCTCGTAGCGTATAACACGTGTTAATCTTTATTAGATGTTTTAGAAGATGTTTGAAGATGAGAAGAGAAAGGACGCACTAAAGGGGAACTAATCCGATCCTAAAGTTGTCATGCAAAGTTGATCCTATGATTGAGGTTAGGAGGGAGCTACCTACTGTTATCATGTGTGATTAGAACCCTAACGTCTGTCATAACCTCTCTTGAACAAGAGAAGTTAGAGTCCCTAAGGGAACATGGCAAAGGGAAATGACAGCAAAAGAAATAATCTGACATAATAAAATTGTAAGTAAAATGCATGCAATGAAACAAGACAAGCATAAGGAGACAAACTCAACTTCTATAGCAAACAAGCAAAAGCAACACAATACACAGGCAATGGAGACAGACTCAACCTTCAGCCAACAAGCAAAGCCAAACAGTAACAGACAAGTAGAGGGAGACAGACTCTACCTCTAATGCAAACAAGCAAAGGGAGGCAAGCTCAACCTTTCAATGCACTTAGGCCTATAACCAACTATATGAAAGCCTATTCTAATGCAACACACCAAATAAACAGTCACACACATACAGTCAATCAACAAGAATACAACAAACAAAACAGCAAGCCAGCAGCCCACCAACAAAGGAGTATTCTAGCAGCAACACAGCCCAACAGTCTGTAGTTGTCTTCATGTCCAAGTTATCCAGAGGAAAAAAGGGATAAGGCCTTCAACTTCAAGCTTCAACTTGCTCCATCAAGAGATGATATGAATCAACACAAAGATCATTGCATGATGAGGGGAAGCATGATGGAAACCAAGGGAATCCATCATGGCACTCAACCACTCATCTAAGTTTGGTATCCTCAAAGGTTTTACCTTTTGTGGTAGGCCTTTAGTCCTTCCAATGGAGGTAATAGGCTCCCACAAAGGAACCTTGCATCATTGGATAGGAAATGGAATGTAAACCAAAGCAAACCACAATTATGAAGAAGGAAGAAACTCCTAAAGGCTCTAAAAACCCTAATTATACAAGCTCTAAAAGCAACCTTCTAAGTAATGCACCAAATTAAACCTTAAGATTAAGTCTACAGAAGCATCAACTTGTCTACTAAACCACCAAAAAGATTTGGAAACTTATTATGGGCTAATGGTCACTTTTGGAGTTCAACTATGGTAAGTACTATGTTAGAGGCAACCTAAACACAACCTAGATGTAAAATCTATCTAAAATAGTAAATCAACTCCTAAAAATCTATTAAATATGCTAAGGGTTCCTAAAGGTATTGGGAACCTAGGGTAAACAATCCAGAGCCTAAATCAATGTTTAAGGGCACTAATGAAATTCTAAACCAAAAGGTGTCAAGGGGAAGGCCAAAAGGGGAAGCCTCTAAAAACCTAGTTCAAAATTATGCTTAGAGTTATCTAAAAATTATAATAAAATTCCTACAATCTCCTCAAGATGTCTAATACCAGCCAGCCAAATATCAAGTCTTAATTCTATACCAAAAAAGAATACAAAAATCAGCAAGTGACAAGGATAAAATGCCAAATTAAAAGAATTAAAGAAAATGGAAAAATGGCAAATAAATTGGAAATAGAACAAAAATAAAATACAGGAGCATCCAAAAATCAGAAATAAAGCAAGGATCATGCACATATTTTTTCCACATTTTTCTGACCAATATTCAATTTAATATGAATTAAAGAAAATAAAAGCAATTAAAGAAAATGAAAAAAAACAATTAAAGAAAATAAAAAGCCAGGAAATAACCACAATTGTTGGATGAGATTACTAGTCTATCAATCTAATGATCACGCGCGTGCCACCTCATAAATGAAACTACAACGTTTTGATGAGGGTTTTGGTGTGGCTTAGTTGACTTATGCGTAGGGTAGGTTATAATCTGAAGCGTTCAATGTAAAAGTATGAAGATCTAAGGGCCATCAGTGAGACACGCAGGCTGGTCAAGGGTCAAACTTCCAAGAGCGAATATAAAGTGCACGATCTTAAGACCTAGTCAAGCAAAAACCTAGATCTAATGACTCTCCTTCATCTTCCTCATTCAAATCTGAGAAAATGAGAGGGAACAGGGACGGTGGCCGGAGAAGACCTCCGGTTGTCTTCTCCAGCGAGGCAAACATTGCTACATCACGAAACCTAGCCAAAACGCATGGAACTGGTACCGTTCTTCTCGAAATTTCACAAGGATCATGAATCTACTTCCAATTTCCTCTAATTCTCCATGAAAGATCAGTTTCGAAGCTTAATAGAATTTGCACCATGACCTAAATTGTCTCTAAACTTCAAGATGAGGATCCTAAATCCATCTATGTTCCTCCTATAACTTAACCACATGTTCAATTCATGCTAAAACAGACTAGAACTAGAGCAATTTCGAAGAATGCAAACCTGGAAAAAAGCTTGTAATTGAGGTAGTTGCAGTGTGGATCTTGCTTCCAACTCGTGCAGAAATCTTCACTATTGATCACTGAAGCTAATAGGATCCACAATTGGCCTTGAAATCCACTGGAAATGCAAACACGATTTTGAGTTTTAAAGCTTCAATCTCTAACTGCCACAATTGATTTCCTCACCAAAATGCTACCAAACCTGATCTAAAATGGACTCTGAGTTTATATATGATGTGTTTGGACAGTTATCAGGCCCATTGGGAGCCCAATTTAAGATATCCAAAATTCGATTTTCCTTCTAAAATGTGATCATGGCATCCACGAATTTCCTATGTTTCTGCCTTCAAGAAGCTTCAAATACATTGCTTATGGCCTGTTGAGTATGAATGGCTCAGATTGTACCTTCAATTTCATCCCATGGTGGATCTTTGATGTGTGACTTTCTCATGAAGTAACAAAGAAGAATGCCATGAATTATGTGTCAAATTGAAATTATAGCAATGTCATTGTGCTTAAAATGTTATTTCCAATCAAAATATGCACTCACTTGTCATTTTTTGAACACTTGTGAATTATTTTGGATTTTTTTCCTTTTTAATCCCTTTAAAAATCCCCTTTGTCAAATTTCCTTCAATCAACTCTTGTTCTAAGACAAATCAAAGCATCCTTGATACTTTTTTAAACTTAAAATCCCATTTTGAGCAAGTTTCATGTTGTAAAAAACTTCATTTGAGGTTCACAAGATAGTGAAAATGACCTATAATCCAAAATGGCCTATAATCTCACTTTCCCAAAATACCCCTGACTTGTAAACCTTATAACTTGAATTCTACAAATCATATGAAATACTTCTAGTACATTTTGGAATGCTAAGACCAAGACCTACGAATTTCATGTTGGCCAAAAGTTGAGGAGAAACATCCTTCTAGGTCAAAAGTGCCTTAGAAGTTGGTGGACTTTCACAGATAAAATTCACATTCATCTGATGACCTGTAACTTGTCTGGATCATAACTTGAGTTCTATAAATCCAATCATGGACTTCTAGTACTCAAATTAAAGCTAAGAACATGCTCTACAAGTTCAATGCTGGTCATAAGTTGAGATGAAACTTGTATCTTGAGATAAGTGGTATTGAAGTTAGGCACTAAATAAGGGATTTTACATTGAGAACCCTGACTTAGCAACTCCTCACACTCTGGATTCTTCTTGAATTGATCTTGTAATAACACCTCATGTATCTCAACACAACCTTCCATGATCACAAAGACTTATAAATGAGTCTTAATCTCCTTCAATTGTACAATTGACTTAAGGTTGACCAGATGAAAACCCTAATTGCAACACCTTCAATTGTGAGTTTCCACACTTGGCATAAACACTTGAATGAACTCTACCATGACCTTCGAGGCCTCCAATGAGCTTCAATGACAACCTCCACTCCAAACCATGGGCTTATGCTCCCCAAATGATCCTTAGATAGGCTCCTAGACAGGAGATGAACCACATTCACTTGCTTGCCTTTCTTCAAGGACTTTGACTTGCTTCTGCTGACAATAAGTGTTGGATGACTTTGAATATAATCTCTTGATTAGGCCTTGAACCTTTGATAACCTTAATTTTCTAGGCACACCTTTCCTGATCCCCTGCAACATGACTATGCAATGTGAATGCTAGAACAATGATATGCTAATGCAATGAAACATAAACCAAGTAAGGAAAAGGTTAGGAAAATTTTGGGGTACAACAATCATTAGCGGGATTTTATCTAAAAGCATACCATCAGCAATTATGGGTACTATGTTTTCGTCATTCTCCCTCAAATCTTCGCTAAACAACAGTGCGATAAAGGAAGTGAAAATTTTCATGATTTTTGCAATAAAAGGGAAGACGTGAGTGAATACGAATGGATTTGATCAATACATGCATAATTATCACATTACCAATACCATTAATAAGAAACAATGTTTAAAAGCAAGTAGAACTTAATATAAAAGAAACTACAAATGCGCAAAAATGATATGGACACTGCAAGCATTGAGGAACTGGACTTTTCTTTCACACTTGAGCTACCCTTCTTGCTCATCGAGACCGATATAATAACCTTCTTCATATCTACTCTATGCAGCTTCTTCCATGTCATGAACTGATGGGCCCGCCTGATCATATGAAGGATTGATGTGGATATGAAGACCTTGAGGTGTAAATGAGATTATCTTGGAATCAATCAGATCTTGAACCTTGTTCTTGAACTGTTTGCAATCCTCGATTGAATGCCCCATGGAACCATCATGATAAAGGGGGACCCTTATTAATAGGAGGATATTCACCATGTGAAGGGACCAGAGTCACACAAGTAGACCCATAGGATTGCTGACTTTGAACAGTTGAGATGCTTGGGTAAAAAGGATAAGGTACCGAGGATGGAACTTGTGGAGTGTCCCAAATTGTATTAATTTCATCCTCTTCTTCCTCTTGGAAGCTAATAACTGATTCACTTTCACTAGCTGGGATGTTAGAAGTGTCGTGAAGCTTTCCCTTCTTGAGATGACTCTCAATGCATTCTCCTACTAGAACCAAGTCAGAGAAGTTTGATGTCCCATTGTGTCGGTACTGCGAAAAACAACCGGCGGAAAAAACAAAAGAGTTTCCACTTTCGTTATTTATCCCAAAGAAAGGGAAAGGAAGCGATCGGAAAAACCTAACGAAAAAGGGAAAGACATGGTCATTGTAACCATGTCTAGATTCGGTAGTCGGTTACGTAAGGGGAAGGTATTAACACCCCTCACGTCAGTCGTACTCGACGGGATCCACGCATTGTTGTCTATCTAAAAGGGTGTGTTGAAACTATCTAGCTAAAGGCTCAGGGGCAAAGGAAAAGAAAGAAAAAACAGACTGACTCGGCAGAGCATCGCCGCTCTGTGCCTACGTACTCCCTCGTGCAATGGGAAAGTCAGAGTTAATGTAGTTCGACTAACTACGAGTAAAAAAACGGGAAAGGTTGCTCGCTAAGACATCACGTCTTGTGCCTACGTACTTTCATCTTGTATGAAAGATCAGAGCAAACGTAGTTTGGGCTAAAAGGACCACAGGTTGGTTCAAAAGTTTTTTAGGCCCGAGTAGGGTTAACAAATAGTTCTAGCAGTTGGTGTATGCAGCTCGACCATTGGAAACTTAGGCGTTACCGTTTTTGGTAGAACTAAGAGTTAACGACACTCTTTTATCTGAAAAGATTTTTCTGATTAAGAACCCCAAAGGGTGAAAAAGGTTTGAAGTGTTTTTTTGTTTTTTAGAGAAGAAGTGTTTTGAACTTGATTTGTAACTCATGTTGCACTAAAGACTATGACTCAGGAGCGAATGTGTCGTATATCTTCCAAAGGACATATACTAACATTCTAGACAATTGAGAGGCAACCACCCAATCATCATTTCCCAAATAGATTAAGGCTTGTTGCGCACAACATTTGTCATCCTTTAATAAGTGTTTTATGAATGTTTGAAGATGTGAAGAGAAGAGGGAAAACTAATGGGAGACTAATCAATCCTAAAAGTTATCATACAAAGTGGACTTAGAGTTGAGTTTCAAAAGGGAACTACCTAATGTTATCATGCATGGTTAGGCACCTAATGTCTATCATAACCTCAAGAGGTTAGAGAGCTTATGGGGAGCATGGCAAAGAAGAAACAAAGAAGAAGAAGAAAAGAAAGCACATGCAAATGAAGATGCAAACATGAGATGCACAAATAAAATGAAAGTGGGAGGAAAATAGTGTGGTGCAGTAGCCTCCACAAACTCATCTCAACCAAGCATGCATATGGAAATGCAAGAAAGAAAAGAAGAAGAAGAGCTCAAGAAGAAATCAATCCAAACAAGAGCAAACTACACAAAGATGCACCAAAAGTGGGATGAAATGACCTAAGTCAAACAACATCAACCACACCACAAGAATTAAACCAAAATGAAAGATAAAATAAAACCCAAAGCCAAGTGAGGATGGGAGACCAAATGAGGCCAGCAAGGGCCTCATAATACATACTCAACCATAAACATCACAAGCCAAGTGCAAAAGAAGCACAAAAGAGTCCTCAAGGATCCATCATTATAGGTACACTTCAAGTACCTCCTCAAGAGGGACTAAGATACCTTAAATGAGGTTCTAAAGTCATTGGATAGAAGGGAGATGAAGAGAAGAAAGCTCAAAAGCAAAAGCAACTCAATTCAAAAGTAAATGCAAGCAAAAACACCAAGAGTGCAAGCAAACATCACATAGAAGTCATACTTGAAAGTTCAAAAGCAAACAAAAAAATGAGTAAGGAAAAAACAATATCATGACCTAAAATTAAACACACATCATCCTTAACATGTTAGCAACATGAAACAAAAGGGATTGAGAGCTCAAAGGATTCAAAAATGTCATATCCAAATCAAACTAGGTCAAAGTGCATGTATGAACTTCCCTTAGAGGTAACTTGAATTGCAAGTTACCTCAAAATTAGGAAAATGGTTCAAAAATTAACAAATAAAATGCACAAGAAAGCTCAACAAGTTGGCAAACAGAAGCCAAAAGCACAAGGCCAATATCCCCTCAAAGCACCATCAAAAGAAAATTAAATTCAAGATGTACCACTTTGAAATGGGAGAATCGAGGGTCAAAAGGAAAGCACCAAAAGTCAACCCTAAAGTCAACCAGCTAGGGGCAAAATGGTCCTAAAAAATTGTTCAACTCATCAAGTGTATGAGGATCAATTTTTAATCATTGGACCCAAAGGAAATGTAAGAAACAAATAAAAGATCACACAATGTCACAATTTAAATCAATTAATACACTTCCAATATTAAAATCCAATTTTAATTGAAAAATAAAACAAAAAACAAAATAAAAATTTTCCAAAATTAAAAGACATCTCAAAGTGTCTAAAAAGTATTTTTGTGATTTTTTTGGATAATTGGAAGTAATTAAAATTGATTTAAATGCAAACAGAAAATAAACAAAAATAAAATAGAAAATAAAAATAAAATAGAAAAACAGGCGGTGCAAACAGTAAAAAAAAAACAGTTAAAAAGCCAGGCTGGGCCCATGGGGGGGGGGGAATAGCATCTGAGGGCCAAGCGCCCAAAAGGAAATCAGGGTTTCAAACATGATCCACCAAGGCTGGTCAACAAAAGGACCAGCGTGTAATGCAATCCAAGCCGTCTGATCATATGGTAAGCACATCACGTGGATATAAGCATGCCAGCACACTAATGAGAAATTTAAACATAATCAAGTGCGCGTGGTCAAAAGCGGTGCAATGTGTCTTAATCTCAAGCGTTCATGAGAAAAGTAAGCCAATCGTGTGGTTACCAAGTCATCTTCTCCACTGAGAAGTCAACAAACCCATGGAAATCAGAGGGTGGCTGGAGATCCCTTCCGGTCATCTTCTCCGGCCGCCCAGCCACCGTGAAAATTTCCTAGAAAAACACAATTTAAAAATCTCCACCAAAATTAACAAAATAAAAGTGCAAATTCATCCTCTAATCATGAGGAACTCAAATCCAGCCTTAGTTTTCATGTTTGAGCAACACATAGATCAAATTGAAGACAAATGTAAAATGTGCATAAATTGTGAAACTCAAAATCAGCCAACCAAAACCTCCAGAATTCATCTACACTTCACAAGAAGTTAAAATCCATGTTTCATTTGCTCTAAAAACTGAAGAACGAGCCAAAATCCAAACAACAAGATTTGTGCACCAAACAGAAATCACACCAAATGCCAGTTCATTTTATATATTAATGGTCTACATGATTTCTATGTCTTAAATATGCAAGAATGACAGAGAATCAAAGCTTAAATAGAGAGATATGGTGATTTTGAAATTACCTAGTGGAGCACCACCACTGGGTCTTTGGCTGAACCTTCAAACAAATCACCCAGAAGCGTTCCAAATACTTCAATGAAGCCTTTGATGAGCTCAATTTCACTTGATAAGGGCCAAAACTCCAAAATTGATTCTCACTTTTCTCTCCTTTTTTCAAGTTGTTATTTCTGCAAATTCACCACCAAAACGAGCTATGAGGGTTTGGGAAGCTTCCTAACCTTTTATATGTTGGGTTCAGATGAGAATGGAGCTTTAATTCATGCCCTAAAGCCCAATTGACAAATCAATTTTTTCTCATTTTTTCAGTTGCCATACTCGTGTTTTCCTCACTGCACCAACCTCAATTCTGTTCCAAATGAATTCCACATGGCTTGAGTTGATCAAAAGGCCAAGAATTGAGCCTTGTTTTGATTCTATGGTGGATTTCCAATTTGTTACTTCATGATGAAGAAACCATGAAAATGACCAACCAAATGACCTCAAATTGCAAATGTAAAATTGGCATTGTCTTTAGAACATCATTTGCACTCAAAAAATGTATAAATTTGCCTTGAAAAAGTTCCAAATCAATTAAATCCCATTTTCTCATTTTAAGCCTTATTTATGGAAAATTCAAACACCCAATCTTCAATCCAAGCTCCAACCATGACAAGAGATGATTTGGTAATGCAAATGGCCCTATTTGGAGCAAGTTTCATGTTGAAAAGATTTCCATTTGAAGTGTGCAAGTTGGTGAAATGGACCTATAATTTTATGACCTATAATCTCACTTTCCCAAAATACCCTTGACTTGTAAACCTCATAACTTGAGTTCTACAAATCAGATGAAGGACTTCTAGTACTCTTTGGAATGCTAAGACCATTCCCTACAACTTTCATGTTAGAAAAAAAGTTGAGGAGAAACATCCTTCTAAGTCAAAAATGGCTTGGAAGTTGGTTGACGTTTGTTGACTAAAATCACATTCATCTGATGACTTGTAACTTGTCTGCATCATAACTTGAGTTCTATAAATCCAATCAAGGACTTATAACACTAAAAAGAAAGATAATAACATGCTCTACAAGTTCCATTTTGGTCAAAAGTTGAGATGAGACTTGTATCTTGAGATAGGTGGTCTTGAAGTTAGGCACTAAATAGGGGATTTTACACTGAGAACCCTAATTTAGTAACTTCTCACACTCTTGATCCTTGATGAATTTATCTTGAAATGATATATTAGACATCTCAACATATCATCCCATGACCATAGAGACTTGGAATTAAGTTGTAACCTCCTTCAATTTCACAATTAACTGAGGATTTACCAGATGAAAACCCTAGATGCCACATTCTTGCATGGGGATTGTTCCACTTCACACAACAACTTGAAGAAGCTCCAAATGGCTCTCAAAGCACTCAATGAGCTCTCTCAACATCTCATACCCATAATAATGCATTCACAATCCTCTGATACTCTTCAATTGGCCTCCAAGTTAGGAGCTGACCCACGCACATCCATTTATTCTTTCACAAGACTATTGACCACTTCAAGATGACCTGATGACCATTTGAACTTGAGTAACACCCCTTGCATAGGCTCAACACTCTGAGAAGACTTCTCTTGCTATGCACAACCCCTTGATCCCCTGTTCAATGAATCATGTTATGCAATGCAAATTCTAGAACAAAATGAAATGAAACATAAACCAAGTTAAGAAAAGGTTGAGCAAATTTTGGGGTACAATAGATGCCCCTATTCAAACGACTTGGACCTGAATGAGTAAAAAGCAAACGACTTTCACGCAATCAAGGTAAAAGACAGTTAAATACCAAAGAACCCAGAAATTTGCCAATCGCGGAAAATCTGAATATAGATGTACTAATCTCAAAAACACTCCGTTGGGGAAAAAGAATACAAACATCAAAAATAGCGCCATGGTCTGGATACCATATTGGTGAAAAGTAACAACCCAAGTTACCGGAGTCTGGGTACTCCATAGAAATTGGAGCCTGGATGCTCAAAATGATCGGAGCCTGGATGCTCAAAAACACAAATTTGAGCCTGGATGCTCAAAGAAACAAACTGGAGCCTGGACACTCGGTAAAGAATCTGAGTCTGGATACTTAATAATCGGAGCTTGACTGCTTGGTAATAAATCTGAGTCTAGATACTCAATAGCTGGCCTGAGTCTGGATACTCAATAGCTAGCCTGAGTCTGGATACTCAATAGCTGGAGCCTGAATACTCAATGAAATTCGGAGCCTGGATGCTCTATGCCATAAACCTGAGTCTGGATACTCGGTTAATAAATATGAGTCTGGATACTCATTAATTGGAGCCTGGATGCTCAATGCAATCTGAGCCTGGATGCTCTATGCAAATAACCCGAGTCTGGATACTCGGTTAATAAATCTGAGTCTGGATACTCAATAACTGGAGCCTGGATGCTCAATGCTAAAAGAAACATATTCATCAGGATCTGGATATCCTACGAGTTCAAACCAAACGACGTTGTTGGGAAACAAAATAGGTTATGGTATGGATACCACATGGGCTGAGAAAAACATTAGGTTCCAAGGTCTGGATACCATACGGTGATAAGAGATAACAACAATTACTTTGACATGAATATCACAGAGCATCAAATAAACTAATATGGTCTGGATACCATAACTGCCTTTACCGGAGTTTGGATACTCAACGGAGAAAGTACAAACAGTATTCATCAAGGTCTGGATACCCAACTGACTTTACCAGAGTCTAGATACTCAAAGGGGAAAGCATAAAAATACGAGCATAAGCCATGGTCTGGATACCATAAAGAAAAAAGAACACAAATACATTTGTTGTGATTTGGACATCACGAGGGAGCTTGACCGGAGTTCGGATACTCAATGGATCAAGACAAAAGAAATACCTGTTGGAAATTTATTAGAGTCTGGATACTCAAAGGAACTGACTGGAGTCTAGATACTCTACGGACAAAACAATATACCATCAATCGGAAACTCACCGGAATCTGGATATTCAACGGACAAAGAGTGCAACCACAAAACTTATCAAGGTCTGGATACCCAACTGACTTTACCGGAGTCTGGATACTCAAAGGAGAAAGCATAATAATATCAATCACCATGGTCTGGATACCACAACCATCTTTACCGGAGTCTGGATACTCGACGGAAAAAAGGAAAACCTCATCAACTAGGAATGGACCGGAGTCTGGATACTTAACGGGGAAAGGAGATCACCATCATATTTATCATGATCTACTCAGATTCGAAGATATTGTTGGTTAATAACATGAGTCGGGGTCTGGATACCACGCGGGCTAAGAGAAAACACATGGTCTGGATACCAAAGGAAAATATCAAACCTCCGAAGATACACCTGAAACAAAGAGATAACAACCTGGTCTATGTTTCATATGCAAGATGTTTGAAAGTGGCGTAATTCCCCATACAAGATGGGAAGGCTACGCGTTTGAGTAGATGTTATGCATGCATGCAGATGCAATGGAACTGAAACAGCAAAGTAAATGCTAGAGAAACAGAAACCATCCTATCAGAAACCACAAACAACCCTGCAGGGAAAAGCTTACCCATGCCAATAACAATTGGACCTACACTGAAACGAAAAGGCCTCGAAAGGCTCCTCTACCGGGAATAAAGTTCATACATGAACAGGAAATCCAAACTCAACTTAGGATGCAGATCAACACTTGCTGAGGAAAATGCCCGGGATGACTCTCCGGAATATAAACTTTCTGAGTAACAGACAACTCACCGAGTAATTAAAACGTCCAAGCCGAACAACCCAACTTACCTGATAGAGAACAACAATGCCCCGATCGGCCTTCCAATATGCAACTCTCTTGGGTAACAGAGACCTAACTGATAAAAGATGACTGACCTTGAGACTACATCTTTCCCGCTAGGGGATAAATGGTACTGTGGGGAAATCAGCTCTGCCGGAGACCTCAGTCTGCATTGCTGAAAGCTGAGTACCTACAATCAAACAGATGAAGAGGGAAGAGTACCATGCTACTATTGGGGAAAACACTGCACCTACTCTGTGGGGATACGCCCAAACCTTGACTCGCTGGGGAGTAAGCACATACTCATACTCTGCGGAGGATTAAAAGCGCATCGGCAAACTGCCAGGTATATGCTAAAACACTATCATAACTCTACTGGGACAGAGATGCAACTTCACCTGCTGGAGAACAACATTGCTTAAGGAACATATGTATCCCTCTGTATTCATAAAACCTTGCCCCAAGAGTAACAACCCTGCAAAAGGCAAACAGGTAAGATATCCTATACAATAGGGCTATTTTGGTCATTATCCGTTACATTGTTCAATTAATATCAGAGTTTTAACAATTATTGGCCAAGGCCTGCAAGTTTATCTATGCAAGTTCATCAAAAACATCGGGCGTTTTTCACAAATAAAATAGTAAAAGCTAAACCAAAGCACGTAGACAAGTACTGAATAGTATATGTTTATTGACAAACGGCCTGTAAATAGGCAAAGTTTTACAACATATGCAACTCCTGAAAAGAGGAAGCTGCGTAAAACTACAAGTATGCATAAAAGCAAAATACAAAAGTGTACATTTAAAAAAAAAGTACAACAATGTCGGCAATGTGGCGAAGACAAACACCATGAGCTGATACCTCTATGACTCGCCTGACCCTGACGCTTTCCCGACGCTTCGTCTTCAGAAGAGATTGATTCGGATAAACGGCCCTCAGGTTCTCCCAATCCACTAAGCAATGAAGCCATACGTAGACCGCAGTCATTTGCTTCTCAATCCATAACATTTGCCTGAACCGTCCTTTCGGGTTTTCGATTCACCGGGATACCCATTTTTGCCAAAGTCTCCTTTTCAGGTTTTCGAATTTGCGAGTTTACATCTTTTCATTTTTATCCCTAATTTTTGCCCGAACCTCTTTTCCTTTTTTATGTTTCGCCGGGATGCCCCATTTTTTCCTGGACTTTTCTTTTTGTATCCAGCGGGTCTCTTTTAAGCAAAGTATTTTTTAACTGCGTTCGCGTTCACAGGGGATGCAAAATCCTCACCATCCATGGTGGATAGCACTAAGGCTCCTCCAAAGAAAACCTTTCGTACAACATATGGACCTTCATAATTAGGGGTCCATTTCCCCCTGTGATCAGAGTGTGGTGTGAGAATCTTTTTCAGCACAAGATCGCTCGTCTGAAAGCTTCGAGGGCGCACCTTCTTATCGTAAGCTTTCTTCATTCGGCTCTGATACAACCGACCATATGCAATAGATGCTAGCCTCTTTTCATCCATCAGGCTAAGCTGATTCAATCTGTTCTTGATCCATTCTGCCTCATCAAACTTTACGTCAACCAAAACTCTTAAAGAAGGAATCTCGACTTCTAACAGTAGGACAACTTCCATACCATACACTAGCAAGAAAGGATTTTCCCCGGTTGATGTGCGTACCGTCATACGATAACCGTGCAAGGCGAAAGGCAACATTTCATGCCAATCTTTGTAAGTAACAACCATCTTTTGCACTATCTTTTTTATGTTCTTGTTGGCCGCTTCGACATCGCTATTCATCTTCGGTCGATAGGGAGATGAGTTATGATGTTCAATCTTGAAGTTCTGGCATAACTCCTTCATCATCTTATTGTTCAGATTCGAACCATTGTCAGTAATGATTCACTTAGGAATTCCATATCTGCAGATGATGTCCTTCTTTATGAATCTTGCTACTACTTGTTTGGTCACATTAGCATACGATGCTGCCTCCACCCACTTAGTGAAGTAATCGATTACTACTAGGATAGAAAGGTGTCTGTTAGAAGCAGTGTGCTCATTCTTTCCAATCATATCGATGCCCCACATAGAGAACGGCCAAGGGGATGACATAACATTCAACAGGCAAGGCGGCACATGTATCTTATCAGCATAAATCTAGCATTTATGGCATCTCTTCGTGAATTTAAAACAATCTGACTCCATTGTTAGCCAAAAATACCCAGCTCGCAGTATCTTCCGAGTCATGGCATGTCCGCCGGCATGCGTGCCAAAAGTACCCTCGTGGACCTCTTCCATAAGCAAGCTTGCTTCTTTTTCATCCATACACCTGAGTAGTACCATATCATGATTCCTTCTATAAAGCACACCGTCCGGGTTGAGGTAAAAGTTACCAGACAATCTTCTAAGAGTCTTCTTATCCTGGGTCGATGCCCCTGGCGGATACTCTTGGTTCTTAAGGAAATTCTGGATGTCATGGAACCATGGTTTACCATCGGAAACTCCCTCAATGGCAAATATGAAAGTGGGCCTGTCGAGGCTTGAGATGACAATCCTTGGAGCTTCATTCCAAAAATTGACCTTGTACATTAAAGACAGTGTAGCCAGAGCGTCTGCCATTTGATTCTCCGCTCTTGGCACATGGTGGAAGTCTATACGATCGAAAAATAGTAGCAGTCTTCTTGCATAATCCTTATAAGGGATCAGATTGGACTGACAAGTTTCCCATTCTCCTTCAATCTAGTTAACAACTAGCGCTGAATCGCCATATACATCAAGATTCTTGATCCTCAGATCAATAGCTTCTTCCAGACCCATGATGCATGCTTCGTACTCGGCTTCATTATTAGTGCAAGGAAAAGTTAATCTGGAAGTGAAAGGGATATGAGTTCCATGAGGAGTCGTGATAATTGCCCCAATTCCACTACCATATGAATTAATTGTGCCATCAAATATCATTTGCCATTGAGAACCCTTCTCCGAACCTTCAGTGGGTAATAGCTCATCACTTTCAAGTACATAATGTCCTCATCAGGAAATTCAAATCTCATTGGTTGGTAATCATCAATTGTCTGTTCAGCAAGGTATTCTGACATAATACTCCCTTTAATGGCTTTCTGGGAAACTTACTGGATGTTGTACTCTATCAGTACCATTTGCCATCTGGCAATCCTTCCAGAAAATGCCTGATTTTCAAAGACATATTTAATCAGATCCATCTTCGAAATTACCATGGTTGTATGATTGAGCATGTACTGTCTTAAATGTTTGGCCGCCCAAGCAAGTGCGCAACACGTCTTTTCAAGCATTGAGTAACGGGACTCACAATCTGTGAACTTTTTACTCAGGTAATAAATCGCATGCTCTTTTCTTCCTGTCTCATTGTGTTGACCGAGAACACAGCCCATACTATTCTCAAGAACCGTTAAATACATGATTAATGGCCTTCCAGCTATTGGGGGTATCAATATTGGAGGCTCCTGCAAATACTGTTTTATTTTATCGAATGCTCTTTGATAATTTTCATTCCAGACAACCGCCTGATCTTTCTTTAACAGTTTAAACATTGGTTCACACGTGGCTGTTAGATGAGATATGAACCGAGCGATGTAGTTCAACCTCCCTAAGAAGCCACGAACCTCTTTTTCAGTCTTCGACACTGGCATTTCTTGAATAGCTCTTATTTTTGCAGGATCTACCTCGATTCCTTTTATGCTGACGATAAACCCCAATAACTTTTCGGACCGAACTCTGAAAGTGCACTTATTTGGATTCAACCTCAATTTGAACTTCCTCAGCCTCTCAAACAACTTCAATAAGTTGACCAGATGATCTTCCTCTGTTTGGGACTTCGTAATCATATCATCAACATAGACCTCGATCGCATGATGAATCATATCATGAAACAAAGTCACCATTGCCCGCTGATAAGTTGCCCCTGCATTTTTCAATCCAAACGGCATCACCTTATAGCAAAATGTTCCCCACGGTGTAATGAATGTTGTTTTCTCCATGTCTTCCGGTGCCATTTTTATTTGATTATAACCAGAGAAGCCATCCATGAAGGAAAACACCAAAAATTGAGTCGTATTGTCGACCAACACGTCAATGTGGGGGAGCGGGAAATCATCCTTTGGGCTCTCCTTATTCAAATCTCTATAACCAACACACATTCGCACCTTACCGTCCTTCTTTGGTACCGTCACGATGTTGGCGACCCACGGAGGGTAAGTTGTCACGGCTAAAAATCCAGCGTCCAACTGCTTTTGAACTTCTTCTTTGATTTTTACAGCCATGACTGGTCTCGTCCTTCTAAGCTTCTTCTTGACGGGTGGACATTCTTCCCGAAGTGGTAAGTGATGAACCACAATGTCAGTGTCATGTCCGGGCATATCTTCGTAAGACCAAGCAAAGATGTCACTATACTCTCGAAGCATCTCGATCAGCCTTTGCTTGATGTCATCTTGCAATGCAGCCCCTATTCTGACATTTTTGACAACCTCTTCCTAACCCAAGTTGACGACCTCAATCTTTTCTTCATGAGGCAGAATGATCTTCTCTTCTTGTCTCAAGAGTCTAGCTAGCTCTTCGGGCAAGTCTTCATCCTCATCAATCTCTTCTTCAGCTTGAAATATCGGGTTATCAAAGTCGAAGCGAGTCATAGAAGATTCTTGATTGGTGTCATCTACAATGATGTGAGTCCTGCAATGAAAATGGTTAAGTGCTTCAAATGATATGCAAACAAACACATTGCCATTTTATTGTTAATAAATAAAAACAAGAAAACCAGAGATCTCAAAATTTGAATGGAAAAATGCCCTTTGAGTAATAGAAGAAACAATATTCAAACATAAACAGACAAGCCCTGAAATAACAAACCACTATGCTCCGGGTAGAACATAGGGTCGTACAATAATTGAAAAACAAAAGCATTACTACTCATTGGTCACTTGGGAAAATTCCTCAATGGACCAGTTGCATAAACGCTGTCCTGGAATGCATGGCTTGATCCAGGCATCCATATCGTAGTCACTGTCTCCAACTTCGTCATCAGAAATGGCATTAATCTGCTCGAAGAAGACACCCCCGCTAGTAAACCTGGTCGGCCCCTTGAACTTCGGCGTGCTTTGTGAAGTCGATGGATGCTACCCCAGACCAAACTTGTCTTGCTTCTGAGGTATATCAATCACCTGCCCCCAGCCTTGGGCTGAACCAGCTTGCACCACAGCCTGCGCTTCTTTGAAAGAAGACATAGCCACCTCAGACTCTTTTCTCACCACCAGAGACTTCTCCCTCAACTGAACGGTTTCAAAGGCTTGACACAGAGTCTCATGAATTTCCCCATCTACTTCGACATACTTGAAAGAAGACAGGTGGCTGACCATGATGTCCTCTTCTCCACACACTGTCACAACACTGCCACCAACCATGTATTTCAGCTTCTGATGCAGAGTCGATGTAACAGCCCCAGCCGAGTGGATCCATGGTCTGCCCAACAAACAACTATAAGCAGGATGAATGTCCATGATGTAAAGTACGGTGTCAAAAACTTCCGGGCCCACTTGGATAGGCAAAGTCAGCTCACCAAAGACAGACCTCCGAGTATCGTCGAAAGCACGTACAACCAAGTCACTTGGTGTACAGGTACTTCCCCGAGTATCTAGCTTCATAAGTGCCTTCTTTGGCAGCACATTCAAAGATGATCCTGTGTCAACAAAGACATGAGACCTAACCACTCCTCTACATTCAACAGAAATATGCAGCGCACAATTGTGGTTTCTGCCCCTTGGCGTTAAGTCTAAATCTATAAACCCAAGACCATTTCCCGCGTTTACATGCCCAACAACCCTTTCAAGTTGATTCACTGATATTTCTTGAGGCACAAAAGTGATAGTCAACACTTTCATCAACGCATTCCTGTGCTCTTCAGAACTCAACAACATCGATAATATTGAAATTTTGGAAGGTGTCTGTTGTAAGTGTTCGACTATCTTGTAGTCTCTCTTGCGTATCAGCCTCATGACTTCCTCCACATCCTTCTCCAAAGATTCCCTCTCGCCAGCCTGGGAATTTTCTTCTATTACCATCTTACCTTTCCCTTTATCTGCTTTTTCAGCCACCACTTCAGGCGATGAAAAGACCCTTCCACTTCGGGTGATCGCTTCTGCTCCCACAACATTCTCTGCTGACTCCACAGGAAAACTCTTCAAGTCTATCTTCTGACCATTACAATACACCTCGGCTTCGTAGTTCCAAGGAATAGCCTTGGTACTCTCATATGGCACAGGTCCTTCTTTGGTAATAGTGATTGTTGGTGGCCTAGGAGGCGCTGAGATAGTTATAGTCTTATATGGGATCGAGATCGTAGTGACCTCATCCATCCCTTCATCTGCTACCTCAACAGGTTTCTTTTCTGCGGTTCGTTCAAACTGCAATGTCCCCTCATCTATCATTCCTTGGATGCATCTTCTCAAATCAACGCATCCCTCAGGATGACTTAAACAATCAACACAGTCCTCACTGCCGCCTGGGAATACACCTCTTCCCAGCAATTTGTCTTTCACAAACTTCAATGGAGTTGTTAGTTCATTCACATCCATTATCAAGTCTAAATTCTTCTCCACCAAAATAGCACCAACCCTAGCCTGCCCATGGTTTGGCATAGGGTTTTGCACAACGTTAGGTGCATCATGAGAAAAATTTATTGCTTTGCTGTCAATGAGATCCTGCAGCTTGTGTTTAAAAGCCTTGCAATCGTCAATAGAGTGACTAGGCGCTTCAGAGTGAAACTCGCAACGAGCATTTGCGTCGTAGCCGGGTGGGGGAGGACCTGTCAAAGGAGCTAGAGTCCTTTTCTGAATTAATTGTAGCTGTAATAAAGTTTGAAGCACTTGAGAGTATGGCATCGGTGGGGTGTCAAATACTCTATTTGGCCTGGCCTTATCAGGAAACCTCATATAACCTTGCTGATTTTGTTGTTATGGCTGATACTGCCTTTGTTGTTGTTGTTGTGGTTGCTGTTGTTGTGGCACAGGAATAGTGACACTGGCCACTTGCTGTAGGCGATACTGGTTATGTGGATGACCCCTTTCTCTTTCTCTAGAACCTGTCACTGAGTTAACGTCACCTTCACGCTTCTTATTCCCAAATACCTTCTTCCCTCCTCCTCCAGCTGAGGGTACTTCTCCCGCTTGAATCTTTCTGAGCTTGATTCTGTTTTCCACCCTTTCACCGGTGATTATCAAGTTTTAAAAACTTCCCGACATACTGCTAATCAGTTTTTCATAGTACACTCCCGGTAAAGTAGCAACAAACATGTCAATGAGCTCGCGCTCTACCATGGGAGGTTGCACTCTAGCAGCAAGCTCTCGCCACATCTGGGCGTATTCTTTAAAGCATTCGTTATTCTTTTGGGAAAGATTCTGCAGCTAGACTCTATTTGGTGCAAGGTCACTGTTGTACTGATAGTGCCTTACAAAAGCTTCGGCTAGGTCTTTCCAGCTACGGACGTTAGTGGGCTCCAACCCCATGTACCACTCCAAAGAAGGACCAGACAAGCTGTCCTGGAAAAAGTGCATCAAGAGTTTTTCATCGTCCGAGTACGCAGACATCTTTCTATAGTACGAACGCAGGTGAACCCTCGGGCAAGTGGTGCCTTTGTACTTATCAAAGTCAGGCACTTTGAATTTGTGAGGCACCCTTAAATCAGGAATCAAGCCCAAATTGGCCATATCTAAACCCATGGAATTTTGGTTTTCGTAGCTTTTCATCTTGTCTTCTAAAAGCTTAAATCTTCTGCTCGCTTCAGCTGACATTTCAAGCTTGAAGTCTCTCGTTGAGAAAACATCTCCTTGCTGATCCTCAAGCCGAGGATTACGCAGATTTCCATGAATAGCACAATCAGCTTCATGGTCATAAAAACCATCATTGTTACCAGCATACTCGCCTTCTCCAGCACCAATACCCATATTTCCCATGTTTCCGAAGACATTTCCAACCCCTCCAATGTTACCATCATTACCATTTCCTCCAACATTCCCAGCGTTACCATTCCCTCCAGCATTAAGGATAGGTACAAAAGTGTTAACTTGGGGAGTCTCAATGTGGGGAGGGTTAGCAGCAACCCCACCGTGTAACATACCATCATTATCAACTCGCACAATCAGAGGTTGCACTAAAGTCTGAAGTTGTGCCTGGCCACTAGCAACCCCTTGCATGACCTCCATCAGTTGTGCCATCCGATCTCTCATCTCTTGCATTTCTGCCCGCATCTAATCCATCAATCTTTTCTGGTTTCTTCTGGCACCGTACCGGTGAGTTATCTGATCTGCAATCCTGAAACACTAGTGGAGTACAAGAAACAAGATAAGGTTAACAGTTCCGATGCACCTGCAAATGCGAGAAACAAGCTAAAATGCAGACATGTATTTATGTAACAGGGAAATTTCCCCCTCGATTCTAGTTTCCAGGAAAAACATAACAATGGAGAACTCTGTGGACAAGCATAGAATACCAACTCCTCGTATATAGATCAAAAGCCAACAGGTAATGTACAAGCTACAACTGAGTACAAATAAGGAAAAGACCTCAACCAACAAGCCTGGCGATGGTCAATTCAACAAATAAACAGCAAAAACTACAACAGAAATAGACAAAACAGGTCAAGCAGGATGACCTGATCTGAAATCCTCTAACAACCTCAGTGTCTCAGGATGATCCGGCCTAGCAAGTAGCCCCTGAATAAGCACGTCTTGCTGGCTAACAGTATGATGTATGCTATCAACGTGATCCTCTAAAGCTTCTTCCCCGAAACATGCCTCAAGCCTTCGTCTCTTGGAGTCAGCTCTCAACCTGAGATCCTTCAAGTTCGTGATCACTTTATTCAACTTGTACTCACTGTCTCGTCTAAGTGATGCTTCTGCTGCAATTTCCCCATCTTTGGCATTAAGCTGAGCCTTCAGCTTGCTGATCTGAAGTTTTAACCTGTCATCGCGCTCCTTGTTGTTAGTGAGCGTGGCATTCCATATTGACTCAAACTTGGAAATCCTCAGATAAGCCCTATCCAACTCTTCCTTCTTAGTGACAAGAACTCTGTGGACGAAGTTCAAATCTCGGCCTGTACGCTCTCTGTCGTTAGTCTCCTTAGTCAGATACGTACCCAGTTTATTCACAAGCTCGGTTTGTCTCCTGAAAGAATGAACTGCATCTACCTTCTCACTTTGAAGCTGGATAATCTCTTTCTCCAATTCTTCATTTGCTTTCTTCAGCTCTTCCTTCTCAAACAAAACCTGATTATACTTTAGAATGTCTAATGTAGTAGGCTCTGCAATCTCAAGAGGATGCACAGGCTTAGCAGACGGATATGGCATCATTAGCTCCTTTGCTCTACTCTGAATCCAAACAAAATAGGGAGCGTATGCTTGACTATTACTCTTTCCCAAGACAACCTTTCCTCTCCTGTTGAAATTACTCCAGGCATGTTTAACTCTAGCTAAGGTATCCCCCTCCAACAAACCAGTGAGATACAGAGATTCCTGTATCTCTTCATCCTTCGGAGGACCTCTCAGTGCATACCCAAATTGTCTGATAGCAATGGACGGGTTATAGTTTATGCAACCCTTCCTTCCGACCAGCGGGACGTTAGGAAAGCTTCCACAATTATAGATAATCTCAATGCCCAAAATATCCCTATCAAACCACACAATGTCTTCGACAGACAATCTCATCAAGCGCTTGGACCATTCCGATGTACCCGCAGTATCAGAGAACGGACCAGTCTTGGGAAGGTGGCTCATGAACCATATATAAAGTAAAGGTGTGCAGCAAGATACACGTTTCCCTCTCCTGTTCTCGTTCTTGTAATGTACGGAATGATAAACATCACCCAATAGAGTGGGTATGGGATTCTTCGAAGCAAAGATATGGAATGCATCCACATCTACAAAATCTGGGATATTCGGGAATAAAAGAATGCCATAAATACATAGGGCCAATATAGCGTTGAATACCACCCAACAACCTTTCTTAACAAACTGTCTAGCCTTGTCCACAAGAAAAGGTAACGGAAACCCAAACATTCCATTCCTACTAGCTAACTTCCCTTTCAACTTAGAGACATCCAAATGTAAAGCTTTAGCAAGTTCAGACAGATCTGGCTCTCCCTCAACATGATAGAATGGTATCTGGTTCAGAATGGGCACTCCTAACAGTGCAGAAAACTCCTCCAACTTTGGTGCTAGCATAAAACTCTGAAAGGTGAAGCCTCGCAACTGAGGATCATAGAATTGCAGCAATGTCTGAAGGCCATTCAATTCATCCAAAGAAGGTTTGCAAACAACACTCAAAAGCTTCCCATAAGACTGTTTGAAATCTTCCATAACCTTCTTGTCAGCTAAAGAAATCAAGCTTCGCAGAGTTCTAATATCAGGTGTAGGAAACTTGTAGGCCAGGGTCCTCCTCAAGGGCTCCATGTCAGTAATAAGAGAACAAGATCACCAGAATCGAAGAGGAAATATACACCTACAACATAGACACATGTTAATGAAATGCAAATGAAAATGCAAATGCAAATGCAAACAAGGGATCAAGACTATTGTGTTGTTGGTCGAGAAGAACCAGCGCTTCGCCTTAGCAAGAACAAAGTACCGACAATAGGACCCACTGATAAACAGATTCACACTATAAAGAACCGGGTATTCTGAAAGCCAAGGTTTCCTGCATAACCCAATCCCTCTCACAAGTATAGACCTATCCACAGACAAAGGTTCGGCATCCTATGCGTTCATCAGGGTCACAGACTTTCGAAAAATGATGATACGTTTACCATTTCAGGTTTGGCATCATCATCTCACGAAGAAGCCTCACTTAGTTGAATCACAGATGATCCGTCTCCAGAGTCGACAACCCTCAAATCTGAAATCCTCTCAACGGCCCACTGGGCTGGAAAGAAAGTCATCAAAGAGAATCTTGTCTGAGCGCAAATTTCATGGGAACTAGTGCATGCCTAACATACAGGTTCACCACTACTTTTCGCTTCTAATACTATGTTTGTACTCAAGCCCAGGTCTGGCTTATCACTCAGTGGAACTTCCCTCCCACAGCACAACAGTAATGACATATGATGTGGAAAATAAATGCGGGAAAGTAAAATGCGAAAGTAAATAAAGCACACATATACAACACCCAAAGATAAATAGACAAGCGCTAGGATTGACTCGCATAGGGAACCAGAGTCCACAACAGAGTCGCCAGCTGTCGCTACTGCGGAAAAAAAAACCGGCAAAAAAAATAGAAGATTCGCCACTTTCGTTATTTATCCCAAAGAGAGGGAAAGGAAACGATCGAAAAAACCTAACAAAAAAGGGAAAGGCAAGGTCATCGCAACCATGTTTGGATTCGGGAGTCGGTTACGCAAGGGGAAGGTAGTAGCACCCATCACGTCTGTCGTACTCGACATGATCTACGCATTATTGTCTATCTAAAAGGGTGTGTTGAAACTATCTAGCTAAAGGCTCTGGGGCAAAGGAAAAGAAAGAAAAAAAACTGACTCAGTAGAGCATCACCGCTCTGTGCCTACGTACTCCCTCGTGCAATGGGAAAGTCAGAGTCAACGTACTTCGACTAACTACGGGTAAAAAAAGGGGAAAGGTTGCTCACTAAGACATCGCGTCTTGTGCCTACGTACTTTCATCTGGTATGAAAGATCAGAACAAACTTAGTTCGGGCTAAAAGGACCACAAGTTGGTTTAAATGTTTTTTAGGCCCAAGTAGGGTTAACAAATAGTTCTAGCAGTTGGTTTATGCAGCTCGATCATTGGAAACTTAGGCGTTACCGTTTTCGGTAGAACTAAGAGTTAACGACACTCTTTTATCTGAAAAGATTTTTCTGATTAAGAACCCCAAAGGGTGAAAAAGGTTTGAAGTATTTTTTTGTTTTTTAGAGAAGAAGTGTTTTGAACTTGATTTGTAACTCATGTTACACTAAAGACTATGATTCAGGAGCGAATGTGTCGTATATCGTCTAAAGGACATATACTAACATTCTAGAAAATTGAGAGGCAACCACCCAATCATCATTTCCCAAATTTCTTAAGGCTTGTAGCGCACAACATTTGTCATCCTTTATTAAGTGTTTTATGAATGTTTGAAGATGGGAAGAGAAGAGGGAAAACTAATGGGAGACTAATCAATTCTAAAAGTTATCATACAAAGTGCACTTAGAGTTGAGTTTCAAAAGGGAACTACCTAATGTTATCATGCATGGTTAGGCACCTAATGTATATCATAACCTCAAGAGGTTAGATAGATTATGGGGAGCATGGCAAAGAAGAAACAAAGAAGAAGAAGAAAAGAAAGCACATGCAAATGAAGATGCAAACATGAGATGCACAAATAGAATGAAAGTGGGAGAAAAATAGTATGGGGCAGTAGCCTCCACAAGCTCATCTCAACCAAGCATGCATATGGAAATGCAAGAAAAGAAAAGAAGAAGAAGAGCTCAAGAAGAAATCAATCCAAACAAGAGCAAACTACACAAAGATGCACCAAAAGTGGGATGAAATGGCCTAAGTCAAACAACATCAACCACACCACAAGAATTAAACCAAAATGTAAGATAAAACAAAACCCAAAGCCAATTAAGGATGGGAGACCAAATGAGGGAAGCAAGGGCCTCATAATAGGTACTCAACCATAAACATCACAAGCCAAGTGCAAAAGAAGCACAAAAAAGTCCTCAAGGATCCATCATTTTACGTACACTTCAAGTACCTCCTCAAGAGGGACTAAGATACCTTAAATGAGGTTCTAAAGTCATTGGATAGAAGGGAGATGAAGAGAAGAAAGCTAAAAAGCAAAAGAAACTCAATTCAAAAGGAAATGCAAGCAAAAACACCAAGAGTGCAAGCAAACATCACATAGAAGTCATACTTGAAAGTTCAAAAGCAAACAAAAAATGAGTAAGGAAAAAACAATATCATGACCTAAAATTGAACACACATCATCCTTAACATGTTAGCAACATGAAACAAAAGGGGTTGAGAGCTCAAAGGGTCCAAAAATGTCATATCCAAATCAAACTAGGTCAAAGTGCATGTATGAGCATCCCTTAGAGGTAACTTGACTTGCAAGTCACCTCAAAATTAGGAAAATGGTTCAAAAATTAACAAATAAAATGCACAAGAAAGCTCAACAAGTTGGCAAACAGAAGCCAAAAGCACAAGGCCAATATCCCCTCAAAGCACCATCAAAAGAAAATTAAATTCAAGATGTACCACTTTGAAATGGGAGAATCGAGGGTCAAAAGGAAAGCACCAAAAGTCAACCCTAAAGTCAACCAACCAGGGGCAAAATGGTCCTCAAAAATTGTTCAACTCATCAAGTGTATGAGCATCAATTTTTATTCATTGGACCAAAAGGAAATGGAAGAAAAAAATAAAAGATCATACAATGTCACAATTTAAATCAATTAATACACTTCCAATATTAAAATCCAATTTTAATTGAAAAATAAAAAAATAAAAAAAAAAATTTCCAAAATTAAAAGACATCTCAAAGTGTCTAAAAAGTATTTTTGTGATTTTTTTGGATAATTGGAAGTAATTAAAATTGATTTAAATGCAAACAGAAAATAAACAAAAATAAAATAGAAAATAAAAATAAAATAGAAAAACAGGCGGTGCAAATAGTAAGAAAAAAATAGTTAAAAAGCCAGGCTGGGCCCAAGGGGGGGGGGGCGAATAGCATCTGAGGCCCAAGCGCCCAAAAGGAAATCAAGGTTTCAAACATGATCCACCAAGGCTGGTCAACAAAAGGACCAGCGTGGAATGCAATCCAAGCCGTCTGATCATCTGGTAAGCACATCACGTGGATATAAGCTTGTCAGCACATTAATGAGAAATTTAAACATAATCAAGTGCGTGTGGTCAAAAGCGGTGCAATGTGTGTCTTAATCTCAAGTGTTCATGAGAAAAGTAAGCCAATCGTGTGGTTACCAAGTCATCTTCTCCACTGATAAGTCAACAAGCCCATGGAAATCAGAGGGTGGCCGGAGATCCCTTCCGGTCATCTTCTCTGGCCGCCCAGCCACCTTGAAAAATTCCCAAAAAAACACAGTTGCCAAATCTCCACCAAAATTAATAAACTAAAAGTGCAAATTCATCCTCTCATCATGAGGAACTCAAATCCAACCTTAGCTTTCATGTTTGAGCAACACATATATCAAATCGAAGATAAATGTAAAATGTGCATAAACTGTGAAACTCAAAAACAACCAACCAAAACATCCAGAATTCATCTACACTTCACAAGAAGTTCAAATCCATGTTTCATTTGCTCTAAAAACTCAAGAACGAGCCAAAATCCAAAAAACAAGATTTGTGCACCAAAAAGAAATCACACTAAATGCCAGTTCATTTTATATATTAATGGTCTACATGATTTCTATGTCTCAAATATGCAAAAATGGCACATAATCAAAACTTAAATAGAGAGATATGGTGATTTTGAAATTACCTAGTGGAGCACCTCTATTGGGTCTTGTCTTTGGCTGAACCTTCAAACAAATCACCCAGAATCGTTCCAAATACTTCAATGAAGCCTTTGATGAGCTCAATTTCACTTGATAAGGGCCAAAACTCCAAAACCGATTCTCACTTTTCTCTCCTTTTTTCAAGTTGCTATTTCTGCGAATTCACCACCAAAACGAGCTCTGAGGGTTTGGGAAGCTTCCTAACCTTTTATATGTTGGGTTCAGGTGAGAATAGAGCTTTAATTCATGCCCTAAAGCCCAATTGACAACTCAATTTATTCTCATTTTTTCAGTTGCCATACTCTTGTTTTCCTCACTGCACCAACCTCAATTTTGTTCCAAATCAATTCCACATGGCTTGAGTTGATCAAAAGGCCATGAATTGAGCCTTGTTTTGATTCTATGGTGGATTTTCAATTTGTTACTTCATGATGAAGAAACCATGAAAATTACAAACAAAATGACCTCAAATTGCAAATGTAAAATTGGCATTGTCTTTAGAACATCATTTGCACTCAAAAAATGTATAAATTTGCCTTGAAAATTTTCCAAATCAATTAAATCCCATTTTCTCATTTTAAGCCTTCTTTATGGAAAATTCAAACACCCAATCTTCAATCCAAGCTCCAACCATGACAAGAGATGATTTGTTAATGCAAATTGCCCTATTTGGAGCAAGTTTCATGTTGAAAATATTTCCATTTGAAGTGTGCAAGTTGGTGAAATGGACCTATAATTTTATGACCTATAATCTCACTTTCCCAAAATACCCTTGACTTGCAAACCTCATAACTTGAGTTCTACAAATAAGATGAAGAACTTCTAGTACTCTTTGGAAAGCTAAGACCATTCCCTACAACTTTCATGTTGGCCAAAAGTTGAGGAGAAACATCCTTCTAAGTCAAAAATGGCTTGGAAGTTGGTTGACTTTTGTTGACTAAAATCACATTCATCTGATGACCTGTAACTTGTCTGCACCATAACTTGAGTTCTATAAATCCAATCAAGGACTTCTAGTACTCAAAAGAAAGCTAAGAACATTATCTACAAGTTTCATGTTGGTCAAAAAATGAGATGAGACTTGTATCTTGAGATAGGTGGTCTTGAAGTTAGGCACTAAATAGGGGATTTTACACTGAGAACCCTAATTTAGCAACTTCTCACACTCTTGATCCTTGATGAATTGATCTTGAAATGATATATTAGACATATCAACACAACATCCCATGACCATAGAGACTTGGAATTAAGTTGTAACCTCCTTCAATTTCACAGTTAACTGAGGATTTACCAGATGAAAACCCTAGATGCCACATTCTTGCCTGGGGCTTGTTCCACTTCACACAACAACTTGAATAAGCTCCAAATGGCTCTCAAAGCACTCAATGAGCTCTCTTAACATCTCATACCCATAATAATGCATTCACAATCCTCTGATGCTCTTCAATTGGCCTCCAAGTTAGGAGCTGACCCACACACATCCATTTATTCTTTTACAAGACTATTGACCACTTCAAGATGACCTGATGACCATTTGAACTTGAGTAACACCCCTTGCTTAGGCTCAACACTCTGAGAAGACTTCTCTTTCTATGCACAACTTCTTGATCCCATGTTTAATAAATCATGCTATGAAATGCAAATGCTAGAACAAAATGAAATGAAACATAAACCAAGTTAAGAAAAGGTTGAGCAAATTTTGGGATACAACACATTTCCTGTCATCTTTTCCAAGTATAGTTCTTGTAAATACTCTATGAACATGTCAACTAATTCTCTATCTAAGAGTGGTGGTTGAACGTGAGTAGCTACTTCTCTCCACCTCTGAGCATACCATCTGAAAGACTCGTTTTCCTCTTGAGATAAGCCTTGCAACTGTATGCAGTTAGGAGCCACATCAAGATTATATTGGTATTGCTTCACAAAGGCGTTGGCTAAGTCCGACCACGACTGGATATGGCTATTCTCTAGCTGCATGTACCAACTTAACGATGCTCCATTTAGACTTTCTTGGAAATAGTGAATCATAAGTTTATCATTGTGAGCATAAGAGGTCATCTTTCTGCAAAACATCACCAAATGTTGCTTTGGACATCCATCACCTTCGTATTTCTCAAAATTTGGCATCTTGAACTTTTGAGGTATTATCAGTCCGGGTACCAAACACATATTCAAAGCATTCAGATCAGATGTATCACGCCCCATCATGGTTTCAATTTTCTCCACCAGGCTAAGGTCGTTCATTATTCCCCACCAGGCTTTCCCCTTAGGAGTTTGGCATAGTGAATGCAAAGCTATGGTACTCAACAGCATTCTGAGATGAGGTATGTTCATCTTGAATAGTGTGACGCTCTTGTATAACTTGGTCTTCAACAAGAATCCGCACAGGCTGAGGTATGATGTTCTCAGTGACTATAGGCCGTTGAGATTTGTTCTCTCTCTTTATCAAGGCTAACGTAGCTTCCACAAGCTGGTCCAACTGGTTCTTCATCAAGTCAACATCTGCTCTGGACGCAAAGTGGTTCTGCTCTTCTGAGCTCATGATTCTTCCAAGAGTTGTTTCAAGTCCAATACAGGTGTCGAGAAATCAACTGCAGATTATGGACAAAGGACGGATGAGCTTCTCTGGTTTAGGAAAATGCAATGGTATGCGAATGCAATGCAGGCACAAATAGGATCCAGGATAACATAAGCAGGTCAAAGCTACTTAACAAGTAAACTTTAGGGAAAGTTCTAGATTCTTTACCCATAGACCCATTCACAGGATAGCTTCTATGTTGACAGATAAGGTTCCTAGGATCATGGGCACCAATCGCATTGACATCATGCAACAAGCTAGCTGCATTATGACGATAATACAAGAAGTTCTCTCCTGAGCGGAGTCCTCATGCTAGGCACACGAGGAGCGGGTCCTCGGAGACTAGCATTACACGACCACCAATGCAGAACCTGGTTCTAAGAGTGGTTCCTGGAGTCACGGACCCTTCATGATTCAAGTCGTGAAGCATGCTAGCTGTGTTATAACAAGATTTACGAAACGATCTACTCTTAGGGGAAGCTTTCATGCTAGGCACACAAGAAGCGAGTCCTTGGGGACTAACACTAATTACTTCCAAAATATAAACTAAGTTTTCTCTCTTCTTTTTCCAAAGCTCGGGTGTAGAGCTTTATTTGCAATGATATCCCTGAATCCAACAGGCAGATATAATAAATAGCATACAATAAAAAGAGAAAGCAATAAATAAACAATAGGAGAAAACCATTATAAAGAAAACAGTTAGGCAAAGTTAGCACTCTCGAATCGAGTCAAGTTAGGCTTGACTCTCTCTTGCATAGGGCAATGTGTATTTTCCCCAGCAGAGTCACCATCTGTCGTACCTCGAAAAATACGATCCTCGCGATGGACGCGGAAAAAACGTTCGAACAGAGTCATCACCGAACTTTATTCTTTCCAAGGAAGGAATAGGAAAATATCGATAAAACCTGTAAAGCGATAAGAACATGGTCATCGCAACCAAATTCTAGGTTCGGGAGTCAATTACGCAAAGGGAAGGTATTAGCACCCTCTACGTCCGTTGTACTCAACGGGAACCTCTTGATTCGATTCGAGAGTAAAGTTATCTAGGTTATTTGTTTTCTTCTAAGGTTTCACTTCTAAGGGGGGAAAGGGTGGTTATTAGATAGGGTGCTCGCCAAGGATTGGGGCCCTTGTGCCTACGTACTCCCTTGTGCAATGGGAAAGTCAGAGCATCATAGTTCGTAGGAATACGGGTAAAGGAGGGAATTATGGAATTATGGAATTGTGCTCGCCAAGATCATCGCAATTTTGTGCCTACGTATCTTACATTCAGAAGAGAATGAAGAATCAGAGCATCCGTAGTTCGGACAACTACGGTAAAAGGTTTGTAAACGAAAGAGTGTTTAGGTCGCATTTTAACTTCTAAACATTGAACTAAACACGAGTTCAACCCTTGCTAGGGGAGGCTGAAGCACGAGTTCATATGCGTGGGAGAAAGGACTAAACAATGTTCTTGGTATCGCTTTGAGTCGAACGAGAGTTTAGGTCGCATTCTAACTGCTAAACGTTGGCTTGTCTGCTCGCTAGGGGAGGCTGAAGCACGAGTTTGTTATGCGTGGAAGAAAGGACTAAATAATGTTCTTTGAGAAGAGTTTTTTGATTCTAACGAGAGTTTAAGTCGCATTCTAACTGCTAAACATTGGCATGTTTGCTCACTAGGGGAGGTTGAAGCACGATTTTGTATGCTCAGAAGAAGGGACTAAATAATGTTCTTTGGAACAGGTATGTTTGAGTCGAATGAGAGTTTAGGTCGCATTCTAATTACTAAAAATTGGCTTGTCTGCTTGCTAGGGGAGGCTGAAGCACGAGTTCATATGCGCGGAAGAATGGACTAAACAATGTTCTTTGGAGAAATTTGTTTGAGTTGTAGATCGCACGGGGGCGAGGAATTTAGTGTTTGAAAAGTTTCAATTGCACGGGGGTGAGAAGAAGAGAATTAGGCTAGATATTTTGAGGGAGAATGACGACTATTCGATAATCAAGACGTCGGCCTCGCAATCAATTAATTGGGATATCATTGGAATGCTAGATCCCAACGACATCTTTTTCATTCCATTAATTATGAAATATGTTTGTTGGACAGTGAATGTACTTGTCCAAATAATTAGGGGAAGTGTTTTAGGAACAAAAGTTTGAATGACACGCTAACCAAGGCATACGCCTTAATCGTCGTCACTCAAGAATTCAAGGAATGCGAGACTCCAAGAACTCAATTCTTTCATAATTTAATTAAGAAAATAATATGAGTGGATTAATGTATTTGGTTTGGGCGCGCTAGGGTTTCTAGAAATGTAAGATCAAAAGGATCACAACCCAAGGCGTGCACCTTGAGAGAAATCCTTCGAGAACCCAAGAAGTGCTAAACCTTAAGAGCTCGATATCTACATTGCTTAATCGAAAAGAATAGTTGATTTTGAAGAAAAATACTCGAGGTGAGTCGAGGTTTGAATTTGAGTTTTAAGCGTGTGCACTAGCAAAGTGGGCTAGTCTTCTAAGTGACCAACTAGAAATAATTGATCAAATAGGTGTCACTATAAGGAAGCTCAGGATTAAGCTTTAAATATTGTGTATGGTGATCAAAGGTTGACGGAGAGGCTTTGAAAGCACTCAACTTACAAGGTAAAAAATGGTTCGACAAATCGAGCATTATTTTTTTTTAAATGGTTTTAAAGTATTAAAGCATAATTGAAACAAAAGCGATAAAAACTATTACATTTTGTGGGAGTTGGGATACATTTGTTCAAATGGGGAGGAAATATAATGAAATAGAATGTATACGAATAAAAGCAACTTGAGTCTTAGGATCCCTTAATCTTGGCCCGATTTTATTTAACAAACTTAAATAGTCAAAGTTTATTAAATCATTTAATTATATTAATCCAAATTAATTATTAAAATTATTCGATTAAATCAAATAATTAAATTAATTAAAATTTATTAATAAAGTTAAATAATTAAAATTAGATTAATCAATTAATTAGGCTAGTTAAATTTAATTATCAAAATTATCCTACTAAACCGAATAATCAAGTTAATTAAAAATAATTAGCAAAATTAGTTAATAAAAAATTTAGGTTAATCAATCAATCTTCATTAAAACTAATTTCAAGACAGAGCCCATTTTAAAACACATGCCTACAGTTTCAATAAGAACCGAGAATTAGCTCTATGGACAACATGATCTTAATCAGGAATTTGCCATCAGGATGTTACCTACATATTGCTTGTATTTATAATAGAATCCAACGACATCGCGGCTAGCATGTAATCGGTTCCAAATCTTGAGTGTAGACTTTAAAATCTGCACATATTAGACGTCAATCCAAGCGAACACATAATACGAACTTCACAAATTCGAAATTGACAAAACAGAGGTTGATAACCTTATGTACTTTTTGTCAGTATCACTCATTTCATGATTCAAAGTTAAAAGTCAACAACAGCAAGCATATAAAATCAAATGCTTAGAAATACAATTGATACAGGTTGGTTATAACTTATACTAAGATCATCACGGCAGTAAATCACGGGAAAAATGGTGGGAGCAACAACAACAGTATTATTTAACCATACATTAAGACCAAACTATTGCCAAACTCAACACAACACATTCATCGAATTAAGAACCAAACTTCAGTCAACCCACGCATGAACATACGTAGAATATACGATACTACACAAGCGACAAACGAATTGATTCTAAAACAAACAAAAACCTGGGAAACAATCAGTATACAATGAAACACGTTTTTGAATCGTTACCGTCGATGAACCGTTATTGGTATCCATCTGGACTTGCTATTGAGAATGGAAATGACAACGAGAATTACCCGAGCCTAGACACACGGTGCAATCTTCTGCTATGTTTTATGAGACAGATTCAAATTGTGCTTGTTGTTGGAGTTTTGGTGAAACGGTGGTGCGCAACCGAGCGAGAACGTATCGAAGTTGGCAGTGTTGTCATTGAATAGAAATTGAAGAAAGTGATTTGAATCAAAAATCTCATGACGATCTTCAATTTGTTGCTATGAATGGCCTATCAAAGACGAAATCGAAGTTGAAGCTGTTATTTCTGAAACCAAATCTACATAAACTCAACCGCAACCTAAACCGATGAACTTTTCCGGAACAGGGGATGTGTGCCAACTGACATCAACCAGAATCTAACAAGAAGCATCACTTTAACGTTTGTCGTGAGGATGTTCACTCACCCTGCATCAGACTTGATATCTGCACAAGTAATTAACAACAGACATAAAGAATTCCCATTTTCGTGTGAAAGATAACATGGTATCAGTTGTGGTGGTTGTTGATTGTTGCTACTTGACTTTCCACGCATTAAAACTGAATGAGTGCTTCTGAGTTGGAGTACTGTTGAAAGAAATGAAGAAGAAATAACAGAGGTTGCATCTACAGCTCGAAACTTAGCAGAAGGTTAGCGGACAGGAGAAGAATCCTTAGCAGAAGATTCTAGTGACTGTTTGGTTGTGTTTTTTTGTGTCGAAAGCTAAAACTAGTGTAATTTCGTCATTGTGTAACACCCGTTCATTTTAAATTAAATTATTTATGAATTGTTGGTGTGCCTTTATGTGGGAGTGTGTCTGAGAGCGTTGGTGGGTGTCCTTAAAGTATAGGAAATCATTTAATAAAATATAGAGTTTAATAATAATATAATATAATTAATAATGATAATTTAATAATTAGTAGTAATATTATTCTTATTATTATTATTATTGTTATTATTTGTAATATTAGCGGGTGGAATAAGGGAAATAGGGGAGTTATTAGAGAAGTTGTGGGGGAAAAGAGGAAAAACACGATAAACTGCTCAAAACCAAAATTAAGGAAAAAGGTTGAGGAGAAGGGGCAAAAAGGAAAAAAGGAACGTGGCTGGGGGAAATTGAGAACAGAGGAAATAACCGCCGGAGAGAATTCAATGTAGTTGCAGAAGAGTCACCGGAGAGCAAACGGGAACCGGGAGCTTAGAGTTGTCCTCAATCCAAAGGTAACGGTGGGGTTCAATTCTATAACTATGGGTATGATCAATTTCATGAAGGGAATTGAATCATGGGGTTAGTTCCCGTAGGTTGAGAAATATTAAGGGTTAATGTTTGTCTGTGCCTGAATTAGTGTTTTATGTCATTAGTTCTATGTAATAATATTGGGAAACAGCGCCAACACGCGCTAATTTCCCATTTGTTGAGAGGGTTGTTATGGTGTTCTTATTTGATTATATTATATTGAAAATGTGGTTACGTGACGGTATGAAATTGTGATGCTTCGGTTATGGACAATTGGTTGTAGGCTTAATGCCTTGTTACGTGGTTGTTGTGGTTGTGTTATAGTCCATAATAGTTGCATCTCATAGCATATCATCCTGGTTGGCCTGTATTGGCGTTGGTTGTGCCTGTATTGGCGGCCTATAATGGCAATTAAATTGGTTGTGGAGTGCTACTCCAAATTGGTACCACATGCATATGCATAGTTGAGTCGCATAGTGTCACGTAGTTATGTGGTTGTAAGTGAAGATGGGTTGTTGGAGTTGCTTGTTAATTGTTGTGAATATGAATGATAAGTTCCTGATATTGGTTGTCGATATTATTTGGAAAACTGCGAGAATCTTAATTGTTGTGATATAATCCTGACATGACTTTTATCATGCCTTATGTTATAATTTTGATATCTCACCCTTTACGTTGTATGCTACCCCCGTTAGTGGTAATTTGCAGGTAACTCGGAATAAAGTGTCGCTTTTTGTTTAAGGTGTCGTTGGTCGCTCTGATACGTAGCACTCTTGGGGGGATGAACGATTGATGTTATTGCTTTTAATTGTTTTCCTTGTTGCTGAATTTTATTAAGTACTTTCCTTTAATCTGATTGCTTCTTATAGTGCCAATTGTTGGTTGTATGCACTAGACCGATGAATAGGTAGGACTGTTTTCGTGGTCGAGAACTAGTTGTTTTGTGAATGGATGCAAGATAATTACTTACTGAATTTTAATGGAATTTAGTTGCAGACTTTTCTGGTCTTGCTTTGGTTTATTATAAATGTTGGAAGTGTATTAAGTTCTGCTGCAAAATAATAGGTTGTCTTGTAATTGAGATGCTAAGCAAGTTATTGTTGTCTGTTCATCTGATTTTGTGCTATGTATGTTACTAAAGGTTTTGCTGCAGGTGTATGTTATCTGTTAAGGTGAAAATGTGACACCTCTGATGCGTCCCGGAATTTGTGAGTGTGACGGTTGTCACCACTCCATGACGGTCGTCATGACCGTCACGGTCGTGACATCTATGATGGTCGTCATAACCACCATTGTCGTGATAGTTCCTTATGACCGTCATGATATATGTTTTTGTGCACTCTGATTGTTGTTTTTCTTATTTATCCGGTGGGTTAGAATGGGGTGTTACATTAGTGGTATCAGAGCAGGTCGTTCCATCCGACCAAGTTATCGAGTCAGTCATCATGTCTAACAATCGAGTATTGTTGTTTGTGAAATCTGACTGCTGTTTGTTGTAGTTTAAGTTGAAATGGCTGGAAGGAATGATGTTGCAATTGCTGCTGCTCTGCAAGCTATAGCTAATGCTATGGAAAATCAGCTGAATCCTGTTGGAGATGCTAGGTCTCTCAATTTGGCAACGTTTCAGCGGGAGAATCCACCTACATTCAAGGGTAGGCACGATCCTGATGGTGCACTGGACTGGTTGAAGGAAATGGAGCGAATCTTTTGTGTGATGGATTGTACTCCATCACAGAAGGTTCGTTATGGGACTCGTATGCTAGCAGTTGAAGCTGATGTCTGGTGGCTAGAGACTCGTCCGGTATTGGAAGCTGCAGGTGAGGAGGTCACTTGGACTGTATTCCATAGGGAATTTCTGAAGAAGTATTATCCGGAAGATGTCCGTGGTAAGAAAGAGATTAAGTTTTTTTGAACTGAAGCAAGGGGAAAAATCTATTATCGAGAATGCTACGAAATTCAAAGAGTTGGCTAAGTTTTATCCGCACTACAGCGCAGAGACCGCTGAGTTCTCCAAGTATATCAAGTTTGAGAATGGATTGAAGTCTGAAATCAAGAAGGCAATTGGGTATCAGAAGATCCATGTTTTTGATGCGTTGGTTGAAAGCTGTAGAATATATGAAGAAGATAGCAATGCTCACTACAAGTTGTTGAGTGAGAGGAGAGGCAAGTCGCAGCAGAATCACGGTAAGCCTTATGACCCTCCAGTTGGCAAAGGGAAACAGAGAGCAACTGATGACAAGAAAACTAGTAGGGGAGATGCTCCTGCCGATATTGTTTGCTATAAGTGCGGGAAACCTGGTCATAAGAGTAATGTTTGTAACTCTGGATCAGTGAGATGTTACTGTTGCGGTGAGCTGGGACGCGCTATTGCTGAGTGCAAACGCAAGGGGATGGTTTGTTTCAACTGTGGTGAGGAGGGACACCTGCGTGACAAGTGTCATAAGCCTAAGAAAGAAAAGATTGATGGAAGGGTGTTCGCTCTATCTGGGACTCAGACATCCAGCGATGACAGACTCATTGAAGGTACTTGTTTCATTAATAGTACTCCTTTACTTGCTATTATTGACACTGGTGCTTCTCATTATTTTATTGCTGCTGATTGTGTTGAACGTTTGGGTCTTGTGTTATCTCACATGAATGGGGAGATGTTAGTTGAGACTCCAGCTAAGGGATCAGTGACTACATCTTTGGTATGTTTGAAATGTCCTCTATCAATGTTTGATAGAGATTTCCTGGTTGACTTAGTCTGTTTGCCACTAAGTGGGATGGACGTGATTTTAGGTATGAACTGGTTAGAGTATAACTGCATTCATATTAATTGCTTTGATAAGTCGGTGAGATTTTATACTCCTGAGGAGGAGGCAGCCCGTTTACTAACTACAAAACAGATGAGGCAGATACTGCTAGAAGATGCTCAGGTATTTGCATTAGTGGCATCATTATCCGTTGAGAATCAAGCGATAATTGATGAGTCAGAAGTTGTTCGTGATTTTCCTGAAGTGTTTCCAGATGAAATTCCTGAAGTTCCTCCGGAACGAGAAGTTGAATTTTCTATTGACCTTGTACCTGGTACCAGACTTGTGTCTATGGCACCGTACAGGATGTTTGCATCTGAAATGGTTGAGTTGAAGAAATAGTTGGAAGACTTGCTTGAGAAGAAGTTTGTTAGACCGAGTGTGTCGTCGTGGGAAGCTTCGGTATTATTAGTAAACAAGAAGGATGGCAATATGAGGTTGTGTATTAATTACCGAAAACTGAACAAGGTGACAATTAAGAATAAATATCCGCTCCCAAGAATTGATGACCTGATAGATCAGTTGGTTGGTGCGCGGGTGTTTAGTAAAATTGATTTGAGGTCGGGGTATCACCAGATTAAGGTAAAAGATGAGGATGTTTAGAAGACTGCATTCAGAACTAGATATGGACACTATGAGTATACGGTAATGCCTTTTGGTGTTACTAATGCGTCGGGAGTTTTTATGGAATACATGAACCGTACCTTTCACGATTATTTGGATCGATTTGTGGTAGTATTCATCGATGATATCTTAATCTATTCTAAGTCAAAGGAGGAGCATGTGGAGCACCTGAGATTAGTACTGCAAGTTTTGAAAGAAAGGAAGTTGTATGCGAAACTGTCAAAGTGTGACTTCTGGTTGAAAGAAGTTAGCTTTATGGGTCATGTTATTTTAGGTAGTGGAATTGTTGTAGACCCATCTAAGGTCGATGCGGTGTTGCAATGGGAAGCTCCGAAGTTGACAACTGAGATTAGAAGCCTTTTGGGACTTGCTGGTTATTGCAGAAGGTTTATTGAGGGTTTTTCTAAGTTGGCCCTTCCGTTAACTAAGTTGACTGGTAAAGGGAAAACTTTTGTGTGGGATGCTCAATGCGAAGTAGGTTTTATAGAGTTAAAGAAGAGGTTGACGTCTGCTCCGGTGTTGACCTTGCCTAACACAAAAGAACCGTTTGTTGTATACTGTGATGCTTCTAAGTTTGGCTTGGGAGGTGTACTCATGCAGGGTGACAAAGTAGTTGCTTATGCGTCAAGACAGTTGAGAATCCATGAGAAGAATTACCCTATACACGATTTAGAACTTGATGTTGTTGTTTTTGTGCTGAAGATTTGGAGACATTATCTGTATGGTTCAAGATTCGAGGTGTTCAGTGACCATAAGAGTTTGAAATACCTATTTGACCAAAAAGAACTGAACATTAGACAACGAAGGTGGTTAGAACTGTTAAAAGACTTTGATTTTGGTTTAAACTACCATCCGGGAAAGGCCAATGTTATAGCTGATGCCTTAAGCCGCAAGACCTTGCATATGTCAGCAATGATGGCCAAAGAGTTGGAATTGATTGAGCAATTCAGAGATCTGAGCTTAGTCTGCAAAGTGACACCGAAGAATGTAAAGTTGGGCATGTTAAAGATTAATAATGACTTTCTGGACAACATCAGAGAAGCTCAAAAGTTAGATGTGAAGTTGGTAGATTTAATTCCCGGGGTGGATCATTCGGAAAATAATGATTATCAGTTGGATGCGCAAGGCGTGTTGAGATTTCATGGTCGTATTTGCATTCCTGATAGTGCAGATATGAAGAAAGCGATTCTGGAAGAGGGTCACAGAAGTAAGTTGAGTATCCATCCAGGAGCGACGAAAATGTATAGTGATTTGAAGAATCTGTTTTGGTGGCCTGGTATGAAGCGTGATATAGCCCGATTTGTTTACGCATGTTTGACATGTCAAAAGTCGAAAGTTGAGCACCAGAAACCTGCTGGGTTGATGCAACCGTTAGAGATTCCAAAATGGAAATGGGATAGCATTTCGATGGATTTTGTAACGGGTTTGCCGAACACTTCGAGAGGATGTGATTCTGTTTGGGTGATTGTTGATAGGCTTACAAAGTCAGCTCACATTATTCCTATTAACATCACTTTTCCGGTAGCGAAGTTGGCAGAGATTTATGTCAGAGTGGTTGTTAATTTGCATGGTGTTCCGTTGTGTATTGTGTCGGATAGAGATCCGAGGTTTACTTCTAAATTTTGGAAGAGTCTGCAAGAGGCATTAGGTTCCAAGTTGAGGTTGAGTTTAGCATACCATCCTCAAACAGATGGTCAGACCGAACGGACTATTCAGTCTTTAGAAGATTTGTTGAGGGCATGTGTTCTGGAGGAAGGCGGTTCGTGGGATACCTATCTTCCGTTGATAGAGTTTACTTATAATAACAGTTACCACTCTAGTATCGGAATGGAACCGTTCGAAGCTTTGTATGGTCGGAGATGTAGGACTCCATTGTGTTGGTATGAATCCGGGGAGAGTGTGGTACTTGGACCAGAAATTGTTCGGGAGACGATGGAGAAGGTGAAGTTAATTCGAGAAAAGATGAAAGCTTCACAGAGTAGGCAGAAAAGTTATCATGATAAGCACATAAAGGAGTTAGAATTTGAACCCGGGGATCATGTGTTTTTGAGAGTCACGCCTGTGACTGGAGTTGGTAGGGCTCTGAAATCTAAGAAGCTTACCCCTCGCTTCATTGGTCTGTACCAGATATCGGACAGAGTTGGAAAGGTTGTGTATCGAGTGGCGTTCCCGCCTAATTTGTCAAATCTGCACGACGTATTTCATGTGTCACAACTCCGAAAGTATATCTCAGATCCGTCGCATGTCATTCCTATGGACGATGTGCAAGTACGTGACAATCTTACGGTGGAGACGATGCCTATAAGAATTGATGATCGGGAGGTGAAGACATTAAGAGGAAAAGAGATTGCTTTGGTGAAAGTGGTCTGGTTGGTAGCTGCTGGCGAAAGCTTGACGTTGGAACTGGAAAGCAAGATGCGAGAGTCTTACCCCGAGCTGTTTGATCGAGGTAATTTCGAGGACGAAATTCTTTTAAGTTTGGGGGAGTTGTAACGCCCGTTCATTTTAAATTAAATTATTTATGAATTGTTGGTGTGCCTTTATGTGGCAGTGTGTCCGAGAGCGTTGGTGGGTGTCCTTAAAATATAGGAAATCATTTAATAAAATATAGAGTTTAATAATAATATAATATAATTAATAATGATGATAATTTAATAATAATAATAATAATTATTATTATTTTTATTATTATTATTTGTAATATTAGTGGATGAAATAAGTGAAATAGGGGAGTTATTAGAGAAGTTGTGGGGGAAAAGAGGAAAAACACGATAAACTGCTCAGAACCAAAATTAAGGAAAAAGGTTGAGGAGAAGGGGCAAAAAGGAAAAAAGGAACGTGGCTGGGGGAAATTGAGAACAGAGGAATAACCGCCGGAGAGAATTCAAGGTAGTTGCAGAAGGGTCTCTGGAGAGCAAACGGGAACCGGGAGCTTAGAGTTGTCCTCAATCCAAAGGTAAGGGTGGGGTTCAATTCTATAACTATGGGTATGATCAATTTCATGAAGGGAATTGAATCATGGGGTTAGTTCCCGTAGGTTGAGAAATATTAAGGGTTAATGTTTGTGTGTGCCTGAATTAGTGTTTTATGTCATTAGTTCTATGTAATAATATTGGGAAACGGCGCCAACACGCGCTAATTTCCCATTTGTTGAGAGGGTTGTTATGGTGTTCTTATTTGATTATATTATATTGAAAATGTGGTTACGTGACCGTATGAAATTGTGATGCTTCGGTTATGGACAATTGGTTGTAGGCTTAATGCCTTGTTACGTGGTTGTTGTGGTTGTGCTGTAGTCCATAATAGTTGCATCTCATAGCATATCATCCTGGTTGGCCTGTATTGGCGGCCTATAATGGCAATTAAATTGGTTGTGGAGTGCTGCTCCAAATTGGTACCACATGCATATGCATAGTTGAGTCGCATATTGTCGCGTAGTTATGTGGTTGTAAGTGAAGATGGGTTGCTGAATTTGCTTGTTAATTGTTGTGAATATGAATGATAAGTTCCTGATATTGGTTGTCGATATTATTTGGAAAACTGCGAGAATCTTAATTGCTGTGATATAATCCTGACATGACTTTTATCATGCCTTATGTTATTATTTTGATATCTCACCCTTTACGTTGTATGTTACCTCGGTTGGTGGTAATTTACAAGTAACTCGGAATAAAGTGTCGCTTTTCGTTTAAGGTGTCGTTGGTCGCTCTGATACGTAGCACTCTTAGGGGGATGAACGATTGATGTTATTGCTTTTAATTGTTTTCCTTGTTGCTGAATTTTATTAAGTACTTTCCTTTAATTTGATTGCTTCTTATAGTGCCAATTGTTGGTTGTACGCACTAGACCGATGAATAGGTAGGACTGTTTTCGTGGTCGAGAACTAGTTGTTTTTTTGAATGGATGCAAGATAATTACTTGCTGAATTTTAATGGAATTTAGTTGCAGACTTTTCTGGTCTTGCTTTGGTTTATTATAAATGTTGGAAGTGTATTAAGTTCTGCTGAAAAATAGCAGGTTGTCTTGTAATTGAGATGCTAAGCAAGTTATCGTTGTCTGTTCATCCGATTTTGTGCTATGTATGTTACTAAAGGTTTTACTGCAGGTGTATGTTATCTGTTAAGGTGAAAATGTGACACCTCTGATGCGTCCCAGAATTTGTGAGTGTGAGGGTCGTCACCACTCCATGACGCTTGTCATGATCGTCACGGTCGTGACATCTATGACGGTCGTCATGACCACCACGGTCGTGACAGTTCCTTACGACCGTCATGATATCTGTTTTTGTGCACTCTAGTTGTTGTTTTTCTTATTTATCTGGTGGGTTAGAATGGGGTGTTACACATTGCATAGCCGAAACTTAGTGACTTAGCAACCTCTACAAGAACCTTCACCATTGCTATTATGTTGTTGTTGACTCTATTGTGGTTATCGTCAAACAGTGAGAGACGGAGCTCCAAGATGCAAGATGGTTGGTTGATGGGGTTTGGATTTATGTTGAATGAGAAGAAGAAAAGGTTTCGGGAGGGGCAGCGGAAAGCTGAGAAGAGAGGTGGGTTTCGTGTGAATAAAAATGGGTCTGTTGATAAAGGGTGATGGTGAGATGAATCGAAATGGAGGGTTTGTGTTGGTCGGAAAAGAGAAAAGAATAGGGTTTCGACGGAAATAGTGAAGAAGAAGAAGGAACGGAAAGGGTTGATTGAAGAACGGCGGTTGGTTTTGGGGATTTGATTTTTCAGGGTTTTCCCTTCTCCAAGAGTGTGAACAGTGATTGATCCTTTTTATACCAAAATTTCAACCCTAATCCCAATTCTCAGCTCTTCTCACCATGTTTTTCAATTTTCACTTTTTTGTTTTAATTTTTTAATTAATTCATTTTCTATTCTAATTAATTAATCTAAATCTAATCAACTCTAAGATAATTAATAAATCCTAAATCTATTTTAATTCTAATTAATTAATCAATTAAAAAATCTAATTCTATCTTCTAAATAAAATTCTAATTAAGTTTATATTTAAATTAAAAAAACTAATTATATATTCTAATTATAATTAAAATTCTAAATTAAATCTAATTTAAATTCTATTCTAATTAATTAATATTAAAATTATATTATATTAACATTATCTAAAAATAAAATGATAAAAAAAAATAATGATAAATAATAAAACAGAAAGCCACGTGTCGCAAATTTATTGGGCAAAAAGGTGAAAAAGTTTATTTTTGCTGAAAAATATGTTACGTTGTACAAGCGAGGCGAATTGAAAAATAAAGTCGTGCGAATAAAATTTTTGAAAAGGTAGGACAAATTTGGGGTATGACAGCATAATCTACCCACCAATCATCATGTTAACCCATAGATAACCAAAACCCCACCCTTACCTTAGATTTCTTGCGACGATTTCCTCTTTCTCAACAATAGAGTTTTTTTTCTCTCTTCTCATGAGCCCTAGCCTTTCTTCTCCCCTTTCTCATTTTTCTCAATTTTCACAATCTAACAACAAACCCCTCTCAACATCCCCTTTTCCATTATTATATATTTATTATTATTATTATTATCATTATTATTATTATTATTATTAATTCCACAACTTAAATAAAAAATAATAATATTCACTAATTATTTAAATTAATAATATTCAACTAATATTATTTAATTAGTCATTCTCATCACACCACCAAGTTCTACATAATTAGTCACCAACCTCACCCTTAGAGTCTATAATTCTAAGGTCACTACCCCTACCATAGGGTATCCTAACACATCAAAAACACCGATAACACATAAATATACACAACAACACATAAGTAAATTACGTAAAATAAAATAAAATAAGTCGGGGCGTTACACACCTCACCCATTCCAGAATGCTTCAATTAAACCTTTCAGCCGAATCATTTTGTTGAGGAGTCCCTGCAATAGTTTTGTGCCTTGCAATACCATACACAGAACAATAGTTGCCAATAGCCTCATTGCAAAATTTAAGAACATTGTTGGTCCTCAACCTCTTGACCTTCATTCCAGTTTGATTTTCAACCAGATTCTTCCAACTTTTGAACTTTTCAAAAGTTTCATCCTTAGCCTTCTGGATGAATACCCATAACTTTCTAAAGTAATCATCAACTATGAATTAGCCATCTGGATGAATACCCATAACTTTCTGGAGTAATCATCAACTACAGACACAAAATACTTTGCACCTAAGTATGAAGGATTCTTTGCAGGCCCCCAAAGATCAGCATGAATGTAATCAAGAGATCCATGTGTTCTTTGTTTAACTTTGTTAAACTTTATTCTATAGGATTTTCCAAATACATAAGTTTCACAAAACTCTTGTTTTTCGACCTTGTCACCATCCAGCAGATTTTGTTTCGACAATTCGACCAGGCCTATTTCGTTGACATGGCCAAATCTCTTGTGCCATAGCTTAGTCTTCGACACAAGTTTCGTGGGTGCCACATCTGTTGAACCACATACAGCCTCAGCCTCAAGGGTATACAAGCCTTATTTCTTCACACCTCTCAAGACTTCCTCCAACCCCTTCATTACCCTTAGGATGCTTTTCTCTCCTTTGAAAACATGTTGTTTCTTTTCGAATTCACAAAGAGAAATCAAATTCCTCTTAAGATAAGGTACATACCAAAGATTATTCAATAGCCTTATTGACTCATCATGGAGCTTGAATCTCACATATCCAATACCTGCAATTTCGCAAGATTTGTTATTTCCCAACAACACTGATCCACCATCTTAATCACCCAATTCATCAAACAGGTCTTTATTTAGAGTCATGTGCCAAGTACACCTTGAATCCATAATCTACTCCTTGCTATAGTCACTCCTTGAAATCACCAGGACATCATATGATTGATAACCATCTTGCACAATGGTTGCATTACCATTATCCTTTTCACCATGTGTCGCTACTGCGAAAATTGGCGCCGGCTGAACAGAAGAGTCGCCACCGTGCGTTATTTATCCCACGGGAGGGAAAGGAAACGCTCAGAGTAAACCTACCGCAAAGACGGGAAAAGGTATGGTCATCGCAACAAAACCTAGATTCGGGAGTCGATTACGCAAGGGGAAGGTATTAGCACCCCTCACGTACGTCGTACTCGACGGGATCCACACTTGTTTTCGGGTATGGATTGTTATTCTATCTACTCTACAGGTCTGGGGTTAAAAAGAAAATAAAATGACTCGGCAAAGTATCGCACTTTATGCCTACGTATTCCCGTCTGGAACGAGAAATCAGAGTCAACGTAGTTCGCCTACCTACGGGAAAGGAGGGGAAGGTTGCTCGCTAGGATATCGCATCCTATGCCTGCGTACTTCCACACAGCGCGGAAGATCAGAGCAAACATAGTTCGGGCCACGTACGACACAAGTATGTCTTGATTGATTTTTATTCCTTCTGAAAAAGGGTTTTTTCTGATTACCAGGTCCAAGCGGACAAAAAATGACGTTTTGATGAGTTCACATTCTTTTACGGAAGAAGTGTCTTTTATTGTGTTTGAAATCTTTATTGTGTTTTTCTGTTTGTTTTGAGAAAGAAGAGACAGAACTCTAACCTACGGTTGCGAAGGGAATCAAACTAACCTAATGTTATCATGCATGGGTTAAGACCTAGTGTCTATCATGCTCCTCTCTTGCGCAGAGAGAAACAGAGATCCTAAGGGGTAAACGGAAACAAAAACAATAGCAAATATATAGTAAAGCAGTAAAATGCATGGATGCAACAATACAAGCGAGGCAAGGGAGTCCCACTCAACCTCGAACCTAGAAAACAATAGAAAAAGTGAACAGAATTCACTTTCAACCCAACAGGGTAAACAGCAAACAATACAGTCCGGGAAAACCAATCAATACATCAGAAATGAAACAGCAAAAATAAACAACCACAGCAGCTCTGCATCAACATCTGTCTTCAAGTCATCATCAATCAGCTACAAGCTTCAGCAAGCATCAATCTCCATCTTCAAACTCCTCAAGCAAGGGCTTTGATTATCAGTCTTCCATCTGCAATGGCTTTTCTTCAAGTCTCAATCTCCAAGCTGAGGAATCAATCACAAGAGTGAACTGAGTGTTAAGCAATTAGTTGACCACCAAAGGTGGCAAACAGACTGCTAACAACACATAGAATATTTCTCTCAAGAGTTCTATCTTTTAGACACTATCACCAAGCCTTCCAAAGGAAGGGGGTGAATGTATTAGAGAGACTCTGCATCACAGAGAAGGATGGAGGCAATCAAGACCTTCCATGTTTGAGAATCAAGTCTACTACTCTAGAGCTCTGCCTAGCTCCTAAACCCTAGACTCCTCAACAGCTGCCAGCAAAGGATGCTCCTCATCAACTCTGGAAGTTGGTCTTCAATCTCTAATCTTCAAAGGGGCTTCATCTTCTCAGGTCTTCAGCTCTTCCAATCCCCAAGCAAACCCAATACCCCACACAGACAAATGAAATAACCCTAAAGAGGGCACACCACACAGTCAAACAAATATAGACAGTATACTAATAGCAGTAGGGGAATCCTAATATTTTCTAAGGGATCTAATAACTACCCCTAATCCCTATAGTCCCATACCCCAAAGATTCAATCTACAACTTCCTAAAAGAATTGAATTATCACACCTATGTTATCTCCTAACCCTAGTTATGATCATGGTATTCACACCTAAACAAATCACCTAAAATTAAGTCCTAAAATTGTGAATTAAATTTTATGTACAAGCTAACATTCTATACTAATCAACCTAAAAAGAATGGGTCAAAAATATAAAAGCATTTAATCAAACTAAAATTAACAATTTCATGTATCAAACAAAACCATTATTTAATCCTATTAAAAAGAAAAATATACTAAAAATAGGAAAATAAAATGAAATGCCAAATTTTTTATCTGATAATTTTCTTGACAAAAATATGAACAATATGAAAAAAGAACCAATTAAAATCATGCATTTTTCAATTATTTATGATTTTTCAAAGAAAATTAAAAAATATGAAAGAAATAATGTGAATTAAATGGAAAGGGGTGCAACCCGTAATAAAATGCAGTTGAAATGAAAGGATGGGCCCAGACTGGGGGGCGCACATAGCAAGCGCGTCTGGGCCCAATCACTCAGAAAATATAACAAAAAAATAAAAAGCCAGAAACAGTGCACTTAGCAAAATTCTCAGTTCAAAATCATTGGGCCTGCGTTTGGGAGGGTGTGAAAAGCAAGGGATTGAGCCCATCAGATTGGTTTAAGTGAAACGGTGCGTAGCACCTTTTGAATCTCCCTCCGTATTTCATTTAAACCGCGGCCGTTGGATTGGTCTCAGAGTCAAGGTCAAACAAGCAATCGTGTGGCCCAAAGTTCATCTTCAACCTTGAAACCCTAGGGTTTCAGAAAACCTCATCACCATGCACGCACCTTCCAGTTCTCTGTTCTCCCTCCATTCACCATGAAATCACTCGATATGAAAAGCAAACTTGATATATTCCTTCCCCTCTACACATCCATGCCAATGGTTCTTTCTAAAACTAAACCACAAATCAAACCCGATAGGCGTAACAGCTTGGTTCCACCATGTTCACCTGAGATCAATCTCTTCAATTCTCACCAAATCTTATCCTAACCTAATCTATACTTCACACTGATCATTTTAAGCCATATATGCAAGATTGTAGTGCCATATTCTTGATGTTACAAGCTCTAACAGTTTTGATACACCATGATCAACCTTCATGAAACTTCTCCAAACTTTGTGAAATCAATCCTCTAACCTATCCTAACAGTTCTACACTAACAATTCCCTATGATTCTAACTAAATCAATCAATTCAAATGGAGCTACCAACCTGGTGTGATGATGAAAACAACTATGGAAATCCTTGAATCTGATGCTAGCAATAGTCTGAACTTGATCCGCACACTCAAATCTTGATTCTGTATGCAAAGATTCTTGTTCAATCCTCTTGAATTCAGCAATTCCAACTTTCTTGCACCTTGGATGATGGAACTTGTATGGCACGATTTCTCTTCAATTCAGCCAAATGCTTGTGTGGATTGTGATCTATGAATGATATTGATGATGATCAAATCAAGAAAAATGGAAATTGATGAAAGTTTGATGAAGTTTGAGAGGTTTTGCAAAAATGGAAGAATTGTGTATAACTTGTGTTTTGATCACAATGATTCACCAACCATGGCATGGAGTTACTTCATTCAATATATAGATGAGAATAGAAAGCCCTAGAAGTTTGTAGAACCTTCCCATGCACACTTTCCCTTGGATTTGGATTATGTAACTTCTTTTGTAAGTAACCATGCATAACTTTCAAGTCTTGAACCAAACTCAAAATTCTACTTTTTCCAATGTTCTTAAAACATTTTTTCCAATCAAAATGACCTATAATTTCATCCCATTTGGCCAAATTATGAAAAATCTCATTTTTAGGTCATTTTTCATTCATTAAATCCACCAATTTTGAAACCTTGAGCTATGAGTCTTTCCAATCTTTCATGGTCACTTTTCTAGACTCAAAATGTCATTTGGAGCAAGTTTGATATTGTGAAGTTTTCCATTTGAAGCTTCCTTGTATGAGTTTTGGGCATAGGCTTGAAATGACTTGTAATTCTCAGATGACCAAAATACCCTTTTCTTTCCAAGACTATAAGTAGAGTTCCACAAATCATATGAAGGCATACCATACCATTATAGAAAGCTAAGACAATTAGAAACAATTAGTATGTTGACCAGAAATTCATTTTAAATATCCTTGAGGGGTAAAAGTTGCTTGGAAGACAAGGAACTTTCACAGACAAAATTTCAGATACCTCAGATGACCTGTAACTTGCAAGGACCATAACTTGAGTTCTATAAATCTCCTTGATGTATTCCACCACTAAAATTAAAGGTATTGATATCCTCTACAAGTTTCATGTTGGCCAAGGATCCATTTGAAGCTTACATTTTGACTTATCTTGCTTGGAAGTTTGACCTAAACTAGGGGATTTTACACAGAAACCCTAATTTAGAAACTCCTCTTCTCCTTGATTTCTCTTGATTTATTCTTAGCACCACAACATATCCTTCTCTATATGTCAAATGATGAACCCCACATCTCTCCAATAGACCTCAATGCCCTTTCAATCAATCCTTTGACCTAGAGTTGACCCAGGGTTGACCCAGATAAAACCCTAGTTGACTGTCTTCAACTACAACTCTCGTGATCACATCAATGACTTGTCTCCTTCTCCAAATGACTTTATAAGTCTCCCATGATGTCCACATACTCTCCATGCTCAGCTCAAATCACAGCTCACAACTTCTCTGATGATCCTCAAATACCCTCAGGATAGGAGATAGATTCAATGCTTGATCCAACTAACTTCTTAGCTTTCAAATTCTTTCTGATGACTTGAATGAGATTGAATTAGAATAAGAACCTCTTGATAGGCTCCTAGAGATGAGAATAATGATTGGTCCCTTGTTGAATGACTTGTTATGCTATGCTATGCAGATGATTAGACTATGTACATGACTCTATATGCAAATGCTAATGCAATTGAAACATAAACCAAGTGAATAAGGTTGAGCAAATTTTAGGGTGCAACAGCTGCCCCTATTCAAGCGACTTGGACTCGATTGGGTGAAGAGCGAACGGCCTTCAAACATTCGCGGTACGAGACGGTTGAATACTAAGAACCCGGAAATTTGCCAACCGCAGAAATAAACTGCGCCACTGCTTGGTGAACGACATTCATCAACTGAATCTAGATGTTACGACAACCCACTGATCCATTAGCGACCGTGCTGGGGATTATTTTCATCAGCCTGAAAAAGATCCTATCATCGAAAAACTTGTCCACGTTAGGACTCCTGTTTCGTCAACACCAAGAAATCTCAACTAAACTTGTCCACGTTAGGACTCCATCTGTTGTCAACATCGGAAGAGTCTCGGCAACTTCGCTGGGGATAATTCGTCTGCACTTCATCAGAAATAAATCGTCCACGTTAGGAATAAACTCTTCCACGTTAGGAATAACACCGTCCACGTAAGGAATCATCTCTTCTGTATCTGTCCACATCAGGACTAAACTCTTCCACGTCAGGAATACATCTTTCCACGTAAGGAATACATCGCTTCTCCACCTTGCGAATAACATCTTTCCACGTGAGGAATCCAATCTTTCCACGTTAGGAATAACACTGTCCATGTTAGGACTAAGACCTCGTCTGGATCTGTCCACGTCAGGACTAAACTTTCTAGGTTATGAATACATCGTCCACGTTAGGACTCACCCTTCCACGTTAGGAATAAACTTCTCTCCATCTTGTGAATAACATCTTTCCACGTAAGGAATCATTCTTTCTTTCCACGTAAGGAATCAAATCTTTCCACGTAAGGAATATATCGTCTTTCCACGTAAGGAATCAACTTCTTTCCACGTAAGGAATCACAATCTTTCCACGTAAGGAATAACCTCTTTCTCGTAAGGAATCACAATCTTTCCACGTAAGGAATATAATCTTTCCACGTAAGGAATCAAACTTCGTCCACATAAGGACCCACGTCATCTTGATTTGTCCACGTAAGGACTCCAATCTTTCCACGTAAGGAATACATCTTTCCACGTAAGGAAACCCTCTTTTCTTTCCACGTAAGGAACAAAACTTTCCACGTAAGGAATCCATCTTTCTTTCCACGTAAGGAAACCTTTCTTCTTTCCACGTAAGGAATACCATCTTTCCACGTAAGGAATCACAATCTTTTCACGTAAGGAATCACAATCTTTCCACGTAAGGAACTAACTTGTCCAAGTTAGGACTACATCGTCCACGTTAGGACCCACCTTTCCACATTAGGAATAACTCTCTTCTTGATTTCTCCACGTAAGGACTCCAATCTCGTCTTGCTGAGGAAATAAAATTTTGTCCACGTCAGGATTCGTGCCGCGTCAACACGAAGGACGATAAATCTGTCCGCGTTAGGACTTGCGCACCTTCAACTCGCTGGGGAAAGGCTTGTCCACGTCAGGACACACACTCTGCCAGCACGAAGAAGAATAAATTTGTCCACGTCAGGACTCGCGTGTCTTGTCATCACGAAGAACTATAAACTTGTCCACGTCAGGACGCACATTTCACCATTACGAATAGAGATATCTGCTGGAAATAAATGGTCCACGTCAGGACACCAACACGGAGAGTAACCAATGTTGTCCACGTAAGGACTTCACATTCAATCAATACCAAGAAATCAAATCTGTCCACGTTAGGACTAGCACCTCTCATCAACGCGGGGAAATAAATCTGTCCACGTTAGGACCCCCACTTCTCCAGTACGAAGAAAACCTATCAATGAAATTGTCCACGTCAGGACTCATTTCTCCATTGGCCCCGACCCACAAACTTCTTAGCACTGACGTGACAGCGACTTTGAAGCGGACTCTACTGGGGATATTTGGACACCAAACTACCGAACGCCTGTTCTGATAACCCGTGGCAGCCTCTGAAATTCTGATTCATGAAACCCTTTGATGACAAATAACTCTGCTTGGGGACAAGGAGATATTTTGTCTACTAACCCTGGCGGGGAAAACAAGACAAATTCACAACTAACTCTATTCGGAGACAGAGAGAACTTCATCATGATAACTCTTGTGGGGGATAATGTCAAAGCTGACACTCCGCTGAACGTCTTACACCGAGATCTTGAATGTCTGGTAATTCATTTGAGCAAGAGCTCCTTCAACCTGCAATAGAGCGATACTTAGAACAAACGGTTAACCAACCTGGTTTATGTTCCAAAATGCATATGTTTGACAGTGACGCAATGCTCCATTCGACATGGAAATGGTATGCATTTTTATTTGGTGGATGCAAATGCAGACTCGAACTGTTGGGATACAGGAAACTGCTTCAGCACAATAAATGCTGAAGACAATGCGGACTCCGCTGGGGATAGCCAGGTGCTACAGAATTATTCCAGCAAAATAAATGCTGGAAGAGTGAAGTCGACTCAGCTGGGAAATTGGGAACTTAATACCAATCCTCATTGAAGTAACACCCTGCTGGGGAAAATAACTCTGTTGAGGAATAGCAGATGAACACAGTATGATTGGACTTCTGCTGGGGAATGAACGGATATCACACGGTATTCTGACAAAATAAATGCCAGGACTCACAACCAACTCTGCTGGGGAGAGGCTTAATATTCGAGTTCCACTGGGAGGAATGAAAACACTTGCTGAAAAGAGAACTCCACTAGGGACGAACCAATTCTCTTGGGGGAAATCAACTGACTCCGCTGGGGGAGCGTAAATGACCCTGAGGGGAAGGGTAAACTGCCTGAATACAGCTCACCAATACTAATCTTCTGCGGCTAAACCATTCTGCTTGAGATGCACTGTCTGAATACAGCCTTCGATCTTGGAATCGCCAATTCTGCTGAGGATAAACGACTTTGCTGGAGAATGCCCTTTGGAATAAGCTACGACTAGCTGGGGAATTTGAACCTTCTTCAATGAGGAACATTGTCATCTTGGAAGCGCGACCTGCATGGGGAGCGAGTCTTTTGTTACGTGCTTCTGGTTCATACTGCACTCTTTTGATCGTCCACTTCATACGGCTACGAACCCTGCAACACCACAAACAAGACAAGACAAGTCTATGCAACACAATCTATTCAGGTTAGTGTTAGTGACATCATTTTCAGTTAATCCAAAGTTTTAGCAATTATTGGCAAGGGCCAGTGACGTTATGCACATGCTAGTTTCATAAAACTTAGGCGTTTATCATGCACAAAATAGTAAAGAACCAGCATCAAGTACTGAATAACATATTTTATTGATTGGGCCCCTGAATGGGCGGAGTTTTTGTACACGGGATGTAACTCCTGAAAAGAGGAAGCTACGCGCAACAAATATACAAGTATGCACGAGAAGCATAAATATGATGACAAATCAAATTTGTACACATGTCGGCAACAGGATGCAGATGAACATCACAAACTGATCCTCCTATGACTCGCCCGACTCTAATGCTTTCCCGGTATTCACACTTCCGAAGAGATTGTATCTGATAATCGACCCCTCGAGTATATTCTCCCACCCCAACGCTCACTGCAGTATCAAATTCGGACCGCAGTCATTTGCTTTTCAAATCCCTAACTTTTGCGTGAACCGCCCTTTTAGGGTTTTCAGTTCACCGGGATACCCTTTTTTGCCGAAGCCGCCCAGTGTAGGTTTTCAACTTCGCGGGTGTACATTTTTTCAATTTTATCCCTAATTTTTTCCCGAACCTTTCATTTTGTTTTTGGTTCGCCAGGATGCCCCATTTTTGCCTGGACTCTCTTTTTTCTGTCCAGCGGGTCAATTTTAAGCAAAGTATTTTTTAACTGCGTCCGAATTCACAGGCGACGTAAAGTCTTCACCGTCCATGGTGGACAACAATAAAGCTCCTCCTGAAAAGACTTTTCTGACAACGTATGGCCCTTCGTAGTTGGGGGTCCACTTGCCCCTGTGATCTGCCTGCGGCGGGAGAATCCTTTTCAGCACAAGGTCGCCCGTCTGAAAGCTCCGAGGATGTATCTTCTTATCATATGCTTTCTTCATTCGGCTCTGGTACAAACGACCGTATCCTAGAGAAGCTAGCCTCTTCTCATCCATTAAACTCAGTTGGTTCAACCTGTCTTTCACCCATTCCGCCTCGTCTAGCTGAACATCTCGCAATACCCTCAGAGAAGGGATCTCAACTTCCAATGGTAGCACAGCTTCCATCCCGTATACCAACGAGAACGGGGTTGCTCTGGTTGATGTGCGTACCTTCGTACGATAATCGTGCAAAGCAAAAGGTAGCATCTCATGCCAGTCCTTATAGGTCACCACCATTTTCTGAACGATCTTCTTTATATTCTTGTTGGCCGCTTCAACAGCGCCATTCATCTTGGGTCGGTAAGGGGAGGAGTTGTGATGTTCGATCTTAAAATTCTGACAGAGCTCCTTCATCATTTTGTTGTTCAGGTTTGAACCGTTGTCAGTGATTATCCGCTCGGGGATCCCATATCTGCAAATGATATCTCTCTTGATGAATCTGGCCACCACCTGCTTAGTTACATTTGCGTAAGACGCCGCTTCCACCCACTTGGTGAAATAATCGATTGCTACGAGAATGAACCGGTGCCCATTAGAAGCCGTCGGCTCGATCTTTCCAATCATATCAATTCCCCACATCGAGAATGGCCATGGCGATGACATCACATTCAGAGGACTCGGAGGCACATGGATCTTATCGGCATAGATTTGGCACTTGTGGCACTTTCTCGCAAACTTGAAATAATCAGTTTCCATAGTCAGCCAAAAATAACCTGCCCGCAGCAGCTTCCTCGTCATAGCATGCCCACCAGCATGCATGCCAAAGGTACCCTCATGTATTTCCTCCATGAGCAGCTTTGCCTCTTTCTCATCTACGCAACGCAACAGCACCAAGTTGTGATTTCTCCTGTATAAGACACCATCCAGATTCAAATAGAAATTACCCGCCAATCTCCTGAGAGTCTTCTGATCTTGACTGGATGCCCCAGCCGGATACTCTTTATTCTTCAGGAAATTAAGAATATCAAAATACCATGGTTTATCGTCAGATGCTTCATCAATAGCAAATACGAAGGCAGGTCTGTCAAGCCGAGAGATAATGATTCTGGGAGCCTCGTTTCAGAAGTTGACTTTGTACATGGAAGACAAAGTGGCCAGGGCGTCAGCCATCTGATTCTCCGCTCGCGGTACATGATGCAATTCAACCTTGTCAAAGAAAGGCAACAATCTCCTCGCATAATTCATGTAATGTATCAAGTTGGGCTGACGCGTCTCCCATTCCCCTTTTATTTGATTCACCACCAGAGTTGAGTCTCCGTATACGTCTAGATTTTTGATTCGCAAATCAATGGCTTCTTCAAGCCCCATTATACAAGCTTCATATTCGGCTTCATTATTGGTAACTGCAAAGGTCAATCGAGCAGTAAACGGGATGTGCGACCCGTGTGGAGTAGTGATGATTGCCCCTATTCCGCTACCGTAAGCGTTCACAGCTCCGTCAAAAATCAACTTCCATTTAGAACCCAACTCTGGTCCTTCGTCTGGAAACGGCTCTTCACAATCTTTCATCTTTAGGTACATGATATCCTCGTCAGGAAAATCAAACCTCATCGATTGGTAATCTTCAATAGGCTGCTCGGCCAAGTACTCAGACAGTACACTCCCCTTTATAGCCTTTTGCGAGACATACTGGATGTCATATTCAGTCAAGACCATCTGCCAATGGGCAATTCTCCCTGATAATGCCTACTTTTCGAGTACATATTTGATAGGATCCATCTTCGAGATGAGCATGGTTGTATGATTCAGCATGTATTGCCTTAAACGCTTGGCGGCCCAGGCTAGCGCGCAACAAGTTTTTTCAAGCATTGAATATCGAGATTCACATTCAGTGAACTTCTTACTCAAATAGTAGATCGCATGCTCTTTTCTTCCTGTCTTATCGTGTTGACCGAGAACACAACCCATGCTTCCCTAAAGAACTGTCAAATACATAATCAAGGGTCTCCCTGCCACTGGAGGTATCAAAATAGGAGGCTCATGCAAATACTGCTTTATTTTATCGAACGCCTTTTGACAATTTTCGTTCCACGTCACAGCTTGATCTTTCTTCAACAGCTTGAACAATGGTTCACACGTGGCCGTTAGGTGAGATATGAACCGAGCGATGTAGTTCAACCTCCCTAAAAACCCGCGCACCTCTTTTTCTGTTTTAGGCGTCGGCATCTCTTGAATTGCTTTTATTTTTGCAGGATCGACCTCTATTCCTTTTTCACTTACGATAAACCCCAGCAGTTTACCCGATCTCACCCCGAAGGTGCATTTGTTAGGGTTCAGTCTCAGCCTGAACTTCCTAAGCCTTTTGAATAACTTCAGCAGATTCACCAGATGCTCTTCCTCCGTCTGGGATTTGGCAATCATATCGTCAACATAAACTTTGATCTCCTTATGCATCATATCATGAAAAAGAGTCGTCATTGCACGCCGATACTTTGCCCCAGCATTCTTCAATCCGAAGGGCATCACTTTATAACAAAATGTTCCCCAAGGCGTAATGAAAGTAGTCTTCTCCATGTCCTCTGGCGCCATTTTAATCTGATTATAGCCTGAGAAGCCATCCATGAAGGAGAATACGGAGTATTGAGCAGTGTTGTCAACTAGCACATCGATATGAGGAAGCGGAAAATCATCTTTCGGGCTCGCTTTATTTAAATCACGGTAATCGACACACATTCTCACTTTACCGTCTTTCTTTGGCACTGGTACGATGTTAGCGACCCATGATGGATATTTTGTAACAGCCAGGAAACCAGCATCCCACTGTTTTTGAACCTCTTCTTTAATCTTCACTGCCATATCGGGTCTAGTTCTGCGAAGCTTCTGCTTGACCGGCGGGCATTCCTCTTTCAATGGTAGACGGTGCACAACCATATCTGTATCGAGCCCTGGCATGTCCTCATACGACCAAGCGAACACATCACTATACTCTCTGAGCATTTCAACCAGCCTTCGCTTGACGTCGCTCTGCAGCGCGGCTCCTATACGAATATTCTTCTCAACCCCTTCCGACCCCAGGTTGATAATTTCGATGACCTCTTCGTGAGGCAGAATGACTCTTTCTTCTTGCTTCACCAACCAAGACAATTCTTCGGGAACGTCACCATCTTCAACAACCTCTTCTTCGGCCTGAAATACCGGATGTTCAAAGTCGGGACGAGTCATAGGTGGTTCAAGGATGTCATCTAAAAATGTTGTCCTGCAAAAAGAATGGTTAAATGCTTCAAAATGCGCATAAAGCGAATAACCACGTTGCCATTTTATTGAAAAGTACAAAACAAGAAAAACAGAGATCGCAATATTTGCACATGAAAAACGCCTTTTATTTAATGATTAACACGCAATGTTCATAATAGCACAACCCTAAGCAAATCATGATGCCCCGGGCAAGACACCAGATTGTTCAACAATTAAAAAAAACAAAGCATTATTGTTTAAGAGTCACAGGAACAAGCTCCTGAATAGACCAGTTGCACAAGCCTTGCCCTGGCACGCTCGGCAGAATCCAGGCGTCCATATCACAGTCGTTGTCTCCTTCGTCAGACTCTGAAGCAGCATTGATGGTCTCATGGCATACTCCACCAGCAGTGATAGTTATTGGTCCTCTAAAACGGGGTGCCCCCACAGCGGGTGCTGACGACGACGGTTGATACCCCAACCCAAATCGGTCCATCTTCACAGGAATATCCAGCACTTTGCCCCAGCCCTTTGTCTCACCAGTCTCTACCAGAGCTTGAGCTTCTTTATATGACGAGACGGCTATCTCCGACGCTTTGCTCGGCCCGGGACCTTTATCCTTGATGCGCAACCCTTCAAATGCTTGGCAGGGTGTTTCGTGAATCTCTCCATCGACCTCCACATACTTAAATGACGACAGATGGCTGACCAGGATGTATTCTTCTCCACATACAGTAACCACGCTGTCTCCTACCATATATTTCAACTTTTGATGCAAGGTAGACGTGACTGCCCCAGCCCCATGGATCCAAGGTCGTCCGAGGAGGCAACTATATGCAGGCTGGATGTCCATGATATAAAATTCAGTCGCGAAAACCTCCGGCCCCACCTGTAGAGGCAATGTTATCGATCCAAAAACTGTTCTCCGCGTCCCATCAAATGCCCTGACTACCAAGTCACTGGGCGTGCACAGGATTCCTCTGACATCTAGTTTCATCATCGCTTTCTTGGGCAACACGTTTAAAGACGATCCGGTGTCGACCAATACATGAGACATGACTGATCCTCTACATTCCACGGAGACGTGCAGCGCCATATTATGATCTCTCCCCTTCGGGGTCAAATCAAAGTCTGTAAAGCCCAAGCTATGACCTGCATTTACATGCGCTAACACTCCCTCTAGCTGATTTACGGAAACATCTTGGGGTACGAAGGAAGTATCCAGGACTTTCAACAACGCATTTCTGTGAGCCTCAGAACACAATAGCAACGACAGGATAGATATCTTTGAAGGCGTCTGTTGCAGATGCTCAACAATCTTATAATCTCTTTTACGAATCAAGCGCATGAACTCTTCCACATCCTTCGATGCCGCTTCTTTTCCGCTTGCCTGCACTGGGGCATTCTCAACCATCTTTCCCTTTCCCTTTTCCAGTCTTTCGGCCTCTACTTCAGGCGATATGAAGATTCTTCCACTCCTTGTCATACCTCCTGTACCAACAACGTTATCCACAGTCTCAGCTGGCTGCTTATTAACATCAATCTTTATCCCATCACAATACACTTCTAACCCATATGACCAAGGGACTGCTTTTGTGCTCTCGTACGGAATTGGTCCTGCCTTGGTTATGGTGATCGGTGGTCGCTGGGCCGGTGCCGTTATGGTGATCGTCTTTCAAGGAATCGTTATAGTAGCCACATCACTCTGATTGTCTGCTAATGCCCCTGCAGGCTCTTCAATTGCTGCTCGGTCAAATTGCAATGTGCCGCCATCAATTAAAGCCTGAATACCTTTCTTTAAGTCATCACACCCCCCAGCTAGGGTCCAGCATTCTAAACAATACTCGCCGCATCCAGGATAGACACCCCCTTGTAACAATCTGCTCTTTATCTCGCTTAGCGGCGTCTTTAGATCATCCACATTCATAATCAAATTCAAACCCTCCTCAGTTAAAATGGCGTTTGCCCCATGATTAAGCATGGGCTTTTGCACTATGTTCGGACCCGCTGTTCCGAAATTGATAGCCTTATTGTCCAATAGATCCTGCACAACATGCTTAAACACATGGCAACCCTCTACATCGTGGCCCGGGGCCCCAGAGTGGAATTCACAGTGCCTGCTTGCATCATAACCGTACGGGGGAGTGCCTTTTATTGGTGCCAGAGTTCTCTTCTCTACCAAGTTCAACCCTAACAATGTCTGTAACAAATCTGCATAATTTGAAGGAGGCTTCTCAAACACTCTCCTTGGTTTACCCCCCTGGAATCTGCGCTGGGCAGGCTGTGCCCCCTGCTGCGGCTGCTGTTGTTGTTGTTGTTGTTGTTGAAACGGGATAGTAACACTCGCCACCTGCTGCGTCTGATTATACTGGTTTCGACCTCTGCCCCGGCCTCTGCCTCGGCCTCCAAACACTGCGCTTGCATCGCCCTGACGGCGCCCACCAAAAGCCTTTCTGTTACTGCCAGATGCAGTAGATTCCTCAGCTTGGAATCTTCCCTGTTTAATGTTACTTTCAATCTTTTCTCCCATCAGAATTAAGTCTGAGAAACTGGCCAAAGATGTGTGAAACAACTTGTCAAAAAACATGCCGATGAATGTTCCAATGAACATGTCATTCATTTCCTTGTCTTCTAAACGAGGACGGACCCTAGCAGCCATGCCGCGCCATCTTTGCGCATACTCTTTAAAGCTCTCACCCTTTTTCTGAGATAACCCTTGCAATTGGACCCGGTTGGGTGCCAAGTCGCTGTTGTACTTATAGTGAGCTACAAATGCTTCTGCCAGCTGCTTCCATGTCTTAATATGCGTTGGCTCCAATCCCATATACCACTCGAGGGAAGGACCTGACAAGCTATCTTGAAAGAAATGCATTAGCATCCTCTCATCAGTTGAATACGCAGACATCCTTCTGTAATATGACCGCACGTGCACTTTCGGACAGGTGTCCTCTTTATACTTGTCAAATGTAGGAGCTTTGAATTTGATTGGCACCCTCAAGCCAGGCACTAGACCCATTGTTGACATGTCCAAGCCGACAGCACTTTGATTTACGACCCCCCTCATCTGCTCTTCTAGCATTCTGATCCTCTGGGAGTCATCCATAGGCCCTTCGAAACCTCCACCGGAGAAACCGTCCTCTTGCTGATCCTCTTGCCACATACCATTCCCAGCTCCATACCCATCGTATCCATTGTTACGGCCAGCTCTACTCTGATTCATCACTGGGCCTCGCCCTCTGTTACCGTACCCCTGAGCAACTCCAGCAGGTCCAAAAGTCATCAGCCCAACGCCGTTTCCATTTCCGAACCCTCTGTAACCCTGATTAGTCACACCAAAACCGTCTTGCCCAAAGCCTTGAGCATTGAAACCATATTTCCCAGCATTATCGAATCCCTGGTCATTGAACCCGAATCCAGCATTACCGAAGCCATTGCCTCCCATATTATCACCCAGGTTGACATCACCAAGCCCAACGTTATGAACAGTAGTCTCGTTCCCAATTCCAACGTTACCGTTCCCAGCAGCAGTACCGTTGTTGACATTGACAGCATGTATATTGACTACAGGTGGAGCCACTGGTGTGGGAGTACCATCCCCATGAACAATGTCGACTCGCACAGACTGATGATCCTCATTTCCATGACCAACATTTCTTGCCAACAGGGGTTGCACCATAGCTTGCAAATTCTCCTGACCTTTTGCAATAGTCTCCATGGTCTGCATGAAGAGCGCTAGCTTCTCGCGCATATCTTGCATCTCGTTCTGCATTTGATCCATGATTCTTCGGCAGTTGGTGCGAGTGGAGTATCGGTGTGGACGCTGATCTTCAATCCTGAAAATACCTGATACAGTGCAGGGAATAAGATACCATCCAATAATCACCTGTAATGCAATATGAATATGAATGCAATGCAACATGTGTCTGTGCATTAAGGAATGGCATTCCCCGATTCTAGTGTGAAGGTGCCAGTGCGGTGACAGTGCTAACAATACGAAGATCGGAATCGAATCAAAAAAAGCCTCATATATTGCAGAGAAAACCATTAAGCCAAGAATACAATATCACTGAGTATAATAATAAGGCATGACCTCAACCAACAATCCTGGTGATGGTCAGCACTATGCAAATAAAGCATCAATACATGAAATGATCAAGTACACTCATAAGCCTGATACTCTTCTATTAACTTCTTGGTCTCTGGATGACCCGGTCGGGTAAGCAGACCCTCGACAAGTTGGTTTCTTCTCTTGAGAACACGTCGCACGTCACCAGCGGTTTCTTCCCATGCCCCTTCTCCGAAGCGATCCTCTAGCTTCCACTTCTGAGACACAACTTCGTTCCTGCCTTCGATGGCCTTGTTCAATGCATTCTGGAGGCTATATTTGGTCATCACCTCTTCTTCATACTTCTTAATGCTGGCCTTCAACTGCTCTTCGAGGTCAGAGATTTGCTACTTCAACTTATCTTCCCTCTTTTTATTGTTGGTGAGCGTAGCATTCCAAGTCTTATTACAAGAAGAGATTTCCCGGTGAGCGGCGTCGAGCGCTTTTTTTTGGATTCCAGCATGTCATGGGAGCTTCTGAACTCTTGACCCAGACGTTCTCGCTTCTTTTTCTCCTCAGTTAACTCAGCCCCTAGTCTGTTTACTAGTTCGATCTGCTGTTGGAAAGCATGCACGGCCTTGTTTTTCTCACTGCGTATCTGAGCCAGCTCTTGCTCTAGCCCTTCATTGATCTTCATCAAGGCTTCTTTTTATTTAACAACTTGCTCGTAGACCTCCATAGTAACAGTGGTTGGCTCTTCCACCGGAATACGAACGGGGACTGGCGCAGCTGGAAATGGCATCAATATCTGTCTGGCTCTCTCCTGGATCCAAACTTTGTATGGTGCATAAGCCTGACAGTCATTCTTCCCTAACAGTGGCTTCCTTCTTCTGTTAATACGCGTCCAGGCATGCTGAATCTTGGCAAGTAACTCTCCCTTCAAATCACCTGTGAAGTACAGAGATTCCTGTACTTCTTCCTCCTTTGGTGGGCTCTTCAGCGCGTATCCGAACTAGCGAACGAACAGAGAAGGGTTGTAATTGATACACCCTTTTCTTCCTATCAACGGAACATTGGGATACCCAGAACAACTGAAGATGAGCTCAGACCCCAGCAAGTCTCGGTCAGACCACTCAATGTCTTCAGAAGATAGCCTCATCATACGCTCTGGCCAGTCAGCTGTAGTATCCACAAAAGGTCCCTTCAGGGGAAGATGACTCCTAAACCACATGTACAGTAAAGGCACGCAACAAGAGACGTTCTTGCCTCTCCTGTTCTCATTTCTATAGTGCATCGAATGGTAGAAGTCTCCGATCAGTGTTGGTACCGGGTTACCAGCAGCAAATAGATGAAATGCATCCATGTCCACAAAGTTTGGGAAATTGGGAAACAGCACTATCCCATAGATGCATAGGGCCAAAATAGCGTTAAAGACCACCCAACACCCATTCTTGGCGTACTCTTAAGCCTTACCAACCAGGAATTGGAGGGAGAAACCTGGAACCCCTCGCCAAGAAGTCATCAACAGCTCAGAAACATTCATGTGCAAGGCCTTAGCTAGATCCTCCAACTTGGGCTCAGCGGCAGAGTGAATAAAAGGAACTGCATTCTGCACCGGCAGCTCAGTAAACTCCACATACTCCTCCATGGTGGGCCCCAAGATAAAATCAGCGAACGTGAAACACCTCAAAGTTGGGTCATAGAATTGCATCAGCGTATACAGCCCATTCAATTCATCATCAGTGGATTTGTGAACCAAACTCAACAGCCGTCCGTAACTCTGCCTGAAGCTTCTACGGACATCCTCATCTGCCAGAGAAATCAAACCCAGGAGTGGAGTAATATCAGGAACAGGTAGCTTGTACGCAACTGTCATCCTCAAACCAGCCATGATCAATACCCGGAAGTTCAGACACTAGAACCAGGGAATATGCAAATGCACCTGCAGCACAGACACACGTTAATGGGATGCAATGATAATGATTATGCAAACAATGCAATGCAAGTAACATGCAACAGGGACCAAATGTTGTGGCTGAGAAGCCTGAACCATATCAAGAAGTCTCAGATAAACTCTCCATAAATCCTCAAACCATGGTCTCAGATAGACCTAATACAAAGCTCCAACACTGGTCTCTGATAAACCCCATAACATAACTCTGACTGGTCTCTGGCAGACCTCAGAACTCTCCCACTGGTCTCTAACAGACCTCAAAACACTCCATAAATACCCAGGATCTCAGATCAGGAAACAAACCGGTATCTGAAAGTCTAGTTACCTGCATAACCCCAAACCCTCTCACAGGTGGATGTCCTAGTAACTGACAAAGGTATGGCATCCTATGCGGTTGTCGGCGTCACAGACTTTCAGGGTTGATGATACGATTCCCAGAAGGAGTGGCATCATCAAATCCTGAAGAGGCCTCACTTAGCCAACTTCCAAATGATCGGTTCCCAGAGTCGACAATCCAACTAACCAGCAACCCGAGCCACCCAAAGGGCAGGACAGGAGGCCAACCAGAAGAACCTCGTCTGAGTGTAGATTTCGCGGGACACTAGGACATGCAAAGCACGTGCGCGCCCACTAATCTCTACTCTAAGTCTAGGTGCACTCAAGCCCAGGTCCGGCTTATCTCTCCATCATGGAACACCCATCAAACCCACAATACAGCAATAATAATGATAATATAATGCTGAAAGGTAAATACAAAAATGTAAATCCATACAAAATCCTCGACGGGAAAACAAGCGTTAGGATTGACTCTCTTAAGGGACGTTGGATCCCAAATGCATAAGTACTATCGCAGTCCTTAGCAGCCAGGGGACGTTGGATCCCCAGCAGAGTCGCCAGCTGTCGCTACTGCGAAAATCGGTGTCGGCTGAACAGAAGAGTCGCCACCGTGCGTTATTTATCCCACGGGAGGGAAAGGAAACGCTCAGAGTAAACCTACTGCAAAGACGGGAAAAGGTATGGTCATCGCAACCAAAACCTGGATTCGGGAGTCGGTTACGCAAGGGGAAGGTATTAGCACCCCTCACGTCCGTCGTACTCGACGGGATCCACGCTTGTTTTCGGGTATGGATTGTTATTCTATCTACTCTACAGGTCTGGGGTTAAAAAGAAAATAAAATGACTCGGCAAAGTATCGCACTTTATGCCTACGTATTCCCGTCTGGAACGAGAAATCAGAGTCAACGTAGTTCGCCTACCTACGGGAAAGGAGGGGAAGGTTGCTCGCTAGGATATCGCATCCTATGCCTGCGTACTTCCACACAGCGCGGAAGATCAGAGCAAACGTAGTTCGGGCCACGTACGACACAAGTATGTCTTGATTGATTTTTATTCCTTCTGAAAAAGGGTTTTTTCTGATTACCAGGTCCAAGCGGACAAAAAATGACGTTTTGATGAGTTCACATTCTTTTACAGAAGAAGTGTCTTTTATTGTGTTTGAAATCTTTATTGTGTTTTTCTGTTTGTTTTGAGAAAGAAGAGACAAAACTCTAACCTACGGTTGCGAAGGGAATCAAACTAACCTAATGTTATCATGCATGGGTTAAGACCTAGTGTCTATCATGCTCCTCTCTTGCGCAGAGAGAAACAGAGATCCTAAGGGGTAAACGGAAACAGAAACAATAGCAAATATATAGTAAAGCAGTAAAATGCATGGATGCAACAATACAAGCGAGGCAAGGGAGTCCCACTCAACCTCGAACCTAGAAAACAATAGGCAAAAGTGAACAGAATTCACTTTCAACCCAACAGGGTAAACAGAAAACAATACAGTCCGGGAAAACCAATCAATACATCAGAAATGAAACAGCAAAAATAAACAACCACAGCAGCTCTGCATCAAAATCTGTCTTCAAGTCATCATCAATCAGCTACAAGCTTCAGCAAGCATCAATCTCCATCTTCAAACTCCTCAAGCAAGGGCTTTGATTATCAATCTTCCATCTGCAATGGCTTTTCTTCAAGTCTCAATCTCCAAGCTGAGGAATCAATCACAAGAGTGAACTGGGTGTTAAGCAATTAGTTGACCACCAAAGGTGGCAAACAGACTGCTAACAACACATAGAATATTTCTCTCAAGAGTTTTATCTCTTAGACACTATCACCAAGCCTTCCAAAGGAAGGGGGTGAATGTCTTAGAGAGACTCTGCATCACAGAGAAGGATGGAGGCAATCAAGACCTTCCATGTTTGAGAATCAAGTCTACTACTCTAGAGCTCTGCCTAGCTCCTAAACCCTAGACTCCTCAACAGCTGCAAGTAAAGGATGCTCCTCATCAACTCTGGAAGTTGGTTTTCAATCTCTAATCTTCAAAGGGGCTTCATCTTCTCAGGTCTTCAGCTCTCCCAATCCCCAAGCAAACCCAATACCCCACACAGACAAATGAAATAACCCTAGAGAGGGCACACCACACAGTCAAACAAATATAGACAGTATACTAATAGCAGTAGGGGAATCCTAATATTTTCTAAGGGATCTAATAACTACCCCTAATCCCTATAGTCCCATACCCCAAAGATTCAATCTACAACTTCCTAAAAGAATTGAATTATCACACCTATGTTATCTCCTAACCCTAGTTATGATCATGGTATTCACACCTAAACAAATCACCTAAAATTAAGTCCTAAAATTGTGAATTAAATTTTATATACAAGCTAACATTCTATACTAATCAACCTAAAAAGAATGGGTCAAAAATATAAAAGCATTTAATCAAACTAAAATTAACAATTTCATGTATCAAACAAAACCATTATTTAATCCTATTAAAAAGAAAAATATACTAAAAATATGAAAATAAAATGAAATGCCAAATTTTTTATGTGCTAATTTTGTTGACAAAAATATGAACAATATGCAAAATGAACCAATTAAAATCATGCATTTTTCAATTATTTATGATTTTTCAAAGAAAATCAAAAAATATGAAAGAAATAATGTGAATTAAATGGAAAGGGGTGCAACCAGTAATAAAATACAGTTGAAATGAAAGGATGGGCCCAGACTGGGGGACGCGCATAGCAAGCGCGTCTGGGCCCAATCACTCAGAAAATATAATAAAAAAATAAAAAGCCAGAAACGGTGCACTTAGCAAAATTCTCAGTTCAAAATCATTGGGCCTGCGTTTGGGAGGGTGTGAAAAGCAAGGGATTGAGCCCATCAGATTGGTTTAAGTGAAACGGTGCGTAGCACCTTTTGAATCTCCCTCCGTATTTCATTTAAACCATGGCCGTTGGATTGGTCTCAGATTCAAGGTCAAACAAGCAATCGTGTGGCCCAAAGTTCATCTTCAACCTTGAAACCCTAAGGTTTCAGAAAACCTCATCACCATGCACGCACCTTCCAGTTCTTTGTTCTCCCTCCATTCACCATGAAATCACTCGATATGAAAAGCAAACTTGGTCTATTCCTTCCCCTCTACACAGCCATGCCAATGGTTCTTTCTAAAACTCAACCACAAATCAAACCCGATATGCGTAACAGCTTGGTTCCACCATGTTCACCTGAGATCAATCTCTTCAATTCTCACCAAATCTTATCCTAACCTAATCTATACTTCACACTGATCATTTTAAGCCATATATGCAAGATTGTAGTGCCATATTCTTGATGTTACAAGCTCTAACAGTTTTGATACACCATGATCAACCTTCATGAAACTTCTCCAAACTTTGTGAAATCAATCCTCTAACCTATCCTAACAGTTCTACACTAACAATTCCCTATGATTCTAACTAAATCAATCAATTCGAATGGAGCTACCAACCTGGTGTGATGATGAAAACAGCTATGGAAATCCTTGAATCTGATGCTAGCAATAGTCTGAACTTGATCCACACACTCAAATCTTGATTCTGTATGCAAAGATTCTTGTTCAATCCTCTTGAATTCAGCAATTCCAACTTTCTTGCACCTTGGATGATGGAACTTGTATGGCACGATTTCTCTTCAATTCAGCCAAATGCTTGTGTGGATTGTGATCTATGAATGATATTGATGATGATCAAATCAAGAAAAATGGAAATTGATGAAAGTTTGATGAAGTTTGAGAGGTTTTGCAAAAATGGAAGAATTGTGTATAACTTGTGTTTTGATCACAATGATTCACCAACCATGGCATGGAGTTACTTCATTCAATATATAGATGAGAATAGAAAGCCCTAGAAGTTTGTAGAACCTTCCCATGCACACTTTCCCTTGGATTTGGATTATGTAACTTCTTTTGTAAGTAACCATGCATAACTTTCAAGTCTTGAACCAAACTCAAAATTCTACTTTTTCCAATGTTCTTAAAACATTTTTTCCAATCAAAATGACCTATAATTTCATCCCATTTGGCCAAATTATGAAAAATCTCATTTTTAGGTCATTTTTCATTCATTAAATCCACCAATTTTGAAACCTTGAGCTATGAGTCTTTCCAATCTTTCATGGTCACTTTTCTAGACTCAAAATGTCATTTGGAGCAAGTTTGATGTTGTGAAGGTTTCCATTTGAAGCTTCCTTGTATGAGTTTTGGGCATAGGCTTGAAATGACCTGTAATTCTCAGATGACCAAAATACCCTTTGCTTGCCAAGACTATAAGTAGAGTTCCACAAATCATATGAAGGCATACCATACCATTCTAGAAATATAAGACAATCAGGAACAATTCTTATGTTTACCAGAAATTCATTTGAAATCTCCTTGAGGGGTAAAAGTTGCTTGGAAGACAAGGAACTTTCACAGACAAAATTTCAGATACCTCAGATGACCTGTAACTTGCAAGGACCATAACTTGAGTTCTATAAATCTCCTTGATGTCTTCCACCACTCAAATTAAAGGTCTTGAGATCCTCTACAAGTTTCATGTTGGCCAAGGATCCATTTGAAGCTTAAGTTTTGACTTATATTGCTTGGAAGTTTGACCTAAACTAGGGGATTTTACACAGAAACCCTAATTTAGAAACTCCTCTTCTCCTTGATTTCTCTTGATTTCTTCTTATCACCACAACATATCCTTCTCTATATGTCAAATTATGAACCCCACATCTCTCCAATAGACCTCAATGCCATTTCAATCAATCCTTTGACCTAGAGTTGACCCAGGGTTGACCCAGATAAAACCCTAGTTGACTGTCTTCAACTGCAACTCTTGTGATCACATCAATGACTTGTCTCCTTCTCCAAATGACTTTCTAAGTCTCCCATGATGTCCACATACTCTCCATGCTCAGCTCAAATCACAGCTCACAACTTCTCTGATGATCCTCATGGTGCAACACCATGATTGTTCAGTTGATCAACACATACTTTTATTGTATGACCCTTCTTCTTACAATGATAACATTTAATAGTAGGAGCATTATCACCATAAGAATTCTGTATAACTTTACCCTTCTTCTTCTCAAACCTACCATCTTTCTTCAAGAATTTTCCCTTAACAGGAAAACCTTCACCAATAGAAGATGGCTTGTGCTCCTTTCGTTTGTTCAAATCCTTAGAGTATAAGGAAGAATGAACATCTTCAAAGGTCAGCGACTCTCTTCCATACAAATAGTTTCTTTTAAGTGATGTCACACCCTCATTTTCACCTTTAGCCTTTTATACCCTACATTTGGCATATCATACATCATTCTATTGCATATCGAGCATGCAGGTTCACAAGGTACGAACTAGGTCGGTTTGTTATTTTTCATTTCAAATGAGATAACTTGTCTATCTTGGACTACATGGAAGAAAAGGTTCATCATCTAAGGTTTGATCTAAGTGGAAAAATATACTCATGTATATTTCTTCAAGGAGAAGTTACTTGACAAAATACAAGGATATTCAAGATAAATATTCTTAATGGACATGAAATGCAAGGCCAAATTCAAGTTTGCTTCATCCAATTTTGTTTCAAATTCTTGGTCAAGTGGAGTTCAAATTTGCAAAGCATGAGTCAAGATCACAAGTGCGTAATTCAAGAATTCATTTTATATAATGGCATAAGAGAATCCATCATTCGAGGTCCAAGATTCATGAATTCAAGACTAGATTCAAGAATATTACAAAGAGAAATTTCATGACATTTGCAAAAGTGTCACATTTGTTACAATGTTTCAAGCTCTTGGTAATGCTTAGAAAATTAAGCTACTTCTAGTCTTAATCCAAGCTTCTAATTAATTTCATGTTATGGAACCCTTCATGCCCCAACAAGTTTACATGTCCAACATTATGCTTGCAAACTGTTGCACCCCAAAATTTGCCTAACCTTTTTCTTCACTTAGCTTATGTTTCATTGCATTCATTTTAGCATTATCATCTGCATTGCATTGACATGTGTGCAGGAGATCAAGAGGTATGACTACCAAAAAATGGCTACACAAGGTTATAAATCTATCTAAGAGTCCTTATTCAAATATTTAAGGGTTGATATCCTCATCAGAAAAGCCACAAAATTCCTCAGAGAGAGGGTTGCACAAGAATGCATATCTCCTAACTTGAGGGTTATGGGAGGCCATCAGATGATTCTAAAACCATGGAGTTGGACTTGAAGCCTTGATAGAGCTTATGAGAAGTATTGAAAGTCATTTTGAAGCCTAGACAGGTCATTATGCAAAGTATAAAAGGCTACTACCAAGATGGGTGCAACTAGGGTTTCATCTGGTCAACCCTAGGTCAACAGATGATTTGAAGAAGGTTGAGACCTAATTTCAAGGCCATGTGATCATGGATTGATGTATTAAGATTCCCAAGGGATGACCTCGAGGTCAACTCATCATGAATCAAGAGTGTGTGGAGTTCCTAGGCTAGGGTTTCTAAGCTTGACAGTGTAAAATCCCCTGGTTTAGTGCCTAACTTCAAGACCTCATAACTCAATATATGATTTTCATCTCACCTTGACCCCAACATGATTGTTTTATAGCATGATCATAGATTTAATTTGAGTACTAGAAGTCCTTGATAGGGTTTATAGAACTCAAGTTATGAATCAGACAAGTTACAGGTCATCAGATGAATGTGATTTTGGTACTTGAAAGTCAACCAACTTCCATGCCATTTTTGACCTAGAAGGAAGCTTCTCCTCAACTTTTGGCCAACATGGATGTTTTTCCTTATCTTCTTAGATTTCCAAAACGTACTAGAAGTCCATGATTGGATTTATAGAACTCAAGATATGAGCTTTGCAAGGCAAGGGTATTTTGGGAAGTTGAGATTATAGGCCATTTTTTATTATGGGTCAATCTCACCATCTTACACACCTCAAATGGAATTTTGTTCAACTTGAAAGTTGCTCAAAATTGGATTATTTACTTCACCAAGCATCAAGAATCCATTTACATGGATTAGAATGAGAAGTGTGTGAAGAAATTTTCATGAATGAATCATTAAAAGGCATTAAATGAGAAAATCCAAGGTAGAATTTCAAGTTGAAGTTGGTTTCATGGCCAAATCCAAGGTTTCTTAAGATTGAAGTAACATCAATTACACACTCCATTGATTGGAATTAAGGAATTAATCTTGACCCTTCATCCTCACCATCATGCAAACAATGAATTTGAGCAGTTTGGAGCTGGAAACAGAGTTGTATTCGTAGACTGTCATGAAGAAAAAGTAAGGAAAATTGAAAATTGAAATTGGATCATAGAGCAATGTTGGGCCTCCATTTCAGCCCAGAAAGCTTCTATATAACCTCATGAATGAGTTCAGATCAAGGTTGGTGATGGATTGAGCTTGCAGAGGTAAGACACAGTTGGAAACAGTTAGTTACAAGTGAAATTCAAGTTTCACCATTGGAGTCATTTCTGAATAAATTGAAGGTCCAAGAAGCACCTACCATCATCACTGAGTGATTTTGCACAGCTTTGGTCAGGGATTGGTGGCTGAATCATCCACTGTTGAAGCTTTTACCAGGTTTTCTTCTTTTCAGGATTACTCTCAATTGATGATGAATTAGAGTAGTTCTTGTATGTGGTAGGGTAGTACTTAGGTCCTAGATGGATTTAGGATTGATCTTGGAACTGTTTGTGAGGTTTCTTGGTCATGATCAAAAACTTTGAAGGATCAGTTTAGGCTTATTCTTGGTTGATATCAAGATTTATTTATGGATTCTTGATCAGTGTTATGTGTAGAAGAGATCTGTATGATTTTTATAGAGTTTGGTGATGATTCTTGGAAGTGTACCATTTCTGTTGGCCATCGTGTTTTCTTCTATGTTGAGGAAAAATGAAAAATAAATAGAGCATGGTGATCAGGGTGGAGAGACGAGTAGATTAGTGTAATTTTTATAGAGTTTGATGATGTTTGGAGTTCTGGTGTTGTTGGTGCCACCGGAGAAGATGATCGGAATCTTCTCCAGCCACCGTGAGTTTCCCTCCCCTATTTTCAGAGTTCAAACGAGGAAGATAAGCCAGAGCCGTTGGATTTGCTTGACTGAGTGGACTTAGTAAACAGATATAGCGTGTGAGATTCATTCTGAAGAATGTTGACCATTAACTGGTTACGTGGCATAGCTGTGAGGCATCAGATTAGGATACTTTTAACATGGACGAGGCTGATTAGAGACTAGTGTGTACCATAGTCAACTGAGATACGTTGGACTCACTATGAAATGCGGCGTTTCATTAAAACCCCGCAGCTGCTACGTGGCACTCGCCCCTCCCTTAGGATTGCTTGACTGGTATATTGATCTGATGGTCATGATATTTTCCAGCATATTGTATTTTCTTTTATTCTTTTTCTATTTTTCTTTTAATTCTTTAATTGTTTTTAATTCATTAAAAATAGGAATATTTGTTAGAAAATTATAGAAAAAATCATGATTGATCTTTGGCATGTCCCTGATTTGTGCAATTTAATTGGATTTTTGGTTAAATTTCTATTTAATATCATTTTTCCATTTTTATTAGATGATTAAAAATGTAGAAAATGCATGATTTTCTTTCTGATTTTTGTACTAGCTCATGGATTTGAATTTAGTTCTGAATTTTTGCATGATTGTTTTAAACATCTTGATAGAGTTGTATGATTTTTCTTTGGTTTTTTAGAGACTTTTAGGTATAGGTTTGAGATAGATTTCTAGGACCTTTCCCTTGTGGATTCCCTTAAGCATACCTTTAAGTGTAGAATTTGTTTATAACCTTTAGACTTAGGTCTTGGCTCTGGATTTTGTACCATGATTTCTTAACACACTTAGGAAGCCTTAGAATTTTTCCTAGCCTTTTAGAATTGATTTTAATATTTTTCCTATAATTTACAAGTTGATTGTGTTTAGGGTGATCCTAACTTAGCTTACCTCATAGTTTAACTTCTAAAGTGAACTTTACCTAACTTTAGGCTTCTAATTTCTTCTTGATAGAATAGGGCATAGGTTGAAACCTATTTAGAACAATTATTAAGACTTGATAGAGCTTCTAAATCCATTTGGTTAGGTGATCCTCAGAACTAATCATTAGGGTTTCCTTTAAAACCTTTAGGAGGATGATTCCCCTTCTAGCTTTGCATTGCTCATAATCATCCATGATTGGTTGAGTGTCATGATGGATACCTTTGGTATACATCATGCTTCCCATGATTCCATAATCATCCATGATTAGTTGAGTGTCATGATGGATACCTTTGGTATACATCATGCTTCCCATGATTCAATAATCATCCATGATTGGTTGAGTGTCATGATGGATACCCTTGGTATACACCATGCTTCCCATCATTTCTTAATCAAATCAATTTGGTTGAGTGCCTTGGTGAATTCCTTAGGTTTTCACCATGCCTCCCATCATCAAAAATCTCTTTGTCCTATTGACATAAGATCCCTCTTGGGAGAGCCTGGCCTTCCTTAGGAAGTGCTATGTGCATTCCTCAAGAGGTGGAGCCTCTGATGGACTCCTGTGCTGATGCACATAAAGTTTGAAACCTTAGATTGACATCTAGGTTCGTTACCCATCTTTCTTTGTCCTATTGACATAGGATCCCTCTTGGGAGAGCCTGGCCTTCCTTAGGAAGTGCTTTGTGCATTCCTCAAGAGGTGGAGCCTCTGATGGACTCCTGTGCTGATGCACATTGAACTAACACCTTAGATTGACATCTAGGATCTACCCCAATTCCTTTATCTGTCCTATTGACATAGGATCCCTCTTGGGAGAGCCTGGCCTTCCTTAGGAAGTGCTCTGTGCATTCCTCAAGAGGTTGAGCCATCTGATGGACTCATGTGTTGACACACATCAACTAGATGCAGCCTTGGATGACTTCCTTGTTGCTCTTCCAGTCTTTTTCTTCTCTTCTGATGGATTGTTGTGTGCCTGTTTGCTTGTTGCTTGATGCATTAGGATAGTCTCATGTGTAGAGTATTTTATGCTTAGGTGCATGATTGCATTGAAAGGTTGAGCTGAGCTCCCTTTGCTTGATTGCATTGAAAGGTTGAGGTGACCCTCCCTTTACTTGATTGTTGTTCTCTTAGCTCGTTTGTTTAGAGGTCGAGTGTTCTCCCTCTGCTTGTACTGATGCATAGCATATGCATTTATTCTTATCTCAATAGCTTGATAGCTTTGTATTCGTCTGCTTAATGATTTTTGCTGGTGTTTACCCCTCACATGCTCCCTTAGGGTTCTCACTTCCTTGTTTAAGGAAGTGATGATAGACTTTTAGGTTGAAACCTTTGCATGATAACATCTAGGAGTTCCCCTCTCAAACTCACCCAATAGGATGAATCCATTGCATGACAATAGTAGGGTGCTTGATAGTTCCCCCTGTAGAGTTCTTTCTCCTTCTCATCTCCAAAACAACAATAAAATACGTAATAAAGGCAAGTTGATACAGTACGTTACGAGCCTTAAGCCACTCAAGAAATGATTGTTGAAGGGTCACTCTTCAACACTCAGGATGTTTAGTGTGGCACCCTTAGGGTGGCATGCGACGCATTCACTCCTAAGTCATAGTCTCTAGTGCAGTACGAACTACAAACATCCATAAAAAAAACTTCTTTCGTAAAAGACTAAAAACAAACATTCAAACCACTTTTGCCTCGTAGGGTCTTAATTCAAGAAAAATGTTTTCAGAAAAAGAGTGTTGTTAACTCTCAGTTCTACCGCAAACGGTAACACACGAGTCTTCGACGAGCGAGCTGGATACACCAAACTGCTAGAACTGTTTGTTAACTTTACTCAGGTAAAAACAGATGAATCAAAACCTGTGTTTCGTTATCCCGAACTACGTTCGCTCTGATTTCTCTGATGAGAATACGTAGGCACAAGACGTGATGTCTTGGCGAGCAACCTTCTCCCTTCACCCGTAGTTAGCCGAACTACGTTGACTCTGATTTCTCGTTCCATACGGGAATACGTAGGCACGGAGCGCGATGCTTTGCCGATTCAATTTTCTTTTCTTTTGAGTTATCCTTGATAGGTAGATAGATAAACAACCCGTCAGATAAACACAACAAGTGTGGATCCCGTTGAGTACAACGGACGTGAGAGGTGTTAATACCTTCCCCTTGCGTAACCGACTCCCGAACCCAGACTTGGTTGCGATGACCTTGTCTTATACCTTTTCGCTAGGTTTGTTCCGATTGTTTCCTTTCCCTTCTGTGGAATAAATAACGAAAGGTGGAGACTCTTCTGTTTTGCCGGCACCTCATTTTCGCAGTAGCGACAGCTGGCGACTCTGCTGGGGAAATATAGCTGCTGGGGACTTTTCCCATTCCCTATGCTAGGACCATTTCCCATCCCCTATGTGAGTCAATCCTAGCGCTTGCGTGTTTATTTGTTGGGTTTGCATTTATTTATCGCACTTTACTTTCCTGCACTTTACTTTCAGTATAATATGATTATTTGTTGTGCTGTTGTAGGAGGGAGATTCTGATGAGTGATAAGCCAAACCCAGGCTTGAGCATATACCTAGCATTACTTGTGGAAATTAGTGGTGTACCTGTATGCTTAGCATGCACCAGTCCCCATGAAATCCACGCTCACACAAGAGAGTCTCTTTGATGACTTCTCTTCTGGACCTTAGGGCTCGACGGGAGGTTGGATCTGAGGGTTGTCGACTCTGGGGACCAATCATTTGTGACTCATCTAAGTGAGGCCTCTTCAGGGAGTGATGATGCCAAACCAGAAATGGTGAACGTATCATCATTTCGTAAAAGTCTGTGACGCTGGGAAACGTATAAGATGCCATACCTTGTCAGTGGATAGGATTCATACCTGTGAGCGGGGCTGGGTTATGCAGGAAATGTAACACCCATTTTAATTATTTAATATTTTTGGTGTTATTTTGTTTGGTGTGCCCTTTGGTGGGGGTGTATTTGATTATGGTGGGTGAGTGTCCTTGGTATAGGAGGATTATTGGTGGTGAGTTGGTGTGGATATAATAATATAATAGATAATAATAATATTGGTGGTATTATTATTATTATTATTATTATTATTATTATTATTATTATTATTATTATTATTATTATTATTATTAGTAGTAGTAGTAGTAGTAGTAGTAGTAGTAGTATTAATATTATTGGTGGAATATTATTACTAATATTATTAATGTTATGATTTTGGTGAACTAATATTATTATTAATAATATTATGTATATTATAATACTATTTATTTTATTAGTATTATTAGTGATATTATTTTATTATTATTATTTGGGATTAGAAATTAAAAAGGAAATAGGAGGTGAGGGGTTATTAGGGAGTTAGAAAGAGGGAAGTGAGAAGACACGATAGAACGGGAGAAGAGGGAATTGGGAGAAGACCAAAGAACGAAGGAGAAGAGAGAAGGTCAAGGCTATCCAATCTTGGGAGGACTCTTCACCGATCAGAACAATTATCCAGGTAAGGGGGAGAAACTGATTGGGATTGGTAATTACATGAATTGGGTAGAGGGGATTCCTTAACCCCGTAGGAATTTTGATGAATATGACCTGTATGTTGATGAATTGGAGAATTGGTGTTTATAATTGTTGTTGCTATTTATATGGGTAAATTTGGTGTATGATATTGTAGAATTTGGTGCATCCATTGTTGTTGTAAATTTGGGTGGGGTTATGAGTAACTCTGATAGTTCTGATGATAAACATCAGTGTGGGTTCTGAAGTTAAAACTGGTAGAAATTGATAGGATAATGTGTATTGGTTGTAGTATCGAGAGGACAAGAGATAGAAGTGGAGCAATAGGCTTGAATTTGAGCAAGATAATAGTTCTGGACAGTAAGGGTGGGTTTTCGTATGGTCATGGGGATGGTGTGATAGTGTGTGATGGGTAGGATCACATTTAGGATAGAAACCCCTAAATTTTGGTGTTTTTAAAAGTATGGTTATATGATATATGATGACATGATCTTTAAAAATATGTTGTTGGCTGTTATAATTGTCATATTATGGTAGGATTTCGAATTCTGAAACCGGGGCTTTTTACAGAATTAAAATCGGAGGTCCGGAAGGCCTCCAACGGTGGAAAACACAGAATTTTCTGCATTCTGCGCTGCATGCGTCGCAGCGGTCGATGCATACTGTTTGCGTTTTTCTGGATTTTGCGTCTGTTTGCTATGCGCCGACCCAGCGGTCGACTCAAAGTTGTATATTGGTGAATTTTCTGTTTTGACGATTTTGGCCATAACTTTTGATCCGTATGTCGGATTTAGTCCCCGTTCGAAGCGTTAGAAAGCTATTGAATAGATATATAACATGGTATAGATAATATAGTTATTTTCCAAATATTTTTATATCCAATATTTTTGGGGAGTCATTGTTTAATTAAATAGTAACTAAACCATGGATCGATTGAAATGATTTATTGATTATTTACTTCAGTTTAATTGTTGTGCACTTAGTGTGCTTGTGTTTATTTGTGGTGTAATATATATGTAATGTGTGGTGATGTGATCAGGAGGATCGTGTGCACTTAGTGTGCTTGAGTTTGTTTGTCGTGCATTGTTGTCGTGCATTGGTGTCGTACATATCATGGTGTTTGGTGGGATGAATCATTGCTCAGGAGGAGTGTATGTGATTCATCCGTACTCCTTTGTGGAGAATGGTGGGGCTGAATCATTGCTCAGGAGGAATGTATGTGATTCATCCGTACTCCTTCGTGGAGAATGGTGGGGATAGATCATATCTCAGTAGGAGCGTAAGTGATCTGTCCAGAGTTCGATTGAATGAACCAATGAGTCGGTACCGCATGCATGGTGTTGAGTTGCGTATTTTCATTATAATATGTTATATTGTAATTTGAACAGTAGGTTCGATGATTGGTGTTGTGGGGTGAATATTGGTGTGTTTTACTACCTTATTTGCATGTATTAAATTACCAATATATTTTAATCATGTTTTCTCACCCCTTTGTTGTTGTTGTGGTCTGTGCTTCTCCGGAAGTACAGATAATCCAGGTACTTAGCTAGCTTGGATTATGGTGTACCAGTCGAGTCTAGGATGCTCTGATACGTAGCACGGGACTTAGGTGTTTTGTTATTGTCTGTTGAACTTGTATTTTATTTTCCTGTGAACGTATCAAAACTTTGTTGGATTTTACTATTTTATTATTTTCCGCTGTATTTTGGAGAAAATCTTTTTATAAGGAAATGTTGGTTTTGCTATGTGATATCCCACTTGGAAAGAAATACTCTGATGTTTATTTATAATGTTTATTATTTTAATTGTTGTGGGAAGTGGGGAGTTATAATTGGTATCAGAGCAGGTCGGTCAATCCGGCCAGTGTAGTTGAGTTGAGTCTGTCCTTTAGGATATAGTTGAGTATCTTTTAACCTGGTGTGGTTATTTTTGAGCAGTATGGCAGGAAGGAACGATGCTGCGTTGGCTGCTGCTATGCAAGCAATGGCGCAGGCGGTTGCTAATCAGAACCAAACTGCAGATGCCCAATTCAGGAGTTTGGCGTAGTTTCGGAGCAACAAGCCGCCGACGTTTGAAGGAGGAATTCTGGATCCTGAAGCTGCATAGAAGTGGCTGAAGGCAATCGAGAAAATCTTCAGGACTATGGATTGTAATGATGAGCAAAAGGTGAGGTTTGGTACTCACATGCTGGAGGGTGAGGCTGAAGCTTGGTGGGACAACAGTCGACAAAGATTAGAAGCTGCTAGAACTGCCATTACCTGGGAGGTGGTTCGGAAAGGTTTTCTGGAAAAGTATTTTCCGGAAGATATTCGAAGCGCTAAGGAGATTGAATTCTTAGAGCTGAAGCAGGGTAGTGTGACGGTGGCAGAGTACGCTGCTAAGTGTTAGGAGCTGGTGCAGTATTGTCCTCACTACAATGTTGATGGGGCAATGACTTCTAAGTGTCTAAAGTTTGAGAATGGACTGCGTCCAGAGATTAAGTTGGAGATTGCTTGTCAGAAGATCAGGAGTTATCTCGAGCTGGTAAGTAGGAGCAGAATTTATGATAATGACAACCGGGCAAGGATTGCACACTACAAAGTTGTTAATGGCCGTAAGCGTAAGCAGAGGTTCAGTGGTACTCCTTATAGTGTTTTTGCTGATAAGGGAAAGCGTAAAGCTGTTGTAGATAAGAAGCCCAGAGAGGGAAAAACATCTGCTGATGGGAAATGTTTTCGGTGCGGTGGCATGGGACACCGTGCTAATGATTGTCCTAATGAAGTAAATAAGTGTTTTAAGTGTGGGAAGCCAGGTCATGTGATAGCTGATTGCAGAGCTACTATGCCGACCTGTTATAACTGTGGTGAGAAGGGTCACATCAGTATCCATTATGAGAAGCCGAAGAAGCCTCAGACATCTCCAGCTGGTGGGAAAGTGTTTGCTTTGGCAGGAACTCAAGCTGTCAGTGATGAGCGAGTTATCAAAGGTACTTGTATTATCAATAATATTCCTTTGACTGCTATTATTGATACGGGTGCAACCCACTCGTTTATTTCTGTTGACTATGTGAAGAGGATAGGATTGGTGTCGTCTACTCTTGAGAGACGAATGACTATTGAGACACCCTCTATTGGTTCAGTGACTACTTCTTTAGTATGTTTGAAGTGTCCGCTGACTATTTTCAGTAGAGACTTTGGAGTGGATCTGATTTGTCTACCACTTGGTAATTTGGAGGTTATTCTGGGTATGAATTGGTTGGAGTTCAACCGAGTCTACATCGACTGTTTTCGAAAGGAATTGTTGTTCCTTACTCCTGAAGAGGAAGCGGTGGCGAGTTCTTTATCTAATAAAGAATTGAGGATCTTGTTGGAAGACGAAGCCAAAGTGTTTGCTTTATTTGCATCATTATCGGTGGAGAGCAAAGCGTCGATGGAGGAATTGGCAGTGGTGAATGAATTTCCGGAAGTGCTTCCTGATGACATTACGGAATTGCCTCCGACGAGAGAAGTTGAATTTAGTATTGATCTTGTTCCGGGTACGAGACCTATTTCTATGGCTCCGTATAGGATGTCTGCAGTAGAGTTATCCGAGTTGAAGTCTCAGATTGGAGAACTGTTGGATAGAAAGTTTATTAGACCGAGTGTGTCGCCGTGGGGGGCTCCAGTGTTATTGGTGAAGAAGAAGGATGGTAGTATGCGTTTGTGCATCGATTACCGTCAGTTGAATAAAGTGACTATTAAGAATAAGTATCCTCTACCTAGGATTGATGATTTGATGGATCAGCTGGTGGGAGCTCGAGTACTCAGTAAGATCGACTTGAGATAGGGTTATCATCATATCAGAGTAAAAGAAGGTGATATTCAGAAGACAACTTTTAGGACTCGATATGGACATTACGAATATGCTGTAATGCCGTTTGGAGTGACTAATGCGCCGGGAGTATTTATGGAGTATATGAACAGAATTTTACATTCTTATTTGGATCAATTCATTGTGGTATTTATTGACGATATACTAATTTATTCTAAATCCGATGAAGAACATGCAGGACACCTGAGAATTTCCTTGCAGGTGCTAAAGGAAAATAAGTTGTTTGCTAAACTGTCGAAGTGTGACTTCTGGATGAAAACGGTGAGTTTCTTGGGGCATGTAATATCTGGTGCTGGTATAGCGGTGGACCCGTCAAAAGTGAGTGCAAGTGGGAACCGCCGAAGACAGCGATGGAGATTAGAAGCTTTTTGGGTTTGGCTGGTTATTACCGCAGGTTTATTGAAGGGTTCTCTAATTTGGCGTTGCCATTTACCCAGTTGACGAGAAAGAACCAAGTGTTTGTATGGGATGCTGCTTGTGAAGAAAGCTTTGAAGAGTTGAAAAAGAAATTGACTACGGCACTGGTGTTAGTGTTGCCAACTCCAAGTGAACCGTTTGTGGTGTACTATGATGCGTCTAAGATGGGATTAGGCGGAGTTCTTATGCATAATGGTAAGGTGGTAGCATATGCTTCGCGGCAACTGAGAGTGCATGAGCAAAATTATCCTACTCATGATCTCGAATTGGCTGCGGTTGTTTTTGTGTTGAAAATTTGGAGGCATTATTTGTATGGTTCGAGATTTGAAGTGTTCAATGATCACAAGAGTCTGAGATATCTGTTTGATCAGAAAGAGTTAAATATGAGTGTTGCACCCTAATTTTTGACCATGAGATCCCACCCTTTTTGTGTTTTTTCTTGCATTGTTGCTCTTGTTACGTATTTATCGGGACTAACGAATGTGTGCAAAGTCATTTTGTTTTAAGGATATCTCTAGCAAATTCTTATGATTTGCGTCCCCTCAAAACAAAGTTCTAATCCTTCTCTAAGTCCCCACTATACCAAGAAATGCTTGTCAAGTCAGGACTCACAAAATCCACATCAGTGTTGGACTTTATTGGATTTACAATATTTATTTTTGAGATAAAGATGCAACTGGTTCAAAGCTCACATTCTATTTCAATTTCTTTGTGAACAAAAGCCCACAAGTTCAAATCCAAAATAAGGACAAGGTTATATCACATACTATCACTAAAGCGTGCCTTATGGTCATGGAGAAAAGCTTCCGAATTTAAGGACTTAGGAGATTAAAGAAGGATTGTTGGTACACGAGCCTTTGATTTTATAAGTTTTTCTCCATATGAATTTTGGTTAGACTCTGCGTTGGTTTTTTTCTCAACAAGCCAACTTTAGAGTTGGAAGATGGTACCGCTTGGTTGACCAACAAAGTTGCAGTAAACTTTAAACAAAATACCCACACATATAATACTTCAGTCTACATTTAACAGTGTTAAAGAATTAACAGGGGAATACTATTTTCTGCACATTCAATTTTAAGTTTTGTGCCTCATAATTACAATGTGGTGACTGCCTCATTTTGCTAAACTATAATATTGACAGTACTAATGCCGGCTATGGTACTCTCGCTGCACCAGCCGTCATCTTTTTCCTTATTTGCAAGAGTTCATCCGTAATTGCTTGCCGTGGCCTTCTCTTCCTTCATCAAAATCTCTCGCAACCATTGGCTTAAATCTTTACCATCCTTTGTTTGGCTATCAGCATAAACTTCCTCCCTACAATTGAATTAGAAGGAAATCCTGAACATGAATAAGTTGATAGTGCATCTTGAACATAAACTAAACGGAGCCACCGGAGAATATTACCTGTTACAATGAAACAACCATATCAATTAACATCTCCATATTTCATTCAAGACATCATGCTATTGATTATGATTTATCTATCCAAGACCCGTACCATGTTCATGCTACACCTGAATCTTGCTCCTTCTGTCAGAAGCCATAGCAGTAAAATCCCAATACAAACCGCAGACTCACGTAGGCTGTTCATGTTGTCACTACAGGTTCATAACAATCACCTTGTTGTAACCCATCCAACTCACCACAAATTATCAGTACAATCACTAGAGATAACCTGCAATATTTCACACAGCACAAGTTTCAAGTAAACATCGAGATAAAACGCAACAAAACGGCGTGTAGCAATGTAATTCTCTGCAAAAGCATTGAAGGGAATATTAACAAGTTGCAAGAAGAGGAAAATGTGAGACGCTATTGGGTGTTCTCCTATCAAAGATATTGAACTTATTAAAGATGACGACAGCATTGAAGAGGATGGTACCTCAACAGAAAATTTGAGGAGCGGACAACTTGCTGAATTGATTAAGGATTTCTATGACCAATACCAATCGCTTTATACACAGTATAATCCATCTATCCAAATAGTCGAAACGGTAATCATGAGATACACTGAACAGCTCTACTTTGATACCGAGAGAGTGCTCACATCACAACAGTAGGAAGGTTCTTATCAGTGAGGTGATTGTTATCGGCAAGCCGCCACGGAGGCTTTCCAACCGCCAGATTGTGCGCCTGCAACAATGAAAATCTGGGCTCAGCAAAGCGCATAATCTTTTACAGGTGCTAGCAAGAGAAATGACTACACAGCTCCAAGCCCATCCTTTGGAAGTTTCCACATCCAAAGCCCTCACCGTGTTCCTCAAAATGATGTGCCAATAAGACGGTAGTGTATTGCGCCATGATGACGTTCAAGCGTAGCCTCCTACATTCTGGGCGACCTGCGACACTGAGGAGTCAATAGTTGTTACAATTTTAAGGTGTTTAACATATAAGTTAACAGAACTTCAAGGTGATAAAATCTACAAAATATTCTGCGCACCCTTCTGATTCCAACCGTTATGAATACAACTCTTCACAACCTCAAATCCTGCAACTGCCTTGGATTGTCACATGAGTGCCTTGTTTTTTTGCAAATGTGATCATAGACCTTCCCGATGGATTCACTAGTCAATGGATAACACATTAAGAGGTCACAAACAGACTTGAAGACATAAGAAAATGAGGCTGAAAATCAAGATGTCTACAAGCAGGTCCATACCTTGATAATTAACAAGCTTATTTCGCTCCTCCACATGTGGACTATTGGTACTACGAAGGCATCTGCTTATGCTTCAGCGGGTGGACCTGTTATCCAAAGTTGTGGATAGCTTGAACGGTCATGCAGGCGATGCGCTAGATGATTTGTCGCAAGAGGGCCTACCACTAAGATAGAACAATTAACAAGTGATAAGATAAATCCCAATTATGCAGATAAGTAAGTGTTAGCAATAACAAGGCAGAGTTTCAGCTACCTCAAAAAGAAAGGACACTTCAGAGCTGTAACTTCAAAAACTGTTATGCCATCTTTGAGACTTAATTGCATCGTTTTGTTCACCTTAGACAAGCTGCGACGTCATCCTTCCGATGCCAAACCTACCACAGTAGTAAAGGATCCATCAGCTCAACAATCATAACCATAAGCAAAGGAAGCTTGTTGATTGGAGTTATACTAAGAATTAACCTTCTCTAAAAAGGCAAGCACGGCGGGATACGCTTCGAGTGTGGCTTCGCAAGGGGGGCTAAACCCCAGCTCAGGCTACGAAGTCCTTTTCACCTGCAATGAACCAGTTAAATCAATTTCATCAATGAACTTATCAACATTGCACTCGAGGTTATCGAGCGTGAACAGATAACTCAGTTTGTTCATATACCTGGATGGAATATCATGAGAGGTGTTCAGAATCAGATAAGAATCGTGTAACACAGAAGAGTATCAGCATTTTCATGGGAACCTTCACCAAGTAGTATCAGAAACAATTAAAGCTCGTTGCAACGCAGTGACTGAAACTCTTTGCAAAGCGTATCAGATGTCAAGAAGTTGAGTTGGTGTTACTCTAGGTTGTTCATCTTCCATGGCCCAAGATCGCTGCTATCCACACCTGCCAACAATAATCCACAAAATCAGAGGCCCATTAGGGGATATACCGGGTTGGAGATAATATTCGATTCAGACAATTAGCAGATTCTCAGAATAATGAACCTGGACAAGACAAGAGCATTAAACATGATTGATCCAAATTGAGATTTTCATTAACAGATATCATAGCAATCAGACAGGAAAGGAAAGATTTCAAATAATTGTCAAAACCAAAATAGAAGGCCCAAGCAAGCATTCAAGACGCTTTAATCCGGTTTTAACACAGATAATTTCCCGTGAAGCCTATAAAAGGATCGATGGAGCACAAACCCTAGGACGGCACACAAAAAAAACCTAATCCTCAGAACAGAAGAATCGGAGAGAAGAAACTTATCTCAAGCGGCGATACCACCCTCGGTCACTGCGAACTTCACCAACGCCGCAGAAATCGCAAGCCTCAGCCGCTTCACCGCACCAATCCTCACCGATCCGCCAAACTTCGGTAAAACCTCTACTCGTATTAAAATTATTGAACGACTAATGCTTCTATTCTTCGTTTCAGGTACAAGAACCAGTGAATTGTGAAGTGGAAATCGAAACGGAGATAGAATGAGAGGGGAGGATCGAACGAATCGATTGAGAGGTTTAGGGTTCCATCATTGGGAGGCTCCCCCATGCGTTTGCTTTCCGTTTCTCTCTCTGTCTTTGTTTGGTTATTGTTTTTTGTAATTTTGGATTATACTGTTAATCACCACTATCACACACAAACACTCACTAATCACCCCGTTAATCCCTTGCTTTAACCATTAACCGAGTTTTAAATTAACTAATAATAAACCTTTTAATCAGTTTTAAAATAAACCAAATATTTCATTTATCCATAATTAATCTTTTAATTAGTAAATCCTTTTTTATATAATGCTTTTATTTATTAACTAAATAATCTACTTTTTCTGATAATTATTTTGTAAGCTAAATAATTTCTTTTCTAAATAAATAATAATATATCTATTTTACATTCATTTAATTTTACAAATAAATAATAACTTTTTATAAACTCTTTTTTATATATAATGTGTAAATCTATTTTTTATGTTTTTTAACCACAAGGACTTTCTTATAATAATAATGCACATAAACTTTAAAACTTAGGATTAAAATTCTTTTTAGAGAAAAAATCTAAATATCATTTTATTAATCAAGAAATAATCTTTATTAAAACGAATACAACCTTTCTTCTTAAAATCAATTCATTCTTTAAGATATTTTTCTCTAAAAATAGTCCCGCCCAAAATAATCAAATACAACTCTTTTTTACCAAAAATCAATTCAACCATTTCTCTTAAAATCGATTAAACCTCACCAATTTCATCAATTAACATTTTTTTCTCAATCCTAAATTAAATGCAATCAAACATCGTAAAACCAATTCAATCGTGCACTCCACGACACTTGCACCTACACCTTAGCGCTTTCATGCATATGTGTATGGTTTACTTTCCTTGCAATTTATTCTTCGGCAATTTACATTATCGCAATTCATTTACATTACTGTCATTTATATTCTCGCACTGCATTCCGTCCAAAGGAAAAATCTACACATGAGTCAACACTTGTGTGTAGTTGCATATCATATGTATCATAACCCATTCGATCCTTGATTCCATTCAAGTTGATCGCTTAAGATAGATCCTACCCCATAGGAAGGACCATTATCTCTACAACTTAGACAAACAAACAACATTACACGAACTATTTCAAACACAATAGAGAATAGATGTTAATCATCTTAAGTGAGATATAATCTCCACCTCCACAACAATACAATCAAACATGTAGGGACTTTGCCTTAAGAGCGATAAAGGCATACTTGGCGACCATCCGAGTATGTAAGACCTTTTCTTAAGACGATGCAAAGACCATTTCCTACAACCCCCTTTTTACATCCGTGGTGGTTATCTCTCCCTTAACATGAAGACGCATCTCTTCTCCTAAACCCAATCAAACAACTACCCTAAACCCGTAGGAACTTTGACCACAGTCAAAGAACTCCTCTAACCCTTTAGGGGAACTACAGATACTCTGATTCCACTCCTGTAAGGATATGTAGGCATAAGATGTGACATATTATCGAGTATACTTAGATATAAACCACTAGGTCTTTCAACCATTAAGCAGATAAACACATAGCAGTAAACAAACATAAAACAAGAGGTTCCTGTAGAGTACTACAGAAACTTAGGATGCTAGCACCTTCCCTAAGTTTAACCAACCCCCGAACCTAAAATAATCTAGCTTGCATTTGCATTGCGTAGTGGGAATTTCGATCTTTATCCCTTCCTTTGGACAAATCAAAGTTCGGTTGCAAACGAATATAAGATTCAAACTAATCAATAGTTTGGTATCCAAATTTCACCACGACAATGAGGCAGAGGAGATGGTTGGAATTTTTGAAGGATTATGACTTCAGTTTAAGTTATCATCCAGGAAAGGCCAATTTAGTGGCGGATGCTTTGAGTAGGAAAGAAATTCATATGTCGGCTATGATGGTGAAAGAAATTGAGTTAATTGAACAGTTTAGAGATTTGAGTATGGTTTGGGAAACTACTGCAGATAGTGTAATGTTGGGTATGTTACAGGGTAATAATGACTTCTTGGATACGATTAGAGAGAATCATAAGTTGGATGTGAAATTAGTGGATTTGATACCTGGAGTAGAAAGTAACTCTGATAGTGACTTTAAATTGGATAATACAGGTGTGTTGAGATTTAGAGGCAGGATTTGTGTACCAGATGATGAAGAATTGAAAAAGTCAATTTTAAGTGAAGGACATCGTAGTAGTTTGAGTATCCATTCGGGAGCTACGAAGATGTATCATGATTTGGAGAAATTATTTTGGTGGTCTGGTATGAAAAGAGACATTGCTCAATTTATGTATGCCTGTTTGACGTGTCAGAAGTCGAAGGTGGAACACCAGAGACCGTCTGGATTTATGCAACCATTAGAGATTCCGGTTTGGAAATGGGATTGCATTACTATGGATTTTGTTACAGGTTTTCCGAATACGGCGAGAGGTTTTGATGCTATATGGGTGATTGTGGATCGATTGACGAAGTCTGCACACTTTGTGCCGATCAATATTAGTTTCACGTTGATGAAGCTGGCGGAGATTTATATTCGAGTAATTTTAAAGTTACATGGTATTCCGTCCAGTATTGTGTCGGATAGAGACCTGAGGTTTACTTCGGAATTTTAGAAGAGCTTACAGGAAGCTTTGGGTACTAAGTTGAAGTTGAGTTCAGCTTATCATCCGCAAACTGATGGTCAGTCAGAGAGGACTATTCAGTCGCTTGAGGATTTGCTGAGAGCTTGTGTGTTGGAGAAGGGTGGTGCGTGGGATACTCATTTACCATTGATTGAGTTCACGTACAATAACAGTTACCATTCAAGCATCAGAATGGCACCGTTTGAAGCTTTGTATGGGAGGAGGTGTAGGACTCCTCTGTGTTGGTATGAGACTGGTGAGAATGTGGTGCTTGGACTAGAGATTGTATAGCAGACTACTGAGACAATTCAGATGATTCGTGAGAAAATGAAAGTGTCTCAGAGTAGGCAGAAAAGTTATCATGATAACCGGAGGAAAGAGTTGGAATTCAGTGTAGGTGATCACGTATTCCTCAGAGTGAACCCGATGACTGGTGTGGGTCGTGCATTGAAGTCCAAGAAGCTGGATCCCAAGTTTATTGGACCTTATCAGATTTTGCAGAGAGTTGGTGTTGTGGCTTACAGGGTGGCGTTGCCGCCTGAATTGTCGAATCTACATGATGTGTTTCATGTGTCGCAATTGCGAAAGTATGTTTCGAATCCATCTCATGTGATTCTGAGGGATGATGTTCAGGTTTGGGAGAATCTTACTATTGAGACGATGCCGTTGAGGATCACGGATCGTAAGATGAAACAACTCCGAGGGAAGGAGATACCTTTGGTGAAGGTAGCTTGGGGAGGTGTTGCAGGAGACAGTGTGACCTGGGAGTTGGAAAGCAGGATGCGGGAAGCGTATCCAGAATTGTTTCCATCAGGTAATTTTCGAGGACGAAAATAATTAAAGTGGGGGAGAGTTGTAACACCTATTTTAATTATTTAATATTTTGGGTGTTATTTTGTTTGGTGTGCCCTTTGGTGGGGGTGTGTTTGATTATGGTGGGTGAGTGTCCTTGGTATAGGAGGATTATTGGTGGTAAATTGGTGTGGATATCATAATATAATAGATAATAATAATATTGGTGGTATTATTATTATTATTATTAGTATTAATATTATTGGTGGAATATTATTACTAATATTATTAATGTTATGATTTTGGTGAACTAATATTATTATTAATAATATTATGTATATTATAATATTATTTATTTTATTAGTATTATTAGTGATATTATTTTATTATTTTTATTTGGGATTAGAAATTAAAAAGGAAATAGGAGGTGACGGGTTATTAGGGAGTTAGAAAGAGGGAAGTGAGAAGAAACGATAGAACGGGAGAAGAGGGGATTCGGAGAAGAGCGAAGAACGGAGGAGAAGAGAGAAGGTCAAGGCTATCCAATCTTGGGAGGACTCTTCACCGATCAGAACAATTATCCAGGTAAGGGGGAGAAACTGATTGGGATTGGTAATTACATGAATTGGGTAGAGGGGATTCCTTAACCCCGTAGGAATTTTGATGAATATGACCTGTATGTTGATGAATTGGTGAATTGGTGTTTATAATTGTTGTTGCTGTTGATATGGGTAAATTTGGTGTATGATATTGTAGAATTTGGTGCATCCATTGTTGTTGTAAATTTGGGTGGGGTTCTAAGTAACTCTGATAGTTCTGATGATGAACATCAGTGTGGGTTCTGAAGTTAAAACTGGTAGAAATTGATAGGATAATGTGTATTGGTTGTAGTATCGAGAGGACAAGAGATAGAAGTGGAGAAATAGGCTTGAATTTGAGCAAGATAACAGTTCTGGACAGTAATGGTGGGATTTCGTATGGTCATGGGGATGGTGTGATAGTGTGTGATGGGTAGGATCACATTTAGGATAGAAACCCCTAAATTCCATGGTTTTGAAAAGTATGGTTATATGATATATGATGACATGATCTTTAAAAATATGTTGTTGGCTGTTATAATTGTCATATTATGGTAGGATTTTGAATTCTGAAACCGGGGCTTTTTACGGAATTGAAATCGGAGGTCCGGAAGGCCTCAAACGGTGGAAAACACATAATTTTCTGCATTCTGCACTGCATGTGTCGACTCATGCGTCGCAGCGGTCGATGCATATTGTTTGCGTTTTTCTGGATTTCGCGTCTGTTTGCTATTCGCCGACCCAGCGGTCGACTCAAAGTTGTATATTGGTGAATTTTCTGTTTTGACGATTTTTGCCATAACTTTTGATCCGTATGTCGGATTTAGTCCCCGTTCGAAGCGTTAGAAAGCTATTGAATAGATATATAACATGGTATAGATAATATAGTTATTTTCCAAATATTTTTATATCCAATATTTTTGGGGAGTCATTGTTTAATTAAATAGTAACTAAACCATGGATCGATTGAAATGATTTATTGATTATTTACTTGAGTTTAATTGTTGTGCACTTAGTGTGCTTGTGTTTATTTATGGTGGAATATATATGTAATGTGTGGTGATGTGATCAGGAGGATCGTGTGCACTTAGTGTGCTTGAGTTTGTTTGTCGTGCATTGTTGTCGTGCATTGGTGTCGTACATATCATGGTGTTTGGTGGGATGAATCATTGCTCAGGAGGAGTGTATGTGATTCATCCGTACTCCTTTGTGGAGAATGGTGGGGCTGAATCATTGCTCAGGAGGAATGTATGTGATTCATCCGTACTCCTTCGTGGAGAATGGTGGGGATAGATCATATCTCAGTAGGAGCGTAAGTGATCTGTCGGGGATAGATCATATCTCAGTAGGAGCGTAAGTGATCTGTCCAGAGTTCGATTGAATGAACCAATGAGTCGGTACCGCATGCATGGTGTTGAGTTGCGTATTTTCATTATAATATGTTATATTGTAATTTGAACAGTAGGTTCGATGATTGGTGTTGTGGGGTGAATATTGGTGTGTTTTACTACCTTATTTGCATGTATTAAATTACCAATATATTTTAATCTTGTTTTCTCACCCCTTTGTTGTTGTTGTGGTATGTGCTTCTCCAGAAGTACAGATAATCCAGGTACTTAGCTAGCTTGGATTATGGTGTACCAGTCGAGTCTAGGATGCTCTGATACGTAGCACGGGACTTAGGTGTTTTGTTATTGTCTGTTGAACTTGTATTTTATTTTCCTGTGAAAGTATCAAAACTTTGTTGGATTTTATTATTTTCCGCTGTATTTTGGAGAAAATCTTTTTATAAGGAAATGTTGGTTTTGCTATGTGATATCCCACTTGGAAAGAAATACTTTGAAGTTTATTTATAATGTTTATTATTTTAATTGTTATGGGAAGTGGGGAGTTATAATTGGTATCAGAGCAGGTCGGTCTGTCCGGCCAGTGTAGTTGAGTTGAGTCTGTCCTTTAGGATAGAGTTGAGTATCTTTTAACCTGGTGTGGTTATTTTTGAGCAGTATGGTAGGAAGGAACGATGCTGCGTTGGCTGCTGCTATGCAAGCAATGGCGCAGGCGGTTGCTAATCAGAACCAAACTGCAGATGCCCAATTCAAGAGTTTGGCGCAGTTTCGGAGCAACAAGCCGCCGACGTTTGAAGGAGGAATTCTGGATCCTGAAGCTGCAAAGAAGTGGCTGAAAGCAATCGAGAAAATATTCAGGACTATGGATTGTAATGAGGAGCAAAAGGTGAGGTTTGGTACTCACATGCTGGAGGGTGAGGCTGAAGCTTGGTGGGACAACAGTCGACAAAGATTAGAAGCTGCTAGAACTGCCATTACCTGGGAGGTGGTTCGGAAAGGTTTTCTGGAAAAGTATTTTCCGGAAGATATTCGAAGCGCTAAGGAGATTGAATTCTTAGAGCTGAAGCAGGGTAGTATGACGGTGGCAGAGTACGCTGCTAAGTGTTAGGAGCTGGTGCAGTATTGTCCTCACTACAATGTTGATGGGGCAATGACTTCTAAGTGTCTAAAGTTTGAGAATGGACTGCGTCCAGAGATTAAGTTGGAGATTGCTTGTCAGAAGATCAAGAGTTATCCCGAGCTGGTAAGTAGGAGCAGAATTTATGATAATGACAACCGGGCAAGGATTGCACACTACAAAGCTGTTAATGACCGTAAGCGTAAGCAGAGGTTCAGTGGTACTCCTTATAGTGTTTTTGCTGATAAGGGAAAGCGTAAAGCTGTTGTAGATAAGAAGCCCAGAGAGGGAAAAACATCTGCTGATGGGAAATGTTTTCGGTGCGGTGTCATGGGACACCGTGCTAATGATTGTCCTAATGAAGTAAATAAGTGTTTTAAGTGTGGGAAGCCAGGTCATGTGATAGCTGATTGCAGAGCTACTATGCCGACCTGTTATAACTGTGGTGAGAAGGGTCACATCAGTACCCATTATGAGAAGCCGAAGAAGCCTCAGACATCTCCAGCTGGTGGGAAAGTGTTTGCTTTGGCAGGAACTGAAGCTGTCAGTGATGAGCGAGTTATCAAAGGTACTTGTATTATCAATAATATTCCTTTGACTGCTATTATTGATACAGGTGCAACCCACTCGTTTATTTCTGTTGACTGTGTGAAGAGGATAGGATTGGTGTCGTCTACTCTTGAGAAACGAATGACTATTGAGACACCCTCTATTGGTTCAGTGACTACTTCTTTAGTATGTTTGAAGTGTCCGCTGACTATTTTCAGTAGAGACTTTGGAGTGGATCTGATTTGTCTACCACTTGGTAATTTGGAGGTTATTCTGGGTATGAATTGGTTGGAGTTCAACCGAGTCTACATCGACTGTTTTCGAAAGGAATTGTTGTTCCTTACTCCTGAAGAGGAAGCGGTGGCGAGTTCTTTATATAATAAAGAATTGAGGATCTTGTTGGAAGACGAAGCCAAAGTGTTTGCTTTATTTGCATCATTATCGGTGGAGAGCAAAGCGTCGATGGAGGAATTGGCAGTGGTGAATGAATTTCCGGAAGTGCTTCCTGATGACATTACGGAATTGCCTCCGACGAGAGAAGTTGAATTTAGTATTGATCTTGTTCCGGGTACGAGACCTATTTCTATGGCTCCGTATAGGATGTCTACAGTAGAGTTATCCGAGTTGAAGTCTCAGATTGGATAACTGTTGGATAGAAAGTTTATTAGACCGAGTGTGTCGCCGTGGGGGGCTCCAGTGTTATTGGTGAAGAAGAAGGATGGTAGTATGCGTCTGTGCATCGATTACCGTCAGTTGAATAAAGTGACTATTAAGAATAAGTATCCTCTACCTAGGATTGATGATTTGATGGATCAGCTGGTGGGAGCTCGAGTACTCAGTAAGATCGACTTGAGATAGGGTTATCATCATATCAGAGTAAAAGAAGGTGATATTCAGAAGACAACTTTTAGGACTCGATATGGACATTACGAATATGCTGTAATGCCGTTTGGAGTGACTAATGCGCCGGGAGTATTTATGGAGTATATGAACAGAATTTTACATTCTTATTTGGATCAATTCATTGTGGTATTTATTGACGATATACTAATTTATTCTAAATCCGATGAAGAACATGCAGGACACCTGAGAATTTCCTTGCAGGTGCTAAAGGAAAATAAGTTGTTTGCTAAACTGTCGAAGTGTGACTTCTGGATGAAGACGGTGAGTTTCTTGGGGCATGTAATATCTGGTGCTGGTATAGCGGTGGACCCGTCAAAAGTGAGTGCAAGTGGGAACCGCCGAAGACAGCGATGGAGATTAGAAGCTTTTTGGGTTTGGCTGGTTATTACCGTAGGTTTATTGAAGGGTTCTCTAATTTGGCGTTGCCATTTACCCAGTTGACGAGAAAGAACCAAGTGTTTGTATGGGATGCTGCTTGTGAAGAAAGCTTTGAAGAGTTGAAAAAGAAATTGACTACGGCACTGGTGTTAGTGTTGCCAACTCCGAGTGAACCGTTTGTGGTGTACTATGATGCGTCTAAGATGGGATTAGGCGGAGTTCTTATGCAGAATGGTAAGGTGGTAGCATATGCTTCGCGGCAACTGAGAGTGCATGAGCAAAATTATCCTACTCATGATCTCGAATTGGCTGCGGTTGTTTTTGTGTTGAAAATTTGGAGGCATTATTTGTATGGTTCGAGATTTGAAGTGTTCAATGATCACAAGAGTCTGAGATATCTGTTTGATCAGAAAGAGTTAAATATGAGGCAGAGGAGATGGTTGGAATTTTTGAAGGATTATGACTTCAGTTTAAGTTATCATCCAGGAAAGGCCTATGTAGTGGCGGATGCTTTGAGTAGGAAAGAAATTCATATGTCGGCTATGATGGTGAAAGAAATTGAGTTAATTGAACAGTTTAGAGATTTGAGTATGGTTTGGGAAACTACTGCAGATAGTGTAATGTTGGGTATGTTACAGGGTAATAATGACTTCTTGGATACGATTAGAGAGAATCAGAAGTTGGATGTGAAATTAGTGGATTTGATACCTGGAGTAGAAAGTAACTCCGATAGTGACTTTAAATTGGATAGTACAGGTGTGTTGAGATTTAGAGGCAGGATTTGTGTACCAGATGATGAAGAATTGAAAAAGTCAATTTTAAGTGAAGGACATCGTAGTAGTTTGAGTATCCGTTCGGGAGCTACGAAGATGTATCATGATTTGAAGAAATTATTTTGGTGGTCTGGTATGAAAAGAGACATTGCTCAATTTATGTATGCCTGTTTGACGTGTCAGAAGTCGAAGGTGGAACACCAGAGACCGTCTGGATTTATGCAACCATTAGAGATTCCGGTTTGGAAATGGGATTGCATTACTATGGATTTTGTTACAGGTTTGCCGAATACGGCGAGAGGTTTTGATGCTATATGGGTGATTGTGGATCGATTGACGAAGTCTGCACACTTTGTGCCGATCAATATTAGTTTCACGTTGATGAAGCTGGCAGAGATTTATATTCGAGTAATTTTAAAGTTACATGGTGTTCCGTCCAGTATTGTGTCGGATAGAGACCTGAGGTTTACTTCGGAATTTTGGAAGAGCTTACAGGAAGCTTTGGGTACTAAGTTGAAGTTGAGTTCAGCTTATCATCCGCAAACTGATGGTCAGTCAGAGAGGACTATTCAGTCGCTTGAGGATTTGCTGAGAGCTTGTGTGTTGGAGAAGGGTGGTGCGTGGGATACTCATTTACCATTGATTGAGTTCACGTACAATAACAGTTACCATTCAAGTATCGGAATGGCACCGTTTGAAGCTTTGTATGGGAGGAGGTGTAGGACTCCTCTGTGTTGGTATGAGACTGGTGAGAATGTGGTGCTTGGACTAGAGATTGTATAGCAGACTACTGAGACAATTTAGATGATTCGTGAGAAAATGAAAGTGTCTCAGAGTAGGCAGAAAAGTTATCATGATAACCGGAGGAAAGAGTTGGAATTCAGTGTAGGTGATCACGTATTCCTCAGAGTGAACCCGATGACTGGTGTGGGTTGTGCATTGAAGTCCAAGAAGCTGGATCCTAAGTTTATTGGACCTTATCAGATTTTGCAGAGAGTTGGTGTTGTGGCTTACAGGGTGGCGTTGCGGCCTGAATTGTCGAATGTACATGATGTGTTTCATGTGTCGCAATTGCGAAAGTATGTTTCGAATCCATCTCATGTGATTCTGAGGGATGATGTTCAGGTTTGGGAGAATCTTACTATTGAGACGATGCCGTTGAGGATCGCGGATCGTAAGATGAAACAACTCCGAGGGAAGGAGATACCTTTGGTGAAGGTAGCTTGGGGAGGTGTTACAGGAGACAGTGTGACCTGGGAGTTGGAAAGCAGGATGAAAATAATTAAAGTGGGGGAGAGTTGTAACACCTATTTTAATTATTTAATATTTTTGGTGTTATTTTGTTTGGTGTGCCCTTTGGTGGGGGTGTGTTTGATTATGGTGGGTGAGTGTCCTTGGTATAGGAGGATTATTGGTGGTGAATTGGTGTGGATATCATAATATAATAGATAATAATAATATTGGTGGTATTATTATTATTATTATTAGTATTAATATTATTGGTGGAATATTATTACTAATATTATTAATGTTATGATTTTGGTGAACTAATATTATTATTAATAATATTATGTATATTATAATATTATTTATTTTATTAGTATTATTAGTGATATTATTTTATTATTATTATTTGGGATTAGAAATTAAAAAGGAAATAGGAGGTGAGGGGTTATTAGGGAGTTAGAAAGAGGGAAGTGAGAAGAAACGATAGAACGGGAGAAGAGGGAATTCGGAGAAGAGCGAAGAACGGAGGAGAAGAGAGAAGGTCAAGGCTATCCAATCTTGGGAGGACTCTTCACCGATCAGAACAATTATCCAGGTAAGGGGGAGAAACTGATTGGGATTGGTAATTACATGAATTGGGTAGAGGGGATTCCTTAACCCCGTAGGAATTTTGATGAATATGACCTGTATGTTGATGAATTGGTGAATTGGTGTTTATAATTGTTGTTGCTGTTGATATGGGTAAATTTGGTGTATGATATTGTAGAATTTGGTGCATCCATTGTTGTTGTAAATTTGGGTGGGGTTCTGAGTAACTCTGATAGTTCTGATGATGAACATCAGTGTGGGTTCTGAAGTTAAAACTGGTAGAAATTGATAGGATAATATGTATTGGTTGTAGTATCGAGAGGACAAGAGATAGAAGTGGAGAAATAGGCTTGAATTTGAGCAAGATAACAGTTCTGGACAGTAATGGTGGGTTTTCGTATGTTCATGGGGATGGTGTGATAGTGTGTGATGGGTAGGATCACATTTAGGATAGAAACCCCTAAATTCCATGGTTTTGAAAAGTATGGTTATATGATATATGATGACATGATATTTAAAAATATGTTGTTGGCTGTTATAATTGTCATATTATGGTAGGATTTCGAATTCTGAAACCGGGGCTTTTTACAGAATTGAAATCGGAGGTCCGGAAGGCCTCAAACGGTGGAAAACACATAATTTTCTGCATTATGCACTGCATGCGTCGACTCATGCGTCACAGCGGTCGATGCATACTGTTTGCGTTTTTCTGGATTTCGCGTCTGTTTGCTATTCGCCGACCCAGCGGTCGACTCAAAGTTGTATATTGGTGAATTTTCTGTTTTGACGATTTTGGCCATAACTTTTGATCCGTATGTCGGATTTAGTCCCCGTTCGAAGCGTTAGAAAGCTATTGAATAGATATATAACATGGTATAGATAATATAGTTATTTTCCAAATATTTTTATATCCAATATTTTTGGGGAGTCATTGTTTAATTAAATAGTAACTAAACCATGGATCGATTGAAATGATTTATTGATTATTTACTTGAGTTTAATTGTTGTGCACTTAGTGTGCTTGTGTTTATTTGTGGTGTAATATATATGTAATGTGTGGTGATGTGATCAGGAGGATCGTGTGCACTTAGTGTGCTTGAGTTTGTTTGTCGTGCATTGGTGTCGTACATATCATGGTGTTTGGTGGGATGAATCATTGCTCAGGAGGAGTGTATGTGATTCATTCGTACTCCTTTGTGGAGAATGGTGGGGCTGAATCATTGCTCAGGAGGAATGTATGTGATTCATCTGTACTCCTTCGTGGAGAATGGTGGGGATAGATCATATCTCAGTAGGAGCGTAAGTGATCTGTCGGGGATAGATCATATCTCAGTAGGAGCGTAAGTGATCTGTCCAGAGTTCGATTGAATGAACCAATGAGTCGGTACCGTATGCATGGTGTTGAGTTGCGTATTTGCATTATAATATGTTATATTGTAATTTGAACAGTAGGTTCGATGATTGGTGTTGTGGGGTGCATATTGGTGTGTTTTACTACCTTATTTGCATGTATTAAATTACCAATATATTTTAATCATGTTTTCTCACCCCTTTGTTGTTGTTGTGGTCTGTGCTTCTCCGGAAGTACAGATAATCCAGGTACTTAGCTAGCTTGGATTATGGTGTACCAGTCAAGTCTAGGATGCTCTGATACGTAGCACGGGACTTGGGTGTTTTGTTATTGTCTGTTGAACTTGTATTTTATTTTCCTGTGAACGTATCAAAACTTTGTTGGATTTTACTATTTTGTTATTTTCCGCTGTATTTTGGAGAAAATCTTTTTATAAGGAAATGTTGGTTTTGCTATGTGATATCCCACTTGGAAAGAAATACTCTGATGTTTATTTATAATGTTTATTATTTTAATTGTTGTGGGAAGTGGAGAGTTACAGGAAACCTTGACCTTCAGACAACCTGGTTTTCTTGACAGTGAATCAGTATTATTGGTATCAAAGGGTTCTTATCATCAGAGATGTGTTTATTCTTGACAGAGCAGATTTTTGGTCTTCCCCAATCAACAACACACTCTTGATCTCTTGTAGCGTCCTAGCATTCTTGCATCTTGCATCTTGCATTTTTGCATCTCCATATGCATATCATTAACGTGTGTCTGTGTTGTAGGTGCATACTTCATCCCTGATTCTAGTGATCTTGCTTCCCTTTCCATTATGGAGACTCTGAAGAGAACTATTGCATACAAATTTCCTGCACCAGATGTTAGTGTCATACTGAGTTTGAGGACCCTGGCTGATGGGACAGTTTTGGTAGATTTCCGGCAGACATATGGGAGGTTGTTGAAGTATGTTTGCAAGCCCTCCGTCCACGAGATTAGTGGTTTGTACACGTTGCTACAGTTTTATGAGGCTCCACTGAGATGCTTCCTGTTTCCCAACTTTGCTTTGGCCCCTACTCTGGAGGAATATGCTGACCTGATAGGCATTCCTGTTAAGGATCAAATGCCTTTTCACCATGTTGACACCGAGCCTAAGTTAGCTGACCTTGCAGCTATCTTGCATTTGGAGGAGACTGAATTGAGGAGAGAGTTCACTCAGAGGAACAAACTGTATGGCTTCCCTCTATCTTTTATGGTGGAAAAACTCAGAAGTTTGCTAAGAAAGGTCGTTGGGACGTGTTCAATGCTCTTCTGGCTTTGTGCATATACGGGATTGTGTTGTTCTCGAACCTTCCTGACTTTGTAGATGTAGATGCTTTCTACTTGCTTGCCTCGGGGAATCCGGTTCCCACTTTGCTTTGTGATCTGTATCATTCTGTCCACTACAAGAATGAGAACAGGAGAGGGAAAATAGTGTCTTGCTGCACTCCTTTGTTATACAGGAGGTTTGATAGCCACATGCCCAAGAGGGGTCCTTTCGTTTCTTCTGCAAACACAGCCGAGTGGCCTGAACGCCTGATGGCTTTATCAGCCAAAGACATCACCTGGTTTGACCGGGATACGCTTGGGACTGAGATTGCTTATAGCTGCAGTGGATTCCCTAATGTTCCGTTGATTGGACGTAAGGGATGTATTAACTATAACCCGGCCTTGTTGATCAGACAGTTCAGGTACGCCTTGAGAGGTCCACCGAAGGATGAGGAGGTGCAGGAATCTCTGTACCTCAACGGGTTGCTTGATAGTGACATGCCGACCAAGTTGGAGCATGCTTGGACTAACATCCACAGACGAGGAAAGACACTGTTGGGTAAGAGCAACAGCCAGACTTATGAGCCTTATCGGGGTTGGATTCAGGCTAGAGAAAAACAGTCTTTGATGTCGTTTCCTCCAGTGGCTCCTCCAGCTCCCCTCATGAATGAGAAACCTACCACTGTGGACATCCAGAAGTATGAGCAGGTAGTGGCTGAAAAGGAAGAGTTGAAGAAGGCCAACGAGGAGTTGGAAAAAGAACTTATTCAGCTTAGAAGCGAGAGGAACGAAGCCATCTATTCCTTCAAAAAATAGACCGAGCTGGTGAACCGGCTAGGCACAGACTTGACCAAACAGAGGGCTGAGCGTGAACGTTTAAGTTTGGATTTCAAAGCTGCTAACAGTGTGCTCGCCACTAAAAAGCAAGAATTGGATAAGGCGTATCTGAAGATATCCAAATTCGAGACATGGTGGAACAACACTCTGACCAACCACAAAGAGAGAGAGGAGAAGCTGAAGCAACAAATAGCCAAGCTAGAGGTCCAGATTGAGATCAAGGACAAGACGATTGAGGCTGAAGGATCACTTCGACGAGACGTTCAGTACAGATTGGTTGAAACCAAGGCCAACCTGCAAGATTGCCAACTCAGAGTTGATGCTAAGAGGTACAGAGTGGAAGACTGCTCTAGAGAAGGTGCTTGTGGGGACTTTTCCAAGGATCTCCAGGATACCATCAGGCAGAGGGATCTGCTGATCCGGGGTCTGCTCATCAAGCCTGACCATCCCACTACGAAGAAGTTATTGGAAGATTTATGTGCTGGTAGCCGCACTTGATTTCCTTGTATTTCTTTGTATTTCTTTGCATTGATATGCTAACCACCACCAAGCTTGTTGGTTGGGGTCACACTTGTTGCTTCAGTTGTATTCGATTACAGTTGTATGCTGCTCACGGGGTTTTTTCAGATATATATGAGGTTTTCTTTCCATGATTGGATGTCAGACTTTATTTGTCTTGGAAACTAGAATCGGGGGAATTTCCCCAAGGCACAGACACACGTTTGCACTTGCATAATCATTTTGCATAGCATGTGCCTCTGGCTTATTTACCTAACCCTCTGTGTTTACAGGTTGTTTCAGGATTGATCGCAGGTTGACCCGAGTAATGGAACAGGTACAAGCGGAACTGAAGGACGTTCAGAGCCAGCTGGGGCAGTTCATGAAGGACATGCAAGCGTTGCGCTGGAATCAAGATGCGCTTAAAGAGGAGAACAACCAGCTGAAGAGTCAGGTGGGTTTGATGGCAGAAGTGTTAAGGAACATACTCAGAAGAGAATATGAGCAAATGCCCGAAGCTGCAGTCGGCATACTTGCTCCACGAGTGTCTGAAGAACCTGCACCAAGGCATGATAGGCCTAAAAAACCCTCTGCATACCTTGAAGCTCAAAGCGTTTCCCGTCAGCGGCCACGTCCGGTTCCTCAAGACAACCCCAGAAGACATGGTCAAAAGATGAAACTATCTGACAGAATCCTCGATCCAATCCCTTTGGATTATGCCCAGTTGGTGCAACTCTTGCTCCAACTTCAGTTAGTTAAACCACGGCTTATGGCTCCATTGACTGAGGAACTACCACCCGGCTGGGACGTAAATGCCCATTGCGAGTTCCACTCTGGATTACCGGGGCACGATGTAATGAACTGTAAAACTTTTAAGCATAAGGTTCAAGACTTGATTGATTCGAGAGCAATTGAATTCGTGTCGGGCGGCATGAAAGCATCAGGCAAATTCATCCCTTATCATGCAAAAGAGATGGATGTTCCTATTACCTCACCTGAAGGTTAGAAAGATCAGGAGTATATCCTGAGGTCTTTGAAGTCTGAAGCGCCTTGCCCATAATTTTTTCCTGTTCCTGGATCGAGCTTAAGGATGAAAGCCCCTGAACAGAGAGAATCCTCACTAGTTCATACCTCGTCTCCAGATGTTTCTTCCATTCAGAATCAACAACCTCTTGCTCCATTGCAGCAAAACTATCGGAGCCCGAATCAGAGTCGACCTCACAACAACCGCTCTTCTGATCGAGTCTGAAGACTTCAAGGGTCGCTCCCCTCAGCAGCAAATCAAGTGTGAAAACCCAGTTCTTAGAAGCTGGCAATCTGCATTTTGTCATGACATTTCTTTACATTTGTAGTTTCTTTCCTATTAGAATGCAAATCTCGTTTGTAAAGCATGTTGTTTTTCAATTGATATTGATAATGAAATAAATATGCATGTTTTGAACTAATCCATTCGTGTTCACTCTATTGCTTTCTTTTATTTCAAACGCTTGTTTAAGTGGAACCCGGGGAGGATGATGAAATCCAACGATGCGTAAGCTTCCGATGCTATGCTTTTGAATAAAAACCTGTTGATGATGTACAGGCATTGTTTCAAATCCACAAACACCAGAGATATAAGGAAGATAATCCCTTGTTAACCCTTTTGAGCTTAGTTGTAGGAGTTTCTTTCTGAAGATAGAAAACCCTCAACCTTAACCTGGGGCAGGGTAGGTGTCAGTTAATTTGACCAAGCGTTCAAATTACAAAAGGAGTGCCCGTTCAAGGATCAATCACACCGCTATAGGTCGTACCTAAAAAACCATGATGGTTAAACCTGGCCGATCAGGAGTGAAACAGTCACAATCTCGTTTCAAACAAGTCATACGAGCCGGTGTCACATGATTTGTTCAAAATAAAAAAGAGAGAGAAAGAAAAGAATCGAAAGGAAAAAGCCCGCTAAGTCGAATCTTGCGAACAAGCGACTTAGGAAAAAATTAGGGTACCCCGCTGGACTTCAAAATTGAAGAAACTCTGAAGAGTTAGTCCAGGAAAAAGTTAGGGGAAAACGAAAAGCGAAGAAGGATTACAAGAAATAAAATCCTCAAGCAAGAACGAAATCGTGTGGCTCCGGATGCCGAAATACGAAAAGAGAGTAATTGTCACTTTGAAAAAGTGTGATTTCTTGAACCGCCACTCAACCTTTGAAAGGTGAGCGCTAAGGTCGAATTAGCTGAACGTAGGAACGGAGAACATCAAGGAGAATGGATGGGTTAAAATGAATTTTGAGCCTGTATCCTTTTCTTCTTAAACCATGAACCTGACCACGTTACAACCTTTAAAAGTCCTAATTGAAATAGGCTTGTTTTGAAAGTATACTTCGGTAAAGATCGCATCAGAACTGACTCCTAGAAAGGATTCCACTTATAGCGTTGTATTAATGTTGACATATTGATTTCATACACTTTATGTCAAAAAATATTTTCCCGTGAACATGAATTGGATTTTCAAAACTACCATATGCATTGCATTTGATATGTCTTTTATGCAGAACAACTGGTTTTACTAGCGAGTAAGTGCTTGACAGCGGGAAAGTTTCCACGATGGAAAGATTTAATCAGGACAGAATGCAGAACGCCAGAATATTCTGGTGAACCAGGCAAGCTATATCAAATGATCACAGCATGGGAGTCAACCATCCATAAGTCAGTTAATCTGGGGCAATCAGGTCGAGATCTGATGAATCTCTCACAGCCAAGGGTACTGCTCCCCACAGATCAGCCCATGAGGGGCAAAGTCATGACAAGGCTGAGGCAGGCCACCCCGAGAGCACCAAAGCTATCCTTATCTTGAAGGCGATTAACGTGAAGCACCTTTGTGAGGTTCGAAGTGTTGAGACCGTTCGTATCAAACCGCTAGAGTACAGAGATCTCCGGTTTCCTTTCGAGAGGATGTTATGAAGATCCCACAGGCTGGGGGCAAAAGTTGAAAGCGAAGGAACCGTTCCTCTCCATATCTGCAGAGTTTGTCAGAAGTTGTTAAGATTCTGGGGCAAGCCATCTCAAGTTCGTTTCATGGCATGTTTTTCCAAGCAGGATGAGTCCTTCTTCCTCAGCAGGTTTAGTTGTGTTTCCCCACAGAGTCTGAACATGGGGTTGTGAGCATTGATGTGTCTCCCTGAACAAAGATAGATTCTCCCCAACCAGATGCATCCTAGGTAGGATTATCATTTCCCCAGCTGAGTCGTGCGTAGAGGTGTGTACTCGTTCCCAGCAGTGGGTCAACAGGCAGTTTTCTCGTAGAAGACTATTCGTAAGTGGTCAGCTCTCGATAGTTCAGACTGAAGTCTCCAACAGAGTTGAATTCCCCACAGAGTTGTGTTCTCCCCGGCAGGTAGGATTTATTCCAGCGTCTGGTTGCATATCCCCAGCCGAGTTTGTAGTCCTCCAAGAGAGCCGAGTCCTTGGAAGGCCATTCAGGCCATTGTTTGTCTTTTCCAGCAAGAAAGAGTATTGAATAGTTGTTGCTATACTTCCCCATCGGAGTCCGTATCTCCAGGAAGATTCTGTATGTGAAGGTCGTGCAGTGTATTACAGCGATTGACATCGTTTCCTCAGCAGTTTGTGGTTCGTATACCCGGTTGAGCAGGTGCAGGTTCTCGTAGAACTTTGTTTCCCAGTGGAAAGTCGCCTGAGGTTCATTTCCCCAGGTTAAGTCCAATTGAGATTGGTGTGATTCCTTCTCCTCAGTAGGATGATTCCTTCTCCCCATCAGGATGGTTTTCTCTCCTTGACAGGAGGATTTTCTCTTCAGCATTTATTTTGCTGATTTGGTTCCGTAGCATTTTGCATGATTGCATAGCATTTCCATCGTATGGAGCATTACGCCATTGTCAAACATATGCATGTGAAACATGAGCTAGGTCGTTACCGTTCATGTGTGCATGTGTTCCTCCGCAGAGTTGTTTGTTCAGGATGATTCTTAAATTCCTCAGCAGAATTTATTCGTCCAGGATGATTCCTGAATCCCCAGAGTAGAGTTACTTGACAGTTCTCCCGAATCCTCGACGAAGATGTGTCATCCCCAGCAGGGTTCAAACAGAGAAGTTCAAATTTCCCTTGCAGACTTGATGATTGAAGTCCGACAGCAGTGCCAAATTCCCCATGACTTACTAATGAAGTTCGACTATGATGTTGAAGAGTTCCTCTAGCTGACGTGGAGTTCCTGACGGCAAAAGATTAGATATCCTTATTGGTTCATGATTGATTAAGGATTCTATTTCCTGACTTACTGATGAAGTCCGACTATGATGTTGAAGAGTTCCTCTAGCTGACGTGGAGTTCCTGACGGCAGAAGATTAGATATCCTTATTGGTTCATGATGGACTAAGGATTCTGAGTTACTGATGAAGTCTGACTGTAATGTCGAAGAAGTTCCTCCTAGCTGACGCGGAGTGCTTGACAGCAGGTTTAGATATCCCTATTGGTTTATGATTGACTAAGGATTTTATTTTTGACTTATTGACGAAGTCCGGCTGACGCCCGAGAATTTCCTTGAATGCCTGACGACATAATTGACTTAATTGCCAAACGTCCGATGACCTGACAAGTCCAGAGATGACGTTAAGGAATTCTTTTGTTGTGAAGCAGAATGCCCGACGGCATAATTGACTATCCTTCACCAGTTACCGTGTAACTAGTGATCCCTTATTGACTTACTGACGAAGTCCGACAGAGATTGTCAAAAGTTCCTAATGACCCGATGAGTCCAGAGGAATTCTTCTACGGTGGCGCAGAATGCCTGACGGTAATATCAGCTATCCTTCACCAGTTACCGTGTAACTGGTGATCCCTTGATGACTTGAGGACGAAGTTCTACAGCGAAATCAAATGATCATCCTGACGGAGATTTGAGATTAATCATTCACCAGCGATTTGTCGTGCAACTATCATTTCAGTTTCTGAAGATTTTCCTACCAATCAGAGTATCGTTTACTTGTGCGGCTGGAAAATTTTCGGGTTTATTGGTATTCAACTGTCTTTTACCTTGATCGTTTGAGAGTCGTTCGCTTCTCACCCAGTCAGGTCCAAGCCATTTCAATAGGGGCAGCTGTTGCACCCCAAAATTATCCTAACCTTTTTCTTTAATTAGCTTATGTTTCATTGCATTCATTTTAGCATTATCATCTGCATTGCATTGACATGTGTGCAGGAGATCAAGAGGTATGACTACCAACAAATGGCTACACAAGGTTATGAAGCTATCTAAGAGTCTTTATTCAAATATTCAAGGGTTGATATCCTCATCAGAAAAGCCACAAAGTTCCTCAGAGAGAGGGTTGCACAAGAATGCATATCTCCTAACTTGAGGGTTGTGGGAGGCCATCAGATGATTCTAAACCCATGGAGTTGGACTTGAAGCCTTGATAGAGCTCATGAGAAGTATTGAAAGTCATTTTGAAGCCTAGACAGGTCATTATGCAAAGTATAAGAGGCTACTACCAAGATGGGTGCAACTAGGGTTTCATCTGGTCAACCCTAGGTCAATAGATGATTTGAAGAAGGTTGAGACCTAATTTTAAGGCCATGTGATCATGGATTGATGTATTAAGATGCCCAAGGGATGATCCCGAGGTCAACTCATCATGAATCAAGAGTGTGAGGAGTTCCTAGGTAAGGGTTTCTAAGCTTGACAGTGTAAAATCCCCTAGTTTAGTGCCTAACTTCAAGACCACATAACTAAAGATGTGATTTTCATCTCACCTTGACCCCAACATGATTGTTGTAGAGCTTGATCATAGATTTAATTTGAGTACTAGAAGCCCTTGATAGGGTTTATAGAACTCAAGTTATGAATCAGACAAGTTACACGTCATCAGATGAATGTGATTTTGGTACTTGAAAGTCAACCAACTTCCATGCCATTTTTGACCTAGAAGGAAGCTTCTCCTCAACTTTTGGCCAACATGAATGTTGTTCCTTATCTTCTTAGCTTTCCAAAAAGTACTAGAAGTCCATTATTGGATTTATAGAACTCAAGATATGAGCTTTGCAAGGCAAGGGTATTTTGGGAAGTTGAGATTATAGGCCATTTTTTATTTATGAGTCAATTTCACCATCTTACACACCTCAAATGGAATTTTGTTAAACTTGAAAGTTTCTCAAAATGGGGTTATTTACTTCACCAAGCATCAAGAATCCATTGACATGGATTAAAATGAGAAGTGTGTGAAGAAATATTCATGAATGAATCATTAAAAGGCATTAAATGAGAAAATTCCAAATTTATTCATATTGGTTCAAAATAGTGCAAGTTTGTACATTTTTTGAAGGTAAATGATATTTGGAATAGATTGACATTGGTAGAATTTCAAGTTGAAGTTGGTTTCATGGCCAAATCCAAGGTTTCTTAAGATTGAAGTAACATCAATTACACACACCATTGATTGGTAGTAAGGAATTAATCTTGACCCTTCATCCTCACCACCATGCAAACAATGAATTTGAGCATTTTGGAGCAGGAAACAGAGTTGCATTCATAGATTTTCATGAAGAAAAAGTAAGGAAAATTGAAAATTGAAATTGGATCATAGAGCAATGTTGGGCCTCCATTTCAGCCCAGAAAGCTTCTATATAACCTCATGAATGAGTTCATATCAAGGTTGGTGATGGATTGAGCTTGCAGAGGTAAGACACAGTTGGAAAAAGTTAGTTACAAGTGAAATTCGAGTATCACCATTGTTGCACCCAAAAATTTGCCCAACATTTCTTTACCTAGCTTATGTTTCATTTCATTCTCATTAGCATTATCATTTGCATTTCATTGACATGTGTGCAGAAGATCAAGAGGTAGGATCACCAATCAAGAGCTATACAAGACTATGAAGCTAGATAAGAGGGTTATTCAAGTGTTCAAGGGTTGATATCCTTATCAGAGAAGTAAAAGATCCTTAGAAAGAGTGGGTGAAACCAAGAGTGAATGTCTCCTAACTTGAGAGTTGTGAGAAGATCATCAGATGATTCTGAAGCCATAGAGTTATACTTGAGGTTTTAAGAGAGCTCATGAGAAATATTGAAGTCCATTTGGGAGCTCAGATAAGTCTTTATGCAAGATTAAGAAGCCTCATCCATGATGGGTGCAGCTAGGGTTTGACTGGGTCAACCATAAGTCAACTGAGGATTTGAAGAAGGTTGAGACCTAATACAAGAGCCACGTGATCATGGATTGATACATTAAGATGTTCTAAGGATGATTCCAATGTTAACTCATCATGATTGAAGAGTTTGAGAAGTTTTAGGCTAGGGTTTCTAAGGCTTGACAGTGTAAAATCCCCTAGCTTGACCCCTGACTTCAAGACCACTTAACTCAAGATGGGATATTCATCTAATCTTGACCCCAATATTATTGTTGTAGGGCATGATCTTAGCTTTAATTTGAGTACTAGAAGTCCTTGATAGGGTTTATAGAACTCAAGTTATGAGCCAGACAAGTTACAAGTCATCTGAGGCATGTGAATTTGGAGCTTGAAAGTTACCCAACTTGCATGAAACGTTTTCCCTAGAAGGATGACTCCTATGGACTTTTGGTCAACATTAATGTTGTTAGTTATTCTCTTAGCTTTCTAAAGAGTACTAGAAGTCCATGATTGGATTTATAGAACTCAAGTTATGGCTTTAACAAGTCAAGGGTATTTTGGGTATTTGGACATTACAGGTCATTTTGAATTATAGGTCAATTTGACTATCTTGTAAGCTTCAAATGGAGTTTTGTTCAACATGAAAGTTGCTCAAAATGATGTTTTTATCTTAGCTAAGTATCAAGAGTCTATTGATATGGATTTGAGCAAGCATTGGTTGAGGGAATTTCTCAAGAAAGGCCATTTTAATGAATTAAAAGGGAAAAATTAAAAACAATTGATAATTGAATGATTTCAAGCCATATTTGTGCTCATTTTGATTGGAAATGATATTCTAAACATTTTTGCATTATTAGAATTTTGAGTTGATACTCATTTCATGGCATTTTGGTGGATTACTTCATGATGAAGTTACAAATCAAACACACCTCTTTGGTTGAAATCAAAGGAGAAAAATCATCCAATTACATTCCATAACCCTCAAGCAAGTGAACTGAGGTGGATTGAGAGCAAGAGCAGGGAAAAATCATGGATACCATGAGTGGATTTTTGAGAAAAAATTGAAACTTGGAAATCACAAATTGGGCCTTGATTGGGCCTCCAAAGGTTTCAAACAGATAATAAAATGATTTTGGATCATTCTTAGAAGCTTCTAGTGCCACTTTCTATTGAGAATCAGTTAGAGCAAGTGTTGGAAGAAGCTTGGAGTTTGATTTTTGAATTTTGATATTGAGAGAGATTCAGCAGAAATTGAGCCTCCAGACTTGTTCATCATCATCCATTGAAGGAATCTGCATCTTTTGGAAGAGAATTGAGCCCTGAAAGTCACCATATTCGAAGCTCCAAACCAGGTTTCTTCCTCTCAAATTTCCTCTTAAATTATGTGCATTTAACACCTTAGATACATGCGGTTAAGTTAGTATTCAACCATAGATGGATTCTGTGTACATTTCGTGATGAATCGTGAGAATTTTTGGTATGGCATTCCAAGTTGTTGTTCGATTATCTCTCTATATGATGGATGAAATTGAAAAAAGATTGGATAATTGAAACCTAGGGAGTGAGACGAGAAAAATGACGTAAAAAATTGAAGTTTCATTGAGTTTGGTGTCGCGTTACTGTTCATTCACGCCGGAGAAGATGGTCGGATCTTCTCCGGCCGCCCCTGCAACCACCGCGTGAATAATGTCTCCATTTTTGTTTAAAATTTCCAGCTCTCATCTAGGCCGTTGAATCGCGATAGAGGTTGGACTTTGTATGTTAATCGCGTGGCCAGCGTGCGCCCGCGTGTCCTTCTTCCTTGGCCAATTTCTAGCTTTAATGAAACGCTGAGTTTCATGAGGAAACTCAGCTGGGCTCCATGTTATAATGATATCCCCAGCTCAATTTCCAAGGCCCAGTAGCGTATACACATGGAAACATTGCTTCATACACCCCCTGGTTTATTTCCCTTGAGAGCAAAACAAAGAGCTGAGTTTTGCACACAGCTGGGCCCAACCCCGGCATGCTGTTCGCACCCCACGCAAAGCCCATTAGTAGCATTAATACGTGAAATCCTTGCTTGTTACACCCCCTGGTACTGTTTCAATTAGAAAATAAAAAAGCTGAGTTTGAAAACTCAGTTGGGCCCATTCCCCACGCACTACCTGCACCCCCTCATGCGTGGCCCATTAGAATTAACACGTGAACTAGTTGCTGTGTGCACCTCCCCCTGTTCCGTTTTATTTTTTCTTTTTCTATTTTGCTTCAATTAAATGCTTGTTAGTTTTAATTCATGTAAAAATAATAAATGTTGTTAATAATTCCTGAGATAAATAATGTGAATACTTTGATGTGTATAGAATTTTATCACTTTTTTAATTTCTATTTTCATGCATTTTTCCATTTATGGCATATTTTCTATTTTTAGTATGTTTTAATAATTGAGAAATTGTATGCTGAGTTTGATGATTTTATTTCTCATTCATGGTATGGAATTAAGACTTGAAATTTTGTTTGCTGGTTATATACATGTTAATGATGTTATGTGATTTTGTGATGATTTTTAGATGATTTTAAATAGGGTTTTAGGGTAGTTGTTTAGGAGTGTTCTTGGTTGGATCCCTTTAGTATACCCTTGAGGTTTTAGATTTAGTTTGAGCCTCTGGATTTAGGTTTAACCTCTAATTTTTGGACCATAGACTGTTGATGCATGTAGGATAGTGTAGTATTTTCATTGGAATATTTAGGAATGATTTTCAATTAGTTTCCCTATTTTACAAGTTAACCTCAGTTTAGGTGATCCTAAGTTAGAGAACTTCATAGGTTAACCTTGTAAATGGCCATTAGATGATTCTAAGTAGTGTATTCTTTCTTGATAGATTGGTAAGTAGGTAGAGACCTCATTAGACCTTTGCTAAAGCCTCATTAGAGCTTTTGATTCCCCTAGCCTAGGTGATCCTTGTAGGTAGCTTGTAGGGTTTCTTAGGAGTGTTATGTTGCCTTCTGTCCCCTATGTGATCTTCTCCTTGGGCTTTGCCCAACATTCTTTATTCAAGTCTTGAAGAAGATCCCTCCTGGGAGAGCCTAATCCTTCCTTTGGTTGGATTTTGTGCATTCCTCAGGAGGTTGAACCTTGAATTGACATTCCCCAGTATAGTACATTCCTTTGGTTTGTACTATCTTTATCCTTCAAGTCTTGATGAGAAGCCCTTTTGGGAGAGCCTAATCCTTCCTTTGGTTGGATTTTGTGCATTCCTCAGGAGGTTGAGCCTTGGATTGACATTCTTGGCATGGTATATTCCCTTGGTTTATACGCTGTCATCCATCTCAAAGTCCTTTTCTTAGGATCCCTCTTGGGAGAGCCTAATCCTTCCCATGGTTGGATCTTGTGCATTCCTCAACAGGTTGAGCCTGAGACGGACATTCTGTGTTGATACACTACAATCAGTTACCCTTAGATTGATATTTAGGACCAATACCCAGTATTTTCTGTCCTATTGACATAAGATCCCTCTTGGGAGAGCCTAATCCTTCCTTTGGTTGGATTCTATGCATTCCTCAGGAGGTTGAGCCCATGATAGACTCTAGTGTTGATACACCTCCAACCTGGTGTAGTCTGGGATGACTCCTTTTTTGCTCATTTTGGTTTCTCTCCCTTGTTTGAATTGCTTGATGCATTAGAATAAGTTCATGTTTAGATTGTTTTAAGCTAGGGGCATGATTGCTTAGAGGTTGAGTGGGTCTCCCTCTGCTTGTTTGCATTAAGGGTTGAGGTGATCCTCCCCTTGCTTGTGTGTTGTTTTTCTTTTTCTAATTGACGTATTTGCATAATAGAGGTTGAGTGAGCTCCCTCTGCTTGTCTGTTTTGACTATTTTTCTTTGCTTGATTGCTAAGAGGTTAAGTGTGTCTCCCTCTGCTTGTATTGCTGCATTGCATGTGCATCTTTACTGTTTATCTATATATCTGTTTATTGTTAAGCTGATGCTTTATTTGTTTCCGTATACCATTGCCATGATCCCCTAGGAATCTCACTTCCTTTGATAAGGAAGTGATGATTAGAACTTTAGGTTGAAACCTATGCATGATAACTTCTAGGAGTTCCCTGTTTCAAACCTCAACCATAGGATGAATCCTTGGCATGACAACATTAGGACTTGACAGTCTCCCCATAGAGTTTGTTCTCTTCTCATCTCAAACAACAGTAAAAAAACGTAATAAAGCCAAGTTAGTACAAGCGCGTTACGAGCCTTAAGCTACTTGGGTAATGATAATTGAGCGGCCTCCTATCAATCGTCTAGAATGTTTAGTATACGTCCTTTGGACTATATGAGACGCATTCGTTTCCAAGTCATAGTCTCTAGTGTTGTACAAACTACAGACAACCATAAAAAACAGTTCTTCCGTAAAAGACAGAAAACAAACTTCAAACCCTTTTTGCCCTGTGGGCCCATAATTCAAAGGAAGCTTTTCTGAAGAAAAGAGTGTCGTTAACTCTCAGTTCTACCGTAAACGGTAACGCCTAAGTCTCCAAGGGTCGAGCTGCGTACACCAAACTGCTGGAACTGTTTGTTAACCCTACTCGAAAAAACAGATGAATCTGAACCCCCGTAATCCGTATTATCCCGAACTATGTAAGCTCTGATCTCTCATATCTGTTGAGAGTACGTAGGCACAATACTGATGTATTGGCGAGCCACCTTCCCCCATCCGTTTACCCGTAGTTAGCCGAACTACGTGGACTCTGATTTCTCATTCTCTGATGAGAATACGTAGGCATAAAGCGCGACGCTTTACCGAGCCATTTTCTTTTCTTTTCAGACCGGCCTTGATAGGTATATAGTAAACCAACCCGTCAGATATACACAACAAGCATGGATCCCATCGAGTACGATGGACGTGAGGGGTGTTAATACCTTCCCCTTGCGTAACTGACTCCCGAATCTAAACATTGGTTGCGATGACCTTGTCTTATACCTTTTCGTCAGGTTTTTCCGATCGTTTCCTTTCCTGTTCTGAGGGATAAATAACGAAAGGTGGCGACTCTTCTATTTTGCCGGCACCTTATTTTTGCGGTAGCGACAGCTGGCGACTCTGTTAGGGATCCAACGTCCCCTGTGCGAGTCAATCCTAGCGCTTGCGTGTTTACTTGTTGGGTTTGTGTTTATTTATCGCATTTTACCTTCCGCATTTTATTTTCAGTATGATATGATTATCTGTGCTGTTGTGGGAGGGGCATTCTGATGAGTGAGAAGCCAGGCCCAGGCTTGAGAGCTACATAGTATTAAAGTGGATTAGTGGTGGACGTGCTTGCTTTGCTTGCATCAGTTCCCATGTAATCCACACTCAGAAGAGGTTCTCTTTGATGACTTCCTATCGGTCCTTTGGACTCGAGGGGCTGTCGAATCTAAGGATTGTCGACTCTGGGAACCGATCATTTGGCATTCAGCTAAGTGAGGCCGCTTCAAAAGATGATGATGCCACACCTCCTGGGTATCATATCATCATTTCTTGAAAGTCTGTGACGCTGATGACCGCATAGGATACCGAACCTTTTCCGTGATTAGGTCCATACCGGTGAGCAGGGTCGGATTATTGTAGGAAACCTTAACCTCCAGACAACCTGGTTTTCTTGACAGTGAATCAATATTGTGGGTATCAGAGGGTTCTTATCATCAGAGATATGTTTGTTCTTGACAGAGCAGAGTTGTGGTCCTTCTCCTCAACAGCACAGTCATCTTGATCTCCTGCTGCATGATTGCATTTTGCATTGTTTGCATCCTCATTTGCATATCATTAACGTGTGTCTGTGTTGCAGGTGCATATTTCTCCCCTTGTTCTAGTGATCTTGATCCTCATGGCTGACATGGCATCTCTGAAAAAGACTGTGGCTTACAGGCTACCAACACCTGACATCCGAGAGTTACGAGCTTTGATTTTGTTGGCTGATAAGGCAGTGATGGAGAGTTTCAGAAAGAGTTATGGGAGACTTTTGGGTATTGTGTATAAGCTTCCTACGTACGATTTGAATGGCCTCTACGCTCTTCTGCAGTTTTACGACCCACAGCTCAGATGCTTTGTGTTTCCAGATTATGTCCTAGCTCCGACCTTAGAGGAGTACTCTGACCTGTTGGGGTGCCTTTGTTGAATCAGATGCCTTATTACCGTGTTGAGGGTGAACCTAACTTGAGTAAGTCGACTGCCGCTCTTCATGTAGATGATTCAGAGTTGAAGGGGATGGTATTCAGAAAGATCGGAGTTCATGGTTTCCCTTTGCCTTTCCTGATGGAAAAAGCCTGAAAGTTTGCCAAGAAGGGTCGCTGGGATGTATTCAATGCCTTTCCTGATGGATGCTTGCCATATATTTTCTTCCGGGAATCCAGTGCCCACTCTCCTCGGAGACATCTACCATTCAGTTCACAGCAAAAATGAAAACAGAAAGGGGAAGAACGTGGCATGTTATGCTCCTTTACTGTATAAGTGGTTTGCTAGCCATCTTCCTAAGACGGGTTTGTTCATTGATTCTGTTGAGTCTTCACCCTGGTCTGCACGTTTGATGGGCTTGACTACTAACAATATTATCTGGTTTGATAGAGATCTACTGGGCAAAGATATTATACATAGCTGTTGCGGCTTTCCCAATGTCCCCCTGGTCGGAAGGAATGGATGTATTAACTACAATCCTTCTCTGCTAATACGACAATTTAGGTATGCACTACGAGGTCCTCCTGAAGAGGAAGAGATACAGGAATCTTTGTATCTCACAGGGTTGCTTGAAGGTGACACTTTGACTAAGGTACAGAATGCTTGGAGCAAAATTCACCGAAAGGGAAAAGTCTTGCTAGGAAAGAGCAACAACAAGGCCTTTGATTCATATGTGGCTTGGGTCCGAGAAAGAGCCGCCAAGTTTCTAATGTCGTTTCCTGCAGTGGAACCATTGTATCCTCCCGTGTACAAAGAGCCTACCACAATTGATATTCAGAAGTTCAACCAGGTACTCCAAGAGAAGGAAGAGCTACGAAAAGCCAACGAAGAGTTGGAGAAAAAGATCGCTCAACTTCGGAGAGAAAAGAACGAAGTCATACACACCTGCAAGAAGCAGACAGAGATGATCAACCACCTGGGCGTTAATCTGACCAAAGAGACCGATTTTAGGGAACGTCTGGGGTTGGACCTGAAGTCAGTACATGGCGTGTTGACCACCAAGAAACAGGAGCTGGATAAGGCGTACCGGAAGTTGACCCAGTACGAGAAGCTGTGGAACAACACTTTGGCTAGCCATAAAGAGCGGCAAGAAAAGCTGAAGCAACAAATAGCCCAGTTGGAAGCTCATATTGGAGTCAAAGACAAGAAAATAGAGGCTGAAGCCTCACTGCGACGAGACGTCCAGTATAGATTGGTTGAGACCAAGGCAAATTTACAAGATTGTCGACTCCGAGCTGATGCTAAGAGGAGTAGAGTCGAGAACCGTTCTGAAGAAGGGGTTTATAAGGGCATTGTCGAGAATCTCCCAGATATCATCAGGCAGAGGGATCTGCTAATCCAGGGTCTGCTTACTCAGCCAGATCATCCCGCTACAAAGAAGTTGTTAGAAGATTTCCGTGCCCGTGGTCGCACTTCATCTCTTTGTATTTTCTTTGTACCTTTTATGCATCGATATGCTGATCACCACCAGGCCTGTTGGATGGGGTCATGCCTTGTTGCTTCAGTGGTATGTGATTACGGTTGTACGCCACCCTTGTGGGTTTTCTTTCAGATAAATATACGAGGATTTCTTTCCATGATTGGATGTTAGACTTTATTTGTCTCAGAAACTAGGATCGGGGGGGAATCTCCCCAAGGCACAGACACACGTATGCATTTGCATGACAGGTCCCTGTCCATTTTTCTAACCATTTGTGTATGCAGGTTGTTTCAGGATTGACCGAAGACCGATCCACCGATACTCGACCAGAGCAAATCAAGCTAGAGCAATGGAACAAGTGCAGACTGACATCCAGGAACTCAGAGAGAGGATGGACCGCTTCATGGAGCTCATGCAAGTGGTTGCTAACGGCCAAGACCAGCTCAGAACCTTGGTGCAGCCACTGATCTCAAGGGTTGACAGCAACGATGTGCTTCATGGTGGGAACACTCCAAACCCCCCACTTGTTGAGACCCCTCAGGATGGCATCCCTGTGACTGGAGGGAATGGAAGTGGTAACGGCAATGTTGTCACTAACATCAGGCTTAATGGAAATACGACTGGCGTCGATAACGATAACTTTGTAGCCAATGGCAATGCTGGGTTAGGCCATGGCAACACTGGAGGAACTGGCAATGCAGGGAATGTTGGTGTTGGGAATATGTATGGTATTGATAATGTTGGGTTTGCTGCTGGCAATGGCAATCAGCCATGGCTAGAGGATCGCCAAGAAGACTTGTTCTTACAGAAGGGAGCTGAGGGTGAATTGAATGCTGAAGCCTGTCTGAGGTTTAAAGCGCTCGAGGACAAAATGAAGAGTTTTGAGAACTTGAATACTCTGGGGGTTGACATGACTAAACTGGGATTGATTTCTGACTTCAAGGTGCCTCCCAAATTTAAGGTACCCGACTTTGAGAAGTACAAGGGCACCACTTGCCCTCGTGTCCATCTGAGGTCGTACTACCGAAAGATGTCCGCTCACTCTGAAGATGAGAAGTTGCTGATGCACTTCTTCCAGGACAGCATGTCCGGCCCATCCTTGAAATGGTATATGGGTTTGGAACCCACCAGTGTGCATACATGGAAAGAACTTACTGAGACCTTTGTACACCATTATCAGTATAACAGTGACTTGGCTCCTAACCGGGTTCAACTGCAGAACTTGTCTCAGAAGAACAACGAGGGATTCAAAGAGTACGCCCAGAGGTGGCGTGAATTGGCAGCTAGGGTTCAGCCGCCGATGGTTGAACGAGAGCTTGTTGAGATGTTTGTAGCCACTCTTCCGGGGGGTCTATTATGAGAAACTGGTCAGTGGTATGTCAGGAAGTTTCTCCGATCTCATCATTACTGGCGAGCATGTTGAAAATGGGATCAAACTGAGAAAAATTCAGGGCGTTGATCTATCCTCAGCTGGAGGAGGAAAGAAACCATACAGTGGTAAGAGGCGTGAAGGAGATACGAGCACAGTGTCTAACGCTCGGAGGAAAGGTAAGGGCCAGCACCAGCAGGTTGCTAGCATAACCATACCTGCTGTTCAGCAACCCCAGCAGTAGCAGCAGCAAAATCAGCAAGGGTACAGGAGGTACCAAAACAAAACACCTCTGGAAAATCGTCATCTTGAGACGCCGCCTATGTCATATGCTCAGCTCTTACAAACTTTGCTTCAGTTACAGCTAGTTCAGAAAAGAACCATGGCTCCCTTGACAGGGACACCTCCACAGGGCTATGATGAGAATGCAAGATGTGATTTTCACTCAGGGGCACCTGGCCACTCGATAGAAAACTGTAAGGCATTCAAGCACAAGGTGCAAGATATGGTTGACGCTAAAATCATCAATTTTTCTGATAATGTGTCGAACGTCACAAAGAACCCTATGCCGAACCATGGGGGAGATGGGGTGAATGCCATTATTGAAGAAGAAGACTCATATCTATTGACTGATGTCAAGGACCTAAAGACACCGCTTGGTTTCGTTAAAGCCAAGCTGATGAAGAGAGACATTTTTCCGGGCTGTGGAGAATTGTGTATGGATTGTGCGATTCGTTCAGACGGCTGTGAACAGTTGATAACGGGGATTCAGAGTCTGATGACCGAAGGAATCTTGCAGTTTAGCCAGAGGGCTGAATACAAATCTGGAGAGGTAATGCTGAAACAGGATGATGAAGTTTCCACCATCACCATCCCTCGTAAGAAAATAACCATTTCTGCGTCTAGGCCGCCTACGATTACCATCACAGAGGCTGGGCCTATACCCTTTGAAAGTACCAATGATGTTCCTTGGCACTATGGGGCAGACGTCTACTGTAATGGACAGAAATTGGAGTTGGAACCGTCTGGGCAGTCTGTGGGCAACCTAGTGGGAACTGGAGGAATAACCCGCAGCGGAAGAGTATTCGCTCCACCTGAAGTTGTGACTGACAAAACTGACAAAGCTGAGAGAGATGATAAAGGTAAGATAAGGTCGTTGAGGAAACCCCTCGTGGGGTAGAGAAGGACTTACTTGTAAAGGACGCTAAAGAACTCATGAGGTTGATCAAGAAGAGTGATTATAAGATCGTTGATCATCTTCATCAAACACCATCAAAAATCTCTATTCTGAATTTTTTGTTGTGTTCTGAGGCACATCGCAACACGCTGTTAAAGGTTCTGAATGCTGCGTATGTACAAGAGATCTCGGTCAACCAGCTGGAGGGGGTAGTGGCTCACATGAATGCTGGGAACGGGTTAGGGTTTACTGACCTAGCGCTGACGTCGAAGGGAAGAAACCACAACATCGCCCTGCATATCTCAATAGAGTGTAGGGGAACAGTTATGTCCCATGTGTTGGTTGACACCGGATCATCGCTCAATGTTCTCCCGAAGAAAGCCCTGATGAAGCTGGACACAAGAGGATTGATTTGCACACCTAGTGACCTGGTTGTAAAAGCTTTCGATGGAATCAAGCGTCATGTCTTTGGAGAGGTAACTCTGCCCATCCAAGTTGGGCCGAAAACTTTCGACGCAGTCTTCTACATCATGGATATCGTGCTAGCCTATAGTTGTCTGTTAGGCCGGCCATGGATCCATTCTGCTGGTCCAGTGACCTCCACATTGCACCATAAGCTGAAGTATGCTGTGGAGGGCAGCATCGTAACTGTCTGTGGCGAAGAAGACATAATGGTGAGCCATTTGTCGTCTTTCAAATATGTTGAGGTGGATGGCGAGATCCACGAAACTCTGTGTCAGGAATTCGAAGCTGTTAAGGTCAAAGACGTGACTCCAGTGATGATTGAGAAACTGGAGATGACGCTCTCTTCCTTCAAGGAAGATCGGGCTGTTGTTCAAGCTGGCTCTGCCCCATGCTGGGGGCAAGTTCTGGAAATACCTAAAAAGCAGGATAAGTTTGGGTTAGGGTATTCTCCTACTGCTGATGCTTCCTCCTCTCGCAGTGCGCCGTGCGTCAAAGGGGCGATCTAGTTCACAAGAGGTGGGGTGATATTCGAGAATGTCAACATAGTGTCTGAAGACGGCGAAGACAGCGATTGCGACCTAGATTCCTAGATTCAGCCAAGCAAACCAGGCCAGAGCCTCAATAACTAGTCCGTCAGGGATGTCATCCAAGTGACAGACAAAGAGTAATGATTTACTTTCTCCAATTATTGTACAACCCTATGTCCTACCCGGGGCATAGTGGTTTTATTGTCAGGGCCTTGTTTGGGTATGTACATACAATTTATCAATAAATCAAAGGGCGTTTTTCTTTGCATTCAAATGTTGTGATCTCTGTTATTCTTGTTTTATCTTTTGTTTTGAAAAAACAATAAAATGAAAGTATCGTTTGTGCTAACCCGCATATCCTTGTTTTAAGTTTAACCCTTGTTATTGCAGGATTCACATCGCAGATGACATCGACTATGAACCTTCTACGACTCACTTCGACTTCGATTGCCCGATCTATCAAGCTGAAGAAGAGATTGATGAAGACGAAGACCTTCCCGAAGAGTTGGCCCGTTTGTTGAAACAAGAAGAGAAAGTCATTCTGCCTCATGAGGAAGAGATTGAGATTGTGAATCTGGGTTCTGAGGAACTTGTCAGGAATGTCAAGATAGGGGCTGTATTGCAGAGTGATGTCAAGAAGAGATTGGTCGAGATTCTTCGAGAGTATAGTGACATCTTTGCTTGGTCATACAAAGATATGCCCGGACTCGATACTGACATTGTGGTCCATCACCTACCATTGCGAGAAGATTGTCCTCCCGTTAAGCAGAAGCTTAGAAGGACACGACCAGATATGGCCATTAAGATTAAAGAAGAAGTACAAAAGCAGCTGGATGCTGGCTTCTTAGCGGTCACTACTTACCCTCCGTGGGTCGCCAACATAGTACCTGTACCGAAGAAGGACGGTAAGGTGCGGATGTGCGTCGATTATCGGGATCTGAATAGGGCGAGCCCTAAGGATGATTTTCCGCTCCCTCATATTGATGTGTTGGTCGACAATACAGCTCAGTTCTCCGTGTTTTCTTTCATGGATGGCTTCTCCGGATATAATCAAATCAAGATGCCACCGGAGGACATGGAGAAAACTATGTTTATCACCCCTTGGGGAACGTTTTGCTACAAGGTAATGTCTTTTGGTCTGAAGAACGTAGGGGCCACTTACCAACGAGCAATGGTCACTTTGTTTCATGACATGATTCACCATGAGATTGAAGTCTATGTTGATGATATGATTTCAAAGTCCCAAACGGAGGAGGGACATCTGGTCAATTTGCTGAAGCTTTTTGAGAGGCTTAGGAAGTTCAGGTTGAGGCTGAATCCTAACAAGTGTACTTTCGGAGTACGGTCTGGAAAACTACTGGGGTTTATTGTGAGTGAAAAAGGCATTGAGGTTGATCCTGCAAAGATAAAAGCAATACAAGAGATGCCAGCGCCAAAAATTGAAAAAGAAGTTCGTGGTTTCCTGGGCAGAATAAACTACATTACAAGGTTTATATCTCAGCTCACGGCCACGTGTGAACCGATGTTCGAACTACTAAAGAAAGATCAGGAGATTATCTGGAACAAGGATTGCCAGAAGGCATTCGATAAGATAAAACAGTATCTGCAGAAACCTCCAATCTTGATACCCCCAGTGGCCGGAAGACCCCTAATCATATACTTGACAGTTCTTGAGAATAGCATGGGTTGCATTCTCGGTCAGCACGACGAGACTGGCAGAAAGGAGCATACCATTTATTACTTGAGTAAAAAGTTCACAGATTGTGAGTCTCGTTACTCAATGCTAGAAAAAACATGTTGTGCACTCGCATGGGCTGCCAAACATTTACGACAGTATATGCTCAACCACACGACCATGCTAATTTCGAAGATGGATCTGATCAAGTACGTCTTCGAAAAGCAAGCGCTTTCAGGCAGAATTGCCAGATGGCAAATGGTGTTGATGGAGTATGACATTCAGTACGTTTCCCAGAAGGCCATTAAGGGAAGCGTATTGTCTGAATACCTTGCCGAACAGCCTATCGAAGATTATCAGCCGATGATATTTGAATTCCCTGATGAGGATATCATGTTTCCCAAGGTGAAAGATTGTGATGAACCGTTGCCCGACGAGGGGCCAGACAGGAAATCCCAGTGGAAATTGATATTTGACGGGGCGGTTAATTCTTACGGAAGTGGCATTGGGGCAATCATCACGACTCCCCATGGATCCCACATCCCGTTCACTGCTAGATTGACTTTTCCAGTGACCAATAATGAAGCAGAATACGAAGCATGCATCATGGGTTTGGAAGAAGCGATTGATTTGAGAATCAAAAACCTAGATGTATACGGTGACTCGGCGCTTGTTGTTAACCAAATTAAAGGGGAGTAGGAGACTCGTCAGTCGAATTTGGTGCCGTACATGATTTATCCTAGAAGGCTGCTTCCGTTCTTTGATCGAGTGGAACTCCATCATGTACCCAGAGCTGAAAATCAGATGGCTGATGCCTTAGCCATGTTGGCTTCGATGTATAAAGTCAATTTTTGGAATGAAGCTCCAAGAATTGTCCTTTCTCGTCTTGATAGGCCTGCATTCGTTTTCGCAATCGAGGAAGCCTCCGATGGCAAGCCATGGTTCCATGATATCCAGACTTTCCTTATGACTAAGGAGTATCCTGCGGGAGCGTCGACCCAGGATAAGAAGACTCTGAGGAGGCTGTCTGGAAATTTCTATCTCAATCCTGATGGAGTTCTGTATAAGAGAAACCACGATCTCGTGCTGCTCAGATGTGTAGATGAGAAAGAAGCGAGTTTGCTCATGGAAGAAGTCCATGAAGGCACATTTGGTACGCACGCCGGCGGGCATGCTATGACGAGAAAGATCCTGGGAGCAGGATATTACTGCTGACGATGGAGTCAGATTGCTTTAAAGTCGCGAAGAGATGTCATAAATGCCAAATTTATGCTGATAAGATTCATGTGCCGCCGTGCCCGTTGAATGTCATGTCATCCCCGTGGCTGTTCTCCATGTGGGGCATCGACATGTAGGCAAGATCGAGCCCACTGCATCTAACGGTCATTGCTTCATTTTGGTAGCCATTGACTACTTCACCAAGTGGGTGGAGGCAGCCTCGTATGCTAACGTGACCAAGCAGGTGGTGGCTAGATTCATAAAGAAGGACATCATCTGTCGATACGGAATTCCCGAGTGGATCATTACTGATAATGATTCGAATATGAATAACAAGATGATGAAGGAGTTATGCCAGAGCTTCAAGATTGAACATCACAACTCATCACCTTACCAGCCAAAGATGAATGGTGCGGTTGAAGCGGCCAACAAAAACATTAAAAAGATAGTACAGAAGATGGTTGTGACTTATAAAGATTGGCATGAGATGTTTCCATTTGCATTGCACGGTTATCGTACAATGGTACGCACATCAACCGGGGCAACTCCTTTCTCACTAGTGTACGGTATGGAAGTTGTCCTACCATTGGAAGTTGAGATTCCTTCTTTACGAGTTTTGGTTGACGTGAAACTCGATGAGGCAGAATGGATTAAGAACCGACTGAACAAACTCAGCCTGATGGATGAGAAGAGATTTGCATCAATTGCATATGGTCGTCTGTACCAGAGCCAAATGAAGAAAGCTTATGATAAGAAGGTGGGTCCTAGAAGCTTTCAGACGGGTGATCTCGTCCTGAAGAAGATTCTTCCACCACACTCCGATCACAGAGGCAAGTGGACTCCCGATTACGAAGGTCTGTACGACGTCAGCAAGGTCTTCTTGGGAGGAGCCTTATTGTTATCCATGATGGATGGCGAAGATTTTGCATCCCCTGTGAGCGTGAACGCAGTTAAGAAATAATTTGCTTAAAAAATGACCCGCTGGAAAGAAAAAAGAATATCTAGGCAAAAATGGGGCATCCCGGCGAATCATAAAAAAGGAGAAAGGTTCGGGCAAAAATTAGGGATACAAATGAAAAATGTACACCCGCAAATTTGAAAACTTGGAAGGACGACTTTGGCAAAAAAGGGTATCTCGGTGAATCGAAAACCCGAAAGGGCGATTTAGGCAAAAGTTAGGGAGTTGAAAAGCAAATGACTGTGTTTCGCGTGTGGACTTTCATTGTTTAGTGGTTTGGAAGACCTGAGGGTCGTTTATCTGAATCAATCTCTTCTGAAGATGAAGCGTCGGAGAAGCATCAAAATCGAGTGGGTCATAGAGGGATCAGCTCATGGTGTTCGTCTAACGCCACATTGCCGACATGTGTATATACTGATGTATATTTATGTTATTATACTTGTGCAGCTTCCTCATTTCAGGAGCTTTCATATGTTGTAAAACATTTTGCCCATTCAGGGGTTCGTTATCAATAAAATGTATACTATTTAGCAATTATGTTTGTTTGTTTAGTTTTTATCTGTTTTGTTTGCAAAAAAACGCCCGATGTTTTTGATAAAATGCGCATACATAAACTTGCTGGCCTAGGCCGATAATTGTTGAAACATTGAATTACCTGAGCATTGTCACAGGATGATAACCCTGATAGGTCCCTTTATGAAGGGTATCTTGTCTATTTGTTCGTGTTGTTGCAGGTTCGACATTCCAGGTCGTACGCCAGATGTTTTCCGAGCAGGATGATTCCTTTTTCCCCAGCGAGTTCAGCAGCGTCTCCCCAAGAAGTCTGAACATGGGACCGCGAGCATTGATATGTCTCCCCAAGCAGAGATAGATTCTCCCCAACTTGATGCATCCTAAGGAAGGATCAACATTTCCCCAGCTGAGTCATGTGCGGAGGCGTATGTTCATTCCCAACACTGGGTCAATGTGCAGTTTTCTCGTAGAAGACTATTCGCAAGTGTCCAACCTCCGATAGTTTAGACTGAAGTCTCCAGCGGAATTGAGGTTCCCCACAAAGTTGTACTCTCCCCGGCAGGTAGGATTTATTCCAGCATCTGGTTGCCTATCCCCAACCGAGTTTGTAGTTCCCCAAGAGAGCCGAGTTCTTGGAAACCGTTGAAGCCATGATTGGTGCTCCACTGTAGAGTGTTGAATATCTGATGCTGTATTTCCCAAGCGGAGTCATTATCTCCAGGAAAGTTTTAGCCGCGAGGGCCGTGCAGTTTAGTTTCGCGATTGACATTGTTTTCCTCAGCAGTTTGTGGTTCATACACCTAGTTGAGCGAGTTTAGGTTCTCGTAGAACTTTGTCCCCCTGCAGCAGTCGCCTGGAGTTCGTATCCCCAGGTTTAGTCCAATAGAGATTGGCGTGACTTCTTCTCCTCGGCAGGATGATTCCTCCTCTCCACCAGAGTGGTCCTTTCTCCTTGACAGGAGGTTTTTCCCTTCTGCATTTATTTTGCTGATGGGGTTGTAGCATTTTGCATGATTTCATAGCATCTATCCTAAACGCGTAGCATTTCCACCGTGTGGAGCATTGCGCCATTGTCAAACATATGCATACAAAACATGAGCTAGGTCGTTACCATTCTTGTTTTGCAGATGTTCCTCCACAGAACGGTTTGCTCAAGATGATTCTTGAATTCCTCAGCGAAGTTGATTGCTTAAGATGATTCTTAAAATCCCCAGTGAAGTCGCCAGAGTTGGTTGCTCAAGTTGATACTTAGAGTCCCCAGCAGAGTGTTTGGTCAGGATAATTCCTGAAATCTCCAGCAGAGTTATTGGTTCAGGATGACTCTTGAAGTCCCCGACGGGGTTATTTGTCCAAGATGATTCTTGAAGTTCTCAGCAGAGTTGATTCGTCCAGAATGATTTCTGGATCCCTGAAGCAGAGTTACTTGATAGTTCTCCAGGATCCCCAGCATTGATACGTCATCCCTAGCGAGTCTTAAAATAGAAAAGTTGAAACTTCCTTGAAGACTTGATGATTGAAGTTCGGTTGATGCCCGAGAATTTCTTTGAATGCCCGATGGCGTAATTATAGAGATTGTCAAAAGTTCCTAATGACCTGATGAGTCCCGAGCAATTCCTCTGCAGCCATGCCGCAGAATACCTGACAGCAGATTCAGCTATGTATCACCAGTTACCGAGTAACCAGTGAGCCCTTGGTGACTTGAGGAAGAAGCTGCAGTGGAATCTGATGATCCTCCTGACAGAGACTTTGGGTCATTGTCGTGCAACTGCCATTTCAGACTTCAAAGATTGTCCTACCCACCAAAGTATCGTTTACTTGTGCGATTGGAAAATTTCCGGTTACCGTGTGACCAATTCCCCACCAGAGTTGCCATGCAACTATCATGCTCAGTTTTGAAGATGTTCCTACCAATCAGAGTATCGTTTACCTGCGCGGTTGGTAGATCACCAGTTACCGTGTAACTGGAGATCCCTTGATGATTTGAGGACATAGATGATCATCCTAACGGAGATTTGAGATTAATCCCTCACCAGTTACCGTGTAACCGGTGATCCCTTGATGATTTGAGGACGAAGATCTACATTGAATCAGAGAATCATCCTGATGGAGGTTCAGATCAGTATTTCTCCAGCTAGTTGCTGTGCAACTTTTATTTCAGTTTCCGAAGATTTGTCCCCATCAGAGTACCATGTGCTTGTGCAGTTGGCAAATTTCCGAGTTTGTTGGTATTCAACCGTCTTTTACCTTGATTGGTTGAGAGTCGTTCGCTTCTCACCCAGTCAGGTTCAAGCCGCTTGAATAGGGGCAGCTGTTGCACCCCAAAATTTGCCCAACATTTCTTTACCTAGCTTATGTTTCATTTCATTCTCATTAGCATTATCATTTGCATTTCATTGACATGTGTGCAGGATATTAAGAGGTAGGATCACCAATCAAGAGCTATACAAGACTATGAAGCTAGCTAAGAGGGTTATTCAAGTATTTAAGGGTTGATATCCTTATCAGAGAAGTAAAAGATCCTTAGAACGAGTGGGTGAAACCAAGAGTGAATGTCTCCTAACTTGAGAGTTGTGAGAAGATCATCAGATGATTTTGAAGCCACAGAGTTAGACTTGAGGTCTTGAGAGAGCTCATGAGAAATATTGAAGTCCATTTGAGAGCTCACACAAGTTTTTATGCAAGATTAAGAAGCCTCATCCATGATGGGTGCAGCTAGGGTTTGACTGGGTCAACCATAAGTCAACTGAGGATTTGAAGAAGGTTGAGACCTAATCCAAGAGCCATGTGATCATGGATTGATACATTAAGATGCTCTAAGGATGATTCCAATGTTAACTCATCATGATTGAAGAGTTTGAGAAGTTTTATGCTAGGGTTTCTAAGGCTTGACAGTGTAAAATCCCCTAGCTTGACCCCTGACTTCAAGACCACTTAACTCAAGATGGGATCTTCATCTCATATTGACCCTAACATGATTGTTGTAGGGCATGATCTTAGCTTTAATTTGAGTACTAGAAGTCCTTGATAGGGTTTATAGAACTCAATTTATGAGCCAGACAAGTTACAAGTCATCTGAGGCATGTGAATTTGGAGCTTGAAAGTTACCCAACTTGCATGACACTTTTGCCCTAGAAGGATGACTCCTATGGACTTTTGTTCAACATCAATGTAGTTACTTATTCTCTTAGGTTTCTAAAGAGTACTAGAAGTCCATGATTGGATTTGTAGAACTCAAGTTATGCCTTTGACAAGTCAAGGGTATTTTGGGTATTTGGACATTACAGGTCATTTTGAATTATAGGTCAATTTCACTATCTTGTAAGCTTCAAATGGAGTTTTGTTCAATATGAAAGTTGCTCAAAATGAATTTTTCAGCTTAGCCAAGTATCAAGAGTCCATTGAAATGGATTTGAGCAAGCATTGGTTGAGGGAATTTCTCAAGAAAGGCCATTTTAATGAATTAAAAGGGAAAAATTCAAAACAATTGATAATTGAATGATTTCAAGCCAGATTTGTGCTCATTTTGATTGGAAATGATATTCTAAACATTTTAGCATTATTAGAATTTTGAGTTGATACTCATTTCATGGCATTTTGGTGGATTACTTCATGATGAAGTTACAAATCAAACACACCTCTTTGGTTGAAATCAAAGGAGAAAAATCATCGAATTACATTACATAACCCTCAAGCAAGTGAACTGAGGTGGATTGAGAGCAAGAGCAGGGAAAAATCGTGGATACCATGAGTGGATTTTTGAGAAAAAATTGAAACTTGGAAATCACAAAATGGGCCTTGATTGAGCCTCCAAAGGTTTCAAACAGATAATAAAATGATTTTGGATCATTCTCAGAAGCTTCTAGTTCCATTTTCTATTGAGAATCAGTTAGAGCAAGTGTTGGAAGAAGCTTGGAGTTTGATTTTCAAATTTTGAGATTGAGAGAGATTCAGCAGAAATTGAGCCTCAAGACTTGTTCATCATCATCCATTCAAGGAATCTGCATCTTTTGGAAGAGAATTGAGCCCTGAAAGTCACCATATTCGAAGCTCCAAACCAGGTTTCTTCCTCTCAAATTTCCTCTTAAATTATGTGCATTTAACACCTTAGATACATGCGGTTAAGTTAGTATTCAATCATAGATGGATTCTGTGTACATTTCGTGATGAATCGTGAGAATTTTTGGTATGGCATTCCAAGTTGTTGTTTGATTATCTCTCTATATAATGGATGAAATTGAAAAAAGATTGGATAATTGAAACCTAGGGAGTGAGACGAGAAAAATGACGTAAAAAAATTGAAGTTTCATTGAGTTTGGTGTCGCGTTACTGTTCATTCACGCCAGAGAAGATGACCGGATCTTCTCCGACCGCCCCTGCAACCACCGCGTGAATAGTTTCTCCATTTTGGTTTAAAATTTCCATCTCTCATCTAGGCCGTTGGATCACGATAGAGGTTGGACTTTGTATGTTAATCGTGTGGCCAGTGTGCGCCCGCGTGGCCTTCTTCCTTGGCCAATTTCCAGCTTTAATGAAACGCTGAGTTTCATGAGGAAACTCAGCTGGGCTCCATGTTATAACGCTATCCCCACCTCACTTTCCAAGGCCCAGTAGCGTATACACGTGGAAACATTGCTTCATATGCCCCCTGGTTTATTTCCCTTGAAAGCAAAACAAAGAGCTGAGTTTTGCACACAGCTGGGCCCAACCCCAGCGTGCTGTTCGCACCCCACGCAAAGCCCATTAGTAGCATTAATACGTGAAATCCTTGCTTGTTACACCCCCTGGCACTGTTTCAATTAGAAAATAAAAAAGTTAAGTTTGATAACTCAGTTGGGCCCATTCCCCACGCGCTACCTACACCCCCTCATGAGTGGCCCATTAGAATTAACACGTGAACTAGTTGCTGAGTGCACCTCCCCCTGTTCCATTTTATTTTTTCTTTTTCTATTTTGCTTCAATTAAATGCTTGTTAGTTTTAATTCATGTAAAAATAATAAATGTTGTTAATAATTCCTGAGATAAATAATGTGAATACTTTGATGTGTTTAAAATTTTATCACTTTTTTAATTTCTATTTTCATGCATTTTTCCATTTATGGCATATTTTCTATTTTTTAGTATGTTTTAATAATTAAGAAATTGTATGCTGAGCTTGATGATTTTATTTCTCATTCATGGTATGGAATTAAGACTTGAAATTTTGTGTGCTGGTTATATACATGTTGATGATGTTATGTGATTTTTGTGATGATTTTTAGATGATTCTAAATAGGGTTTTAGGGTAGTTGTTTAGGAGTGTTCTTGGTTGGATCCCTTTAGTATACCCTTGAGGTTTTAGATTTAGTTTGAGCCTCTGGATTTAGGTTTAACCTCTGATTTTTGGACCATATATTGTTGATACATGTAGGATAGTGTAGTATTTTCATTGGAATTTTTAGGAATGATTTTCAATTAGTTTCCCTATTTTACAAGTTAACCTCAGTTTAGGTGATCCTAACTTAGAGAACTTCATAGGTTAACCTTGTAAATGGCCATTAGATGATTCTAAGTAGTGTATTCTTTCTTGATAGATTGGTAAGTAGGTAGAGACCTCATTAGACCTTTGCTAAAGCCTCATTAGAGCTTTTGATTCCCCTAGCCTAGGTGATCCTTGTAGGTAGCTTGTAGGGTTTCTTAGGAGTGCTATGTTGCCTTCTGTCCCCTATGTGATCTTCTCCTTGGGCTTTCCCCTACATTCTTTATTCAAGTCTTGAAGAGGATCCCTCCTGGGAGAGCCTAATCCTTCCTTTGGTTGGATTCTGTGCACTCCTCGGGAGGTTGAGCCTTGAATTGACATTCCCCAGTATAGTACATTCATTTGCTTTGTACTATCTTTATCCTTCAAGTCTTGATGAGGAGCCCTCTTGGGAGAGCCTAATCCTTCATTTGGTTGGATTCTGTGCATTCCTCAAGAGGTTGAGCCTTGGATTGATATTCTTGGCATGGTATATTCCCTTGGTTTATATGCTGTCATCCATCTCAAAGTCCTTTTCTTAGGATCCCTCTTGGGAGAGCCTAATCCTTCCCTTGGTTGGATCTTGTGCATTCCTCAACAGGTTGAGCCTGAGACGGACATTCTGTGTTGATACACTACAATCAGTTACCCTTAGATTGATATCTAGGACCAATACCCAGTCTTTTTTGTCCTATTGACATAGGATCCCTCTTGGGAGAGCCTAATCCTTCCTTTGGTTGGATTCTGTGCATTCCTCAGGAGGTTGAGCCCATGATGGACTCCGGTGTTGATACACCTCCAACCTGGTGTAGCCTGGGATGACTCCTTTATTGCTCATTTTGGTTTCTCTCCCTTGTTTGAATTGCTGGATGCATTAGAATAAGTTCATGTTTAGATTGTTTTAAGCTAGGGGCATGATTGCTTAGAGGTTGAGTGGGTCTCCCTCTGCTTGTTTGCATTAAGGGTTGAGGTGATCCTCCCCTTGCTTGTGCGTTGTTTTTCTTTTTCTAATTTATGTATTTGCATAATAGAGGTTGAGTGAGCTCCCTCTGCTTGTCTGTTTTGACTATTTTTCTTTGCTTGATTGCTAAGAGGCTGAGTGAGTCTCCCTCTGCTTGTTTGATGCATTGCATGTGCATCTTTACTATTTATCTGTATATTTGTTTACTGTTAAGCTGATGCTTTATTTGTTTTCGTATATCATTGCCATGATCCCCAAGGAATCTCACTTCCTTTGATAAGGAAGTGATGATTAGAACTTTAGGTTGAAACCTATGCATGATAACTTCTAGGAGTTCCCTATTTCAAACCTCAACCATAGGATGAATCCTTGGCATGACAACATTAGGACTTGACAGTCTCCCCATAGAGTCCGTTCTCTTCTCATCTCAAACAACAGTAAAAAACGTAATAAAGGCAAGTTAGTACAAGCGCGTTACGAGCCTTAAGCTACTTGGGTAATGATAATTGAGCGGCCTCCTCTCAATCGTCTAGAATGTTTAGTATACGTCCTTTGGACTATATGCGACGCATTCATTCCCAAGTCATAGTCTCTAGTGTTGTACAAACTACAGACAACCATAAAAAATAGTTCTTCCGTAAAAGACAGAAAACAAACTTCAAACCCTTTTTGCCCTGTGGGCCCATAATTCAAAGGAAGCTTTTCTGAAGAAAAGAGTGTCGTTAACCCCCAGTTCTACCGCAAACAGTAACGCCTAAGTCTCCAAGGGTCGAGCTGCGTACACCAAACTGTTGGAAGTGTTTGTTAACCCTACTCGAAAAAACAGATGAATCTGAACCCCCGTAATCCGTATTATCCCGAACTACGTAAGCTCTGATCTCTCATATCTGTTGAGAGTATGTAGGCACAATACTAATGTATTGGCAAGCCACCTTCCCCCATCCGTTTACCCGTAGTTAGCCGAACTACGTGGACTCTGATTTCTCATTCTTTGATGAGAATACGTAGGCATAAAGTGCGACACTTTGCCGAGTCATTTTCTTTTCTTTTCAGACCGGCCTTGATAGGTAGATAGTAAACCAACCTGTCAGATAAACACAATAAGCGTGGATCCCATCGAGTACGATGGACGTGAGGGGTGCTAATACCTTCCCCTTGCGTAACCGACTCCCGAATCCAAACATTGGTTGTGATGACCTTGTCTTATACCTTTTCGTCAGGTTTTTCCGATTGTTTCCTTTCCCGTTCTGAGGGATAATTAACGAAAGGTGGTGACTCTTCTGTTTTGCCGGCACCTTATTTTCGCGGTAGCGACAACCATTGGAGCCATTTCTGAAGAAATTGAAGGTCCAGGAAGCACCTATCATCATCACTGAGTGATTTTGCACAACTTTGGTCAAGGATTGGTGGCTGAATCATCCACTGTTGAAGCTTTTACCAGGTTTTCTTATTTTCACGATTACTCTCAATTGATGATGAATTAGAGTAGTTCTTGTATGTGGTAGGGTAGTACTTAGGTCCTATATGGATTTAGGGTTGATCTTAGAACTGTTTGTGAGGTTTCTTGGTGATGATCAAAAACTTTGAAGGATCGGTTTAGGCTTATTCTTGGTTGATATCAAGATTTATTTATGGATTCTTGATCAGTGTTATGTGTAGAAGAGATATGTATGATGTTTATAGAGTTTGGTGATGATTCTTGGAAGTGTACCATTTCTGTTGGCCATCGTGTTTGCTTCTATGTTGAGGAAAAATGAAAAATAAATAGAGCATGGTGATCAGGGTGGAGAGACGAGTAGATTAGTGTAATTTTTATAGATTTTGGTGATGTTTGGAGTTCTGGTGTTGTTGGTGCCACCGAAGAAGATGACTGGAATCTTCTCCGGCCACCGTGAGTTTCCCTCCCCTATTTTCAGAGTTTAAACGAGGAAGATAAGCCAGAGCCGTTGGATTTGCTTGACTGAGTGGACTTAGTAAACAGATCTAGCGTGTGAGATTCATTCTGAAGAATGTTGACCATTGACTGGTTACGTGGCATAGTTGTGAGGCATCAGATTAGAATACTTTTAACATGGACGAGGCTGATTAGAGACTAGTGTGTACCATAGTCAATTGTGATACGTTGGATTCACTATGAAACGCGACATTTCATTAAAACCCCTCAGCTACTACGTGGCACTCGCCCCTCCCTTAGGATTGCTTGACTGGTATATTGATCTGATGGTCATGATATTTTCCAGCATATTGTATTTTCTCTTATTCTTTTTCTATTTTTCTTTTAATTCTTTAATTGTTTTTAATTCCTTAAAAATAGGAATGTTTGTTAGAAAATTATAGAAAAAATCATGAATGATCTTTGGCATGTCCCTGATTTTTGTGTGCAATTTAATTGAACTTTTGATTAAATTTCCATTTAATATCATTTTTCCATTTTTATTAGATGATTAAAAATGTAGAAAATGCATGATTTGCTTTCTGATTTTTGTACTAGCTCATGGATTTGAATTTAGCTCTGAATTTTTGCATGATTGTTTTAGAAATCTTGATAGAGTTGTATGATTTTTCTTTGGTTTTTTAGAGACTTTTAGGTATAGGTTTGAGATAGATTTCTAGGACCTTTCCCTTGTGGATTCCCTTAAGCATACCTTTAAGTGTAGAATTTGTTTAGAACCTTTAGACTTAGGTCTTGGCTCTAGATTTTGTACCATGATTCCTTAACACACTTAGGAAGCCTTAGAATTTTTCCTAGCCTTTTAGGATTGAGTTTAATATTTTTCCTAGAATTTACAAGTTGATTGTGTTTAGGGTGATCCTAACTTAGCTTACCTCATTGTTTAACTTCTAAAGTGAACTTTAGCTAACTTTAGGCTTCTAATTTCTTCTTGATAGAATAGGGCATAGGTTGAAACCTATTTAGAACAATTTTTAAGCCTTGATAGAGCTTCTAAATCCATTTGGTTAGGTGATCCTTAGAACTAATCATTATGGTTTCCTTTAAAACCTTTAGGAGGATGATTCCCCTTCTAGCTTTGCATTGCTCATTATCATCCATGATTGGTTGAGTGTCATGATGGATACCTTTGGTATACATCATGCTTCCCATGATTCCATAATCATGCATGATTAGTTGAGTGTCATTATGGATACCTTTGGTATACATCATGCTTCCCATGATTCAATAATCATCCATGATTGGTTGTGTGTCATGATGGATACCCTTGGTATACACCATGCTTCTCATCATTTCTTAATCAAATAAATTTGGTTGAGTGCCTTGGTGAATTCCTTAGGTTTTCACCATGCCCCCATCATCAAAAATCTCTTTGTCCTATTGACATAGGATCCCTCTTGGGAGAGCCTGGCCTTCCTTAGGAAGTGCTCTGTGCATTCCTCAAGAGGTGGAGCCTCTGATGGACTCCTGTGCTGATGCACATTAAGTTTGAAAACTTATATTGACATCTAGGTTCTTTACCCATCTTTCTTTGTCCTATTGACATAGGATCCCTCTTGGGAGAGCCTAGCCTTCCTTAGAAAGTGCTCTGTGCATTCCTCAAGAGGTGGAGCCTCTGATGGACTCCTGTGCTGATGCACATTGAACTAACACCTTAGATTGACATCTAGGATCTACCCCAATTCCTTTATCTGTCCTATTGACATAGGATCCCTCTTGGGAGAGCCTGGCCTTCCTTAGGAAGTGCTCTGTGCATTCCTCAAGAGGTTAAGCCTCTGATGGACTCATGTGTTGACACACATCAACTGGATGCAGCCTTGGATGACTTCCTTGTTGCTCTTCCAGTCTTTTTCTTCTCTCCTGATGGATTGTTGTGTGCCTGTTTGCTTGTTGCTTGATGCATTAGGATAGTCTCATGTGTAGAGTATTTTATGCTTAGGTGCATGATTGCATTGAAAGGTTGAGCTGAGCTCCCTTTGCTTGATTGCATTGAAAGGTTGAGGTGACCCTCCCTTTGCTTGACTGTTGTTCTCTTAGCTCGTTTTCTTAGAGGTCGAGTGTTCTCCCTCTGCTTGTACTGATGCATAGCATATGCATTTGTTCTTATCTCAGTAGCTTGATAGCTTTGTATTCGCCTGCTTAATGATTTTTGCTGGTGTTTACCCCTCACATGCTCCCTTAGGGTTCTCACTTCCTTGTTTGAGGAAGTGATGATAGACTTTTAGGTTGAAACCTTTGCATGATAACATCTAGGAGTTCCCCTCTCAAACTCATCCAATAGGATGAATCCATTGCATGTCAACAGTAGGGTGCTTGATAGTTTCCCCTGTAGAGTTCTTTCTCCTTCTCATCTCATAAAAAACAATAAAATACGTAATAAAGGCAAGTTGATACAGTACGTTATGAGCCTTAAGCCACTCAGGAAATGATTGTTGAAGGGTCACTCTTCAACACTCAGGATGTTTAGGGTGGCATGCGACACATTCACTCCTAAGTCATAGTCTCTAGTGCAGTACGAACTACAAACATCCATAAAAAACACTTCTTTCGTAAAAGACTAAAAACAAACATTCAAACCTCTTTTGCCCCGTGGGCTCTTAATTCAAGAAAAGCATTTTCAGAAAAAGAGTGTTGTTAACTCTCAGTTCTACCGCAAATGGTAACGCACGAGTCTCTGACGAGCGAGCTGCATACACCAAACTGCTGGATCTGTTTGTTAACTTTACTCAGGTAAAAACAAATGAATCAAAACCTGTGTTTCGTTATCCCGAACTACGTTCGCTCTGATTTCTCTGATGAGAATACGTAGGAACAATACACGATGTCTTGGCGAGCAACCTTCTCCCTTCACCCGTAGTTAGCCGAACTACGTTGACTCTGATTTCTCGTTCTAGACGGGAATATGTAGGCACGGAGCGTGATGCTTTGCCGAGTCAATTTTCATTTCTTTTGAGCCAGCCTTGATAGGTAGATAGATAAATAACCCGTCAGATAAACACAACAAGCGTGGATCCCGTTAAGTACAACGGACGTGAGGGGTGCTAATACCTTCCCCTTGCGTAACCGACTCCCGGACCCAGACTTAGTTGTGATGACCTTGTCTTATACCTTTTCGCTAGGTTTGTTCCGATTGTTTCCTTTCCCTTCTGTGGGATAAATAACGAAAGGTGGCGACTCTTCTGTTTTGCCGACACCTTATTTTCGTAGTAGCGACACAAACATCCAAGGAAAATATTTAAGAGTTAATTCAACATTGGAATGTCTCAAGATCAAGATCATGTATGCTTATTCAT